>CM061918.1:83085557-83274534 GCA_031002005.1 Vandiemenella viatica
CAATAATAAATAAACTTTTATATAATCACTCATTTGATCCTAGTATGATTTTTTTTTTTTTTTTTTTTGTGCTTTCGTCAGTCTTTAGAATGGTTTGATGCAATCCTCCATCCCTTCCTATCCTGTGCTAACCTCTTTATTTCTACATACCCCTTACAACCCACGTCCTCAATTATCTGCTTCATATATTCTAATCTCTGTCTTCCTCTACAGTTCTCACCTTCCACTGTTCTCTCCACTAACAAATTAACCAATCCAGCATGTCTCTTCTTCCTGTAAGCTTCTTCCATAAAATTCTTTTCTCACCCATCATTTCCAAAACTCGTTCATTTCTTACTTTGTCTGTCCACCTAATTTTCAGCATTCTTCGTTAGCACCACATTTCAAATGCTTCAAGTTTCTTTCTTTCCGGTATTCCTAAAGTCCATGTTTCGCTACCGTAAAGTGCTGTGCTCCACACATAGAGTTTAAAAAAGTTCTTTCTAATTCCTAGATCAATATTTGACACTAAAAGGTTTCTCTTTTTCATGAAGGCTCTTTTTGCTAATTCTATTCTGCTTTTAACATCATTCCTGCTTCGGCCATCGGTTGTAGTTTTGCTTCCTAAGTAACAGAACTCACTCACTTCTCCTATTGCATCAGATCCTATTTTTATATTTAATTTGGTAGTATTGGTATCATTTCTGCTACATTTCATCACTTTTGTCTTACTTTGATTTATATTCAGTCCAAAATCTTCCTTCAGTATTTTGTTCATGCCATTCAGTAACATCTCAATATCCTCAGCCCTCTCTGCTAACAAGACAATGTCATCAGCAAATCGTAGCATACTGATTTTTTCTTCCTGGAAACTTATGCCACATGAAATTTTCTTTGACTTTATTCATTGCTTCTTCTACATACAAGTTGAATATTAACGAGGATAGACTACAACCTTGTCTCACACCCTTTTTAACTGATGCATGTCTCTCGTGATTCTCTACTTTTATTACAGCCACTTGATTCTTATATAGTTTATAGTCCTAGTATGATAGAAATGTTTAATTCTGTCCTTTCCTAATTCTAGCTATATTTTTCTTTGGCTCAGACATTTCCAGTTAGGATTGATACGGAGAGTGATGGAAATATTATGACCTTTAAAGGATGTAAAGCTTTTAATAGCCGCGCCTTCTTCAGTGACAGATTGGTGTTCCTGTTCTAATCGGTCAAGCTAAGTGTTAACGAAATTCCTGTGAAACGTGTAATTCGTATTCTGTATGATAAGTGATTTTTGTTTGTTTAGTGAAATGTGTAGTTTATGAGGCGGGTGAACTATCCCAGCACTTGCGTAGGTGATTACAGGAAACCGCTTAAAATCAGCAATGAAGAAGCTGGGTCCGGGATATAATGTAAAATTTTGAAAAATCTAGGGTGGATATTAGTATAAGTGGTTTAGTGGGGAATTGAAGGAAAAATTTTTCTCTGTAAAATTTTCGTGGGTATCATATCGAAGCCAGTCGAATCTGGCAGGACGAGGGTGAAGAGAGTGGTGGGATTGTACAAATCGCGTGTTGGTGACGGGGCTTGGAGAGATATTAGTCGAAGAATAAGGAGTAATGCAAGGAAAGGAAAAGATCACCTTGGCCACAAGCTCTCGGTATCATGCATAAGGGAGTGGCAAAATTTTCTTTTATTGATTCGAATAAATTACCAAGAAAAGTAGTGAATAATTTACCAAAAACTCTGAAGAAATTTGAAATTAAAATCCGTAAATGGCAAAAGCAGATGGATGGAGATATTTATTGCTCAAGGTATATGAGATGATGATAATAAAAAAAGGGGTAATTAGATGACTAGGGAAATTGCCACCCTAAGATTCATTCCTTCGCAATTCAATGTTTTCAACTTGTTTTTCACCATTTTGACGAAAAAGCATTCAAATTCCCTCCATCAATTATTCCTTAAACTACAGATTCAAAAATGCCTTACCAATTTAGAGTGATACGAATCCTCCTAAGCATTACAGAAAAAACTAATAATCCATCTTTTTGGAATTTCTTTTTGACGCAAACAAGTAAGACTAGTAATTTTAACAAATTTGACTCTTCAGTAGAAATTGGTTTTCACAAGAGAATATTCAAAATCATTCGATAAAGTGTACGATAAATGGGAAAATAAATATTCCATGAAAATATTTTGTCTTAACTTATTAAATTTTTTGTAGACGCAGTATTTTCATTAGTTTGATTTGTTCTTTTCATTTGACAGGCAATTTTGTAAGGCGAATAGTTAACTGGGTTTGAAAATATGTGACTCGAGATTTTCTAAAAAAAATAATAATTTAATGACCTCAAATTATTGATAATAATAATTTCTGTATAAGGTCTGATATGATGTTTCTTTCTGACCAAAGAGCTCCAAATAAGTCAGTGAAAATTTTCTCCACGGGAGGTTTGATACTTTTTGAGCAGCACTGGAACGACATAATTCAAAATGATTCTTCGCATCTGTTTCAAAATTTTTCTAGCCAAGAAATGCAGGTAAGTGATTTTTTGTCCCGGTGAAAGGATCAATGATTTTGTACAGAACCGGTGAAAGGTCATTTTCGAGACAGTAATATTTAACACAAGCAAGATTTATCCTTGAAGTACTGCTTCATAGGTATTAGCTGTTCTAATATTTGCTTTCAGCTGCGGCCTTGTGCAATGAACAAATTTTAGCGGTTTAGTAAGTCGTTGGTAAAATTCAGTGAATAAAATCCACAATTTTTGCTATTCATGTAGTTTTAACTATGTAGTGTTTGCGTCTCCCATGTTAAATGATAGAAATATCTTGATTCTACTGGTGTAGGTACATTAAGAGATTGGTTATAAAAAAAAGAGTTCCAATGTAATGTGTAATCGGAAGTTACAAGGAAGAGGCAGAGGAGACCCGAGAGAGAGGTGAGTAAATGCAGTCGAGAAAGAGGGTAAGATAAAGGAATGATCAATAAAGAATGAATGATGAAAGGATAGAAGATACTGGCTATGATGGTGTTCCAGAGATATGCGTACAGTGATGTTGCCCGCATTGTGGGGTAATTTTCTGATTTCTCTTTAATAGAATGCGTCGTCTAGAGACTGTGCTCACCTGGATACATCGGCAACCTTCGCCGAGTCTCGATAATGACGGAAATATTAGTTACACTGACTGCCACCACAGCGCTGCTTGGCTAACCGGAAACTTGAAATAAATAACTGCATTTGATTTTATTTGCGCTTATAATGCTAAAAATAAGTGTAAATTTCAAATAAATAATCGTATTTCATTTGCACTTACACTGATAAAAGAAAGAGTAATTGCGATGCGAACTGAAAGGCAATTGTTTGTTCCGGAAGTAACACAACTAAAATAGGAAACATTATAACGCGATGTAGAGACTAGAAAAATTGCTGTGCGACGTTCGTTTAAATTTACATGTTGCCTTTTTGTTTATTTCCGACAACTAGATCAGAAATTCATGTAAGGAGAAGAACATCCGATATTTACGCTGTATTATCCGTGGCAGTTACAGGAACCAAGTGACAATATAACCTAAAAATTTTTTTTGACTGAAGATAATATACAGGAAAGTGAATTAAAACTCGGAGTAAATTTACACGATAATATATAATTGGATTTTATTTTATGTGTAGTTATAATGACGGAAAGAACTGCGAGGAAATTGTCTGTTGTGTAAAAAAAAGTACTTAAAAAAATAAAATGCGACGTTCCTTTAAATTTATGTTGCTATTTATCTATTTACGACAATTAATCCATAAATTCATTTAATGATATATTCTCTGCAGCAATTACTAGAACTAGATGCAACATAACCAAATAATTCTTTGATGGTGATCAAGAAACGGGGAAGTTTATTTAAAGTCAGAGAAAGTTTATAGCATGTATATGTAATCAAGAAAAACATCAATAAAATAGATCTTCATTAAGGGGACCACCCCCTGCCTATCTACGCCATGTTAATTTAAGCAAGAATTTTATCAATTTGTGGAAAAACTATTTGATGCAGGACCTTAATATTTTTACTGAATGTTACATGATCAGTCAATTGTACTAATATCTACTTTATAAATTTTATAGTTTTTAATAAATGCTTATTTATATTTATTAATAAAAATATTAAGTTTTTTTCTGCAGAAAATGTTTTTTTTTAACATACTAGTAGGGGAATATTAATGCTTGGACTACCAGATGTGGCTTGCTTTGTTATAATTATCCTTGATAGTTTCTGATGTAATGGGGCATATGTACTGAACATTTTAGTTTGCGGGAAATTGACTTTAAAGAAAACAACTACTCTCAAACGCACTCAAACAAAACTAACAGCGTATTTCTAAGTGCGTTGTTTACAAATAGTAGAATCAAGCGATTACCAATTGTTGCTCTCCAAGGATAGTTAACACACTCAGGAGTCAGGAAAAAATCCCTAATGTGCAATATAGGAGATATAAAGTATATACGCAGTAATGTTGGCGTGGCACCGATACACACATAGTAGGAAAATGCTATTTAAATGCCCGAAAATTTTGTTTTCAATGAAATCCTTTTCAGAAGATTTAAAGAATACCTTAATGTATCGAAATATGATGAAAACCGAAAATCTATTTTTTTATACCTAAACCACGGGGTAGTCCCCTTAATTCGTTTAGGAATTACTGTTTCCTTAGAAAGTTTCTCATAAGAAAAATTTCCATAATTGAGGGCAGAAAAAAACCCCACTATAACACGAAGAGGAGATGCATTGTTGGTTCATTTTCCTACTGCGAGTCTGAGTGTATTTTGTTTACCTGACATTACCTGAAGAAACAGCAAAAAGACAAAGGGGAAATCGGGATTTTACTATCTAGAAAAGTAGTAGTATTAGTAGTATTAGTAGTAGTAGTAGTTGTTTTTTTTTTTTTTTACCACACCTCATGATGTGATTATTAGTATACACGTCCAAAATTTGTCACTAGCCACGAACGCTGTCCGTGTAATGGGATTTACTCTTGTGTAGAAATAATGAAAGACGATAAACAGCACAATAGTAAAATGAAATAATTACAAGATACTAGAATCAATTCCATGATTGTTTTTCTGATAGACGCATCGAAGCTAATGTCGTACGTCAACTGAAGCCATGTATTGTTACTTTGAAATTGGTTGCAATGCCTGATACACGGGAACGTGTACATTCATACACTGCCTTAACAAGAAAGTGAAGTACCCAAAAGGGGAATAGAAAACGAATTTAAACTACACGGGTTTTATGGTATGTGATGTTATTTCAACGATTAAAGAAATCGTGTTAAATTTTCAAAGAACTTGATGGTATTGGCCCATTTTTTGGGTGAGGAACGAGAAGGAATTCTGCCGTGGCATCCTGAAGGGACCATCTTGCCATTCGCATGGGGTGGTTTGGCGAAACTATGGAAAACCCTGGATGGTGGGACGGGGATTCGAAACGGCGTACTCCCGAATGCGATGAGCCCATGACTATGCACCTCCTCTGGCGTCGATGAATGCACGCGTGGATTCGTTAGAAAAGTGTGGCATAAAGCCATTGTATCTCTTAAGAGGCCAGCTGACCTACAACTGCCGAAACTAATATTACATGGCATTAGCTAAGTTGTTAAGAATTTTTTTTCTTAGCTTCATTGACCCAATATTAATGACATTATTACAGTCGTATGTAAGTAGTTCCAACTTGAGATGTAAACTACAACAGCAACGCGTAGAACGTTATAAGATCAAACAAATGAGCGTTTTGTAATAAAAGTTGTATTTAGTTAAGAAAACGGGAAGAAATAGTTTGTCACAACATTCCGTTCAACCCGTCATTTTTGTCTGGGTTATAAGCTAGTTTGATATAAACGGTACAAATAACATAGAACATTCTCAATCGTTAGGCGCTGAAACATTTAGCCTGATTAAGTTAAAAATAACTGGGAGATTCTACGATAAGCGTGGCGTCGCAATTTGATGATGGATTCTTATGTAACTCGACGAGACAAATCGAAAGTGAGGAATAACACTTTTTGAAATGTCACTTAGTTCTAGACATACACAGTCGCAAATAGAGGTGGTTAGATTGACATGCGGTCTGGCCCAGAAATATATTTTGTCAAAGCCAAATTTGTTGATAGATTCTTATGTACCACGATGAAACAAATCGAAGATGAAGAATATATGTCGCATAATTTTCGAGATATACTCTATGAAAATTGAGGTGGTTTGGTTGGAATGCGGCCTGTACCAAACAATTTTCCGCCAAAGCTACAACGAAGTACACGCTGGAAATGCACAGTGGGTGCTTTCTTCTCTTACTACCAGCTGTGGTCGAGTTGAAATGAGGTCTGGACCAGAAGAAAAATGCCGCCAAAGGCGCAAGAAATTGTACCTATAACTAATTTTTTACAATATATATCTCCATAACTAAAAGCGATATATATAAAAAAAATTCACTTTCGATTTGTGTCGTCGAGTTACAAAAAAATCCTTTATTAAATTGCATCACCACGGTTATGATAGTGTTGCCAATAACTTTATTGAGAATGCTAGTCGTTGATATTATTTTATACCTGCTTAGCATTGAGCAGATAGTAAAAAAATAAATATATAAAATAAAAAATAAGATAAAAAAATCCATTTTTCGAATTTCATTTTGAATTCCAACGACTCTAGCTACGTGTTCATTTGGAGAAAGTTTAAATTAGTTCCTTACGTCCAAGTTCTGAAATCAGTGACAGTACCTTACTTTGTTTCCTGTGGCAGGAGTCTTCTCAAGTCCACTAATAGTTCTGTAGCGCCTGACGTCTTGCAGCTCCGTGGATGAGTAGACGGTCTATTGGTGCAGGATGAAGCACTTACTGTTACCCGGCAACGACAATAATGGGTGAATCAGAGAGATTCCACGTAGTGACAGGAGACAACTCCTCGGACGAATAATAATAGAAATACCAGCTACATTCACAAACGGATGTCATACCATAGAATAGCCTTTAAACCACACATTGCTCAAATAACGGGATATAGTTTTATTTTTCAATTGAAATAAGATTATGTGTGGGTTAGAATATAAAGAGAAATGGATGCAATGTGTACTTACTACAACTACTAACATTTGCCTGTAATTTCACCCGGCAGAACCTAAATCACCAGAGGAGGGAAAATAATAACGTAAGAAATTACTGGAGCATATGTTACGCAGAACCGTTGAAACGGTGAGAATTTCATAGAAATGCCTCAAACTGTGAATGTTATCACCAAAAAATAAATGAAATCTTAAATTACTACTGTAATACGAGGCGCGTCCAGAAAGTAAGTTTCGTTTGGTAATAAAATGAAATTGTACACAGATACAGAAGAAATTTTTATTGCACAAAATTCTACAACTCTTAAACTACTTTTCCACATAACTGCCGAAATTTTGCAGGCATTTGTCATACCGTGGCACCCGGTTTTGTATACCTTCTTCATATAAATCTGGCGCCTGTGTCTTCAACCAGTTGGAAACAGTTTCTTTCAGCTCGTCGTCATTGGTGAAGTGATGACCGCCAAGGAAAGACTTGAGATGTAAGAACATCAATCGCGTGAACCAGTTCTTCTGTAACCAAAGGTGGACGCCCATTTCGTTCTTCATCGTGCACATCACTACGCCCGCCATTGAACTGTCGGACCCATCTTCTCACCATCGAATCACTCATCGCATTTCGTCCGTAAACATCGCAAATTTGCCTATAAATTTCACTTGGTTTCACTTTCCTCGCATTCAGAAACCGAATCACAGACCTGATTTTACAGGCGGCGGGATTTTCAATCAATGCCGACATTTCAAACAAGCACAACAAAGCGTACGTAACTGACAGCGATCTCCAAATGGCGGACGTTCTTCCCCTTGATACACATCGTCTACAGCGCATGTGCGGAACTGCAATCGCAGCGCTGCAGCGGAGATAAATTGAAACGGAACTTACTTTCTGGACGCGCCTCGTAGTTGTTCAGTTTAACATTTCGTGAAAGCGTATTAACATTTCACAGACGTAAAAAAAATTACTGTTTTTCGAAGTTTACATTATGTTGTTAGGTTAGATCTTTTTCGAGATGGCATAGCCAAAGTTTTTTTCTTTTCCATAGACGCGCAAACAAGAAACAACACGTGATATCTTTTGATTGAGTGCTCAATCTCTGGCCAGGATTATCAAAATTTTGTGAAATCATGCCAGCAAATTGCCCATAAAACTAATATCAATGTTTGAAAGTTGATAAAAATATTTTAAGCTAAACTCTAAACTTTCTTTGCAAGTCAGATGTTTGACGGTATTAACCATCTTTGGCCGACGTTGCATTAAGAATGTTTGACTTGCATCTGATAAGAACAGCTTATCATTTCTTGCTACGTCATCTCGGTCAGGAAAAGGTGGAAGATATATTGCACATTTTAAATTACACCATATGCTTTCAAACTTAAAGAAAAGTAGCTACAAATTGAATTTATTTTTTAATTTTTTGATTAATATTATTATTATTATCATTATTGCTTTTTTTGCGAAGGTAACAGAAATTCACTCACATAATGTTGCAAAATAACCAAAAAACATTCAAAGGATTAGTGGACTTTTTATATTATATCTTACTGCAAGCACTTTACAAACTTGTTCATCAACCTCATTAGTTTTTAAGGTCTTCATGAAGTCCGAAAAACTTACCTATTATTTTGCTGGGGAGTATGTACAACATTATCTGATCTATCATTCAGGTTGCTGCATTGTGTAAGCAATGTGAAAATATCTTGTAATCCGGTCGTACTAATTACAATATTGAAATATATCAACTAAAGCAAGTTAGGACCTTAGTCATGTCGTTAGATTTATTGCTTCATTGCAAGTGAAACGGAGAAAAAGTGTCTCTGCGTTGTGCCAAATACGACATGTGTCGAAGCCAGGAGGTATAATTTTTAAAGATATTTTTTGTTTGTTTGCTGGAATTAACTCATTCATATCTTCATATGACATTGAGGTGATGTGAGAAGGTAGAACTTTGTTCAAAATATTTCCGCAGATGTTTCCCTAATTTGTTTCTATATATTTTAATTCTGGTTTATTAGGTAGGTCGTTGTTGTTTAGCATTTTTTAATTACTTTCGTTGTTCGGTTGTGTTCCGCCTGGGTTAAGGCAATGAAGTAACGCCTTTCATGGAAATATTGGCAGATATGTTTAATACTTCTGCACATATGATTGAGCTGTACTGGTGTTTTCAGTCGTGTGGAGTGATTTTTTCAGGTACCGTAATAGTGGGGCTATCGTTAGCTTCAATCTCGTTTTTGCATCGTAGTCAGTTCAGTTAACAAAGGCGGCTCAAGGTCAGTCTGTCCTATCCCCACTCCGCTGCCCTTACCCCTACGCGGGAAGAGGAAGTTAACCACCAGCCTACAAGGGCACAGCGGTCAGTTGAAAGAGGTAGGAACGTGTGCGGGTGGTGAGAAGCGGGGCGAAAATGACATTGAGCCGCCAGTTCGGAGTGAACAGGGTATAACTGTAAAACCCCCACCCGATGCGGTAGGTTACTTTTTGAAGACGCCAGAAGAATGAAAGTGACACAACTTGTAGTTTTATGTATGCATTGATTCAAATGTGAATGGAACAGGGAGTTGTATGGCGGAACCGACGACAAGGGCATACAGCGTAACTCAAAGCAGGTAAGCAGGAAACACCTCTGTTGTATCTGTTATCACTCTTGTGGAATCTCCATTTAGCCAAGTGTTGTTTTCAAGGTGACTGAAAAACAGTTCCCTTGGTGGTCCGTGGCTCGATCGTATGTTAGCTTCTTGCCACATTGCTGAGCTACTTTCTAATTAGAAAAGGGGGGGGGAGGCTGCTAAGCTATTCCTTGAACAGCCAGAGTATCTAAGTGTGCTGAGGTGCCGCACAGTGGATGAGGGAGGTACAACAAACCGGGCATGAGCCTAGGTCTCCGCGTACCACCTGTTTTTTTTTTTTTGTTTTTTTTAGGTTTTTTGGCGGTTTACCGCTACCTTCAAGGTCAATACCGGGACGGTTCTCAATTTCCTCTCAAAAAACTACACATTACACAAACATAAAATACACCTATCACACACAGAAAGGAGTTACACATTTCACACACAGATGTTAACACTTCACTCCCTCCATTAGTACGTAGTACGACCTGGCAGCAGGTATAAAATGCTTGGCGTCGGGAAGGGCATGCGGTCTTAAAATCAAAGCTTCATGTTTGACGAGACCAACGATAAGTAAAACACGTCACACGTAGCCGACCCCAAAATGTTGGGAAAAGGTGACGACGTGTGCTATTTCTTATTCACACATTTAATAAAATAAGTTCTTTGGATCACAATTTTCTACCGACGAGAAGAAGCGTTGTATTGGTTGAGTTACAAACATTGCCTGTGAGTTTACTGCAGATCTGTCAACCTGGTATCTTCCGGAAATGTGCTAAGATGTCAGATATTTCTTTCGTAAAATGGAAATAAAGCCTCAAAAGACGCACAGGAAGTCCATTTCTGACGCGTCTGTACCTGTGGTATTAAGAATCCCGCAAATGTTAAATTCTTACTGGTTTAAAGCGTCGCAGAGGTGTGGCGAAGTCGCGTACACCCCGCTCGTTCGCTAACTGCCTTAATATTATCCGTTTTTCGGTGGATCTACAGTGACAATTCTCTTTAGAGACGATATTGAATGTGAGTAATAGTTTTCCTACCTGTTGGTTACAAAGTTTTTATTTACACAAAGAAATCCTGATAATCAGTGAAGTGTGATTTCAGATGCAGTATTTATTGAATTAAAGTTCAATAACTGTTCATTAAAATTTGTGTGAAGAACAGAATGTGTGCAGTCATAATACGTTGAAGATGGTTTATGCTTACTTAGTCATCTAGGACACAAACAGCTCCGAATCAGCTCTTCAAACCTTTCGAATAAAGCCGAGCTGACGTTAGAGAGAACTGTGCAAACCACATTTGACAGCCAAAATAATAATAGTAATAATACTAATAAATTAACGATGGAAGTTTCAAAATAAGTTGATACTGTAGTGGCTCAATCTTAAGACATTGGGGTGAAACTAACGAAAAAAAGATTAATATAGGATTGTTCAGTTTACACCAAGAACAAAGTTATAATGGAATAATAGATACAACGCATTCCGCAAATGTTTCCAGCCAGGTATGTAATTCTGTACCCAGATAACGTTCATCTTGAAAGAATCGAACAAGCAAAAGAACACATCGGTGAGGTGGTAGATAAAGGTTTAAAAATCCTTAATTTATTGGATAGGTTGTTCCAGAGAAGTGAGGGAACTAGATTACAAATCCTTTGTCAGACCATTGCTTGAATATGGGACCGAGCGTGGTGGTGTAACGGATAGCGTTCTGGCCTCGCATTCGGGAGGACGGCGGTTCGAATCCCCGTCCGGGCATCCAGATTTGGGTTTTCCATGGTTTCCCCAAATCACTCCAGGTGAATGCCGGGATGCTTCTTTAAAAAGGCCATGGCCGAATTCCTTCCGATTCCTTGCCCCCATCCTTTCCCGTCTCTAAAGACCACGTTGTTAAAAAGGGACGTTAAACTGTTACAAAAAAAAAAAAAAAAAAAAAAAAAAAAAAAAAAAAAAAAAAAAAAAAAAAAATTGAATATGGTGATGTAGTTTGCAACCCACATTTTCTTTGGAACCAAATACAGTAATTGGAGTGATCGTAAGGGATGACAGGTAGAGTATAATATTTTAAAGTATGATATGTTAAAGGGGCTGGAATGGGATTCACTGGAAGGTAGTGGGAGGGTGAAGAGAGTCACGGGAGAGTACAAGGCGTATATTGTTGATATTGTTGATGAAGCTTACGCCTCGTCGACGTCGTGGTCATTAAAGGCGGGATGGGATACGGGACAAGGTACGGAAAGGAATTCGGCCTTGGCGTTTTTGAAGGAAGCATCCTGGCATTCGCCTGAAGTGATTTGGGGAAACCATGGAAAACCCAAATCTGGATGTCCGGACACGGAATTGAACCGCCGTCCTCCCGAATGCGAGGTCAGAACGTTAACCGTTAACCGTTCACCCACTACGCTCGGTGAAAGGTATTGCTGGAAAACTTAAGAGAGGTGCATGGAATGGAAAAGATGATAATGACCACAAGCTGGCACTCGATTTCGGGGACCAGGGTGTGGGAAAATTCTCTTTCCTAGGTAAGGGTATCGGGGATTGGTATTAATTACCAAGAGAAATGATGAATATTTTAGCAAAAACGCCTAAAGAATTAAAAATTGAAATTCATAGAGGGTAAAAGTAGGTGGATACAGGAAAGGGGAAAAATTGGTGTGTAAGAAAATTGCTACCGGATCGCAATTGAATTAAATTTTAAAAATTTCTGATTAGTCTAAAGGAATTTAAAAGCATTAAAGAGTGAAAGACACGTTACATAGGAGAGATAATATTTATGAACATATTCTCGTGCATTAATTATAGTTTCACTAATTGAAAGTAGTTTTTGTTCTTAGTAAAAAATTGATGGTTATCAATGATCGCATTAATAACCATAGTTTGTGTAAGCCCAAAATCAAAATAAACACTGTTGTTATCTTTCATTACCTTAATTTATCGTGTAAGTTTTTCACATTTCTACCAGTTTATAAAAGAAAAATTATACAACAAATGTTCAGAACAGGAAAATTGTTGAACAAAGACCAGATTGTAATACCTACTGCAGGTTGTCTGAATTTTCGTAAAAATGAGTTCGTTATTACTGAATTTTGAAAAACAAAAAAAAATTTGTACAAAGAGGAAACAAAAGCGACGAAAAGTACAAATAATATTTTTAGACAAACTTGTGTTGTAAATATCATCCAGTTGAGATTTTTTAGGTATTTTGTTATTTACAGTCTCATTAAACAATATTTTCTGCGCGTTTTAATTGCGGAAAATTTATTATACACGGAGAAAATTATTCTGATTGTGGCGTACTACAATTGACTTTGAGATAACGCTAATACCTCAAATAGTTATTTCACGTAAGAAATTTCCAATCAATTTTTAATAATATTCTTCTGAATTTGGCAGGTACTTCCTATGTACACTACCTCCATAATCACTAAGTTTAAACATTAAGGGGTGTGTTACAGCAACGATTTTTAATATTACCAATTCATTAGAATTAAATCTCAAATTTACGTTTTGTAAACTTCTATTCT
Source organism: Vandiemenella viatica (assembly GCA_031002005.1). Lineage (NCBI taxonomy): Eukaryota > Metazoa > Arthropoda > Insecta > Orthoptera > Morabidae > Vandiemenella > Vandiemenella viatica. The sequence continues at coordinate 83,098,775 of CM061918.1, forward strand.
TACGGTCAGAGTGAATCACAATTTTTGAAAGAAAAAAAACTAATTTATCATTGTTATTAGGTTCAGTAGAACAAATCGTTCCCTCATAACACAAAATTCCATGTAGAAAATAAAAATAACCGTATTCCCAACATGAAAGTCAGAGATGCTGTTTGCGACTGTGGCGTCATCTTTTGGCTGATGGTTGAAGCTTAAGCTTGTACAATCGCGACCACAGATGGCAGGGTCCTCGCTATCTTCCGTTGATTTCCCCTACGAACAGCGTCAACTTAACAATTCTCAACTAATTTCAAAATAATCTCTTCCAAACTCGAGAGTCAATTGATACTGATTGAGTATTTTATTTTAATTCCCTACTCAGTTTTGTACTGCAAATCCATTAGGGGTGATTGTTCACAAAACTTGATGTTCTAATTAATTTCCTGATAAGAAATCGGACATTCTGTAGAAGTCAGTTCAAAAATTTAAGACACAATTGTAATCTCAGCCCAATAAATTTACTCTGTAATGTTATATGCAGCGGAAAATCTTTACTTTTTCAGTATTAATGTGTGTATACAAAGTCATAATACTTTGAGACTGAATATGTTGTCAGTCAAAAAACCAGTTCATTGGCAATTTAAAGAGAAGGATAATAATTTCGTCATTCAGTATCCTTCTATATCAAATATATTATTATTAACAATAACCTGATTTTTTTAACGAATTTCGCTGTCTGAATGTCGTGTTAAAAGTAAATTAATGTCACATATAATTTTTAGAAAATAAAGTGCGCTTGTAGAAATTTTTAAATCTTCGGAATCAATTTTCTAATTTGGAAATTTTGGGTTTACATGGTATTTTGATGTTGTTAACTAACGTTTTGTTGCGAGTGGGTAATATTTTTGGTTTGTTATGAATTACATTGTCTAGTTCACATCCCTGAGAATATTCTCACATTGGATCGAAGAAGGTATAAATATTTTTAATGATTTTGAATCGAGTATTATTAATATCTACCAAATGAACTTATAAGAACCTTGCTTTTGCTGCATAAAAACCCTGTAGGTAAGATATAACGGTTATAGTGCTGGTATAACACTTCGTCGTGAATTCTGAACAAAAGTAGTAATTAAAGGTAAATGCCACGTACTATATAAACAGTTTTAAAACTAAGGGAAATACGGTATTTTTCTGTACTCCCTTTACATATCGTAGCACGGTGGAAACACGTTTGTGTCCTTTCTTTATTAGGCGCTGGTTGTAACCAGAAATTTGGTTGAAACAGGTAAAAAAACCTTTAACATCGATGATGGTATAGGTGTCTGAAAGTGTTTGGGCCTAGTTGTGAAGGATATCTTCACTGTTTAGCTACTTTAGGTTTGAAATTCGATCTTTATATAAAAGTATTGCCATGTTAAGATGCTTAAACTGTAACAGTCTTGGCATGTATGCTACAACACGATTCACATCAAATTCACTTGCTTCCAGTTTTGTGGAGATTCAGGCAGTTCATACTGTTGTAATTTCTACGGCACATCGACAACTTTAATTCAGTTTAGTATATTTTTGTTGCTAATCCCTCTTTCAATATTTTAATTATGTTTTTATATAATTTTCCTGTACCCTTAGCCTAATAAAGTGGAAATTAATTACGTAATAATAATAAAAATTAATTTTATTGCGATGGAACGCACGCGCCAGTAGCCATTTCCCTCCACAGCCATTTATCTTCTTTCTTGTACCAACCTACTTTTGCCCTCTGCAAATTTCAACTTTAAATTCTTTCAACGTTTTTGATAAATTAATTATTATTTTTCTTACTAATTTATTCCAATCCCTGACCCCCTTACCCACGAAAGAAAATTTCCCCACACTCTTATGCTTGAAATGGAATTCCAACTTGTGGTCATGGTTATCTTTTCACTTCCATACACCTCTCTCAATTAAGTCGTTAATATCCACCCACGCCTTATCACCAATATACGACTTGTACACTCCCACCAATCTCTTCACCCTCCTGCTTTCCAATGAATCCCATGCAAGATTTTTTGTCGTATTGGTTACCGATTGTGTTCTGCGGTAATTTCTAGAGACAAATCTAGCAGCCCTTCATTGCGCCTCCTCCAAAACCCAAAATGTGAGTTCATGCTACACTACCATATTAAAGCAATAGTCTGACCTAAGTTTTTTAATGCAACTCCGTTACTTCTCTGGTACATCCCCTTATCACATTCTCCAACAGATGAAGAATTTTGAAACTTTTTCCTGTTACCTGTCCAATGTGTCCTGCCTAGTTGAGTTTGTTGTCAAATGTTATATCAAAGTAATTACCTTACAAGTCTTCAACAAGTAAATCATTACCCAATTCATAATCATAATCAACCTTTCTCTCTGTGTACCTAATAAGTTGACTCTTCTTTTTATTTACCGAGCGTGGTGGGTGAGTGGTTAACGCTATGGCCTCGTATTCGGGTTCGAATCACCGTCCAGGCATCCAGATTTTGGTTTTCCATGGTTTCCCCATATCACTCCAGGCGAATGCCGGGATGCTTCCTTCAAAAGGCCATTGCCGAATACATTCCCGTTCCTTGTCCCCAGTCCCATCCCGCCTCTAATGATCTCGACGTCAACGAGTAAAGCAATAAGTTAAAAAAAATCTTTGCATTAATTTTTGTTCCACGTTGATCTTCCCAGTAATATATTCTATCCAGATCACCATGCAGCGAATCACAGTCTCCTCCAGACTTAATCGTATGTTATCTGCAAACAACCTATCTTAGTAAACCGTCAACACAATCATTCATTTTAATAACCAGTGACAAAGATCTCAATACACAATTCAGAGGAATTGACGAGGCGTTGAGCATACCAATTGACCGACGATCAAATTTTCGAGTAAATGTGTTTTCGGGCTCCAGGAATTTATTTGCCGCAACTTTAAGTTGTCAGAAAGACGAGTTGTATAAAAAGATAAATGAAGTGATTGATATTGGTCAAAAAGTTGACGAATCTCATTACGTGTAAGAGACGAAAAGGTGGAGTATAATTTTATCCTTCGGGTAAATGAAATACCTGATATAAAACGTGACGGGAGATACCATAGTAGACAGAGGACGCAAAATGTACTATCCAAAGAAATCGACAAGTGAAAAAGAAAATTATTGTATTTGTTACTAGAGAAGGTTTGGAATAGTAATTTATATGTTGTACAAGGGGTGATCATTTGAAAAGGTACGAAACGACGTAAAAACGTAACAGTTAAATATTTGCATATTCTGCCATGGGAGAACGTAGCGAGACATCTCGGAATGCGATTGGAGTCTCTGACTGGGATCGGAGCATGCGCGGGCGCCCGCATGCGCAGTAGAGAGCAGAGGCTCTTATCAAAAGCGGCGTCCAAATGATGCGGCAGTCCGTATGAGGACAGGATGGCGTACAGGTGGGGGATGTGTACTGTGAGACACTCCGACGCCTACGCAGGTCCATCAAGGACAAAAGACCGGGGCTGCTCACGGAGGGTGTGGTTCTGCTCCATGATAGCGCGCGTCCACACGTCTCCAGAGTCACACACATGGAACTGGCCAAGTTCAAGTGCGAGACGTTGGACCATCCGCCCTACAGTCCGGACATGTCGCCCTGCGATTTCCATGTGTTTGGTCCACTGAAGAAACACCTGAAAGGGAAGCGCTTCAACTCGGACGACGTACTCAAGGACGCTGTGGGTCTCGTCACGGCCACAGGGAATTTGGGAACAAGGAATCCTTCGGCTTGTTCATCAGTGGGATCGTTGAGCTCAGGCCTATGGTGTATATTTTGAATAAAGTCTACATTTGTACCCATCGTGTCGTTTCGTACCTTTTCATTTGATCACCCCTTGTATAAAGAAAGTGTAGCCGACAAAGACTTCTAGTAGAACTATTGTGTTACTAACAGTTTTCGGTTTACAATACATAGATATAGGATGTTTAGAAGCTTACATACATCCCTCTTGTTTTCCTGCGATAGTCGTTGTAAGTTTAGCCGACTGTCATGTAATACTTGAAATTTAGCCTCGAATAATATTCGCCGTTCTAATTTGAGCATAAAAGTTCATTGGAGTGAAATGGGATGACGACGGCATTGGAGAAGATAGACTTCATTTTTGTGGATGTGTGAAGAGAGTAGATTAGCATGAAATAATCAAAGTGATAAAGAACTGAAAGGGAGAAGAAAGGAGGACGGCAATGTAAGCCATGGGAAGAGAATGTGAGATCGTTGATGCAGTAGAGAGAATTGGGAAGATCAACAGGAACAAATTACCCACAGCAAGGCCATCTGCATCTACATTCTGCGACTATCAAAAATGTTGGTGGAAGAGGGTGTTTTGCACCAAAATTAATCTCCTGTCAGCGAGCACGAGAAATAAAGGTTATATGTATATCAGTGCGGGATAATATTTCTCTGACTATTCCTCCTTTCACTACGACACAAATATGATGGTGGGTGAAGTATTTCTTCTCAGTCAGGATGAAGGTGGGTGTTTGAATGTTTGGTAATAGATTCGATTGGAAAATACGTTTGCGGTGAGCCAGACTATCCCATGTGAACCTCAGAAAAATATCGGATATATTTTCGTAAGGGCTTTAAAAGCGGTCACAAAGCCATCGGTTGTTTTCAGTACTTTGTCGATAGTAGGAATCAGTCCTTCACGATGTGGATCCAGAACAGCACAACAGTACTCAAAATGTAGACGCGCGAGAGTTTCGTACCCCATCTTCTTTGGACATACTTCACAGGTTTTCAAAATTCGAGCAACGAATCGGAAATTAGAAATGACTTTACTTGCATCCGAACTACTTGTTGGTTTTTATTGTTACTCCCAAATACTTAAGGATTCAACCTTATCAACAGTTGATCAGTCAATATTATATTCATATCTAACACAATTTTTTCCTTTTTTTTTCTAATGACGTTTCCTTGTAGTCTTCGCAATTCATATTAAGTATCAATTCATGTATACCAAACTGGGTATACTTGACGTGGTGGGGCCATTGTAACGTTCTGACCTCATTACCTAATTTAAAATTATAATTAATTTTATTATTTTATTATCATGAAAGGTAGAACTTGCGTGAATACTTTATACGAGAAATCACAAATGATTTTATTTCAATTAATCACATGACATATATAACAAAATTAGTTAAAATTAATCAATTGTCCTTTTGCGGGCGCCAGGGTATTTTATATAAAATACACAAAAATTAAACAGTAAACGAAGCCAACATTTTGACTATTCATTTCTGAAAGAGATATTTGCTCCGGGCTATGAGAGTTCTTATCTGCAGGGTCGTAGCTGGGCAATGCTATGAACTTGAAAGTCTAGCTAGCACAGTGTCCTTCATTGGCGATGTATAATTACCGAATGTACATGTCTGCTGCCACACATTGGATGACGGTCTTCTCTGCTATGGACCAGTGTAGCACAGTTCCTCAGATGTCGTCCTTTGCCTGAGCTCATCTGCTCAAACAAAATAGCGGGTGTCCGGATCCAGGCAGCAGCAACAGTCCCACTCACGAATAGACAGTCCAGAAATCACATCGTCGGAACGTGCTGGCCGGCCGGCATCGAATCTCTCTTCCCTCGTTCGTCGTGCCACATGCAAAAACAGAAAACTTTCGCCGATCACCCTGTTTGTCTACCTGGCAAGCACAAATCTCCCCTCCATTAGGCACTCACTATTCTCCCCTCGCTAATTCTAGGAACCGGCCTGCTGGCATTCCTCAGATCTGCCGCTCCACACTCGTACAATGTACACTGCGCCCAAACGCCCACTAAAATATTCCACATTTTAAATAATAAACATATAGTTTATTAATGTAACTAGCGGTCACAAGACGCGTTCGTTACACGTGGAAAATGATGATGACGATGACGATGGTAATTTTAAAGACGTTTGTAGTGGTAATATGTCTCGCCCATATTTTTGCTGACTAATTATAAATATAAAATAACGTGTTAATTCATTTTCATCATACAATACCAATTATTCAAAACTAAAAATGTTTTGTGAGTACCTCTGAAATAAGGAGTAACCGGTGGATTTAGAGTCAAGAAAAAGGATTAATTATGAAGTCACGAATAGAGAAGATAAGAGAAAGCCTAGGATGACGTAAGAATATGGCGGCAATCTAGAAGTAGCTGCTGAAATTACAAAACAGTTAGTTGGGGCTTAGATGGAAAAACCACCTTAATTGTATAAAGTTCACTACGGCGGTGAACTAAAAACTCACGTAGAAGTAAATTAGATTGTGAATAAAAATTGAAGGAAAACAGTTGTGTTTGGTTTAATTTGCGAAATTATTGATGAAAACGTAATCGATGGATATTTGGAAGTAAAAGAGTAGGACACATGACAAGGTAGTACAAATATTTTCTTTTATATACGTATTGTATCAGGAAGAAACAAGGAGTTTTTTGAAATTGTAACTCAAGGATCAATAACCTAACTCAACTATATCTGAAAGGAACCGTAAAACGTTCTCGCCCTTGCTGAAAACCAACAAAAAGACACACGCTTGATAATTGCATACAAAATTAAATATATATGACTCCTTTATTTCTGGAAAACTTTTCTGAGTATTTCGTGTTGAAGTCAGGAAAGGTAGATTACAAGTTTGCCACATTATCTTCTATCGTGTTACTAGAATAGTCGGTTCTGAAATATCTCGTATCGGTGGCCAAACAGATCTTCATCAATACCCCAGACTTCCGGCCAGCAATGGTAACAACACCAGCCGGCTAAAAGTGGGACTAACAAGCGGGGTTATTAATGATGTCGGGGCAGGTTGGTACCACTGGGTGGGCCGCGGTGTCGCGCAAGAAACAGACGCGCCACCTCTCGTCCTGTCACCGTGTCCTTGTAATTGGGTTCTCGTGAGTGGCAGCTTGTCTCCACACAAAGCGGTTCACAGCCGCCTAATTCTGCTGTCGTAATTCGTGTGGGATCTGCGGCCGTTTTAATTGGGTAATTCGTATTCAGAAACGTCCGGGGAAATTACTTCATAGCCGTTCTCTCTACAGGACTCCAGAGAGTGAAGCGTACGGTCGCCAAATATCTCTCTAATTACCGGACTCCGTGAGGAAACACTCAATTTTAATTTAAAAAAATTAAAATTGGACTTCATAACCTTATCGTGGTTTCTATTCAAATATTTCTGCATACCTACTAAAAGTTTACTATCCCGGATTGTCTCTCAACTTAAATCAATATATTAATACGCTAAGCGAAAACTTCGGATCCCTTTTTAAGAATATTGCGCGATCGGAGGAGTGTGAGATTTGGCACAGTTAAAGTTTATATGGAGAAGAAGTGCAGAAAGCTAAAATGTAAACATAATATGAGTTAAAAATACATTAAAATAAAACATTCGTTGTTTACATTCAATTGTTTTTTTTTTATTGGCAACGATACTTAGTGATTCCGCCAATGTCTGTGATATTTGGTCAACAGTAAAGAAAAAAATATGATAAGCATAGTTAATACATGTCAAAAATACATTATTAAATAAAAATTAAATTCGTGAACGTATGTGTACGTGAAATCGTATCGGAACCAACTATCTGACGTGTATTCCCAGTATTCAGATACTCTGTGGTCTTTGGTGAAACAAAAGACTCGCATAAAGTAGAATCTTTGAAGTTATAAAAGGAATGAAGTGGCCTGCCAGATATTATATGGTCTTTTTATTATTTAAAAGGCTAAACTTTGGTTAAGGGACTTTTAATTTTTGAATTTCAGTAATTTCATTACGATTTTTTTTTTTAATTCAGATATTGGCACCTTCTTCCTTTATCCCTTGATTTAAACCTTGACAATTCGGAGAAAGAGAGAGACAAAACAGAAGGAATACCTATTTGCGTGAAATTCAAAATGATTATAGACCAAATTCAAATAGTGAAACAAAATGATGAAATTACTTTGATGGATACATTTAAATGCGCACTAAATGTCATTCCAAGAAATTTTGATAGTTTCGAATCTACAAGGCAGGTTTTGAAATGCAAAACATTTCGAATCAGAAGTTACTTCAGGGGAAGGAATGCATTTACTTCATATTATCATAAAGCTAAAGCAGTTATATGGACGTTGAGTCAAAATGAATATTGTATAATGGACTAAATTCAAATAAACCAGTGGTAAATAGAAAGTAAAAAATTAATTAAAATAATGATTATTACTCTTTCACGAAAGAAACTAAATAATGAATTACGGTCGAATTTCACCCCTGGACGATCACTAGTTTACATTATTCTGATTTTATCTATATCGTGTTCTTTGCTTGCTTTCCAACAGGAATGAGTATGTTTTTTGTCATCTTTACACTTAAGACGACTTTTAAAGTTCATCTTCCGTTTATAATTTTATCTTTTGTGATTCCGCTATTTATTTATTTATTTGTGGCAATTACCACAGGACCCAGTCAGTAAGTTATACCATAAAGGAGCTGGATTGGGAGTCATTGGAACAAAGAAGGAGGGTGAAGAGAGTGCTGGGAGGGTACAAGGTATATGTTGGTGATGGCGCTTAGATGGATATTGGACGACGAATTATTAGTAGTGCATGGAAAGGAAAAGGTGACCATGGGCACAAGCTGGCACTCGATTTCATGCATTAGGGAGAGGGGAAATTTTGTTTTGTGGGTAAGGATGTCAGGGATAAATTACCAAGGGAAATGATGGATAATTTACCAAAAAAACGCTGAATGAATAAAAATTGAAATGTTGGAATAAAAAAAGCAGATTAGTGGAGAATTTTAGCACAAAACGTATATAGAAAATATTAATAACAAAAACTAATAGAGGTAATTACATGACTAGCACTACATCACAATTAAAAATTCAGTTCAATTTCTATTTTTATCTGAAATAAAACGTATACTATGCCTGAAATTAATTCTCTTTGGTCAGGAAAACAGTCGATTCTACAATCAATATTAACATATTTTTCCTTGGCCGCTGCCTCGACTATTTTTACATAAACCAACTTGAATTTGAAGTCAAACTATTAACATAATACTTGCGCAGCCCTTTCATAGTCACTACCAATCTAATCCGTCTTGTTCATGATTCTTTTTGCTTTTATATTATAATCCTTCTTAATGCATCCGTCATAAATTCATCATTCTCGCGAGATTCAGTTCATCTTAAACAACCATTCTCATTCCTATATAATATTTTATCGATGATGTGTCAAAGTTTCATTAACCACATCTTTAAGTGACTTTAATGTAATACTAGATATAACTAATAGTTTTGAACAAATTTTGTTGCCAACTATAATTCTTTACAACAGAAATTTTTCATTCTCATTCCAGTTTTGTTAATTATGTAATGAGACTGTTCTTATTTTCGTCTGTTTCCGCCTTAGAGTATAATTAGGTTTGTCGGTAGCGGGATTTTTGTGTTGATGAGCTGTCTTATAATTTTATCTCGATGATGTTATACAATATAAACTACTATCTGATCCAAACAAAGTACTTAACTCAAAATGTGTCAAAGTTTCTTTAACCACATCTTTATGTGACTTTAATGTAATACTAGATACAACTAATTGTTTTGAACAAATTTTGTTACCAACTATAATTCTTTACAACAGAAATATTTTTCTTTCATTTGATTTTACAATTCTTTTACAACCTGTGGTCCACGAAGAAGGAACAGGTAGTACGCAGGTGGAGTATTAAAAATTTAATTCTAATTGAATTTAAGGTAACATTAAAAAATAAGTTAGTAAATATTGTTTACATAAAATTGGTGTACCACTCTTACAGTATGAGGCTATAATAGAGTGTAAGCCGCAAGAATATACATCGGAGTTTATTAAAGCCACGAATATTTCAACAAACCGACAATATTAGGTACAATAATAGCCAACCAGTTGCTTAAATTTTTGATTTAGTAATTTTTACTGCAGTTTCGACAAACATAAGCTTGTCTTCTTCAGAAGTACATTTAGGATTTCATGGGCGGATACAATATACAACTTCCATCATTTTAGTGCACTATGTCAGATATTTCAAACAGGATTACTACTTGCGTCATTGCATCCACTGTCTGCATAGGGCGGAAGATTTCCGCCCTATGAAGACAGTGGATGGCTATTATTGTACCTAATACGAGTTTCACCGTTACTGTAATGCAGCCATGCTCAAGATTTTAAAACAGACAATATCTGGTGCTTCCATGACATGAATGCGTTGCTTCTATTATGAAATAGTTTCCAGTCGGCATAAAATAGAGCGCCGTTCTTACAGGATAATAAAAATTCTGGGTGGTCGTAATGACCTTGGGACAACTATTGGCTGCACATTCCGCCCCTGTCGTAGTCACTTAATCTAACCCAGCAATACTACCGGGTACAGAGGATCAACAGTTTAACGTGGAATCGAAACCACGGAAACGTTCCACGGTGCTTCACATTACGCAGCAAACTGTACAAGAGGTGAACGTTGATTTAAGGGCCTATGAAAATCCCGGCCGAGACCGGGATTAGAACTGAGAACCTTTCAGTTGCCTTAGCCACTGAGCCACCAGACTGCTATTTTAAGGCTGAAGTTAGTGGTCGTTTTATGAGGGCCCTATCACAGCGACCATGGTACGTACGTGATGATAGCAATTGATAAGGTTGATTTAATAACATACAAATAGTAATAAAGTTAGGCCCGTATAATTTTGTGATCCGTAGAATTATTTCTGACACATTACTGGTCTTCGAGTTGAAAAAGATTGATAAAAACTGAAATATATCATATGAAAGGTAATTTTAAAAAAAACGAATGATAAACTCTTTTTAAAAATTACTTTTCACCAATTTTTAAAGAAACGTTTATATAAAAATATTTTCACTGAATGAAATTTAATTCTCTGTCTGTATAAGGAACGCTCTCCGGCGAGAGTAACTCATACTTGAAAGATTACTTTTTTGTAGTTTCCTCCAGCCTTTGTTACTATAGTCATATACAGGGTTATTATAAACGACTGGAACGATTTCACAAATTTGCTGTAGCTATATTATTTGACATATCGTAGCAAATCTTTAAAGTCATACACAAAAAGTCAAAGTTTTTATTACGTATTACAAGTGCTCTAAATGTGATCAATGAACTTCTTGCCATACGTCTTCATATCAGTCTATTCAAAAGCAATGTTGATACCAGCTCGCAGTTCTGATCTTTCACAAAACACCTCCCCCCCCTCCCCACACTCCCCCCCCCCCCCACACACACACAAAATCGCGTGGTTTCAGGTAGAGAACGTGGCAGCCATGGTAGGAATTACTGGTCATCATCCCCACCACCATCAATCCCCCTGTTTCTCAATCACCGAGAGTGGTGGGTGAACGGTTAACGTTCTGGCCTCGCATTCGGGAGAACGCGGGTTCGAATACCCGTCCGCGCATCCAGATTTTGGTTTCCCCAAATCACTTCAGGTGGATGTAGGGATGCTTCGTTCAAAAAGGCCATGGCCGAATTCCTTCCCGTTCTTTGTCCCAAGTCCCATTCCGCCTCTAATGACCTTAGCCGTCGACGAGGCGTAAAACTATAAGTAAAAAAAAAAAAAATGGTTTCTCAATCTCCCGTTTAAAAATTTACGAGCATCGTTATCGAAGTGGCCTGGAGCAAAACATTTTAAATTAAATGATAAAATAACGACAATACAACTGTTTTTGTAGCTTTAATGCTGTACGTGTTTCGCCTCTCATCGAGGCATCATCAGTGGTGAATCTATTTTAAAATTTTACATTGAGTATTACAAACTCATTCTATGACGTGTAAACTAATTCTAAATTGAAACATTTTCTGATTATTTACAACTTATTATTTGCATTAGTGGTTTCCAGGTTGGTAAACATATATCTCTGCTTCTTCTCCAAACCATGTTTCCGTTATAGCCATTTGTCTTGGCTGCTGCATACTGGATGTAAACATTGCGTATATTACAAGTTGCTTGTTTACGGTGGCCATCTTGTTTTCTTAATGTCCACGGTGTGTGTTGCGCTGACAGCCCCATTATTGAAATTGCATGGGAATGTAATGTTTTGCTATTTTTTTTTACAACTTTCTGTAAATGTGTGAGTGCATCTATCTGTTAGGTTTATTTATTTATTGTTCTTTACTTTCTGTAGAGTTAACGTATGTTTACTAGTTCGAACAGCGTTTTTTTAGGTTTATGTGGTAATTCAGTACCTGCATGCCAGTTTTTATTGCTTTTTGAATTTGGTAGTTTTCTTGTAGAGTGATGGTATTGTGTCTGTGATTGTTGATTGTGAGGATCAGCGTATCTGTGTTAATGTCTGTTGGCAAGTGATCATTTTCTATTAGACGTTCAGCGATGAGAGGCGAAACGCGTATGGCAATAAAGCTACAAAAACGGTTGCATTGGCGTTATTTTATCATTTAATTTACAGAGCAATTGTGGGGAAAATGGCCTACAAAATCACTGGATCAAAAAAAAAAAAATTCTATATGACTGTAAAATTTGGTGACAACATGTGAAATAATACAGTCACAGTAAAATTGTGAAATAGCTACAACCATTTATATTAACTCGGTAAAACTAACTTAGTCCACAATCCTCACGAAGGAGGCATTCCAAGCCATTGTGTCAGAGGTAGGACGGCCAGTTTCTTTCCTCTTGGACCACGGACCGATCTGGCATAGCTCATATGATCAAACATTACTCTTAAAAAATTCTTGCCCATGGAAAATTCTGAAATCAAGCGCTTTAACCACTGAGCTACCTGACCGCTCAATAACTCTTTACAATTCTTATGTTTTACTTGTGCTTATAAAGGCTTTTTGCCTCATACGGTATTTGCTATCTGCTGTGCAATTCGCATTGGCCGACGTTCGAATATTCTGAGGTCGGAGTTATTTTTCATTTTTCGCCGCCGTCTGGCGCACCTGTCGCGTCGCTGCGCGTCACGACGGCTGACAGCGCAACAATGACGGCGCCAGGTGCCGCGGGCGTCGGACACTCGGTTCCGCTCGCAACTGGAGCACCGCTGCCGCGCCACCTCCCATCACGTCGACAGTATATGTCTCCACTCAAAATGTACCATCAGCACTTGCAGCCACACAAATATAAGCTATGTTGCGTATACGCATTGGTTTGTACTGTTAATATGTAATTATTGTAGGCAATTTCTTCTTCAGGTGGTTGCTAAAATATTGAATTACTAGTTTCATCGCCCGTCAAAAATGACGAATACCACTTATAGTAGTAGTAGGAATTTGTTATGGACAACTTTCTAAGGAAAAAACGAATAACTTTGAATAATTATCTAACATTCAACAATCACCTGGAAAAGTTTCTAAGTGAACTATAATTTCAAAAACTAAAATTTAATTTATTTGATTGATGTAATTCGTTGTTATCAACGTTTCGTGCAAACTTTATCAGAGTTTTATCTTCTGTCAAAAAAATAAATAATAATTTAAGTTGTCATTTCGTTCCAGTAACTACTACAGATAAATCAATGTAAATATCCTATGCTCTCCTCCTTACATTGATTTCTGCATCTATTCCTCTTAAATAAACAAAAAGCAACATATAAATTTAAACGAAAGTCGCGTTATATTTTTTTGGTATCGCAGTTACACCTTCTATTAACAATGTAAGTGCCAATAAATTCAAATTAGATTATTTATTTGATATTCACACTTCCTGTTAAAAGTTTAAGCGTAAATAAACTCAGTGCAGTTATTTGTATGAAATTTCCTGGTTAGCCACGTAGCGCTGTGGTGGTAATAAGTGCAACTAACACTTTGGACATTATCGAGACTCGCTGAAGGTTCGCAAAGCATTGAGGTGAGTTATTGCAGTGGACTGTTTAACACGTTTACATGCCGTCCGAAATAATTGGTTGAAGGAGGTATTTCTTCACAGCATGAAAAGGGGGGGGAGGAGGGGAGAAAGAAACAAACTCTTATAACCTTGATGTTGTAATTTCACTGCTTAGTTCACTTCATAATTACCAGGTAGATTTAAACGGAATACATACCTTCCTCTGCTGTTTATTTTAAATTTTTATATATAGGGAAAAATATCGAACTACTGCATAAATAAAAATTCTGAGTTTGTATAGTAATTGTTATTCCAACTTTTAATCTGCTTGTAAGTAACCTTGACATTAAATCACGTTCACCAGATAAATACCATGTTTGTATTAGCATATGTAACTAGTGATGTTAAAGTTCGTTTCCTTTTAATATCGTGTTTCTGGCTGTTTGGAGGAAGTATGAGTGTCATTAAAACAATCATAATAACAGCCATATTTATGGACAGAAAATATGGTAGTGAAAATACCTACTTGGATCAAATAAATAAAATATATACTTTCCTTTATGTTTGGATCACCGTATTAATATTAAACAACTACAGAAAGAAAACAAAATTTGTAACCTTCATTGATATCAAGTCTTGCAAAGAGTAGACAGGACGCATTAAATTGAAAACAATTCGAAACTTTAAGGGAAAAAATTAGTTAATGATTAAGTAAGTATTTTAGATTTTTTTCTGGGGGAAAGCAAAGCTTGTTATACTGCAGGAAAATCTGAAGACATACTTTTTAATGCAACTTTAGTCTCAAATACCGCTGAAATCACTAGGACATGCTTTGACGTCATGAGGTATTAGCGACCATTCTGGCTGGCGCTTCCTCAGTCAAACAACAATAGAAAACCAACGCAGGGCTGCAGGAAGAGGTATGAAGGCTAATGTCTGATTTTTGTACGTAGGAGCCCATATAGGTGCTATACCAAAGAGTCCAAGTGCAAATAGGTTATTTATTTATCGCATGGAAATTTACACACTTTTAAGAACATTGAATAAAATATATACACTGCAACTTTACAAGATTAAAGACATATATCCAGTTTATTCATATAGTTTATCGATTCCTGAGCGGATATTCTTCAATAATATGACCAATAGTCTGTATCTCTCCGCATTCGCATAAGGGGGATGGTTGCTTGCCCCGATTGTACAGGGAGTTTGCGAATCTGCCTTGCCTAGTTCTGATTCTGTTGAGTGTGGACCAAGTTTTACGAGGTAAATCAAAACCTGGTGGCCTTTGTGTAATGCAAGGTAAGCAGTTATTTTGGTGTAAAGTCCACTCCTGTATCCAAGCTTTGGTGATGTTAAAATCTTCACGTATAGCATCCCTTGCCGATTGCATTGGCGATTTTCTAGAGCGAATCCTGTTTACGTTGGCATCCTTAATATCTTGGTGGGTTAGTGAGGTAAATGGGTTAATAGTGGTAGCGCCGTTTAGTTTGATTGAGAAGTGGTACCGTTAGCCAAGAGGGCGTAAAAGCATTTTACAAAGAAAAATTTATTAACTGCTGGTTGGTTATCAAATGTATATACAGGAATTCATAGTAAATAAAAAACATTAATTTTAATTTTTTTTTGTAATGCTTCCATCATCTTCCCATCGTACTGGGCCAAGAAATCCGGAAACAGAATTTGGTGAACGAGGCGTAAATAAGGTGTTGCAAAGGAGGAAGTCACAGTTAGCAACACAATAGTTAGTCAAATAGTTATCCATGGAAGAGAATGTTGTGGTATTACTTTCCTGCTTATAGGGCAGTGGTTGGAAGCGATAATCCCCCAAGAAGGCTATTTCTCTTCGTTAATGTAATTCATATTTTGACACTGTTCTTGCAATAGTAATTTTACTTCCTCAATAAGATAATTATTTCATTTTTTCTCCCTCTTCTGATCCAATTTATTATAATCGTCTACCGATGTTGCTAAGAATTTTGTCCTTCTTTGGTATACATTAAAAACAAATTATTAACCAAGTATTTTGGGTTAACCCATTCAGTAATTGAGAAATTATGACTAGGTGGCAAGTTCGTTAAGTCAATAGACAAATAAATATCTACGACAGATTTTATTTTTTTCTTTCTTCACGACAAACTTAAAATTAATAATTTTACTAATATCAAAAAATATGTGTTGATTGTATTTTTCTAATCATTTCAATTAAGTCCACAGTTCGTAATTTCATATTAATCCTAGTTTTTACTACAAAGCGACTGCGAGAAACAATCGCGTAATTACCAAGTTTGTATATTTTCATTTTGTATTAGGCTAAGTGCAGACTTTGATACAAAGTCGAGCGACCATCTATAAACATGTTAAGAACTGTCTATAGATATGTATATAAAGAATGTATATAGACAGTCTAGAGACTCTGTCGCGTGTACACACTTGAAAGCCTTGTTGCCCGTTCGTTGCTAATATGGCTGACTTTGTTGGGATCCCTGTTTGGGAAGTTCTAATCATGGATAATGAAAATAAGCGAAAAAGAAGACCACATAATAATATTTTCTGTTGGTAGGTTGTTAATCATTGTTTTCTGTTCCATACCCATGCATAAAAATAAAATAAAAAGATTTTTAATGTACTTACAATGTCTTCTGTACTTCCTGATTCACTATTTTCGTCTTCATCGCAGTCTGTGCTTCTGCTACCCCTTGATTCTAAATCTTGCAGTAGAAATAACAAGTGTTCGTATGCGAACCAAGCATTTACAGGAGGAATTCCACTCTTCTTCGCCTGATTTATTTTCTTATGCTCCCGATGGAAAGATGTTTTTAAATTTTGGATTTTTTTTTTTCTACATCGCACACCGACACTGCTTATTTTTTTGGCAGCTCTTTAATAATTTTTTTCTTCCAGGTTCAATTTTTATATTCGGGATTAGTCAAGTGAAAATCGTCTATTAACGATAACAGATTCTCTATAGGCCACATCTTGATAGTAAAAATCAAAAATAAAGAAAATCGACCAAGCCTTCTCCAGAGCTCACCGAAGATAACTGACGACAATGTCTACCAAAACGACCACAGTACCCAATATTGCGTGACATTGTGTAACAATTGTCTCATATCTCCCATTTCAAATGGGAGACCAAAGTTCTGTGATTTGTTTCAGAAGTATGTCTATTGTAACGAGCCGCGCTGTCGCCACGTTACAAGGCGCATTTTTATTATATATGTCATAATGTTAGAGTAATTTACATAAATCTTGGGCGACCACCTAAACAGATTTTTGTTGTAATTTTATAAAGTACGCAAGATTCCAAGTGAGGACTGTAATGAAATAGTGAACATACAGTGTATCTTGGTAAAGCGAATATTAAAGAATTATTGAGCTATGTAGGCTTGAAGCTAATCTGGTGTTCCCGAACCTTGGCGACAAGAAGTCGCGGATTTGGGGCTTGCCGGACCACTCACTCTGCTCCCTAGGGATAGGCGGTCAACAAGGTTACTCACCGGGCGGGAAAGGCCTGCCGCCAGAACAGAGTCGTCCCCGAACGTAGCCGAATATGTCCGACCTCTGGCCAAATCACACATCGGGGATATCACGTGACATTAGGTGCCGACCTGAAGATCCAATCCAAATGAGGGTATAACTCAAAATCCTGGAAATTTTTGTTATATGTGAGCTTCGAGACTACAATGGGCGGAGCGAGAAGTTTTCCTCGTGGACCGAAGAGCGAGGAACTGGAGATTCTGAACTTCGATCTTCGAATCCAAGCTATGCGAGTCTAGTCTGAGGTGGACTTGGAAAGTTGGCTTCTCTCGCCAACTGCCGTTGTACGATTTCTGGCTGCCAGCTTGCCTTGCTGGAGCAAGCTTATCACAGCAACACAGCCGGTAATGCGATGATGCGCATTGTCAGACCAGAGATGCCTATAGCCGACTTGTGAGATAATCTCACATATCGTGGGTCCGCTACAGTCACCGCAGACATCAGACGCAGGACTACAATGGTAACTTATTACGACCAAGTCATCTGATTGTGCATTCCGTGAAACAGAACCCGTAAGCGACTTTGAGAGGATAGGTCCATGTTCTCACTTTGTAATTGTAAAAACCCCTGAGCTAGCGGCATAATTTGCCAGAACTAGTTATTTTCGAATGATATATTGTTCATTCTGGCGCCCATGATTTTCTTTTTTTAACTGTAAAGTCACAGTATTATGATACCTTTGTCTGAGGTCGTTATAACTTGTATTTTTCATTGTTTCCAATTGTGATTATTTCTTGCATTTTGATTCTGAGATATATTTAAAAGTAAATATACAATTGTTTGCTTGCTCATGACGGCTAATTGTACCTCTGAGCGTTGCTTTTATGATTTTGCCAATTTGTGTTAATGTTAACGGTAAATTCGCTCAGACTTGTAATCGCCAGTGATAAGAAAATAAATGTCATATTGTGACAATTTTTCCTAAATTCCAACTAACGTCGAGATTCTTGCAAAATTAATAAATTTTCACTCCTTCATAAAAATTAAAATTAAAAATCCACAATTATTAATCATTAAGGTATGAAAGATAATTGTAACGTAGTTTGCCCACCAAGGCACCCACTACACTATAGACATGAATTTGTCTCTCGATTGTCTGTATAGAACAAAGAAGTTTGAAATCAATTTCTTATAGACATTGGTTAGATACAATAATCGCTCGACTTTGTATACAAATGTGTGCAAGGCCTTACGCTTGTTCGATAGTGGGAACACCATATTATTTCTGGTAATTTCCAGACACAAACTGAGAAAATTTTGGACACATTGACATTGTAGAGGATTTATGCGGTGTTGTGCGATATTACGAGACAACCTTCGCCGTTTTGCTCTCACGTAAGCACGACAGGTGTTTTTGCAATGGATTGCTGAGAAATCCACTATTTTTTTACCTCCTAACAAAAGTAGTCAGTTTATTTCTTCTGCATCGGCTCCATGACTTTTACCGTATGGCCTCTTTGGCTGATAAATCTCCGAGGAGATAATTTTACTACCTAGTGGCAGAACTTTAAGTGGTCGCGTCTCCCACCTCTGCCTTGAACGCTACACTAATGGAAAGTGAAGTTTTGCCATCTGCGAAGCGCGTAACTATGTTCTATGTATGAGAAATATTTTTTTTTTTTTTCTGAAAAATAATGCTTAATTCCTGAGATTACTTGTAAGAAGGCCATTGCCACAAGTATTTCTGCAGAGGATACACTCTAAATAAAAATTTGAGAAGCCTAAAATGTATATTACTTAAAAAATTCCATTTCATCAAGAAAAATTTAAGCATCTTTTCTTTATTCGATAAGAGGTAAGGTTCTTTTTCTAAGTTCGTGATAAGAGAAGTCGCTTCACTGCGTATATGAGAAAATTTGTATTTAGAAGAAGCAATCAAGATATTCGAACATGGTGTAATGCTTAACTTTTTTTTCACTTATGGCTTTACGCCTCGTCGACGTCGTGGTCATTAGAGGTGGGATGGGACTGGGGACAAGGAACAGGAAGGAATTCAGCAATGGCCTGTTCAAGGAAGCATCCCGGCATTCGCCTGGAGTGATTTGGGAAAACCATGGAAAACCCAAATCTGGATGCCTGGACGGCGATTCCGGCCACCGTCCTCCCGAATGCGAGGCCAGAGCGATAACTGCTCTTTTTTTTTTAATCGCTACCTGAACGGCGTTATGTAGCCCCGCTACTGTCTGTAACACCATCTACTGGATCATATAGGTTGATTTTGGAATCATTAATATACTCATTAGGGAAAAACCCGGCTTTGGCAATTATATAATGACCTATGAAGGAAACCCTTGCTTATTCTTATCGCCTGGTGGGGATGAGCGTAGATAACAACTGCGTAAGCAGTTGTACGGCCATCCCTAGTTGATTTTCTTGTGGCTGGCATTGACAACGGTGGTTGTGTTGATACTCATCGTGTCTGGTCAGGTGGTTATGATTGGTCAGCTGGCCGTGGGTGGTCTTAACCTTTGTCGATCTTGGTGGCGTCGTGATCTTCTCTATGCTGGTGTGGGGGCGGCTCTTGTTGACGACCGCTTGCAGCTTCCTCCTCAGTAGGCAGCCTCCATAGCTGGCCGCGTGCTCCGCGGCGCAGTTAGCGCAAGTTGGTGTAGCGTCGCGCGGTCTGGTGCACACCAGCACGCTGTAGTTTTCCCCGCAGTGAATGCAACGAACTTGGTTCCGGCAATCCTTCGATCAATGCCAGAATCCCTGGCAGCTGAAGCATTGATCGACAGTTGACAATGATGATAACTGCTCACTCACCACGCTCGGTGTAATGCTGAAGAAGAACCAATCACATTTACTGGTGACAATGTCCTTGTTGACAGAAAAGCTGTTAGGTAATCAACCTAGAAAAAGTAATGAGGAAGAATTTGTGGTAAATATGGACAAAACCAACACAGGTTTCACGAAATGTAAGAGAAGTGATCATGGTAACATTGGGTTAAACATAAAAAATAGGACTTATCGTGGCCATGGCCGAATGCCTTAACCTTTCCTTATGCTCACTTCTCTCTCGCCTCCAATGAGCTCGAAGTCGAAGAGGCATAAAGCACCGAGCATAAAAAAGAGGCTCAAACATTATTTAAAAACTAAAATAACCATTGACGGATGCAGCAAGAAAAATTTCTAAAGCAGAATCTTTATCGATTACATGCCCGTGTGTCGTAAAGCATGGGCTCATTTTCATGATTTACCAGACGCGGCCATTTCATGCTGTCTTCAATCTCCTGGACAATGATTCTCCATCTAAGATGAGTGAAATCACAAATTTATTCTACCCATCTTTTTTTTACATGTTCCAGTAACCTTCTGTTATTAACGTTTCCTCGTATTATCAACTTTTCTAGATTGTCATGATTCATTCGTGTAATGTGACCAAGAATCATAGACGGTTCTCTATCATTACTTCTTCGTTGATGGAATCACTTGTTTACAATGCTAGCAATAGTATACGCAATATCCTTGCGAATGTATATTATTAATAAAAAGAGTCTTCTTGAAAATCAGAGATCTAAGATTTAGTAAGAATTTTCTAATACAAAATATGATCAACACTCGACCAGGGAACAATTTTTCTGTAACTGCACCTGACAGCAAACAGGATACTCAGCGTTTGCTCTATTATCGGGCTCAGAAATCTGCAGTACGCGGGTTCGAATCCCCGTTCGATCTATATATTTCTGTTTTCCAGAATTTACCGAAACCAGTGCAGGTGAACACCGGTATAGTTCCTTCAAAAAGCCAGGGCTGAATATTCCTTCCCATTTAATGTCTCCTATCCCAACTCCCCTTCATTGACTTCGGTATTAACGATGTCTAAAGCAACAAGTATTTTCTTTATTTATAATCACCAGGCCTCACAAGTAGGGCTACCTGCAAAGTGGAAGATTTGGTATATCTGCGACTTCACCTATGTTTGCAGACTTAATGATAACTCTACGAAGTTCACATTTCTTTATTTTATTCTTCTTCTCTGAGTGCCATGACCGTGAGCGAGTGTAGGTGGTTGCCATGGGGGTGTTTACCCTTCCGTTGTAATATGCCGGGAGAGGTGTCTTCCCCAATGCGACAGTGTTCTTCCCACGACGTCATGTAATGAAGGCGAGACGGGATGGGTCGAGACGGGACGAATATTCAACAACACGCCATGGGAACAGGGCCGCCTCTGAAGCGCTGTTGCCATCGGTTTGCAGAAGCGGTGCGCACCCGTTCTGTTGCTGTAAAGTGCTCTGTGCCAAACGACACTAGGCAACGTTGTGCGGAGGTGGCGGCGAGGTAAGTGAGGGCTAACCTGCGGCGCGTGCTCGTCCCTACACTTCAGCTAATGAGGTCCCGTCCCGTCCCGTCCTGCCTTCGTTACTAGACGTCGTGGGAACGCGGCTTAAGTTTTACTGTAGGTATGTATGACACTGATGGTTGGTGAGTTCATTGTAGAGTGTTATGAATGGGAGATGAAATGAAGAATGAGGGTGAAGCCCGCTGACGAACCAATCAGACCGACACTTTCGAAAACTTCAAGGGCCGCCAAGCTTAAGGTCCCCACCCGACGGACGAATCACCATCAACAGTGTCCTATGCATTCATTTCATACGCCTTGCGGAGAGGTTTGGGATTTAACCAAGGATTTTCGTCCACAATCTGGCGATTAGGAATTGTGCACCAACAACTCTCTTACCCTGCCGACCAAAGACTGATGATACGAAAATTTCATATCATCAGGACTTGAACCGGGTAGTGCCGTATTATCGCCGGAAACCATCACGGTGCCGTAATAGATGTTAAATTTATACCGAAAATTATTTAACTTCGAACTAGGACTGTTGATAATATATCGATATTAACTTTTGAAAATATCGATATTTATGAGTGATATTTTTTAGAACGATATATCGATATTTCGATACTGACATCTGGATATCGGCTTCGATATTTTTTAAAATAAGTTATCTTTTTTCGCTTGCTCTGAATTACACTACTATGTCTCTTTAATTTCTGTTGCGCATAGAGATCAGCAAGCTTAAGTAAATCTTACTATGTTTCTATAATTAATTTGGAAGTTATAGGTACCAAGTCTAGTTAGATGATGACAACAGAGTAGGCAAGGCATCGCTCGCCCAGCACGAATCGAAGGCGAGCCCATTGTTTGAAATGAGCGTGTGGACTGTCCAGCAGGAATAGTGGGAAGCAGGGGTGTAGCTACTATGGGGCTAGGCGGTGCAGTGCACCGGTACCCCTACACTCGGGGGGGGGGGGGGGGCAAGTGCATTTCAGATGCCCACGAGCCTTCATGGCAAATTGGCGACTTTTTTTTTTTTTTTTTTAGCTCTACAGTCGTCTAAGCGAGTCCCTGAGACACAGGAAGCCACTAACTAAGGGCCCTCTCACTGCTCAGGAGGACCCCCAACCACTGCTCAGGGGGCCCCCTAAGCACAACTCAAGGGCCCCATCCTCAGCTCAAGGGGCCCTTACCAGCAACACAAAGCAAAAAAAGGTCGCCCATCTGGCCTGAGGGCCCAAAATAAGTTTTTTGCTCCGGGGCCCTTGTTAACCTAGTTACGCCACTGGTGGGAAGTGTAAATAACAAATAGTTGCTAATTAGAGAGCAAGAAAAATAAGACAACTCAGAATAAGCTATCAACAAACAAAATTGAAGGAAATACCACAAAAAATCATATGAAAAAAGTTATATAATTTGGCCATATTGCATTATGATAACTAAACTTCTACCTAAATAAATGCTTAAACTGTATTACTTATCAATCTTAAAAATACACTAAATAAGATTTGCCTCGAACCTCTTTCGAGTTTTATAAATTTTATTAATTTTTATGAGACGCATAACGGTCAAATTTAAAAAAAAAATCAACAATCACCAACAGAAACCATTCGAAAATAAAAACCTGATTAAGAACAAAATCACACGTCTATTTATCAGTTGACAACATTATTTTTGCAAGATTTGATTTTATGAAATTGCCTTTATGAAGTATCGATATATCGATACATTTTTCCGATATATCGACAGCCGATTTGATACTTTTTAAAATATCAATATAGATATATCGAAAATCCGATATTTTTAAAAATATCAACAGCCCTATTTCGAACTATCTTTATAACAGGAAGCTGTTAAAGTAGTGAAGGATTATGTCCAGTTACTTGAGATTTCCGTTGTGTTGATTCTCAGTAAGCACTGCGGAAGCTACACAACTCAGCAACGCCCTCTGAATCTAGACGCCCTCGAGCAGGCGTCTCTGTCGACGACGGCGACACTTTGTGGGGGAGGGAAGAGGGGGAGGCGTCGTCAGCGGACCGTCGTCCCCCATCATCAATCTCCAGCCACTCCAGCGTGGCGGCGCGGGGCCTGGAGATGGAGGGAACCGCCTAGCTCAGCTTCCCTCAGCCCTCCCGGTTTTAAGAGACGCTGCATTTATCTACATCTGCGGTAACCTGAATACCTGCGAGGTGGAAAAACTCTTCGAGTTTAGTCAACCAACAAGGCGATGAGTACCGTTGTGCTTAATGGGATCCACTTTGCAGAGTATTGATTACTATAGTCTGTTCATTTAAAAGAAGCGGTTCAAGGTCAGTATGTTCTATCCCCTCTCCGCTGACCATACCGGGCATATTCAAGATATTCACGTTTCTGTGAGATCCTGGTGCCGAGTTAAAATGGTAGCTTTTACTGATGTGCAATTCGCTTGTTTCGTGTTTTGGTTTGCAAGAGCAACTCTGTGATAAAAGTTAAAAATAATTTTCGCACCAGCTGAACTATGTCCACTCTGTAATTCACAAAAATATTACTGGCAAAGGGTTGTTTTGAAAATTACTTTGCAGTCTTCAAAGCATATTGAAGTTTATTCACACATCTCAGAGAATAGTTTAAAATGTTGTTCTGTGGCTAAAAGACTCAGGTCCTAAATACATAGTGGCAAAGTTCAAAATTCTGCTACTCTGAACACCATTGGCGGACGTAATCAAATTGTCTAGTGTCTCTTGTGCCTAAAGGGCTAGATATTAGTTTATTTATTTCCGTAGATCCCTGCTGAAGAACGACATCTAGGTCTTGGAGTACGTCATGGGTAGTATATATATATATATATATATATATATACGAGATGAATAACAATCATAGTGAAAATTGATTATCTGTTACAAATAACAACAAATGAAAACATTAAGATTTACCTCTGGATTTTACAAACGTTTCAGTGACGTTTACACTAGTCGCGTTCCGCCCTTTTCCTGTGAGGCATCGTCAGTCGGAAAATATGTCAGTCCGAAACAATACTTTCTGCACTTCTCTGGACTGGTATTCAATTCCGAAATTCCTCTGATAGTGCCGCACACCCAAAGGGCGAAATACGTGTGGTGGAAACTTGAGTAAAACGATTGTTGACAAAAGGTGTTTAATTTGCAACATTTATGCAAAAATTGTGGGATATGGCCACTAGCAAAGAATTTTGCAAAAGTCTTATTAGATATAGTTAATTCTTTTGTTTAAATTATTGGAAAGTATTTTCAGTTAGATAATCACTCAGTTTTTTTTTAAATCCATCTCTATTATCTACAATCTATTTTACTGTGTGAAAAAGTTTATTACACAAGTGTGTTCGAGAATAATTATTTCCTCATTGTACTAATGACAGTGACGTTTGAGATTTATACAATTTATTATCGTTGCTTGTGAATGTGTACCTGCAAATTTGATGGAAACACGTTAAAATGTTCTGTGAGAAAGCACATGAGAATATCTTTATATATAAAGATGAATGTATGTTTGTTTGTTTGTTTGTTGGTTTGTTTGTTCTTCATACAAATCCACAGTTTTCATCCGATCTCGATGAAACTTTGCACACTTATCCTTTGAAACAAGGAGAAAAATACTGTCTACATTTGGTTGAAAAATTATCTGTATAAATAACACATGTTGTCTCATAACTTCGAAATACGGCGATAGACAGACACGTTGGATGTGGACGTCTCCAGACCGTGTTTCTGTGTATTGAACTGGCAGCTCAGTGGCTAAAGAGCTTGCTTACGAACGTCGTGGTCTCCGGTTCAAATCTCCGTGGAGGCTAAGATTTTTAAAAATTGTTTTTCATCGTAAGAGTCAGGCCTGGGCCGTAGGTTATTAGGATTGAATGTTAAACTGTACATATTAGAAAGCTAGGGGTGCAATGCGAGGCAAATCGTAGGTAGTCTTGCAATTTTGTAGGTGTACACTTTTTTACGTTATAATGATCCCTCAGGTGTTGTTCGCAGTTAGTGTGTGAGTGAGAACCACAGTAATACTAATATAAATACGGAAGTAAGTCTCTGTCTTTTTGTTACGTTTTGACGACTAAATGGCTATATCGTTGTGATGGAATTTTGTAAGGAAAGCTGAATGAAGAGCACAGGATATTTTTTACAGTATGATTAACAGTTGTAGTCACGAAATTTTGAGATCTTATCGAATAGTGACAGAAATATATTGGAAATTGATTCTCTTCAAGAGGCAGGTTCGACGGTACAATGATATAGTGACAGCTTTCCTGTCATATTATGCCGACTCGATATTGTTTGGGACCAATCCTTCGTTACCTACAACTCTCTATATTTAATTCTGGCAAAAAAATTCTTAATCCACGCGTACGAAGTCGCGGGTACGAGGCTAGAGTATATATATATATATATATATATATATATATATATATATATATATATGAGAATTTGTATGAATATTGAGCTTTTTAAACAGTTGTCTGCAAGAAATTCGTGGTTTTACGACACTAACTATACAGCAACAGTTCTCAGTAATTTTCACATAAATGATGGTAATGATGCTCTAAGCAGGCCTAGAATTTAATCTTGAGTCAGAACTTTGTTCGAAACGGTTGTCTGTTTCAGCTTGGAAAGTCAACTAGCTGTGCGTCTAACTGCTGATATATTCATTTATTTCTGTTTAACGTACGGAGTACAGTTATTAAGAATTGAAATTAGCGTGAAGACATGCAAGGAAATGGAACATTAGTATTACATACGTCGTAATTTCTTGTGCACATTTTTAATCAAAATTACGTTATTGATTGAGGTATATTGCTGATTTTTATTATGGCTGTACATCGAGGTGAAACAGGCGCGAAACAGCAGTTTGAAGGTTCCATCTCAACGTTCACCTGGAGTGATTTCGTGAAAACATGGAAAATCGAAATTGAAGGCCAGACGGGGATTCAAATACGCGTCCTCCAGAATACTAGGCCATAACGTTACACTTCATCACCAGGCTCAGGTACACTGCTGAAGATAACTCATTCCAATAGGAAAATTTGGCTGCAAGAAAATATACCCAGGCAAATAGAATAATATGCAGCCGACCAAATTTTTATATGAAACGAAATCCTATGAAATGCATGTATCGATTAAGGAAAAAAAATTCAGTTTTTGAAAGAAAAATATTATGAAGGAAAAAAATCGAAAATGACAAGCGAACTGCAAGAAACTTTGTACCATCTAGATTGTAAACCTAAAATTATAATATAATAGCTGTTACCCGCTACTTGATATTTAGAATTTTATTGCTAGAATTGGTTATAGAAACAGAGAGAAAAGAAGCCTGAGCACCGATATAACATTATAGACACTCATACACACACACACACTATCCGTCTGTCTATAACCGTTCGG
Organism: Vandiemenella viatica; assembly: GCA_031002005.1. Classification (NCBI taxonomy): domain Eukaryota; kingdom Metazoa; phylum Arthropoda; class Insecta; order Orthoptera; family Morabidae; genus Vandiemenella; species Vandiemenella viatica. The sequence goes on from CM061918.1 coordinate 83,125,797, forward strand.
TTAGTTCTCAAAATTTCATGACATAATGTGTTATCCTCACTAAAACAGTAGCTGTGTGCTTCCTGATGAAACATAGTACTTCCTTGTGAAATTTCATCAAGAATGTAACGAACAGACAAAAAGACAGAGTTACTTTCGCATTTTTAATAATAGTGTGTATTTGGTCAGTAAAAATCATTGTAATAATGAACCAGATTCGATCAAAGTAGGTCTACTCATAAAATCCACAACAGGATTGGCGTTCCTATAGCTTAACCCTGAACATTTCTGCAGTGAGGCAGCGTACGAAGTCTTATTACTTCGCCAGGATATGATAAATTTAGATTTCTGATATATGCATTATGTCTTTGTTTTTCAAAAACACTCAAGTGAATTCAAGCATGGATTTATTATTTCTGAAACACCGAGTTTGGCGGTTGAGCGGTTAACTCCCTGGCTTCGCATTCGGGAAGACGCCGGTTCGAATCCCCGTCCTGGCATCCAGATTTGGGGTTTCCATGGTTTCCCCAAATCACTCCAGGAGAATACCTGGATGCTTCCTTCAAAAGGCCATGTCATCTTTGCAATACGAACACTTTCTCTAACAGCAGATATAGAATTGACAAAACAGGTGTACTCCTCATATTTTCTGTGTTGTCATATGGCATAATTTTTTGGGGATACTTTTCACACAGTAAACAAGTTTTCATAGTACAGAAAATAACTATTAGAACGGTGTGTAGGGTAAAACCAAGAACTTCTTGCAGACAACTTTTTTAAAAAACTCAATATTCTTACAATGACTTCTCAGTATATATATTCTCTCATGTGCTTTGTCATAGATCATTTTAACCTGTTTACTTCTATTCACAGGTACACAATTTCAATACAAGAAACAGAAATAACTTGCACAAAACACAAACATCTCTGTCATTAGTACAAAGAGGAGTTGATTCTGGTATATACCTGTTTAATAAGCTTCCCAAGAGCATAAAGCAGTTTGCAGATAATGAAGATATCTTTAAAGAAATACTAAGAGATTATCTTATCAGCAACTCCTTCTACTCCATTCAAGAATCTGAACAAAATAATTAATTGTATTCAATATGACTTTTGCGAAATTCAGTTGTAAAAATTAATGTTTATTGTTATTCTCTTTACTTGTCTTTGTAACATATAATTGTTTTTACTATGATTATGACTCATATTGTATGTATGTGTATAAACCATGACATGTTTCACATCCCAGAGGTCCTTCTTCAGCAGGGATCCATGAAACAAGATTGATAAATAAATAAATAATGGCCGAATTCCTTCCTGTTCCTTGTCCCCTGTTCCATCCCGTCTCTAATGACCTCAACGTCGATAAGACGTAAAGGCATAAGTAAAAAAAAAAAAAATCTGCATCTTAAACAACCTGTTTCTTTGAATATCTATACCATTAGAAATTTTTAAACAAGTTGAGTGAAATTTGGCACTACTTGACTACCAGATTCTTGAAATTCAGATTAACTTATCAACAGTATAGCCCCGTAACCTACTGCGAGTTATGTCATAAAACCACGGAAGACTGAAATCCGTATTTACGGACCGGGGTTCGAACCCTCGTCCTCCCGACAGCTGGGATCCGAGGGTACCACTCCGCCACCCCCGCCCACCACAGGTTCGGCAACTTCTTCAGTTTGGAGATAGCGATACTTATTCGTCGTATGATACGGACAACAAGAGCCATGGATACTGTAGCGCGGAAGTCTCAATAGTAAGACCGCGGCATGCGTTTAGGATTAATGACCATCTCCTTCAGACAACATGTCGGAGCCGTGTATGAGCAGGAGGACTGTTTTACCAGTCCGTGTTCCCGCTTCCCATCTTGTCGACTCCCCACCGGTGATTTATGCGCACACAGATCCTGTCTTTCATTATCCTGTGGCTCCCATGCGTCCGCACGAACCCAATTCATCTCCACTACAGACACCAATACACCTACTGGATCGGCGGAATATGAACAATCGACAATACTTCTTATCACAATACACTTCCTTATATCCCATGATACCTCTGTTTCTGATTTTTAACTTATGTGTAGTGAAGCGATTTTTTTTTCTGTCACCATCTCTCTCCATGCTATACTCCTACTCTTGTCGTGACAAGTTCCTTAGTATCTACTTCCCAATCTATTTACCTTCACAGATCCAAATATTTGCCTTTATAACCTCTCAATTTTTCGGCTTATGGCTTTACGCTTCGTCTACGTCGAGGCCATTAGAGGCGGGAAAGGACTAGGGACAAGGAATTGGAAGGAGTTTGGCAATGGAATTATTGATGGAAGCATCCTGGCATTCGCTTGGAGTGATTTGGAGATACCGTAGAAAACCCAGATCTGGATTCCCGGAAGGGCATCGAAACCGCGTCCTCCTGAATGCTAAGCCAGAGCGTTACCACTCACCCACCACGCTCGGTATATCTCAATTCCTGCTGGTCACTATTTTATAATTTATTATTGTGGTCGTTATTCAAACATTAGCTTCACTTTACTTAACCAACGACTATTAACAAATATAATTCTGAGATTGTCTTTCAACTTAGGTTTGAACCATTCTAGTTTACTTTGATCGCGTTACTTGGTTGTTTCCAACTGAAACAGTTACTTTTTTGTCATCTTTAACAATTAAGATAGATTTCTTCTTTTAATCTTATTATTACTTGCGGGAAAAAACACCATAGGTTCTATATTTAATATTATGTGTAATGAATCACACATTTATTACATACATCACTTCCAATACGCGATGAAAACAACTCAACATAGCATTTGTTCGAACATATTTTCTTCGGTTGCAGCCACAACCATTTTGTATAAATCAGCTTTCATATAAGTCAAATTATCCTTTACGACGCATCTTCATAAAATCATTATTCTCATTAAAATATTCCTTCACCTTTCAAGATTCGTAATCCAATACAGTCTTCAATACTCAATTAAGCTTTCTTCTTTTTGGACTCAGGACGCCTGCGCCACGTTTATTCTGTGCTGCCAAAGATAATTCCAAATAAGTCATTAATATTTTATACTCACAAATTGCAATATACATAAATAAACACTTTTCGATGCTTATCTCTATAAATGACGCTAGGTCGTTACATATTCCTCTGCACTTCTTCCCATTCACAGTTTGCGTCACTAACCATTATTATCAAAACCAATAATTATTGCGTCCCCTTTTCAATGGGAGTTTCTTTTACAATCTTTCTTTTTCGTCCACAATTTTCAGAGCAGGTGTATTCCTTAATTAACTGTCTCGTAATTAATTGTGTAGCATCACATGTCAAATAATTGGATTTTATTTTATTCCGACAATCCATTTTTTTATTTACTTGCATAATGATCTGTATTCCATATGTAAATGCTGATTTAGAATATTGCTTTTTGATAAATTTGGAAATAAAATGTTTATCTCTTGCAAGATGTTTCAGCTTGTGTTAGTGTCCTTTCGAAATTGTTATTAGTTCGGCCACTAGTTGTGGTTTTTTTTTTTTTTTCCCGGAACCATCACAATTTTCTACAAAGGCTGATGCAATTTTTGTAAGTATTTTACTACAATTTTTCTATATTTCATTTTATGTTTAATTTAAATTATGTGACACGAAAAACAACAAGAGTGCCTAAAAGATTCGTGACCAAAACAACTAATTCTAGTAAAAGTGATTTTAACATCAACCCTATGAACAACCTTCAAAAGTGGTAATGACAAGAAACTCAGTGGGTATTCAGGTAGCATGGATATTCTACCAGTCACTTCTAGCAAAAGCGGCCAGGTGGCTCAGTGGTTTAAGGTGTCTGAGTGAGGTTCGAGAGGTCCTCGGTTCGAATCCCTGTATCGGCGGGGATTTTCGCAGGACCTTAACCCTACCTTCACCTCTGGCACAGCTTGCTGCGTAATGTGAAATACGCCAAGAACGCTTCCGCGGTTCGTATACGTTTTTCCCCCCCTCTAAGGTGGCTGCGACAGGGGCGGAATGTGCAGTCAATAGGGACCATGTCAGCAGGTCATTACAACTACGCGGAATTATACTCTAGCAAAAGGTAACTATGTTCCCTAGAGGCTAGACCGATCGTATGGAAACCTTTAGTTAACTTATCGGGATTGTTGACAACTGTGATCATATGAACGTGAGTAGGTGTGAGTGCCAAATAAATAACATCAGCTTCGGAAAATTTATAATACAAATAAATATCTTACTGAAATACTTAATCCAATTGTCTGTTCTCTTCTCGATATTGCTTCATCTTTTGATTTGCAGGTTCTATACTTCAACGAAAACAGTATTTACATATGAATTGGAGGAAGAAATTGAAGTTGTCGCCTAACAGTAGATACCAGCTGTTCGAAAGTCACTGACTCCACCGAAGTGAAAGGAGACAACACCAACAGTAGTATGCCATCTACTTCAGTGTGAAGATTAATTACATCAGAATTGCTTTAAGATCTTGGTCATAACACAAACACCAAAATACAGGCAAGTATATTAACCGCCTTATTTCTAATTGGTTGTATGATTAGCAGAAAGATGATGGTTTTAGTACGCAACAACAAATCTGTAACTGTGAAAATAGTACGAGCTTATAGTGCAATGGACGAAACAACCCATTCAGTAAAATCCACTGATTGTTACGAATTTCATTTTCTCAAGGAAAATTTGGATAATGCTGGATCCCCGTCCTCGAATCAGGGATTGGTAACTAGCAGTTTTGTTTGGTAGGAGTTTACTAACATAAAATTCTCGCCCCTCTTCCACGAAGATTATTTCTGACCACTGTTCTCTGATTACAGGTTATATTGAGCCATCTTGTTGCACAAACACCAAGACGACACAGCCTTTGTATGAATGGGAAGACGAATCTCTGCTCTGAGCCGAAGTAGGACCCCCTTGTCCTTTTGGTCACATACATCGTGCTATGGACGGACTGCTTGTCAACCCTTTGGAACCAAAGATGCTGTTGGCAACATTTATCTTAATCTACTTCTTGGATACAAGTCCAGTGGATGCTGATCATCGAACACCACTGTACACAGCGTGCTGTCGAACTTAATTTCGGAGCGCGGTACCAAAATGTATCAGCGTGTTTCTGACGTGATTACGTCACGTCACCAATATTACATAATATCATCAATGTCACGTCACGACGATAACGTCAAAAAACTTTTCTCTATGGGTCTAAGAATTTATCCTGTTTGATTCTGATACATAATGATGATTAACTATTATTTGAAGATGTTCTTGTTGTTTAATTTCAGATTAACATTATGCGCAAGTAATGTATAGTGTTTCAACTTTATGACTCCATCATTTTTTACCTTTTGTTCACAAAACGTTCGATTTACATAAGTTTCCACCGATTTTCAACTCACACCCAATCTTTTCTTGGTATGTTATGTTCTTTTTCTTTATTGTGATGTTTCATATTGTAATAAAGCTTTCATAGATGAAATTTAAACCTGTACTATTGGTTTACTGTATTTATGTTTAGAATTTCACAAACTAGTACTTCCCTTGTACAACGATCCAGTCATTTTCCCGTGTTTTTCCCAACTGTATGTCGTTAACTTTAATTAAATAAAATTACCACACGAGTGTAGACTGGATACGAATTGAATATTTTTTGACCTCAGCCACATGAATGTTCCAACCAACTCGTGCATACGAAATTTCGTAAATATACCCTTCTTTTCTAGCACCTTCTATTTCACATGACTAACTAGAGAAAAAAAAGAATCCAATAACAGTAAAAACTGCTGATATTTTCCTAAACCAACTTATGGTGAATTACGTATCTCTCCGTAGAGTTAAAACTTATGTATTTTTGTAACAGGTAATGGAATAAATGCAAGTTTATTTCTAACTGATATCTGATTACTTACTATACAGTAATATCGCAAGCAAACACTTCGATACACGTAATTCAGAGGAAAACATAATTACAAATTATACACCGATTAACAGAATTTCAATAATTTTATAACTCATATACACAATTCAAGTTCTTAAATAGTTATGCCACTATCTTTAAGGAATAATGCCACTATCATGAAAAGTACTTTGTGATTACTGTGCAATATTAAAGCAATACAGGTAGGTAACTGGTTCTTTGTTTTCACCAAATAAGACAGTAAACTCTATTGATATCTCCGTAATGTGGTGCACTGAAATAAGAGGTGATTCATATCTCCTACCATCACACAATGGCGTGTTAACCACACCTGTCATTTGCATATGTATGTATGTTGAACAGAAATGACGCTGGCTATGCACACACACTACAACATCAAGATTATTTAATATTACTTAAGTTGAGACAGAGCTGAAAGGAACATTAAAAAAATAGAGTAGGCCTAAGCGAAGAAAGTATTATCATTACAAAGGAAAACAAAAAAAAAAAAAAAAATCTATACTGGTTAAGGAATTCTATTACGGGGCATATCTCATTGTTAGCATCTTATGGTGACTTTATAGGTGTTTATTTATTAAAAAGTACCATACATAGGCCGATCAAGTTATACAGGTAGCGTCATAACCATTAGCATGTATTTTATAATAATTCACCTGGGACTACTAGTCTAAACCAAAATAAATGTTCCTGTGAAATTGTTACTTACGAAAAAGCTTTTGTATGTGGGTTAGTTTAATTCGTACTATGAAGATAGGAAAAGATGAAGGAACATTCCGCCAAACTAATCGGCACCTAACTAATGTGACTGGATGGTGAATAAAATTATACAGTGAAGTGTGAATGAGAGCCACCTGTTTTCAAAGAACCATAAGCTCTTTTCGTAATAGCTCAATACAGCTGTCGTAAACATTAACGGATTTAATGTGCGTTGGAGGTGTGGAGGAAGATATATAGGAAAAATATTTCTGCATTTTTTTCTTACTCGCATTAAAGTTTGACAAATCTTCGAGATACAGATAAATAAATATTTTCCAAGAATCGTGCATACTAATCTGTCCAGTCAGACACGTGAGTGTTGTTATTTGATGATTGCGGGGACTACGACAGTCGCTAATCTATTAGGATATCACGTATCTCGAGGAGGTAGCGAATAGTCGGATCTGAGGCGCCATCTAGCGTGGTGACTGCAATTAGAATTTGCCATTCGGAGCATGCGCACGAAAGCTATTTCATGCTAGTGGTCGCCACCTTCTAACTTTTTCTGTCAACCGGATATTCTGTATTAAACAAGAGCTGGTGGTGCTTCTTTCGATTTTTTTTTTCACAATAACATCATCTTGCCTAATTAGTTACCCATATTCTAGTTTTCAACATTTCTAATAATTCGTAACGCATAACCACTATTTTTGACATGTAATTTTTAAAGTATTTGAATATCTGGAAGTTATGGATCATTTTTCTCAGTTGCTGATAATCCAGATATGTTTGTCAGTATTTGGCAGTCTTTTATTTATCAATATTAAAGTATATTATTGGAGCATTGACAGGGACAAGAAATTTGCGAGCAGAAATGTAGCAAGATTTTTATAACTTCCATCGCGATATGCACAATGGGGTAATTTAAAAAATCTTGTGTCTGTAATGCTGAATCGCAGTTAAGACGAAACAGAATGCACATGAATATATCGATGACAATGACAGTGTTCTAAATAGTCCAGCTTAGCAGTGACAATTTACAGGAAGATACCTATTTGTCATTCGAAAATTATTCCAGTCATCCTGCATGAGAAGAGAAGATTAGGATAGGCACTGCTACAGTTTAAACATCTTGTGTGCCATCCTGACCTGCAGTTCAGCTCTATTTATTAAGTCGGGAAATGTCGGGTGCTGTCGGTATTACTGAGCGGCGTCGAAGCCTGCACGCTGAAGATCCTGAAGGCTTTCAGGGCTGGCATAACCACTGACTGTCGAAAAGTCCGCGAATGGTTCACGTAACGAACGAAGTCTTTTGACAGGCTGCGAAAAAGTCAGCTCCTGTCATAATACACAAGAAAGCATATTTTGCTAATAGTTTCCTAAATTGTGAAGTAATTTCGTGAGCTCTGACGACATGTGACAGGTTAAGATTTTTCGCCTATTCCGTCTGCTACAACTTAACTTAAGATCCGATCCACGGAGAGTCCTGGCGTTGCTCATTTTATTGAGCACACCCATTCATTATCCCAGGGAGCCTGAATGTGGAGATCAAGTATCTTGGCAACATAACTAACAGACGGTCTGGGTACCTCAGTGGTTGAGACGCTTAACTAAAAATCGTAAAGAGACGGTTCAAACCCCAGTAGAGGGCACGTGAGAGTAAACTAGAACGATCCATGGTTCAGATCCCACGGTAAAATGAAGGTCCAACCACAGTCGCTGAATGCGCGACAAATCGAAGCTCTGTCGTAAGACCAAACTAATTCTCTTTTTTTCAGCATTCTACCTACGTCTCTCGTCTATATAATCACCTCGCTGAAGCAAGTAGCGCAAATCATTCTCAATTGTATACAAAGATATCATGTAGTCAAAGTTCTTGCAGAAAAACAGTCTAATTTCTAAAATCCAAACATTTCTCAGACTCGAAATAGAATGAAATCATAACCAATTTTGTATATGAAGAAACTTAATCTTGGTCATAGGAAGATAAAGAAGACATAAAAAATAAATTATATGTGCGGTAGCTAACCTCAAATGAGATGAATACACAATTATTATAACAATTGTTATAACAATTGCTGATCACAATTAACTTGCGAATATAAATTACTTAATTATTCTGATTATTTTGAATTCGCCAGTTAGTAACGGCATGTTCTCCGCTTTAGAATTAGCCTTACTTTGGTTATTTGCCTCTGATGATCCAAAAAGTTATGAAGAAGAACAAAAGAGAGACAGAGAGAAATGATTGGTGCATCCTTACAAGCAAGTCACATATTATTTATGACAAACGGAAATGGATAACTTGTTAGTGCAGGGAGTATTATAAAGTAAGATCTCTACAGGAATACTCAGTGCATATGATGAAACACATAATAAAGATGGGGTTGTCGTCAGTATATTGTGGGATAAAGATAGTATATAGACTATATATATAGAAGCTGAGAGTAGGAAAAAGTTGGAGCAAACCAGTATAGAGAGACTGGGAAAGGGGAGGAGGTGAAGACTGAATGAGTATTAAAATTATACATGTGATGCGTGAACGATAGCCAATAACTTTCCAAGAACTATGGCACTTTCCGTAATGGCATGCTATAAGCCAACATTTGTGTTAATCCGGTCCGGACCCATACAGAGGAGATGCAGGACAAATATTTTTACGTTCTTTTCTTACTCGCATTAAAGACTGAGAATTCCTGAAAACCCGTATCCTTCATACTTTCATCAGTTCAATCAGACGCCTCCAGAGTGTGTGTCCGTCTTGTCTTGTCTGTGTCTTATTGGTTTGATGATGGTGAAGACTACGACTGCTGCTTTCCCACCAGGATATCACACAACCTGAGAAGGTAGTGAGAAGTCGCTATCCAGCATGCTTGGCAGATGGCGTTCTGAACTTGCCGTTCCGCGCATGCGCGTCCGAGCTCCTTACCGCCACATCTCGCCACCTCCTGCCTTCTTATGTCAGCCGCATGTTACACATTAAACGCGAGCTCGTGCTTCTTTCTGGAGCACACAGCAAGCACCTTTTAATATGGTAGCGAAACATGAATACCGGAAATAAAGAAAATTGAAGCATTTGAAATGTGGTGCTACAGAAGAATGCTGAAAATTAAGTGGACAGACAAAGTAAGAAATGAACGAGTTTTGTAAATGATAGGTGAGAAAAGAAGTTTGTGGAAGAAGCTTACAGAAAGAACAGACAGGCTGGTAGGTCATACTTTGAGACATGCAGGATTTGTTAATTTGTTAGATGAGGGAACAGTCGTAGGTAAGAACTGTAGAGGAAGACAGAGATTAGAATATATGAAGCAGATAGATAATTCAGGACGTGGGCTGTAAGGGGTATGTAGAAATGAAGAAGTTAGCACAGGATAGGAAGGGATGGAGGATTGATTGCATCAAACCAGTCGAAAGACTGACGACAGCAAAAAAAAAATCATCGTAATCAGTTTCAAAATATTGGCCATGCGTTATTTTTGTCATGTAATTCTATAGTATTTATTACGTTAATATTGTCACTGTAGAGTAATTAATGACTAAGGTAAATTTTTTATATGGAAAATACAGAAAAGACAATTTACTTTACTTATTATTTATTTATAACCTTACAAATATTCTATCCGTTATCATAATCCAGAAGAAACTATACGATTTTTTTATAAAGACGCAAATCTGGTTGTAGGCCATCTTCCGCAGTTGTTGGTTAATAGATTATAAATCTAAAAAAAATCCGTCTGGAAACAAGTTTGTTGATGATGCTAATGTTACTTTATTCCCATACGCGTTTCGCCCTTATGGTGTGGGACATCGTCAGTGGCTGTGAATTTGTTTTACATGTGTTTCATTACATTTGACAAAACCATTATAAATTATTATATACATATTTACATTGTACTTACAGCTAGAGCGTCCATTATCTACAGTGGATCGGTCTATGTGTTTTTTTTTTTTTCCAATGGCTTTCGGCATCTGAGGCCATACAGCCAATTCGATAGTAATTATGTCACTTAGTTTCTATAGTATGAAATTTTCCAAGTTAATTAGACAAACCACAGGACGGAAATTACATTCACAGACACAACACTTAAACACCCATTCTCGCGGCCGGACTCGAACCCTACGCTACCGAGGGCGGCGGTCTAGGTGGTTGTCTGTCTGGTGCTACTTCTGGAGCGATTTTTTTTTTTTTTTTTTTGGCGTGGTGGGCGGAGTGTTTCATGCCAGACCACGTAGCTTCACATTCTTATTATTTGTCACAATTAAAATGAGATACAGAACACACAACAGCATGGGAATATTTATTTCCGCCATTTAATTCCCTCCGTATATAATTTACCATAGTCTGACAAGAGAAAACAGTAAAAAATGTCTTCTGGAATCAATAATGAAAAAAAGCTACGTGCTACGCGGTGGGGAGAGGGAGGGTAAGAGGTAAAATGCACGTCGGGCTATGTGGGAGGTGAGGAGGCGAGGAGGGTTCACAGGAGGTCAAAATGGAGCTACGTAGTTTATGGACGCTCTCTAACATGGCACAAATCATGCTTTCGTGGAGCCACGAAGAGGATATATTCGTATAAGATCACAATATAACGTAATTTTTGTACAACAGTTCCAAAATATGGCAACAGATCTGCTGTACAGAGGCATAAAAACGTGAATCCACAGTGGGTTTTACAAGGAGAGAGCGCCAAGTCGTCATCACTGATTTCGTCCAAATTTACAGTATAGATAGGGCTAGACAAGAAATGAAAGTGACCCAAGTGGGACCTCCAGATGGCCAAGCGTTTTCAAAATAAAAAGATTTTTTTTTCGTGAATCGTGTAATTCATATATTTGTTTATTTGTTTTGTTACCACCAGCTACAAGCAGTGGTTGGTGCCGGGGCAAGAGTTCTTAATGCGTAGGTCGCGGGTTCGAATCAGACTGCGGTAACCTTTTCTCGGCTTGTTTTTAGCTTTTACTTTGTTTGTTATTTTTCCTTACTGTATTTATTCATTTATATTTTTACAAAAGGGCAAGAGGTGTCATTATTTTAACAGGAATCATGAAAAATTACTTACTTTTATTATCACACAGTTCAGGCAACTCGACCCTACGACCTTGCAGTACGAGGCTGCGCCAACTACTGCTTGAAACTGACGCTATCGTAACAGACTTATTTACTGTCGGATCCACAAAAAACATTTTTATTTCGAAAGCGCCTTAGTTACCATCTGAAGCTCTCACTTGAGTCACTTTCAATTCTAGTCTTACACTTAAAATAAATTTGGACGAAATCGGAGATGACGAGTAAGAATCCTTTCCTTGTTAGTCAGGATCATCAGTACAGATCATTCATTACCTGGTAACGCTTTCAAGAGCTTAATTAAGAGGTTAAAAACAAATGGAAATCCAAATAGCATCCAACCTGAGAGCGGAAGAATTTAGTAGGACAAAAAATGAATATTACTAAAGCTGAACTGCTACTAAGATAAACAAATGTTGATGCTGAATCCATAGGGCCATAACTCGAAAATTTGTTCTGTATTTCTTATTTATGAAACAAAGATGACGTAATACGTCCCAGTAACGACAACTGGCCGAGAGTGGTGGCTGAGTGGTTAACGTTCTGGCCTCGCAATCGTAAGGAATCGGTTTCGAATCCTCGTCCGGGCATTCAGACTTGGATTTTCCATGGTTTTTACTAATCACTTCAGGCGAATGCCGGGATACTTCTTTCCAAAAGGCCATGGTCGAATTCCTTCCCGTTCCTTGTTCCCGGTCCCATCCCCTCTCTAATGACCTCGACGAGGCGTAAAGCCATAAGTAAAAAAAAAAAAAAAAACAAGAGATGGAAAGAGGTAAAATGGGGGTGTAGCGAAATTGCCACCGGAGCAAGCGCTCCATTGCAACTAAATTATTCTTTCCATACAAAGGAATGTTTGGAATTAGCTGCACATTCCACCAAATTCTTGACAGGACCCTCAGTTCAGAGTAAAAAATAATTTATCAAATATCTTGGCACACCACAACAGATCAAAATGCCAGGTTACACCGGGTTTTGAACCTACGTAACATTAACGTCATCATCATGTTAAAAGGTAGCGTAGTTATTTCAAAATAAAATATATAAAAAGAATTATCATATGTCAGGTTGTATTCAGTTTTTTGTCTCTCCTGTAAAATTTACAAATGTGGATGTTGCCTTGCTGCAGTTAGCGATTCAATTATTGGCGTAACTGAAACATATCAACAGTCACAACCAAGCTACCAAACGGTGTGGTTTATCAATGACTAGCTGGTACCCACGACTTCGTTCGTGTTTGTAAAGAATTTGTATTGACAGCTACCGACATCTAACAACCATAGTGCACGACAGGAGATACGATTCTACTACCATACACAAACACCAATGCTCTATGTTATGTAGTTTTGGCAGAAAAGTGACATTTGCGGAGGCACATGTCTTTCGTCGAAATACGAAAATATCCTTGACCGGCCACTTTCAACCACCATATCTCCCACACTACCACAGTTACTGAAATTCGGCCGATGTTGTGATCGAAAGGCGACTCTGTGTTACTACCACACACAAACGCCAGTGATCTGCGATAGATAGTTTTAGCTGAAAAGTGATACACCATGACACATGCGTCTTTGGCAGAAATATGAAATTGCCGCAGGTCGACCACTTTCAACCCCCATATCTCCCACACCCCCATATCTCCCACACCCCCATAGCTACCGACATCTAACAACCATAGTGCATGACGGGAGACACGATTCTACTACCACACACAAACACCAATGGTCTATGCTATGTAGTTGTGGCAGGAAAGAGAAGTATAAGAAGACACAAATTTTTGATCGAAATATGAAAACGCCATGCATTGGCCAACTTTAATCATCATATCTCCCACATCCCCACAGCTATCGTCATTCGGGCAACGTTGTGCACGACAGGAAACTCCATGTTACTTCCACACACAAAGACCGGTGATCTGTGTTTGGTAGTGGTGGTTGAAAAGTGAAATATATGAAAACACACGTCTATTTTTATATATATATAAGATTATGAAGCAGCAATCCTGGCAAATCCAGTGAGTTAAAAAATTCTGGTGGATAGTTGACGACATCATCTTGGTTAGTTGCGCAGTCAACTGATTTGTATATCCTTAATTCACCGGAAATTTCATTTTGAATTTCGAAATTTATTTAATTAACGTCCGTGTTTTTGTCTCTGTAATATAGTTCGGTCGTTCAACCAAAAAATTGACAGGAAATGTAATGCAGCCACTCAAAACGTTTACATGGATTTTGTCATTACCAATGCCAATGAGTTTAGAAACCATTTCTTCCGATCAATCATTTTGCAATTCCAAAGATAATCAAAAGCGCCTTTGTTTTGTTTTGATTGACTGGCAGTATATTATTTTCGTTGATGTCACGCAAACCTTTTTTTTCCTTCGAACTTTATTTTGGGCAGGCATAGATTAATATCCATACAGTCTAATCAACTTGAAGGCATACCAGAGCTAATCCTAACACGCCTTTGTTTTGTTTTATTTTGATTGGCTGGTTTGTATGGGAAAAGAAAGGTGTTGATTTTACTATTTTACTCGCAATTTTTACGTTTTTTCTCTCCATAAGGACCTTCCTTGTGGATCAACGAAAATATGAATGAAAAAATAATTTGCCGAATTGGTCGAGCCGTTCTCGAGTTTTGCACTTAGCAACACATTTGGCGATTCATTTTTATTTATATAGAAGATTTTAAAAGTTAATAAGTATTATTAGTCGCAACCAATTCAATCACCATGAATTCTACTCGAACATAGTTTAAAACGAATGGAACCCATCACCACAAGGCTTACCAGAACATTGCATTCTTAAAATAATAGGATAAGAGTGGCTCGATCGTCAGACGATAATGCTTATCGCTTCTCAACTGAAATACCAGTAATCGATTTTGCTTTTTAGGTATTCTTAATATTGCATCCTTCTAAACTGATGCATTCTATTTTCATAGTCGAAACTTTCGTGGTAGGCGGCATGGGTATAAATGTAAACACATTGAACAAATAAACACACAAATGGTTTTCGAGAGAACGAAAATTTAAAAGCAACCAAGAAAATGCCACGCACGGAGGAAATAATGATAACACGTACGTCAGTGATATTATTTTCGCTGATCACACGCAGGCATAGATTAATATCCATAGAGCCTAATCAACTTGAAGTCATACCAAAGATAATCCTAACGCGCCTTTGTTTTGTTTTGATTGAGGGAAAAGAAAAGTGTTGTTTTTACTATTTTCCTTCCAGTTTTTGCATTTTTTCTCTCCATAAGAACCTTCCTTGTGCCTTAACGAAAATATAAAAAAAAGAATTAGCTGAATTGGTCCAGGCGTTGTTGAGTTATGCGCTTACCAACACATTTTGCGATTCATTTTTATATTATAGATTAAGGCCAGGTCCACCGGTACAGATGTTACTGAAATTTCGGTATTGTTTTACTGTAGTTGAGAAAAACACGAGAAGCCAGTAGAAAGAACCTTCTTTCCAGATTTTTTTTCCCCCTTATGGTTTTACGCCTTGTCGACGTATAAGGACATTAGAGACGGCATGGGACTGGGCACAAGGAACGTGAATGAATTCGACCATGGCCTTTTTGAAGGAAGCATTCCGGCATTCGCCTGGAGCTATTGGGGAAACCATGGAAACCCAAATCTTGATGCCCGGACGGGGATTCGAACCCGCGTCTTCCCGAATGCTTCTTTCAAGAAGAGAAACTTTCAATGAACTCTCATAAAAGATTTTTGACACTCAGAAAAAACACAATGCTTTTTGTAAACGAAACTAGAAAGGATGAATACAGAAATAATCAAAATGTACATTGTACAATGTACAATGATAATTTTAGAGTGCGAAATGGACCTTCTCTGCAATTTATTTATCGTGAAAGAGTTTCCGGAAGAATCTCACAGCAATCTATTGAAAACAAACTGAGAGAAAAGTATCTATCATCAGCTTGGGTATCTCGTAACCCGAGTGCTTTCATATTCTGTTCGTATTGGTATTTAAAGATAAAATTTCTTCGAACGCTTTTCGTTACTTTCTAGGAATTATAATCCTTTGTTAGCGGCATTATTTAGACGCGAAGATGCACAGTTTTTACGCGAGCGATTGGCAACGACGGTGTGTTGCGAGATGACTAAGACAGCCGTAGTTCTATCAGGACATCATAAAGCAATATAGGTGCTATGTTCTCCTGCAAGAGACGCCATCTAGCGTGCCTAGCAGATAACACTCGAAGCCACATACCCGCGCATGCGCGTTTGAGCTCCTTCCCTCCGTAACTGGCAACCTCCTCACTGTTTCTGCCATCTACGTACTGTGCGTTAAAGATGATCTTGTGCCTCGAGTTTGTTGTACTGCTTTCTGTTTGTGAAAAAGCTTGTTATTATTATGGTTATGTACATTTTCGGAGTTTAAAATCGTTTTTTACAAATAATCATCGTTCGACATCATGAAAATATGACTATTCGAGTAAAGAATTATACTACAACATATACACGGTGTTACAAAAATGTACGGCCAAACTTTCAGGAAACATTCCTCACACACAAACAAAGAAAAAATATGTTATGTGGACATGTGTCCGGAAACGCTTACTTTCCACGTTAGAGCTCATTTTATTACTTCTCTTCAAATCACATTAAACATGGAATGGAAACACACAGCAACAGAACGTAGCAGCGTGACTTCAAATACTTTGTTACAGGAAATGTTCAAAATGTCCTCCGTTAGCGAGGATACATGCATCCACCCTCCGTCGCATGGAATCCCTGATCCGCTGATGCAGACCTGGAGAATGGCGTTTTGTATCACAGCCGTCCACAATACGAGCACGAAGAGTCTCTACATTTGGTACCGGGGTTGCGTAGACAAGGGCTTTCAAATGCCCCCATAAATGGAAGTCAAGAGGGTGGCGGTGAATCGAAGAAGTACAGTACATACTAACGAAACTAAAATGAGCTCTAACATGGAAAGTAAGCGTTTCCGGACACATGTCCACATAACATATTTTCTTTGTTTGTGTGTGAGGAATGTTTCCTGAAAGTTTGGCCGTACCTTTTTGTAACACCCTGTATATATAATGAAAGTGAGATGAAAAAAAAAGCTTATAGTTTACTCATGCCATGCATGCATGGTCTCTTGTAACAACAACGAATGCCAACGAATGCCAATTGTCATTCTGGCCTAGGCTAAATTCCAATTTAACTAAGACTTCTGCTAATGTTGCTGCTTGTCCAAAGTTTATAACATCACGGTTTATTTACTTTTTAGTTATTTTAATGACCACTTTCTCTAACGGTCTTTGTTCGTTCGTATTCACTGTGAGTTATTAGGTTATTTAAAGTGGAGACAGTCTTCAGATATGTTACCTAAACAAATATCCTGGCAATTCATTTCATTGGGGTTGCTTAGCTATTTAGTAAACTGGAATCTGTAACATGTTCTCTGGCCGCTACGGACACGATGACCGAAGATTACATTATAAATGTTTGGTCAATCAAGAAAGAACAACGTGATTATTTTCGAAGGTGATGATTTTGTTGTTTCATTTAATTTAATTGCAATGGAGCACAGGCTCGCAATGGATGTTCGCACTCACTTTAATTAAACTAAAAAGAAAATCTTCAAATTATGCAGAAAGAGCATTTAGTGTCAAATATAAGCCAAGTTTGTGTTTCAGATATTTCGAGTCTAAAAACCAGGATCTATGAAACAATTATATGATAGCTCGATCGTCTTTGTCGGGTGGTTGGGTTTTGTTTTCCTCATCTGCATCTACTGGTTTGGGGCAATTCTCCATTTTCTCCATGAATTAACCTTTTTTTAATCTCACCATATGTACTTAAAGCACTCTAATATCGATAATCACAATTTATCATTGGTGAATGTACTTCAACGAATAGCAGAGACGGTAGGAATATGAATATCTTTTGAAAAGACCGAGTACATGAAAGTAGGTGTCAAAGATTTCTGATTCGTCACGGAAAAGCAAATATGGCACTATGAAAAGAATCTAAAGTACTTTCACGACATTGTAATCCCGAATTTCAACGAGAATTCTGCACTAGGAAAAATGGTGGAAAACATGGATATATGGATATCATAGCACTTAGAAAGCGTCAGAAGACGTAAAAATAGAAGCCAGTCATCACAATACAGTCGGCAAACTAAAAAGTTTATTTACAGCACAGCAAATAGCCAAAAATGAATTTCAGAAACAGAAAAGAAGAAAATATCTAAGGAAGACACTGTGTCATTAAAAAAAAAATCCAAATGCTACCAAATCAACTAAAATAAAAGCGTGGCACTGAATAAACCCAGATATAGGATTTATGCTAGGGCTTGTATCACTTACGCACGTGGTTCGGTGAGCTAGTGTCATGGATGGAAAGTATCTCCTCCCTCCACCCCTTACCAAAAAAGAACACACAGACTTCCCCAAATCACTCCAGGCAAATGCCGGGATGCTTCCTTCAAAAGGCCATGGCCGAATTCCTTCCCATTCCTTGCCCCCATCCTTGCCCCCCATCCTTTCCCGTCTCTAAAAGACCTCGATGTTAAAAAGAGACGTAAAGCAGTTAAAAAAAAAAACACACACACAGACACACACATTTGACGTCTGGTATAAGATATATTAAACGCGCCAGTTTTTAGAATGAAAGCTGCGCAAGAAAAGGAATTAATAAAAAATAAATATAGTGAGTGATATGGAGGGAGTGTGAAGTGAAAAAACTACAGCGAATTAAGGAATTAAAGACCTACTGACGAAAAAGGATAATTATTTTGGAAATGAAAGTAGTGAAATCGCAGCCCACCGATGCGATGTCTGAAACGAACGCAAAACAATAAAACACACACATCTCTGCTTCCTTTTTGTGATTTCAGTTGACTTTTGTGGACTATAGAGGTTACGGCGAGCACCATGACAGCCGATATTTTAATGGGACGGCAGGTATGCTTAGGAGGTGGCGAACACTGGCTTCATAATCCTCTCTGCGGGTAGAACCGCGCATGCGCCTTGGGTTGCTTTCTCGCCACTTCCTATGTCTTTCTGCCGCCCCAGTATTTTGCCTTTATGAATATCTTGTCTGTTCGGATGGATAAGCCCATTTTGGGCCTTCTTGTCCGTCTGTCTGTCATCTTTATCGGACTTTTTTTATTTTTAAGAAGTAAATCCACTGAACGGATTAACACTGCTTTCCAATCATCTGTAATTTTGCGTATTTTAATCTGTGACTGACTCCATTGTGTTATTTCCGATGAATTAAAAATGCAAACAGTTAAAAAAATAATACTTGTTTTGTTGGTATTGTTCATCATATTCATAGCGGCGATATTAAAAATTGCGTAGTACAGTATCTGCAACTTGGATCCTTATCGCCAATCCGATATGATCGAAGCACACACAGCCCGTAAAAATGTCTGACTGTAGCGGGATTTGCCCTCGAATTTTCATCAGAAGTTATTAAATCACAGACCAATAATAGTTCTGTTTTTCCCTCCCTCCATACGCGCTGCATAATTTCGAGTGGTAAAAGATTTTCTTGCCTACCAGGTTTATATAGTACCACAGAGCGTCCTAACACCTGCACGTTAGCAAAGATTTACCAGGGTGAAGGTCATTTTTAAATCAGGTAGAAACTGCAACCGACACTAGTTTAAACTCGCGTACTCTCTCAACGTCAATCAGACGCCTTAAGCAACTGAACCATCAACCATAGTTGTAGTGATCTATACAAAGGAGTAACTGTAGAAAGTTTTAAATATATTGCTGACATTCTTCTGTTTGCAAATAAAACTCACAGTCTCCTAAATGGCCTTAGGGGACGGAACTACTGTGGTGTGACAGCGTCACCCACAATGAATATAATCAAATCATTATTAATTATATTCATATTTCTTTTTTTTCTTTTTTCTCTTTTTATTATATTCAAGTTTATTAATTATTTAATCTTGGAACGTGTAAATAAATTATAAATAATGAGGGTTGTCTGGATAGGTTAAATGTATGTTTAAAAACCAGGGCGGCCAAAGGTATAGTTTATTATAAATTAATTTTTCTGTAAACGCATGGCTCAGAACGCTTAAATATTGAAGGCTAGAGACTGCCATTTCGACCGTTGAGGGTGGAACAATGGAGCAGGCGAGGCGACAAGGTGACGCCGGGCCAGCCCGGCTTGAGTCCCGTTGGAATTCGGTCAACGAACTACCCCACCTTGCCGCTATCCCGAAGGCCAAGTAGGAAACGCGCGAAGGAGTCAGCGAATGCGACGCGTGATATTAAACACGTGACGACGGAAATGTGTAGCTAGCCAATCCTGAACATTTATTGGGGGCTACAATACTAATTCCGTGGAGTTCTTTTGCATGTGGCGAGCAACTAGCCGAGGAAGAGGAAGGAGCCATTTTTGGAGGACACTTCTGTCCAAGACGAGCTGATGAGCAGACGTGACTTGGGTCCAAGACGAGCTGGTGAACAGACGTGCTAGCCGGCACGCTTTCTGATGATCATTGTGGTTGATCATTTCTTGCTTTGGAAAAGCGAGATGTCGAGTGGCATGCTTGCCATTATGTGGAAGTTATGCTAATAACGCGGTCGTAGCCGCTTATTTAGCTTCCATTGCTGCAGTGGCATTGTGTTTGTCGCTCACCATCACGGCGATGATACTATGGTAATGTACCAGAAACGACGGTCACTATCCAGTGGATTTTTAACAGACTTATGTGCCCTTAAGCGACGCCTGGGTTAAGATTCTGCTCCCGCCACTTAAATTCTGAGCTAGCTGGATTTATATTTCAATTCAATTTTTTAAGCATCTTGCTGTTTTGTTAATTCAATTTTGATGCTTTTCATTCACTTTATACGGCGCCCCCTGGGATGTTTCCTTTGTACAGTAAAATGTTAGCTTCAATTTGATGGCCTGTGTTGCCATATTATTTCAATGTTAACTTTGCTGTTTTTATTACTTGTTTGAGATATTTCATTCAGTTTTGTTTGCTTACTCCGGCGAATTGTAAACGTCGGGTATTGCTTGTTTTTGCTGATCTAATTGTGTTTAACGTAACGTTAATTACTACCCGACCTTGTAAGGCCATAAGACTCAATAAATGAGGTTATATTTTGTGTCTGAAATTCATGGTTCTAGTTAGTAACCTATTAGATCCCCTTACATCATTATTATATGTATTTTTCCATTTTCAGAAAATAATTATAAATCCCCCCTCCCTTTTTATGCAACTGATATTTTCTCTGAGCACCCAAAATTGTGTTCTATTACACTACTAAATTATTTTAATCAAAATGTAAAATAGTGGGTTATTTTTGGTACAACGCCGTATAGCCAGCTCTAGTACTATGAGTCTTTCTACATTTCCGTGGGATAATGGACATACACATAGGTAAAACCATCCATGCACGAGGCTAGACTTCAACCGGAAACCTATGCAACGCATACTACCCCTTACTCTACCGATATCTACTATGATATTATATGAATTGCTCTATTCACTGATATATTTTATTCGTATGAGGAGACAAATTATGAGAAATTTTCTTCCATTAATTTTTACAAAGTAACATTAAATTTTGACACTCACCTTTAGACTAAAACATGAGAATGAAGGCTATGGATTAAGACTTATTTAAGTTATTTGGCATTTGCCGGATAAAACATCCATTCACAGTGACGAAATAGCAGTCTTTATTCTTTTGGGAACATTGGATACGCTGCCGATTACTCGGATATGTAGGCTATCCGACTGTATACGTCAAACTTGGGATTATCGCTGGTATTCTCCGAGTAACAGGATTTCAAAATATAAAGGTCAGTTTTTGTAAAAAGATACAAAGATGAAACCATAAAAAAGCTAACCCGAATGTTGGTTTGACTCTCCAGAAGGAGTCATTCGAGGCCTCGTATCAGAGATAGGACAGCCTGTACCTTTCTTCCTAACCTAACGTAAAACTGTAATCCTATTGGGGAATTACGGTTTAACCTGGAATCCGAACCACGTAAGCGTTCAGGCGTACTTCACTACTTAAAAATTAACTTACTCCACAACCCGAAGGTTGGTTGGATCCTCCCGAGGGAGACATACTAAGCCATTGTGTCAGAGGTAGGACGGCCAGTTACTTTCCTCTGAGACCTACAGTTTAACGTGGAATCCGAAACACGGAGCGTCCTGGCATAGCTCATATGATCAAATATAACTCTCAAAATTCCTGCGCCTGTCGGGATTTGAACCCGT
The DNA here is from genome assembly GCA_031002005.1 of Vandiemenella viatica. Lineage (NCBI taxonomy): Eukaryota > Metazoa > Arthropoda > Insecta > Orthoptera > Morabidae > Vandiemenella > Vandiemenella viatica. The sequence continues at coordinate 83,147,728 of CM061918.1, forward strand.
GACCAGAGCAGGAATGTTTTGACAGCCAGCACCTTAACCACTTAGCTACCAGACCGGTCGCGTAACTCACATCACACGGTAAACTGTGCCAGAGATGAATGTCGTATTAAAGGCCTTTAGAAATTCCTGCCAAAAGCGGGATTCGAAACGTGGACCTTTCGATTTCTAATCAGACGCCTTAACCACTGAGCCACCTGGGCACTTCTCCTAATAACATGTTCACGTTAAAATGATAATAGGTGCGGGATATTAGTCACACCGAATCAACCAATTGTTTCAATTTCTGTTCAATTTTTTTTTTTTGCTTGGGCTTTTCCTTTCGTCGACGGCGTGGTCATTTTAGGTGGTTTGGATGGGGGCAAGGAACGGGAAGAAATTCGGGCATGGCCTTTTTTAAGGAAGCATCCCGGCATTCACCTGGAGTGATTTGTTGAAACCATGGAAACCCCAAATCTGGATGCCCGGACGGGGATTCGAACCGGCGTCCTCCCGAATGCGAGGCCAGAACGTTAACCGCTCACTCACCACGCTCGGTTTTCTTTTCAACAACGATTCACCACAAGCTGCTAAATTAAGGAAGTCCTAATAAAAAGTTACACTGATTACATTATCGAGAACGAGGAATTCAACGCAGAGATAAAAGAAAGAAATACTGTTGTATCGAACCAGAGACTAACGTAATAACTAAACCGCCATGTTTGCGATCAAACTTTGCAAATTAGTTGATGTTCAGTGACCTAAAACATGTTTTGAGAATCGTCCCATTAGTCCACGTTACGCGCTGTGGGGCGAAGCAATCGGATCAGCTGCCGGCGACCCTTTGAGCCCTGCCGATGATATATTGAGGTGTTCCTCATTCGCAGCCCTTTGAGGGTCGGCGTTGAGTCCCCAGGGACTGTGGAGTCTACCACCAACACAATGGTCACCAAATTCCGTGCCAAACCACACCGCTCCCCAGGGAGCCCTAAAAGCGCCGGTCATCCTCGTGCTGGGATCTGGAGACGTGTTTACCGCAACGCAATGGGACAGCAGGTAGTTTTGAGCGACCTTGACTTCCCAGGTTACTTAACAACCGCTGCTTACGACAGTTAAAAGAACGGTTAGAGTCTATAAGGGGTGATTCAGGACGATTTTTTTTAACTTATGGCTCTACGCCTAGTCGACGTCGAGGTCATTAGAGGCGCGATATGACTGAGGACAAGGAAGTGGAAGGAATTTGGCCATGGCCATTTGAATGAAGTATCCCGACATTCGCCTGGTGATTGAGGAGAAATCGTAAATATTGAAGGAGGCGGAAGCGTGAACAATGTAGAGTAAAAAAGTTCAGATAAACATGTGTCTGATTTCCATTCGTTTTGGAGATACTGGTGCTGGTATGTTATGCATAAGATTACCAAGAGCACTCAAATAATTTACTGAAGTGCTTGATTAATGCAAAAACACACGATTATCTTACAACAGTTTAAATTAAATGTTCGAAAATCCTACCATTAACTTCAACACACAAACTGAAGCACTTATTGTAGTTTGAAGTCGAATAGGCCTACAGTCCTGATGTGTGAGCATCTCAGGAATAATGCGACAGTAGTTACTACGTTACAAGACAGTAGTTTACTTCTTTTTTTTTATTATTTATTTGTGTTGGCTTTCGGCCTGGTCGGCCATACTGCCAGGTTCTTTACATTAAATTTTACAATGGTTTATGTTTAATGTTTAGTTAAGTTACAATTCTTATCCTTTATTTTACAATGGTTCACAAGTCCCATGAGAAATGTGTTACAATTTCTTTATAAAATATATCACGTTATTACCTTTTCAATTGCACAGTGTTAGTCGTCGCCAAAAGCACAGGGGCAGCTTTTTGTATATTTTCACCACAATTGAAAGTTCATGAAATAGTTTCTGTGGTTGCCTGATCTATTTGGATCCTTTGGTGAGAATAATGTTGCGTACTAGTATTTGTAACTATTCTCATTGGGTGTTGCTTTATTGTGTATGTTCTAGATAATGTGGAGTATTTGTGAAGGGTTAGTGTATCTACTTAGTTTATGGCTGTTGGTCTAGGATTGGCTTATCAGCTTTGTCTTATATTTGAATATTTCCTTCTTTAAAAAAGGACATTATGGTTCTGTATATTGAGTGGTTGTTGGAAGAGAGCAGGATGGCTAAATTAGTTGGGAAGGGGATATTGCACCTTGTGAGTTCCTTCAGCATTTTGTTTTGGATGTTGGTGTATTTTTTGCAGGAGAATAGCAGGTGGTTGATGTCCCCTATTGCTCGATCGGCACAGTCACATCTGGGGGTATCTCTTAGTCCTATCCGGTTCAAGTGGCTGGGAAAGTTTCCGTGGTGGAATCTGCTTCTGATTATATTAAGTGGCGTTTGTTGATTTTCCAGCTGTAGAACCAGGGTTTGGAAGGAATATGTGGTTGGATATATCCGTAAAAGGATCCTTTATGGTGCATCTTATTGTTCCAATCTGTTTGCCATCTATTTCTTTGCTCTCTGTTTAATATCTTGTACATATGCTGATGGGGGTAGTAGTAGTTCTTTTCTTTGTCCGTATGCGATGGCTTCCTTGGCTGGTCTGTCCGCAGTTTCATTGAACTTAATCCCGTTATGCGAGGGAACCCATACTAAGCTTGTTGTGATGCCTATGTTGTTGCTTGTGTGTATTTCATTTAGTATTTCTATTAGTAGTGGTGCCATCCTATAATTCCACTTTGGTTCTGCTATGCTCCTGATGACGCACAAGGAGTCGGCTATTATGACCACCTTCTTAGGTCTTCTGGTCCGGCCGTATCTTACAGCTTCTAATATCGCGTCCGCTTCTGCCACATATATTGTCGTTTGCGGTGGTAAGGAGTATAGGGCTTTGTACTGCGTTTTGGGGCAATATAGTGCGCTGCCGACTCGTTCTCCTGAATTATTTTTTGATCCATCCGTGTATATATGGATTGAATTTAGGTATTGATTGGCGAGCAGGGCGTTCAGGGCGTAGTTGGCGTTGGTTCCCGGCGTGTGTTCCAAATACATTACTTGTGTGTCTAGACATCGGAGCTGGTAAGGAGCTTGGAATATCGGGTGTGTGGAAAACTTCGTTATGTTAACGCTTAGTTTACTCTAGTACGTGTGTTTAGGTATAAAATACTTCAATAAGTAATTTGTGTGCTCTTGATTATTTTATGAAGTTTACTTTATGCATAACTTTCCACCACCTGTATCTCCTAAACAAATGGAATTCGGATACGTATTTACATGAACTTTTTTACTCAATATATTTATACTATTATACTGAAGGAATATTTACCATTCCTACTGAATCAACCTGTATAATACGTAATTAGAGATCGTCCTATTTATCACCATGATTTTTCCACCATTGAACCATTTCATAGTCAAATGTTTCATCAATACAATACTTAAATCACCTATGTTTAGTACAGACCGACGCGATGGGTGAGCGGTAACACTCACGTCTTACATTCAGGAGGACGCGGGTTCGAATCCCCTTCCGGTCGTCCAGATTTTGGTTTCCCATAGTTTTCCCAAATCAATCCAGCCAAATGCCGGCCATGGTGGAGTTGAAATGTTTCTCAAAACTTAAGTAAGTTTACCTGTTTGGATGAATCAGATTCACCCAAAAAAATACTGGTCGGAGTTTGAAGGTTTGGACTAAAAAAACAGCGCTTGGACCCGGAGATGAAATAGGAAATGTTTCATTTAGACAGAGTTTACTTAACAGTATTCATTTAAAGGTACAAGTACTTCTCGCAAACAAAATGTTTGATGTGATTTCGGCTTGTGAGCAGCATTGTATTATTCGCTGCCGATGGGTAAACTGTGACATAATCGGTTTAATGAACCACAACTATTACCAACTACTGATTGAGCGTTAGTAATTTATAATTTATTAAGTATAATTATTTACAGTTTTAACTATAAACACATTGCACAGTTACTACATATGAAGGCAATATCAAGAAAATCTCATTAATTGCGACATTTCTAAAATATTTTTCAAAATAAAATATTTCATACACCAAACGCACAATATTTCCTGTCACATTTAGTTACAACATACCAAGAAGAAAAGTCTTTCACAGAGTAAAATGGGTTCTGAAGAATAAAAGCTTTCGGATTGATTTAAAGCTGTAAAGTATTTGTAGACAACTTTTAATTTCCTTTGGAATGGCGTTGAATAAAGATGTTATGCCTTTCTGTACAATTGATTGTGACTAGATGTATTCCTGCCTAATAGTTATAGAAAACAATCGATAGATTACATTTTGGAAACGTAAAATGTCTGTGAAAAATTATGGATTTATACCAGGTATTTTTAAGGGATTTTATCCTAGACTCGCTTCAATATCAAACTTTTACACAATAATAAATATATTAAAATACTTTTCCATAATTTGCTTTCCCATCTGAGCATATTATGCCTCATATGTAGTGCAGTTATGACGTCGAATAAAGGCTTGCTGTTATATTTTGTACTTATCTTTCGTATTGCTTATTTAATTCTAATTTATTTCTTCAATATATGTGAGCATTCCATCGATCACATTTTACTAACAATACTGATGACTTCGTTAAATCTTAACACGACTTTCATAAAACATAACTCTCTTGATCTTGTCGGTCACAACCGATCACATCTTTATCAAAATTAACGGTTCATCTTGTGAGTCTGCCTTTTTCTTTCATCTATTTGTCTTTTATTTACTCCTTGTTAATCATTGATCATTGACCACCGAAGTACTATTCCTTCAGTATAAGTTTATCTTCACATTTACAATATATTCATCAGGCGTGGTGACTGATCGGTAATGGTCTCGCCTCCCATTAGGGAGGAAGCATATTCAAATCCCCATCCCGCCATCCAGATTTGGGTTTTCCATGGTTTTCCCAAATCACTCCATGCAAATCTGAGTATGGTTCCTTCAAAAGACCACTGCCGAATTCCTCTCAGTTCCATGTGCTGTCAACGAGGCGCAAAGTCATAAACCAAATAAAAACAAAAATACTTACACAGTTAGTTTAATCGTTTTCTGTCGTTTATGAGGTATGTCCCTTACGTCATCATATTTCGACTTAATGAAAAATAAATTTCACTTTTTTGTAAAAAATTTGGTTATATCCCTTACATCATTATATTTACACCTAACGAAAAAGAAGTTTAACTTGTTTTTTTTTTTAAATAAAAATATAAAATATGTATGAAGTTGGTATTTACTTGTCCATGTTAGCGACTCGCAGACTTCCATTCCCTACTTAGGATACCAGGAAGATCGCTGGCATGACGTTGGCGAGTCTACGAAAGATGAAGAAAAAAGAGTATAAAAAGTAAAAGACAGAAAGGAAGAAAAGAGGAAGGCAGACGAGAGATGTGGTGCGGTCGACAGGACGAAGAAAAGACGGCGGAGCAAAGGAGGCCCCGGGTCGGGTATTTCACAGTTACAGACAAATTCATTAATCACCGGGGTAGCAGCCCCTGTGCGTGGCGAGTGAGGCCGCAGGGGTGGCAGCCCTGCCGCCAAGTAGACGTTATCGATACTCGGGAGTAGAACCACCGACCTCAGTTGCTCCACAATTCAGCTTTGCTACTGATTATCTCATCGTCTGGAGCATTTTGTTATCAACCAAGGTGTAACATTTTCCTATTTTTAAGTGATTTTAGCTATAGAGGCAAAATATGCCAAGTTACGCGTCTGGTTTTTGTTAAGTACTTTGAAATCCGGCGTCAACAGTTGACCTATCAGATTGATTCAATTAATTTGCGCTTCATAAATTTTTAGTTACGCTTTAGGATAATGGTGACAATAAATCGCGAGTGATATACGATAAATAGCGAAGTTGGTGGTTTACAACAGGATGAAAGAACAACCGGCTCATTTGTAGCAATTGTTTATTTGTCAACTGTAACAGGCACGTAGCAATTATAAACGATGAAATGGTACCGTAACAGAAGCCAAAATATCCGAAAAGTTCCTTAGTTCAGAAAACATTCACAGTTTACCTATATCCCTGTGATATGTGGTGCTTCTATCTAGCGGTAAAGTGATCACACTTTATCAACGCCAGCGAAGCCTAGGAGCTTGGCTCTGAACTATCTACTTTGTAGCAATACTTGTTTATTTAGTCAACTGAAATATCTAGGGGTAATGCGATTATCATGGCCCGTCCGAATATTTCTCCATGTATTGCTGCTATCTAGTTCTAATGCGATCGCTCCTTATAGATGCCAGCGAAGTCTAGCAGCTTAACACGGAACTACCACGCATCCGTGATGTTGATTGTTCATAATTTTGCCATTTATGGGTTGAATTTCGAGAAACTCCTATATTAATTAGTGATGTTACAAAAATGGAGAACTTAATCATTAAAACAATATCTCATTTATCGATTTTGGTCAAGTATGAAGGGAGAAAGAGGGCTCGTGACAGAAAAAAAAACATAATTAGTTGATATGGAATATAACCTATCACTTACCGCAGATGTGTGCAGGAGAGCCAGACGAACACAAAAACACGATCATATTTTACAATGTTTCTGTTACTAATCTTACTAATGAAAGGTGAGACATATGGCAGGGGGAAAGATGTGTTCACATCCAGAACTACCACGTGGATGAACCAAAGATGAAACTAGAAGGACGGGTGGGGATTGCACCAATGGTGGGGGGAGAAAGTTGATCAAGGATATTTGTTGGAAAGTATAATCTCTGTCGAGACCATTTGGAGTATAATAAATACATTTTCTAAAAATATAATCTCGATCTGTTAAATGAAAGAAAAACATGAATTCATTCCGTATTCGTAAAAATGTAAGTGACTGGTTGACTGGTGAGATCTTATCGTAGGTTTAGGTCTGGAGAATGTCTAATAGCGCAGTTCCCATCTACGAAGTTCCATAAAAGTAGTGGTGTCTGGAAAGCTTTGACAGCTCTAACCGTAAAACAGGTGTTAGATCGTTGGGATCGTGTAAAATGACACGGTATGGGTATGGCAGTATAAACTGTTTGAACGTGTGCTACACTTTACTATAACTTTGTTTGAGTGTTGAGTATTTATGGATTTCACGGTGGATAATGTATTTTCTCTCGCCTTGCCGGATTGGTGAGTGGTAGGGGAATCTATTTTAAATCCCCGTCCTACCAACTATATTTCGGTTTTACATGGCTTGCCGCACTCACTCTAGGTAAATGCCGGAATGGTTCGTTTAAGAAGCCATGGTCGAATTTCTTTGCATTCCTTGTTCACAGTCCTCTCCCGCCTCTATCGATCTCGACTTCGACAAGGAATAAAATGCTAAGTAAAAGAAATAGTGTAATCTCTTGTAGAGCGAATATATGATGGAATGTTTTGTATTCTTCTGTTGAATGTTGTAAAGTTATTTATTATCCTCTGAACAACTGCTGCTTATGAGTATTAGTTTAATTACGGCGTCTTACTGTTAGGAGTCTCACAACTTCGTAGTTTAATTATGAGGTTAATTAATAAATTCAATAGTTGTTTCTTTTGTAGACTTGAACGCCATTTAACATGCCATGTGTTGTTATCTGTGGACAGCTAACTACAAAATTTCACTGCGAGGACTGTAACAAAGATACTACGTTACAAGCTCATCACCAATATCTGTGTGAGCCAAGTACCGAAAAAAAGGAAGTACCTACTTCATAACCCGTTGGGTCTTTGGTTCCTCAATTACTGTTCGATTTCAAATCATTTGACTTTTAATTCTCTACTAACTGGTAGCCACGACATCGTTCGTGTTTGTCAATTTTTTCAAGTTTTTAATTTTTTTACACCGAACCTTAAATATTTCCAGGATAAAAACTAAACTATGTTACACCCTGTCAAATCAGCAACCTGCCATTGAAAGTCCCTTCAAAATCGGTTCACACACTAAATGTGATGTACATAAACTATTTACATTTCTTAATAGCTGGAAAACCTGAAAAATGTGTCGTATTCTGAAACATTATTCAAGAACATTTTAGTACATTCTAGAATATTCCAAAGATTTTTTAGAACACTTTGGTCGAGATTCCCTAGGTCGACCACTTTTAACCACGATATCGCGCACACCCCTGCAGATACTGACATGCTACCACCATAGTGCATGATGGGAGATTCGAGGCTACTACCACACACAAACGCCAACAAACGCCAGTGGACTGCGATAGGTAGTTGTGGCTGCAGAGTGAATTATAGCGACACGCATGTCTTTGTTTCAAATATGAAAATACCCTAGGTCGACCACTTTCAACCATCATATCCCCCACATTTCCACCGCTACCGACATACAACCATCATAGTGCATAATGGGAGACTAGAAGCTACTAGCACAAACACTGGTAGTTCTGGCTGCGGTTTCAAATATAGAGACACACAAGTTGATATATATATATATATATATATATATATATATATATATCAGATGTGTTCTAGCCAGAATACTTTTGGACTTCTTGCTAAAATATCCATTTCCACGGGGTCTAGTCTTTGTCGAGAGCTATCACTCGCAATTTTTTGATTTTATCTGAAACTTGGGAAATTCCATAAGGAAAAAAAAAAAAAATAAAAGGGTAACTATTAATGGGTCATGAACGATTTACGCCTACAATAAACTGTAAACAAATTGAAATGCAGAAAAAAATTGTCATTATGTTTAGTCATTGAATCACCGTTGCAGAAGATATCAACTGTAATGGAGCATTCCCTAAAGAGCATTCCGTAAAGACATATTTTTGAATTTCTTGTTTTTTATTTTTCCTCTTAGGATTTTTTAATTTTAAAGCTTTTCTGTGTTTTTGGTAAATTGTTCATCACTTCACTCAGTGATTTATTTCAATCATTGACTCCCTTACATGTAAAACAGAATTTTCCTACTTCATTGTGGCTGAAGTCGGTTGCCAACTAGTGGTCAGGGTCATGTTGATTCCACTAGCAGTCCTTTTTATTCAAATATTAGGAGCAGTGCCGTGACTGCAAGAGTTTGGTTGGGAGTTACAATTAATACTGTATCTAAGGAAGCGAGAAAACTAACCAAACCGATGTTTGCCAGGTAGTATGGAAAAATTCTGACCCTGCCTGCATTTTCGTTGCTGCGGCTATATTTTCAGCTCCACCTTATTTTTCGCTCCCCAGACAGACCGCCCTCCCCCCCTCCCCAGGCCGTGACAAGGGCTTGCAGTCGGCCCTCCTGTGCCGGTGATTAATGAATTTCTTTCCCAGGAATTCTGCGAGCGAGCCGCTTCCTTATCCCTCGCCCGCTCCTTGGGCCACCACATTCAGCAGCGCCAACCAAACTACTGTGCCTGTCGGTACGAACAATAAAAATCCTCATATTATCCTATACCATTTATCGACCTATCTGCCATAATAGCGCGATATGAATACAGTCACATAATATGTAGGTATTGAGAATATAAGCATACAAACAACAATGCTAGGGAAAAACAAATATTTTTACTTCAGGAAACTCCAAATAAATGACACCAATCATCATTTAAAAAAAATATTTTCAGTGCACAGGCATAAGGCTGGTAAGCATTTGTAATACCCCAATCAGATTATTCAGCTGTTCTTATCAAATGGTTATTTATAATACGGTACAGCAATAAAATTAAATGCAATAAAATTAAATATTTTCTCTGAGTATAGATCAATAAAACAATGATATATTATGTTTTACAGTAGGTAATACCCAAAAAAGTTTCACTTCTGGCCTCTGGCCCGAGTATACACTATTTAGACTACAGTGGCGCCATCATACTGAAAGTTTGAATACTAGATGAAAATAAGTTCTTTCTGTTGATATTTAGGACTTCGAAGTGCTATTAATTTTTGTCGAAGAAATTGGAGTAGTGCATGGAAAGAAAAAAGATGTCTATGGTCAAATGCTGGCAGTCGATTTAATGCAAAAGGGAGTGGGAAAATTTTATTTTTTGGTCAAGGGTGTCTGGGAGCGGAATAAATTACCATGGGAAGTGATTAATAATTTACCGGGAAACGATTTATAATTAAAATTCTTAATTGGCGAAAGCAGTTGTGTGGAACAATTTAACACTCGAAGTACATAAGAAAATAATAAAAAAGGGGGTAACGAGATGACTAGGGAAATTTCCACAAGAGAATGTACTCCAACGAAATTCAATTCAGTTGAATTATCTACCATTTTTCGAAACTTAGCTCTATTTATAAAGTACAGCCTCGTACCCGCGACTTCGTACGCGTGGATTAAGATTTTTTTTGCCAGAATTAAATATAAAAAGTTGTTGGTAACGAAGGATTGGTCGCAAACAATATCGAGTCGGCATAATATGACAGGAAAGCTATCACTATATCATACTACCGTCGAACCTGCCTCTTGAAGAGAATCAATTTCCAACATATTTCTGTCACTATTCGATAAGATTTCAAAATTTCGTGACTACAACTGTTAATCATACTGGAAAAAATATCCTGTGCCCTTAATGCAGATATACTTATAAAATTCCATCACAACGATATAGCAATTTAGTCGTCAAAACGTAACAAATAAGACAGAGACTTACTTCCGTATTTATATTAGTATTACTGTGGTTCACACTCGCACACTGACTGCGAACAACACCTGAGGGATCATTATAAGGTAAAAAAGTGTACACCTACAAAATTGCAAGACTACCTACGATTTGCCTAGCATTGAACCCCTAACTTTATAATATCTACAGTTTAACATTCAATCCAAATAACCTACGGCCAAGGCCTGACTCTTACGATGAAAAACAATTTTTAAAAATCTTAGCCTCAACGGAGATTTGAACCAGAGACCACGACGTTCGTAAGTAAGCTCTTTAGCCACTGAGCTGCCAGTTCACTACACGGAAACGCGGTCTGGAGACGTTCAAATCCAACACCGAGCGTGGTGGTGTAACGGATAGCGTTCTGGCCTCGCATTCGGGAGGACGGCGGTTCGAATCCCCGTCCGGGCATCCAGATTTGGGTTTTCCATGGTTTCCCCAAATCACTCCAGGTGAATGCCGGGATGCTTCCTTCAAAAGGCCATGGCCGAATTCCTTCCCATTCCTTGTCCCCCATCCTTTCCCGTATCTAAAGACCTCAATGTTAAGAGATTCCATATCTGCAAAACGTATAAACTTGAATTATTCACCTCGTGAAACCGGAGAAAACGTATTGATGGATCACCATTCACTCACAGCATATCCTACTGGAGAATACCTTACAAGCACAGAACGCATTTAGGTAACAAAAATGGGCTCTAAGAATTATTTCCGAAATAAACCGATGGACATTTTACAGAAATCCTTACTATAGCAGCACTTATGTGTGCTACTTTTTCCTATACTAGAAAATCTAGAATACTTCAGACTCAACGGAGACATATGAAGTAATAATACTAGAAATAAAAACATCACTGACAGTGCTTACAAGTAATTTATAGCCCTAATCTTTGTAGAAGTTTCAGTCTTACAATCTAAAAAATAAAGAAGAATGAGAGTATGAATAGTATTTTGCTTTATTCAGAAATATTTACAGTACTGATACTTAATATTTCCTTTAAAAAAAAAAATCCGATCATAAGTTTTTGCGTGAAATGCGTTCAGCGAAAATTTAACAGTATTTGTTTTTGATATTTTTGTCTTAAATTTTAAGCTTTCCGATTTCACATCTAGACGAAACATACCATGTTTTATTCCCCGGACTATGGTTTAGACATTATTAGAAAGTTCATCAATGCGTGAACTGCGTTTCACGAAAAAAGGTTACTAATGTGTGAATACATTTATCTGAAGTTGATCACCTTTCTGACTCCGTAGCAAAATGAAACAGACCTTATCCAACCCTTCGATCCATGGGCGGTACATTATTCTAACCCATATTACAATCCGAATACTAGTTTTTCCGTAAAAATCCGTCGAGCCAAGCAGACGGAGTAGTAGTTAACGAAACGCAAGTTCTTTCTCGAGGTCGAAATATTTACGCCCTTCGTAATAACAAACCTCAAATTACATTTGTTCTATATTAAGTTTTCTTTTCAAGATCAGTTTGTCGTTAGATATCAGTACAGTTTGAGAAAAATACGGAAACCTTATAGAAAGTTTGGTAAAACAGAGGATGCGAATAGAGCGCTGGTAATGCCGCTACATAAACGAGGGGTCAGAAATTGAGTCGAAATTAATAGGCCTATCAATTTAATATCAGTGGTAGGCCAATTAATGGTGACATTGGTATGCAACCACATTAAGGCTGTTGATATTTTTTAAAAATATCGGATTATCGATATTTTAAAAAGTATCAATATCGGCTGTCGATATATCTGAAAAACGTATCGATATATCGATACTTTCGTAAATGTAATTTCATAAAATCAAACCTTGCAAAAATAAGGCTGTCCACTGATAAATAGACGTGTGATTTTGTTCTTAATCAGGTTTTTACTTTCGAATGGTTTCTCTTGGTTATGATTGTTGATTTTTTTTTTAAAAAATTTGACCATTATGCGTCTCATAAGTTTCATAAAAATTAATTAAAGTTATAAAACTCGAAAGAGATTCGAGGCAAATCTTATTTTTTGTATTTTTGAGACTGATAAGTAATACAGTTGAGGCATTTATTTAGGTAGAAGTTTAGCTATCATAGCATGCATTATGGCCAATTTATATAACTTTTTTTTCATATGATTTTTTTTGTGGTATTTCATTTAGTTTGGTATGTTGATAACTTATTCTGAGTTATCTTATTTTTCTTGCTCTCGAATAAGCAACTATTTGTTACTTACACTTCCTACTATTCCTGCCAACATACTTATTACAAGTTGGACTAACCTTGGAAATCCACACGCTCATTTCAAACAATGGGTTGGCGTTCGATTCGTGCTGGACGAGCGATGCCTTGCCTTCTCTGTTGTCATCATCTGAGTAGACTTGGAGTCTATAACTTTTAAATTAATTATAAAAACGTAGTAAGATTTACTTGCTGATCTCTGTGCGTAACAGAAATTTGAAGTACATAGTGTCATTCTGAGCAAACGAAAAATGATAACTTATTTTTTAAAATATCGAAGCCGATATCCAGATTTCAGTATCGACATATCGATATATCGTCCTAAAAAATATCACTCATAAATATCGATATTTTCACAAAAATAATATCGATGTTTCGATATATCGATATATTACCAACAGTCCTAAATCACAACAGAAATATATATGACGGACGTAAGCCGTTTTCAAGTAGGCAACTTGGCTATAGGCAAGGAGATTGGTGGGATACATGCCAGACATTTAGGATGAAAAAGGTAGGCCAAATTGATAGTGTAGCAAAGGCTTTTGACAGAGCGAGCCATAAAATGGTAGTAAATAAGGTAAAAACTGTTGGAGTGGATGAGAAAATGATTTGCTGGGTAGAAGAATTTCTAAAAGAAAGAAAACAAAAAGGTAGGGTAGGAAATGCAGTATCAAAAAATGTGGAAGTAAAAATGAGAGTGCCACAGGGTAGCGTATTGAGACCATTATTATTCTAATGAATAATTGTGTTGATTGTTTACTATCAGAAATTAGATTGTTTGCAGATGACATAACGCTAAATAAAATGATCTAAACGGCAGGGGATTGTAAACAGCTGCAGGGTGATCTGGACAGGATATCTAGTTCGGTTCGTAAACATGGGATGAAGATAAATGCAAAGAATAGTCAGCGTACAAGGCGTGTATTGGTGATGAGGAATGGAAAGATATTGGTGGAAAAATTAAAAGTAATGAATGGAAGAAGAAAGATGACTATGACCAGAAGCTGGCACTCAATTTCAGGCACAAGGATATAAAAAGATTTTTTTTTTTTTTTTTTATTATTATTATTATTATTATTATTTTTATTTTTTGGGTAAGTGGGTCAGGGACTGGAATGAGTTGCTGAGGGAAGTGATAATAGCTTACCAAAAACGTTGCTAGAATTTAAAGTTATAATTTGTAGAGGGCAAATGTAGGTGGGTGCAGGAAAGGGAGACACGGGGTGTGTAGGGAAATTTCCACCGGCACGTTCACTCTATTGCAATTTAAAAAAAAAATTAATCTGATTGGGGATGCGAAGGTGAAAAATTTATTCACACTGATTCTGTTAGTGATATTCATAGAATCTGTGTACTAATGTAGGAATTAATAACATTCTTCAGAAACTAAATTCATATGTTGTAAACAAAAAGGGACGTATGTTTGTGTTTAATAGTGTAAATGTGCACACTGTTAGGATGTTATTATATAATAAGTGATCTGTAAGCAATAAAGTATTTAAAAAAATAATTAAATAAAAGAGTGATATATACCAGCGATGCTCGGCAAATATAGGACAGGCAGTACGCAATTTCCAGGCAGAATTGAATATATTATTTCGCAAATGTGTTTTTTGTCGGTACGCCACATCTTTCACAATGCTTCATCAAAATTAATGTTTGAGACGTCATTTGAAAGATTACGCTCTCCGCTAGTGACGAAAAATAAACAAATAGCTTTAAATTGATGTTTTCGTTGAAAAACTTTGATAAAATCATATTTACATAAATAATGTATAATGCGCATCTGTTGACAATCTGCTTTACTGACATGCTTGACAGCTGTTGGTTGGTGTTGTTTACATTTTTTGAAGAATGTGCAAAGCGCCATCTATTGACCGTTAAACTAACCGATATAAATCGTTACAAACGTATAATGAACTTAATTAAATCAAATTATAAACCGAATTACTGATCTTAACCTCAAAATATTGATTTGCATCACCATCAAAAGTAAAACAAACATTTTTATTTATTTATTTAATATTATGTTAATTATTATATTATTTTTTTCTCTGTATTATGTTTTGCGATGCCAAGGGGCACAACAAGTATGCCTAAGGGAAACCTCAACCAAACGGTGTTCTACACCATTGGAACGTGTGACCGATCGCAGAAGAAGAAACTTCGACTATACAAAGATAGAGAAGCTAAATGCAATCGCAATGTAGACGGAATCAATGCTCAACGACAACACTTAGTGCAAGATAACAACTTTTTGTCATCAACTAATCTACTTCACCTCCATCGAGAACACAACGATATCACCCGGCTTTTCCTTAACGACAATGAAGAGCAAACACACAGTGATTTGCACTAAAAGTGCGTTCAATTCTATACAATGTTGTTTGCAGGGAATTTCAGTGACAATTCAGCTACCGTGTACCGAGCGGGGCGGTGTAACGGTTAGCGTTCTCGTCTCGCATTCGGGAGGACGGCGGTTCGAATCCCCGTCCGGGCATCCAGATTTGGGTTTTCCATGGTTTCCCCAAATCACTCCAGGCAAATGCCGGGATGCTTCCTTCAAAAGGCCATGGCCGAATTCCTTCCCATTCCTTGCCCCCATCCTTGCCCCCATCCTTTCCCGTCTCTAAAGACCTCGATGTTAAAAAGAGACGTAAAGCAGTTACAAAAAAAAAAAAAAAAAAAAAAAAAAAAAAAATATAAAGCTACCATGTGTTGCCACAAGGAATAGGTTAAGTTAAAGACCATTAAAATTTGTGAAGAACTCCAACAGCTCATAGAGAAGAATGACGACTATACTAAAAACTACCTAGAAAATACTACAAATCTTAACTCTAATCAGGGATTAATTAATTTTTCAAGATTAGTGGTAACTCACTTAGGCGAGTACAACATCACTGCCAAATTCATTCACTCTATTGAAACTGTGTTCATACCACGCATTACCCTTAAACCACCTGATCCAACCGTGCCTTTCCAGATGATAAGAAAACAATTTCCAATGAAAATGGCCTTAGCTATTACCGTTAATAAAGCACAAGTTCAGCAGATTCAAAGGGTACGAATATATATATGTGGACAAATATAATGCCTTTTCCACTAGTTCGTAGACTCAGTGATTTTTGGGTTAAAGACACGTACGATCAGAAAGTAGACGGTGATCACATTGTAACTGTCAAAATTGTTTTCAAAGCAGTTTTTTTAGGGTCAAAAGTTTGAAAAAAGTCACATCTGATAAAGCCAAGATCTATTTTTTAAATATTTACTTTTTAAATGTTTTACAATTAAACATATTGTATATAATGATGACGACTTTATACAATAATACCAATATTTACTGCTATTCTTCAAAATAATATACGTTTCGTTAAAATATACTTGCATTTATGTGTTTCTATATTGTCATATTACCATTCCGTGACTGGTCACGATACTGTGCGATTAAAAAAAACCTAGTTTACCTAGTTTACTTAAAATGGATATCATACTATTGTTGTGCAAGGCTATAGGCAAGCAATAACGATTTGTCAAACTCTTGGAGCGTGCGCTTCATCACAATTTTTATCAATTATTGTTATTACTTCAAAATTGCAAATCCCAGTACTTAATACAAAATTCTTTGTAAATCTAATCACTAAAACTAAAACTTAACTTAGTCCACAACCCGAAGGTTGGTTGGATCCTCCCGAAGGAGGCATACTAAGCCATTGTGTCAGAGGTAGGACGGCCAGTTCCCTTCCTCTGGGACCCACAGTTTACCGTGGAATCCGAACCACGGAGCGTCCTGGTATAGCTCATATGATTAAACACAACTCTCAAAATTCCTGCGCCTGCCGGGATTCGTGCCCGGGGCAGGAGCAGCGAACGTTTTGGAAACCAAGCACATTAGCCACTGAGCTACCAGAACGCCCTATCTAGTCCAATAATCGTGTTTCACGTAGCAAGTACATCGGTAGATGATACGTAAAGGGCATAAATATCTTATTCCAGAATTCTCTTAAAATATCTGAGATATTAGCAATTAATAAGGCAAAAGTGGGCTAGAGGAGGAAGAGAGAAGGATGGGTGTGTAGGGAGATTACCACAGGAGTGTGTGCTCCAACGCAATTTTATCAATTAATATTATTATTATAATTATTTCCACGAGCTATGAACATTTCAACTACCAGGTAGGATATGAGGTTATGACTGTAATATTACTATAACAATATATCCACTAAATACTTTTCCAGTCGGCAACATTGAAAGCGGCGGAGTACCTTTGACGAATGGCCGTTTTAAGGCCCATTCCCACGGCGCGTGGTAGGTAGTACGCGCCTTTCATCTTTTACCGCCTGGCGGTGGATCGAGGTGCGCCGTACCTTCTGCTATATGCGGCAAAGATGACAGGCGTCCACTAACACGCGCCAAGAAACGCGCCTTTAGGAGTGCTTTTTGATAGGGGTAGGTTTTAACCGACCACGATACATGCAGATTATTTTTATGGTCGGTTAATAATATACACACAGGTATACAAGTCTTATATAAGTTAGCAGTCCTTAGAATTGTTTTTGATATTTTATTGGTCCTCGGGTTGAAAAGTTGTTCCAAATTCAGTGGACTTTCCCCATTAAATCAAAGCGAACAACTCAAACCCAGCATAACGTTTGTAAATACGAGACATTGCCATAATTTAATTATTCCATCCACTGTACCTGTATATCTCACAACTGGGACCGGAGTGTCAACCTCCCACTGTAGGGGTTAGGAGTGATCCACCCCTGTTTTCAGTTTACAACGCCGGCGGCTGCAGCTGGGCAGATTGAAATTTCCCTGCTTTCTCCCGTGTTGTCGGCACGGTTGGCACCCCTGTCACGCCCCAGCCCTAAGCCTGGTTTCAGCAGTCAGTTATTACGGGACTCCTGGGCTTAGAGCTCACAGAAATCGCAGCCTGACTTCCACAACACTTGGAGACACTCCACAATAACTTCCTTCCTTTCACGACATGATCTGTGACTAAGCAGGTGGTATTTTCTTCTTATTTATGTGGTAACAAAAAGTTCTACTGGCTGTTTAGAGATCGAGGTATTCTTCCAGGATGCTCTCTCACAAAAAAAAAGGATAGAGATATGTGAATAAAAATATGTCCTTAATATATACGAGTAATTGTGACCTAAAAATGACAAATATGAACAAACATTTAAATTTACTATACATCATAACATGGTCAATTACACATCGTATATTTCATTTAGTAGTGTCGCTTTCATGTAGACAGCATAATTTGCTTCCGTGCACTCACTGCACCATTGAGAAATTAAATTTTTTAATTTATTGATGTCACTTTAATATCACATTATTTACAGAAAAGAACTGTTTCGTCTTCACTAAAATACTCCTCTCCAAATTCCTTTATGTCGCTCCGT
The DNA here is from genome assembly GCA_031002005.1 of Vandiemenella viatica. Taxonomy (NCBI): domain Eukaryota; kingdom Metazoa; phylum Arthropoda; class Insecta; order Orthoptera; family Morabidae; genus Vandiemenella; species Vandiemenella viatica. The sequence continues at coordinate 83,165,936 of CM061918.1, forward strand.
AACTCTGCAATTTTAGAGAATTTTGTTTTTGACATAGTGGTACACACTGCAGATTTAACAGGATTATTTTCAAATGTATTGATTGACGCGGATCGACACAGGCATGCTGCTGCTGCATCGTCGAGATTAAAAGGCCGGAGGAACATTTTGTTAACACCAACATGTATATACATCCACAGTCACTGACGATGCCCCGTTCCACAAGGGCGAAACGCGTCTGAGCCTATATGAATAAAACCAGTTGCTAATAGACGGTGTTTTCATTTACAATTGTGTAACAAGCAACTGCGGAAGGATGGCCGCCAATATACCATATATTAAGTTCAGGGAATGACAATAATGTATAACTTTAATTCTTGACTGGTGAATTCTGAAAAATTCAGTGACAATTTTTGATTTTTCATCCAGGGTATATTACGAATACATTTCTGTGAATAATAATCTTTATTTCATTTCATCTGTACTTCTTGTGAATTTACGGTAATATGAAAAAATTACCAGATTCTCCTTAAAATATGACTATTATCATAATATGACCAAAACTAGGAAAAAGGACTGAATATCCATTCCTATGCTGTAAAAATAATTTATATACAATTAGGAACTTTGAATCAATGTTTAATTCATCATTGCCGCTCAAAAACAAGGGAAGAAAAAATATAACTTGTCACAAAGTTCCGAATCCTAGTTATTACGTTTGATGGTAGTAAGAATTTTTTAAAAACGTGTATAGGCCTAAGCAAAAACGAATAACAACTAATTATTTTTTTGATTGATATTTTTCTTTATGCGAGTAAACTTTATGTAATTAGACTCTTGTAGAATTAAGCTACCATGTTTATAAATAAATGCAGTTGATTTTAAATGACGTTTTGTTGTTATGTAAAACTTTCTATGTAAAGCATTATTTCAAAGACGAATAAGTATTATTTATTTCATTGATATATTTCGTGATTACCTACATTATATGTAAACATATGTGAATGGATATAATTTTATTCTCGAAACGCCAGATACTTTAACTCTGCAGATACAGATATCAAAAGTGAATCCGGAATAATATTATCGTAAACAGAAGACTAATGCCGATGGCCAAAGACGTTGCCCAGAGATCGTGCTTAAAGAAACTATGTTGTTTTTACGGCTATCTATGGCGTTTAAAAATTGAATATCCCGAATTAAAGGAAAGAATACTTCAATTTTTTTTTAGTGTGCAAAATACAGTAGTTATTATTGTAAAGTTATCTTATTGCTTTCATTAAAGGCTATGATCAGAGACATTGTTGTTGTGTGTTTAGTGCGAAGTATCCTTCCATCTTTGGGATTTGTCATAATACGTTCAGAATTTCATTTAATGCTCCTGCGTTATTTAACGTCTGAACATAAGACATGCCAAACAACTGAACTAAGCTTTAAAACGGTGAAAACCCCATCGAAATCTGCTCCGTAGCTTCCAGTATTTTATAAGACCAATATATCCGGTTTTCGTTTTAAAGATATAGATACAACATTACTATGAAATGTTCTCCTTCTTACATTAATTTCTGCTTCTAGTCGTAAACAAACAAATGCAATATTTAAAGTTAAACGAATGTCGCACTGTAATTGTTTTTTAATCTCTGCTTCCCATTACAATATTTTATCATTTATCTTCGTATTTTTGTGCAATTACTTTCACAATAGACAATTCCCTTTTGGCTCGTATCCCAGTGCAGTTATTTATTTGAAATTTCCTGGTTAGCCAGATAGTCGTGTGGAGGTGTCTAGTATAACTAGCACTTCGAGCAATATCGGGCTTGCAGAAGGTACCCGAGCTATCGAGGTTACATCCAGTCTCCAGGCGGAACGCTATTTATTAAAGTGGATTATTTATTAAATGTGGTAAGCCTTGTGCATGTGGATTTTTTTGTTTGTTAGTTTGCAGTTATAATGGAGCAAATTCTTCATACGTTGGTTGCTATAACTGCCATTATCTGTGGAAAGGTAGTAACAATATCTCTGGACGTTACTAGCACACCAAAGACGGAAGGGCGGGTGACGTTACAGCGTTGCAGTCTCGATGGCACCATGACCAAACTGGCTTTTTATTAGTATTGATTTTTTGTGGGTTATTCTTGTCACAGTGGCAAATACAAAAAATCGCGAAATACTTAACCTTTTTTTATCTTTCACTCCCAATCTATTCAGTCGTATAGTATTGCGGAGAGCTGTCTGGCTCTCTTGTTTGGGAACGCAGTGGATGGTAGTGACCTAGTGACAGGCTCCATGAGTGGTCGACCCAGAAGGCTCTCTCGGGTTTGAGTAATGGCCGCATGCCTGGCGCCCAGTAATGATATTCGATATTGGGATCGAGCCAGCCGCTTCTATCACCGGCCATTTGTTTCCCCGCCGACTGACACTCGGCCGCGGGCCTGATATTAAGCATGAATAATGCAGCGGCCGACTACTGTGCTGGTACCGGACTCGAGAGCCGTGACGATTAACTCTTCGGTCTCATCGCTTTGCTAGACCGGTCTGGTAGCTCAGTGGTAAGGTACTACGAGGTACCCTGACCCTAAACACTGGGGTTGCATACATTTTAGGATCACAACATTTTTTTAATTTTTTTGCTTATGAGTGTACGTCTTGTCGAAGTCCAGGTCGTTAGAGGCGGGAAACGAGAACTGTTACAAGGAAAGAGAGGGAATTGGGCCATGACCATTTGAAGGAACCATCCCGGCAGTCTTCTTGATTGATTTCACGAAATCTGGACAACCAGAAAGAGATTAGAATCTGCGTCCTCCCAATACCGCTCACCGACAGATCTGAGTATCACCATACAGCCAGAAACGCTTAAATCACCTACATGTAGCTGAGGTAATTGCCGTTAGCTAGGCCTATATAAAACTTGTGAAACCAATGTAAATTTGTGCGTGAATCAGTCTGTACACGCCCAAGAAGTGAAACTTCTATGCATTGATCTCTATATTTTTCTTGTATGTTTTTTTGTATATTTTTTGTTTTTTATGTTTATTTCGCCTTAGAGGGGACGAACACGCCCAAGAAGTGAAACTTCTATGCATTGATCTCTATACTTTTCTTGTATATTTTTTGTGTATTTTTTGTTTTTGATGTTTATTTCGCCTTAGAGGGGACGAACCGTAATATATCTGTAGAATTTGTACTGTAAGTAGGAACTTTGTCCAAGACTCTCGTAAACAAATTAAACGAATATAAATAAGCAAAAGCAAACAAAAATCAGCAAAGATACTGGTGCATGTATCCGTATGTAAATAGTCTGTTTGAAGCCATCATGTGATTTTCAGTGATTATTAAAGCAATTCTGATACAGTTTAGGTATGCTCATGAAACACATATATTCACACTTACGCGCTGATGCATAGAAAACGTCACGCGAACTAAATAAAAACGATGTAGCGAATACTCGTTGTTTAACGAAGGCTTAGGTGACAGAGGATACTATCGTAGCTGCTTGCATCAAAGTATCGTTAAGTGCCCACGCACATAATGTTACGACGCATGCGCACTTAATGCGTAAAACCTACAAATTTTTTCCTACTGTGGCCAAAGAAGTTTCACTTCAAAGATAAATTCTCATGCATTGAAAGTATCTTAGGTGCTGAAAAATGCCTTTGATGAAAAGGAAATCCCAACCGTAAGTTTTCTCAGTGAAAGCTGGAAAATCTGTTAGGTAGCTAACGTGGTTTTCGATACTACTCCGAGCATGGTGGGTGGGTGAATTCCCGTCCAGGGATCCAAATTTGTGTTTTCCATGGTTTCCCTAAATCACTCCAGGAGAATGCCGGGATGCTTCTTTTAAAGGGCCATGTCCTAATTCCTTCCCGATCCTTGTCCCCAGTTCTATCCCTCGACATCGCCAAGGTGTAAAGCCATATGTAAAAACAAAATAAATAAATAAAAAAATTAAAGAAAAAACAAATAGATATCAATCGGCCACTAAAATTTGTGGTGAGATAAATTTACTAATTGTCATGGTAAATATAAGGACAGTATATAGTTGTAATTAATTTAATGGTTAGCAAAGCAAAATATTACCATGTTCGTCGGAACTATGTTTATTATACAGGTACAACAAGATACCAGTTATTTAAAACAGGTGAATGGACTGTACAGTAGGCAGACGAAAGGGTCTCAAATGTTTATATCGGCTCCTAGAGAACTGTCTCGAGCCATACTATCGCTGTAGTAACAACAAGAAAAATCTAAAACATAAAACATGAAGTGTTATAAAAATGTAGTTAGCTATACCATATTCCATATTTTTTATTTGTATTTCACCATAGACCTATTAAAGTCGCTGATGTTTCAAGAAAATGTTGAAGTACTACTCGTCCAAAACAGCCCAGACGAAATGTCAATGTTAAGTGATGCCTATGACATTAGTCCTACTCTCTTCATACTAGCGTTACACTGAACGACTTGAGTATAAGACATTTTTAGACTCACCCTTGCTTTCATGTAATCCTTCATCTCTTCTTATCCTGAGCTTCTATCTTCACGTGACCCTAATGACCGCAATGACACTTAGAGTAATAGCTACAACAACACTGTATTAATCTCAACGTACTCCTTATAACCCACGTCCTCAACTATCTGCATCATCTATTCTGTATCTTTTTATTAATCCACAGTTCTTTCATTAACGAACGTAGTGGGTGAGCGGTAACGCTCTGGCGTCGCATTCGGGAGGATACGTGTTCGACTCCCCGTGTGGCCATCCAGATACGGTTTTTCATGGTTTTACCAAATCATTCCAGGTAAATACCGAGGTGTTTCCTTCAAATTCTTCCCGATTCTTGCTCCCTGCCCTTTTCCACATTTAAAGACCTTCAAGTTGACAAGGCGTAATTCCATATATATAAAAAAGTTATTTCCTTCGACTGTTCACTCCATTAACCACTCTCGCAAGTCTTAAAATTTGACGTTTGTAATACAAACATTGTATAGAACTATTGTGCCAAAATAATATTGTAATACAACAATTGTAATCTGGCTGTATGGTCGTTAGAACAAAAGCCATACAAATAAACAAATAAATAAAATTTGACGCACCATACAGTCTCTTCTTACTTTCAGACTTTTCCTCAAACTTCTTTCCTCACATATCATTTCCCAAGCGCACTCATTTTGTTCCTTATCTCTCCATTTTATTTCATATACCATCAGCTTTCAAATTATTAAATTTTCTTTCTTTCCTACAGTACTTTATTCCAAACTTCACTTCGATAATTGTTGTTGTCGTTGTTGTTGTGGCTTTAGGGCGCGTCGACAACGAGGTCATTCGCTCCCTACTTCGATAATTCACTGCATACCAAATATACACTTGCAGAATCTTTTTTCTGAGTAATAAATCATTGTTTGGTATCAATAGATTTTCGGATCTGGTATTCCAGAGAACACAGCCATCTAGATTCCGGTTTTCCAAAATCAGGCGATTTCTGGCATGGTTCCTTTGAGAGTAAAAGGCCGAATTCCTTCCTAAATCCCCTAACAGCTTTAAGGACCTCGACATCGACTACCTGCAAAGTCGGAGGAAAGAAAAACAAAATCATCTTTTTGAAGAACTGCCTATTCGCTAGTGCTGTTCCGCTTTTGATATTGTTCTAGGTTCAGGAAATCAGTTGTACGCAGCTATCAATTTAATTCCTTTGTGTCGTTTTGGTGACTCATTCCGTAGAATCGTTAAATGAGTCACCAAAAAACTTAATATCACAATATGAGGCTAGTTGGATATCTGACCTCGTTCCCGTGCTGCTGAAATCAGTCGCTGAATGCATTTGAATTTATAATCACGTCCGTACGAACAAAAATAACATAATACATTCACGCAAATATCAAGTCGCCGTTAATTTCACCGGCCGTATGCCCAGGAACAATACTGGAACTCAACATACAATGAACGCTGCGAACGTGTTACCTGCAGATAAGACGTTGGAGGAAATCGCGGGTGTAGTTGCGCGTTTCTCCGCAGAGGTGCAGCACCGTATCTGCTCCGCAGGGGTCCTTCCCGGAAGCCGCCGTACCCCAAGATTTCCGCTGCGAGAGAGTTGGTATCCGCATTAATCATCGCTGGTCAGTTGCGAGGTGTTGTTTCGTTGCAAACTTTTCAGAGGAAGGAAATGTGATGTCTTATCTCACGACGAGGGGAATCGACATACAGTGTTCTCGAAACACCGTACCACCCTTATTTTTTTTAGTTATTTTCCGTCGTTTATTTCGCTTTCATGCCTTATTCACAGCGCTGAGAACATCAAGGAGAACAGATATACCAGACAATGAGTAAAAAATCATCTTAGCTCTGTGCCAGATATATACATTTATAAACAAGAAAACTGTTATGTTTCATTGATTTTATTTCTTTGTTCTGTTGTGGATCACCATTTGGGAAGTTTTGTTGGAATGAGAGAGCTAATAGAAGTGACGAAAACGTCCTCTAAAAATGATGTATCCAGTAAGCTCATATATAAGATCCAAAAGTCTGTCTAATGATCCATATAATATTTTATTGCGAAAAATAAATATACGTCCTACTGCAATTTTTAGCGGACGTTACTGATCTTCCATTGTTACTTTGTATATTTTGATTAGAGCTTATTTTTCAGTGGGCAAAAACGTAGACATCATAGGCACCTTTTTGTTTTTCAGCTATAAGTACTTTCTGATAAGTCTTAACAAGAAATATCTTATTTTTAGTTTCAAAGATTATAAAATTTTCCTACAACGTTTGCGGAACAAAGTTTTTAAAACTTAAAATGATTCGTATGGAACTAGTTTAATACTGTGCAATGAACATAAATTAAAAATAAAATATACAGTTTTCCATTTTTTTTTAACTTACATATTTTTTGTTGAAATTATCGTTCAGAAATATTCAAGATAAATTGTGAGCAATGCATTTTGATTTCGCTATTAGCAACAATTAACATTTGCTAAAAATATTTACTCTCAAATGTTTATTTTTCAGGAAATTTCAAAGTACACTCATATGTGTGTGTGGGGTTGTTAAAATCTCTTTCTATTTTATCTCAACATATCCTATACTACATCTTCAATTATCTGCTTCTTATATTCTCATCTTTGTCTTCCTCTACAATTTTTTTCAACTATTCCCTCGAGTAAGAAATTAAAAAAACTCCACATATCTTAAAACCTGACCCACAAACCTGTTTCTCTTCTCTGTAAAACTGTTCTGCAAACTCCTTGCACTCACCCATCATTTCCAAAACACGCTCATTTTGCGCTTTATCTGTCCACATAATTTTAAACATCATTTTATACCACCACATATCAAATGTCTTAATGATAGCGTGACAAGCACAAAGTCACTTAACAGTGAGTAAACTATATACCGTAAGACAGTGAGCAGTAAAGATAATGCAAAGAGGTTTACGTGTGATCTTTCTGTAGAAGTACCATTAATAATGGAGGAGTGAACCGTATATTCGGCCGTAATGGAAGATCCCCGGCTCATCAACACCTCCCCCCCTCACTGTCCAATAAGCCTCCTCTGCTGGCCCTCTGCTTCCCATATCCGTGCTGAGTGGAGGGGTGGTTACCCTCCCCAACTGACCAGCGATGACGCGGGGATCAGCTCTGGACACTGGGGGAGGCTGTAGCAAGGGATGAAATACTACAGGGTGAGACCGATACAACATTCAGCACACATACACTCACAAACGAGCCGAAATAGAACAAGGGTTCTTTAATTTATAGTTTTAACTAGGCTAACTAGACTTTTCCCTCTTCTTCACCTCTACGGCCCTTGGTGATAGCTTTTTTAAATTTTTTACTTATGACTTTATGCCTGTTAACTTCGAGGCGGCATAGGATCGAGGTCAAGGAACGGGAAGGAAATCAGCCATGGCCTTTTGCAGGAAGTATACCGACATTTTGCTCTGAGTGATTTGGGGAAAACATGGAAAAACCAAATCTGGATGCCCGGACGGGGATTCGAATCCTCATCCCGCGAAGCCTAAGCGTTAACTGAATGAATGATCGTGTTAATGGTTTACTGTCAGAAGTAGATTGTTTGCAGATGGACATAATATTATATAACAGGATTAAAACAATAGAAGACTGTAAACAGCTGCAGGATAATCTATATAGGATAACTAGCTAGGTGAGTAAACATTGGGTAAACATTGGGTAAACAGATAAAAAGCTAAAGGTTTCATTATGATTATAAATTGGAGAAGGAGTTACTTATTGAAGATTCGAAATGTAAATACCCTGGCATAATATTTGATAGCAAACTTAACTGGGCAGGACACTTTGGACAGGTAATATGGAAAGGGTTCAAAATCCTTCAACTGTTGGAAACAGTGATGAGGGGATGCACTAGAGAAATAAGGGAATTGGGGTATAAAACTGTGGTCAGACCACTGCTGGAATATGGTGGTGTAGTTTGGGACCCACAGTTTGGATATCAGATACAGAGGTTGCAGGGGTTGCAGAGGAGGGCAGCCAGATTGTTTTTGAGAATTACCGCAGAACACAATCGGTAACTAATATGATAAAGCAGCTGGAGTGGGATTCGTTGGAGAATAGAAGGAGGGTGAAGAGAATCATGGGAGTGTACAAACCTATACTGGTGATGAAGCATGGAAAGATATTGGTAGGAAAATTAAGAGAGGTGTTTGGAAAGGAAAGGTTGACCATGACCACAAGCTGGCACCTGATATCAGGCATAAGGGTGTGGGAAATTTTTTTTTCGTAGACAAGGGTGTGAGGGACTGGAATAAATTCCCAAGAGAAGTAATGAATAATTTACCGGAAACACTGAGGAAATTTAAAGTAAAAATTAGTAGAGGGCAAAAGTAAGTTGGAAAAGGAAAGGAGAATGGGGGGAGTGTAGGGAGATTATACTGTATATTATAACAGCTCACCCATAACGCCCGCGGTGTCCGTAGTAAATCGTTTGCCTGTTGTCCCTGTTCTAGTCTGGAGGATTAAACGTTTCTGGGTAACGTTTGCGGGGTTCCAATGGCTGCAACACTTCCCGTCATGTTCATGGAAGCAAGTCTCCATATTCCTCATTACAAAATTTCCGGCAGTAGAAGGGAGATGATGGGTTCTTTGCCACGCTCGGGCCGTTCTCTACCTTCCCTCGGAGTTTCCGCCACGGTACTCATTCGTTAGTAGGCTGAGTGGACCTGCGGATCCGTTCCGGACGTTCAAGTAGGAATGAGAATCAGCGGCTTCATAGGGGGTCGTCCGTTTCTAATACTCTGTAGTATATTCGATAGTATATTCGAAACTGTTACTATAAATTAATTTACACAATTTCGTAACGCATACTGGAGTGCTACTGTCTGATGTAGGGGTTTCAGTATCGTTTTCCGTTTCTGCCAGCGTACGATATTTCAAAAAACTGAAGAAACCAGTAACCAGTAAAGGAGTGTTCATCTGTGCTACAGTGTGATCTTTGGCGCCTGTTCTTGATACGAATGAATTATTTCTTGTTCTGTTTACCGGTCAGATAGAGTCATAAGACATAACGCAGATTTTAAGCTAGATAATATCCAGCCTCGGTTGCGTAGGGGTTAGAGCGCTAGCTCCACATGCCGAAGATCGCCGGTTCGAGTACGGCCGCGGGCATGGGTGTTTAAGTGTTATGTCTGTGAATGTAATGTCCGTCCTGTGGTGTGTCTAATTAACCAGAAAAAATTCATACTGGAGATACTGAAAGCACTGAGTGACATACTGTATGGCCTCAGATACCGAAAACCATTTTAAAAAAAATCTATATCAGAAGCTTTCAGAATGCAAAATCCTCATGCAAATTGGTTCCCTAGTTTGTGTGTGACGCCTAGACACAGGGATAGAGTGACGCAGCCCTCTTACTGATTTATAATACAGGATCATTATAAATGATTGGAGCGATTTCACAAATTAACTGTGTTGACATACTGTCACAAAACGTTACAGTCATATAGAAAAACGTTTTGCATAGTCCCACTTCGATCACGACGTTCATGGACTGTTGAACAGAAGGTTGAGAAACCGATGGATCGTCCGTGGTGGTATGGATGCATGAACAGTTCTTTTGAATATATTGTAAGCGACATGCTGCACTGAGTATTGCAAGCACTTGATTATCGACTTAATATCTACAGAATCAATAAGAGGACACATACAAAGCAGTTATATATAAGCTTTTAGAGTTTTTTTTTTTTTTTTTTTTTTTTTTTTTTTTTTTTTTTTTTTTTTTTTTTTTACTTACTTACGGTTTTACGCCTCGTCGACGGCTAAGGTCATTAGATGCGGGATGGGACTGGGGACAAGGAACGGGAAGGAATTCAGCCATGGCCTTTTTGAAGAAAGCATCCCGACATTCGCCTGGAGTGATTTGAGAAAACTATGGAAAATCCAAATCTGGATTCCCGGATGGGAATTCGAACCAGCGTCCTCCCGAATGCGAGGCCAGAACGTTAAACGTTCACCCACCACGCTCGGTTTGAATTTTCCTACATGTCTGTTAAATTTGTGACAGTATGTCAAATAATAGACAGCTATAGTAAATGTTTTCAATAATTTGTTATAAACCTGTAGTACAGCAAAATCAGATCCGATTGATATTAACTTTAATTTTTTTTAACTGCTGGAAGTGCTTCCTAGGTACTTAGTTTCGAAGATATTTTCTCTTTGCTGTCTGAGATTTTGATGTTTATATCTGTTCACATGAGAGTGTCACAATTATTCATTAATCATTCCGTCTCAAGTATGATTAATCAGTCCAGTCGTTTTGACTAGTGCATGCATATCAGTCACGGTCATTTTCAATATCTATTAATTCCATCATTAGCAAATAACACCCACTTCTTACAACTGTAAGTTGTCGATTGCAGGTACAAGTTACAGTTTTTCATTCATTGTGGTAGTAAAAACCTACACATTTTAGGTCTTTCTTGCAATTCCCGACGCCATAATTATAAACACTTGCTTATAAGACTATGGAAGTCTTTACATCAATCATTGATTGTCAGGTGCCATTACTAATTTTATTGTTAATCCCATTAAGATACCGCTAGAGTGAAGGACTGCACCAATTTATCAGCAGGTGATTTCAGTCAGATGTTTGCACCTACGCCAAATATCAAATTAGAATTGCCGTTAGTTGGTCTGCTAGCCAGTTTATGGTGGGTAGAAGAACCATTTGAGATGTTTGCTGACAGGAGGGATTGCGCAGGCTGTCAGCGTGCGAGGGACTTCATCCAGTGGTCATCTCCTGCGCTGACAGCTGGGATCAGCGGCTGAGGGTCTGGCCAAGGGGAAGAGACGGGGGCTGGATGGAACAGCTATTCACTGAGACCAACAAACGGTGTAAACACTGCACTGTCCTGACTAGGTAACCACATTTTGGCATACATGGACTTGTGCTTCCGATGTTGAGAGGTAACGCTCGGGCCTTGCAATCGGGAGAGAGTGGGTTCAAAACTTATATATTCAAAAAGCAAAAAATGAAGGCAAACAGGTACTAAACGACCAAGTAAACCTCACAAATACTCAATCTAATATACACAAACTTGACAGACAAAACAAAATAACCACACACTCTAGAAAAAAAAACACACACACACACACATATACATCACACATAAATATAAAACACTATAACAAGATCATCACGCGTACACACACTTTTCAAAAGTCGCGCTATTTGCACGAGACATGACATATACAAACAAGATGGCCACAGCAGACAGCCGAAGGACGCAAAAGCGCGCCAGAGACAAGACATAAACAAACCAGCTGGCACCAACAGACGACTGAATGATGAGAAAGCACAATATTGTAAATATGACACAAGCAAAACATGCTTTGGATAAGTAAACGGAGATGCGAAGCTGCATACCATATTAAGAAATGTAAATAGTAAAAATATTTAATGCTCATAATTACGTAATAATAGGATAAAACTGTATATAAAAACTGTAACACAGATTCGTCGCTGAGGATGCCTCGATGAGAGGTGAAACGCGTACGACGCAACAATAAATAAATTAAAAAGTTGCATTGGCGTTATCTTTCAATTGGTAATTAACTATACAACTGAGTTTATTATTAAACGTTATGCGTTGAACAAGGAAGTCCTTCCTCAACCTATTATAACAAAAAACTTTAGTTTTTATATGATTTCTAATAATTCGAGTTTTCCTGGCATTTATCTTCATTCCGTGTTGATCTACCAAGCTAGATGTCCTCTCCAGGCCACACTTCAATTGTTCAGTCTTCTCCCGTTTTGATGATATTATATAAAGTAATATCATGCGTAAACAACCTAAACTCTGACTATACACAATTAACACAATCATTTATGAGAACGATGAATAGCAATGATGGCTTTCATATTTTAACTACCACTTCATTTCATTCTGCGTTTTTTAACACAACTCTTTGCTTTCTGCCTGTTTAGAAATCCTCTACCAGGTAGTCACTTTTCTTCCACTCCAATCGTTTTCACCATATTTAGCAACATTTTATGGTTCTCTCTGTCATCTGCCTTGGAAAAGTCTGGTACTTCACTGTCAACTTGGCGTCTCTTGTCGATTTCGTTACACACACAACCATACACACACGCATCCACACACACACGCACCCACACACACACGCACCCACACACACACGCACCGATGGCTTTGGGAAGTTCATTTCGCTGGATATTAATTTACTTATTTCTGTTTCGTTGAGTAAATAATTTCGGAGCTGTATGTCATGAATGGTAAGAGATATGTCTTGTATAATTTTTAAAACGTTAAAGGATTGTAAACAGCTGCAGGATGATTTGGACAGGATACCTAGTTAGATGGTTAAACGTGGATGAAGATAATGAAGAGAAGAGTCAGCTTATTAGATACAAAAGTAAAAAACTAAAGGTTGATGGGGAAAAAAATTGCTTGTTGAAGATTTTAAATGTAAATATCTTGGCATTACACTTTAATAACGAGCTCTGCTGGGCAGGAAACATTGATCACGTAGTAGGAAAAGGTTTCAAAATTCTTGACTTGTTGGAGAGAGTGGTTAGGGGACGAACTAGAGAAGTAAAGGAATTCGGTTACAAAACTTTGCTAAGGCTATTGCATGAATATGGTATTGTAGTATGGGACTCACGTTTTGAGTAACAAATACAGGAGTTGGAGAGGGTGCAAAAAAGGGCTTGTAAGTTTGTTTCCGGAAGTTACCAGAGAACGCAATGAGTAACTGATATGATAAAAGAGCTGGAATGGGATTCATTGGAAGACAGGAAGAGGATGAAGAGGTGCATGGGAGTGTACAGGGCATATACTGGCGATGAGGCATAGAAAGATGTTGGTGTAAGAATGAAAAGTAATTTATGGATGGCAAAAGATGACCACGATCACAAGCTGGGACTCGATTTCAGGTACAATGCTGAGATAGAGTATGTTTTTAAAAAAAAATTGTAGAGGGCAAATGAAGGTGGGTGCAGGAAAGGGGAAAGATGGGTGCGTAGGGAAATTTCCACCGGAACGTGCGATCCATTGGAAGTTAAATTAAACTAAATTAAAGAAATTAAATAAACTCGCTTATTCTAGATTAAGTGCTGAACATAATGGAAGGTATTAGATCTTTCAGTTATCCTGTTTCTTTTTTTTTTTTTTTTTTTTTTTTTTTTTTTTTTTTTTACCTTTAGCATCGCCGGTACGTCACTTTCACGTCTGTTGATACTACATTATGTACCTGCACTGTTCCGTTTCGTGACAACGTACCTTGAGGCACTCGTCATTGTATAGGGTGTTTGGTACGACATCATCGAGCCCAGTTGTGATTCACACCTCCTGACGTCTCTCCCTGCTGGATGGGACGAGACGCCGGCGACGCTTCTAATTGCATTCCAGGGCGTCTCGACGCTGACGGCGCTCTGCGGACGTGCAGATTAACAGAAAGGGGATTGGATTGGACTGCGGTACCACTCTATTGGAGGCAGACCACCCTGCTGCAAGACTAACAGAATACTGGAGGAACGCGTCCAAAACAGCTTTTGGAATATCTCTTATAACCATTCTTAAAACCTCTCCGTCTCTGTCCGGAAACTCTTTCCGTCAATAACAAAAATACGAGTTACACTCCTGGAAATTGAAATAAGAACACCGTGAATTCATTGTCCCAGAAATGGGAAACTTTATATACACTTTCCTGGGGTCAGATACAGCACATGATCACACAGACAGAACCATAGGCACATAGACACAGGCAACAGAGCATGCACAATGTCGGCACTAGTACCGTGTATATCCTCCTTTCGCAGCAATGCAGGCTGCAATTCTCCAATGGAGACGATCGTAGAGGTGCTGGATGTAGTCCTGTGGAACGGCATGCCAAGCCATTTCCACCTGGTGCCTCAGCTGGACCAGCGTTCGTGCTGGACGTGCAGACCGCGTGAGACGACGTTTCATCCAGTCCCGAACATGCTCAATGGGGGACAGATCCGGTGATCTCGCTGGCCAGGGTAGTTGACTTACACCTTCTAGAGCACGTTGGGTGGCACGGGATACATGTGGAAGTGCATTGTCCTGTTGGAACAGCATGTTCCCTTGCCGTTCTAGGAATGGTAGAACGATGGGTTCGATCGCGGTTTGAATGTACCGTGCACTGTTCAGTGTCCCCTCGACGATCACCAGAGGTGTACGGCCAGTGTAGGAGATCGCTCCCCACACCATGATGCCGGGTGTTGGCCCTGTGTGCCTCGGTCGTATGCAGTCCTGATTGTGGCGCTCACCTGCACGGCGCCAAACACGCATACGACCATCATTGGCACCAAGGCAGAAGCGACTCTCATCACTGAAGACGACACGTCTCCATTCGTCCCTCCATACACGCCTGTCGCGACACCACTGGAGGCGGGCTGCACGATGTTGAGGCGTGAGCGGAAGACGACCTAACGGTGCGCGGGACCGTAGCCCAGCTTCATGGAGATTGTTGCGAATGGTCCTCTCTGATACCCCAAGAGCAACAGTATCCCTAATTTGCCGGGAAGTGGCGGTGCGGTCCCCTACTGCACTGCGTAGGATGCGACGGTCTTGGCGTGCGTCCGTGAGTCGCTGCTGTCCGGACCTAGGTCGACGGGCACGTGCACCTTCCGCCGACCACTGGCGACAACATCGATGTACTGTGGAGACCTCGCGCCCCACATGTTGAGCAATTCGGTGGTACGTCCACCCGGCCTCCCGCATGCCCACTATACGCCCTCGCTCAAAGTCCGTCAACTGCACATATGGTTCACGTACACGCTGTCGCGGCGTGCTACCAGTGTTAAAGACTGAGATGGAGCTCCGTATGCCACGGCAAACTGGCTGACACTGACTGCGGCGGTGCCCAACCGCTGCGCAGCTAGCGCCCTTCGACGGCCAACACTGCTGTTCCTGGTGTGTCCGCTGTGCCGTGAGTTTGATCATTGCTTGTACAGCCCTCTCGTAGTGTCCGGAGCAAGTATGGTGGGTCTTACACACCGGTGTCAACGTGTTCTTATTTCAATTTCCAGGAGTGTATAACAAGGAAGCAGAATATTGAGATCATCAGAACTGGGAGATTGTAGCCTACTATCCTAACATCAACCCGGGAAACACCGAGCGTGGGTTAGCGCTCTGGCCTCGCATTCTGGGGGACGCTGGTTTGAATCCCCGTCCGGGTATCCAGATTTGGGTTTTCCATGGTTTTCCTAAATCACTCCAAGCAAATGCGGGGAAGCTTCCTTCTAAAAGGCCATGGCCTAATTCCTTGTACAAAGTCCCAGGTCGCCTCCAAATGACCTCGACGAGACGTAAAGCCACAAGGGAAAAAAAAAACCCTTGAAACGACACAGCATACATGTCCCGAAAGAAATTACTCGTTTATCTTTCATATACAACTATCAAGCGTTAAATTTCAAGAACCGTGTCTTAAAATAACATTAAAAAAAAGCTACTGAGTCATTTCGGCCAGGACGAGAACATTTTTATTTTAAATTTAGTGGAGTTTTTATGTTAGCTCCTGGGTTACAATTTCCAAAAACTCTTCGTTGAGCCACAGCGGTGTTACTCCTGGAGTCAGAGTGTGTGGAGCCATCGGGTATGAATTCAGTTCATGGCTGGTAGTGACTGAATAAGCTCTGACGTCACAATGGTACGTCACGGACATGTGTTATCTACCATGCGACAGTACCGTCGTGCCATTTTTCTAGGACAATGCTCGTCCACACACGGAACGTGTCTCTATGAACTGTCTGCGTGATGTTGAGATACTCCCGTGGCCAGCAAGATCCCCAGATCTATCCCCAATAGAACATGTGTGGGACCAGCTCGGACGTCAGCTCCGTCCCATTGTCAGTATCCAGGATACCAAAGACCAGTTACAACAGTTGTGGCCAGGATATGTTACAATGTATTCACAACCGAATCAGTAAAGGTATCACGGTCAAATTGGGTCCATCGTCGGACTGTTAAGTGGGCTCATGCTGCCATTTTCTATGTAAAACTGACTTGATTTTGTAGTAACTTAAATAACATGTCAACCCGTGAAGTTTAATTATGTTTCCTCTTCACGTTTTGGATTATCAAATATTTTGTCAGACAGTATATGTTGCTGTCAGGCTAAATGGTTAGCTTGAGGTAGCGTTATTAGCCAATGATACTTACAGTTATGTACTTTTCCTCCGTTTGTATATGATACTGATGCATCACAAATACGTCGTACTGCACAGAAAGGTGCAGAAGGAACAGCAGTGAAATTTTGTGGGTAGGACTCAAGAAGACATTAGATACATCGTCCTGATGCTCTTAATTCGTATCTCCTCCAGAAAACATTATGATATTTATTTAGTACACAGAGAAGTGTTTCTCCACCTCTCTTATCGGGTACGATATGTACCGTGTAGTTTAAATTCCCTCCCCCGCCCCCCACCTGCATTCTACCTAACGTGTATTTCCATTGTGGTACTGTAGCTCTGACAGTGGATATGAGGTCAAGTGACTCTTAAAGAGTCTTTGAGTTATCTATGTGGTGGTCTAATTAGCGTGCAGTCACGCGTAAGCCAAGTGGCTAAATGATCTTAAATCGTCTCCACCGTAGCGAATCGCTCGCAGACAGCTGTCAATCTTCATTAGCAGACGCGTCACCATACTTAATCGCACAGAGAGAAGCATTTTTGCTTCAATTGAATAATGTTCCGTTTCTGCGCCGTACTTGTGTGGTAATGCACAGGAAATTGATTAAAGATATTTTCTAACGCAAATATTTCGAAAAATAGGGCTAGTTTAGAAGAAATGATTGAGCACAAACATATTGAGTAAATACCCTTGGCCCGGAGTTATTGCGGGAAACCATGTAAAACCAAATCTGGATGGTCGGACGGGGATTTGAACCCGTGTCCTTCCAAATGCCACGCCAGACCATTACTTACCACTCACTGTTGATGTCTATGTTTAGAGATGTTGAGACGTGGCCATGTGAACGGCTGACATTGTAAGGTGTTGTGAAGACTGCTACAGGAATAATTACGGTAAAGATTGCAAAATTATTTCGAACACCTTTTTAATTCAGTAATTCTTAATTATTCATAATTAAAAATAATATAGGGCGTGCCAATAAACCTGGTACACTACAATATATATATCTACATCTGCATCTATACTCTGCAAATCACAATTACTGTGGGTGGCAGAGGGTGCTAAGCACCAATCCTAATTCTGCGCATTCCAATCCCGAACAGATCTAGGAAAGAAGGAATACATAAATGAATCAGTACGGCATCTTATTTCTCTAATCTTATCCCTCCTGTCATTGCGACCTAAATAGGTTGGTGGAAGAAGTATTTCGTTGCACTCGTAACTTAAAGATTTTCGCAAATTATCCAGCAAATTCAAATGAAAACGACGTCGTCTGTCCGCCAAACAATCCCAGCCCAACCCACGAATCAGCTCTGTGACACTTACATAAGGACTGTAACTAGCAGTCACGAATCGAGCGGCTCTTCTCTGTATTTTCTCTAATGTGTCAATCAATCCCTTGCGATACGGATCCCAAATTCCACAACAGTATTCCAAATGCGGACGCACTAGTGTTTCGTACGCTATTTCCTTTGTATGAGCATTACAACTTCTCAAAATACGTCCTATGAATCGTAGTTTGGAATTAGCTTTGCCTACAACGGAACAAAGCAACATGAAATGGGACATGCACATAACTTCCGTCGTAGGCAAGGCTAATTTTAAAATACGATTCATAGGTCGTATTTTGAGGAATTGTAATGCTCAAGCAAAGGAGATAGCGTATAAAACACTAGTGCGTCCGCATCTGGATTACTGTTGTGGGGTTTGGGATCCGCATCGCAAGGTTCTGATTGACTCAGTTGAGAGGGTGCAGAGGAGAGCCGCTAGATTCGTGACTTGTTGTTACAGCCCTTATGAAAGTGTCACAGAATTGATACATAGATTGGGCTGGAAGACAGACGACGTAGCTTGCGTTCGAATTTATTGAAGAATATGCGAATAAATTTAAATTTCGAGTGCAATGAAATACTTCTTCCGCCAACCTATTTAGGTCGCAATGACCGGAGGGATAAGATTAGAGAAATAAGATGCCGTACTGATACTTATATGTATTCCTTGTTTCCTCGCACTATTCGGGATTGGAATTGGCGGGTTTAGGATTGGTGCTTAGCACCCTCTGCCACCCACAATGTTTGTGATTTGCAGAGTATGGATGTAGATGTAGATGTAGAAGTTATGTGCAAGTCCCATTTCATGTTGCTTTGTACTGTTACGCCTAGATACTTCAGGGAATCCACAGTGTCAACAACTGAATTGTTAACTTTGTACTCCTGATCAAGCGGGATCTTTTTATTACTTATGTGCATTGCCTTGCACTGTTTACAGTTAAGTGTAAGCTGCCATTCACGGCACCATTCCGAAATAACATCCAGATCGCGCTGAATTTCTAAGCAATCGTCGGAGCACCTCACTTCCCTATAAATAAGTGCATCATCAGCAAAAAATCGCATCCTGCAATTAATGTTGTCACCGAGATCGTTTATAAAAATTAAGTACTGCGAAATATAGAAGTCAATTTAATGCAATTTTAACTGACGTCTTTGTCTCAAAGCGCTATTACGTAGAAACTTTGATTTATTCCCTATATTTACGCAACACATACTGAAAATGTTCACACTTAATATTGATGTAAGTAGCAGGCATAAGAAGCAAACACTTTTATTTTGCTGTTGCTTTTCCAAATACTAATATTAAATTACTGGAAGTTTAAGGTCAGAGTCCATTGCGTCTTAATTGAAAAGGTTAATATTACAGCTGATGAATCTCACTGTAATTGAATGACCTCATTAACAGCCAGAGCGGCGATTCATTCGGAGTTTTTTCTTTATGAATTTACTCATCGTCAGTGTTGAGGTAATTAAACGATTGGGGAAAAGGAACGGGAAGGAATTCGACCAAGATCTTTTCATAAAAATATCCCGGCATGCACTTGAAGACATTTCCAGAAACCATGGAAAACCAAAACCTAAGTGGCTGATCGGAACTTGCGTCCTCGTTTCGTTGTTGGAGACAAGTGGAGTGGATTCCGCTACCTAACCTAAAAACAACTACAGCGCTTAAATTTTAACCATCCAATTACCGCCTGACCTACCACGTATATATCTGTAATACATTTCCGCCTGTACGTAAAACAGAGCCTCGTAAATACGCCTCCTTTGCACCAACTGCAACAAAATTTCACAGAAAGGACTGGCCTGGCGGGAGGACGCAGGTTCCAATCCCCGCCCCCTCTAATGACCTCGACTTCGACGAGGCGTAAAGCCATAAGTAAAATAAAATAAAAAACAGAAAGGAGTAATATTCTGAACGGAAAACAGATTCGTAGAGACAGAGCCAAAGAAACAATTTATGGTATCTCCCATTCCATATTGTTATATAGATATTCCAATGCGCAATAGGCCTAAATATTATCTTTGAATATTTTTAATTAGTAAAACTGAGTATTGCTACCAAATTCGTTAAAAGCATGCCTACTCCCGCCCTCTAATTTTACAACCATTCAACTGAAAAGTTTTTAAAACAAGTATTAGTGACTGTAAATAAATGTTTTATTTTCGATATTAAGATAAGTTAACAAGTTTATAAGATTTTCACATTATTCAGTTACTATAAATCGTTCTCAAATTTCCTCCATCCCATTTTTTGTTTCTAGTGAAATTTCGAAAGACGGTGATTGTTATTCCCAGAGAACAGAAAGGTAGTTAGGTAGCAATTAAAAATAAATAAATTAATTTTTAAAAAAAAACAACAGAAAATTAGAGTAGGCCTACATCCCACACATAAAGATTTTGTGTGTGTGTGTGTGTGTGTGTGTACCGCTGAACAGCTATTCAAAGATGGAACTTTTTTTAGCAATGTGTTCCGTGAATTATGAGCATGTCGATAATAGTTGATGAATGAAGCAATTATGTATAATTGTACGGTTGCTTATTGTTTGATCAGACAGATGTTTCTTAACAAGTGTTGTTTCACCATTGTCACGTGATTTTTTTTTTCAGATTCTTTGTACGCTTTTATTTCTCTCAATTCAGCAGTTTCAGTAAACAGAAATCAAAACACATTACATTTTCTGCAGAGATGTAACACCACCCAACATAGAATCCCAGCCCAGAGACTACAAACTCTTAAAAAAAAAAAAAAACACAAAAAAAACTATTGTTACCTACCTCGTAGACGACATCATTCAAGTATTATCATCTCCTTATATATGAATGATTCGAATCTAGTGCAACATAAAATTTTGAACAGACAAGTAAAACAATCAGTAGGCCCTACTAATAAAAGGCCACATTATTCCTCGTGCCCATAAAGCGCCCGATCTTTGCAGTAGGTCAGTATATTTTTAAATTTACATTTGAAACCCCAACCATTAAGAAAAATATACGTATTTCCTTTAAAACTACAATTATGAAGAGGATTGTGCATTAGATTGAGGTTGAGTCGAAATGTGTGAAAAATTATACCATTAAAAATAAATTTTATGAACATTATTTAATAACAATTAGATTTAGCAAAGTAGCCGAGAAGAAATAAATTGCCAGATCACGCTCTTGGCTTGGGCAAAATATAACGATGTATCGAAATAGGGAGGTTTTTTTTTTTTTTTTTTATATAGAATAATCGATATTTAACAGCAATATTTTGTTCTAGATATATAAAAAAATTCATATTTTATTTTGAGTATCAATTTTAAGTACCAATTCGATATTTTTGCACGAAAGCAAATCAGTATCCAATTTCATGTGTGACAAACATATTGAATAACTGTACTGTACGTAGATATCTGATCTGAACGCTTCTTAAAAAAAGTGAATTCGTCGTAATTTATTAGTTTTTCATCAAGCAGCTGGATTTGATGGTATATATCCTGAACTTTTGGCCCACTGTGGACCAGCTACAGTAAGATGGCTTACCAACTTCTTCTCAAATATCCTACAAACTGGAAACCTCCCACTGTTAATGAAGAAAACAAAAATAATAGCCATATTGAAACCAAATAAGGACCCCACGAAAGTGGCAAATTATCGACCAATAGCACTTCTAAGTGTAACATACAAACTCCTTGAGCGCCTGATCTACAATAGAATTTCTGAAGTGATCAATAAACACATTCCCATAGAACAAGCAGGATTTAGGCCAGGGAGAAGTTGTAGTGACCAGGTTTTCACTCTCACCTCTCATATTGAAAATGGGTTTGAGAAGAAATCAGTAAGTGTGGCTGCCTTTTTGGATCTGTCAGCTGCTTATGACACTGTTTGGCGAGAAAAACTTCTTCTGAAATTTTTGAGTATTATCCCATGTCGAAAACTAACAGAACTACTTAACAACATGTTGAGCAATAGATACTTTCAGATATACTCTGATAATGACAGAAGCAGAATATTTATACTAAATGATGGTTTACCCCAAGGATCTGTTTTAGTGCCCCTCCTATTCAATTTGTGTACTCATGATTTACCAGAAACATCTTCAAGAAAATTTACTTATGCTGATGACATTTGTTTGGTGAACCAGAACCCCAACTTTTCTGGTGCAGAAACAACTTTATCAGCTGATCTGGAAAAGTTAGATGACTACTTCAAGAAATGGTGCCTCCATCTATATCCTCAGAAAACAGTTACTTCAACATTTCATTTACGCAACAGACAAGCACACTATAAACCAGAAGTTAAATTCAGAGACCAACTCTTGCCTTTTTGCGGCACACCAAAATATCTGGGTATAACACTGGACAGAACTCTAACTTTCAAACAGCATCTCTCAAACGTGGCTGCCAAACTCAAAACTAGAAATAATATTCTCCATAAGCTTGCAGGTACTTCATGGGGAGCCAGTGCTCACATGCTCACATTCTAAGATCCACAGCCTTAGCTCTGTCATACTCTGTTGCTGAAAATTGCTGCCTATCCTGGATCAATAGTGCCCATACAAAGAAGATAGATGTGCAACTCAATCAGGCAATGAGGATAATTACGGGATGTATTCACAGTACGAACACCATATGGCTTCCAGTGCTATGCAACATCTCACCCCCAGCACTAAGAAGATCAGAAGCTCTCTTAAAAATCTGGAAAAATATCCTGAAGAACCCTCAGCTGCCTATACATCAAGACATGATTCAAACAAACCATCAACCCTTGAAATAAAGAAAACCACCATGGCGCACAGCAATCAACCATACAGAGTCTTCTTTCAACACCAATAAGCTGTGGACAACTCAATGGGAGCAGTCATCAGTAGCCAATAAAAATCTAGTTGAGGATCCCTCAATAAGGTTACAAGGTTTCGATCTCCCCAGGCGGCAGTGGAGAATCATCAATCGGATTCGAACAGGACAAGGCCGATGTGCTTACTTACTACACAAATGGGGCTGGGTAGATTCTGCAAATTGTGACTGTGGAGCCACCTTACAGACAATCAATCACATCGTTTCTGACTGTCCTGTTCGGGCCTACAAGGGAACAATGGCGGAATTACATGATGCGTCGATCAGTGCAGTTGACTTGATTAAAACATTAGATCTCGAGATATGAAATTGTACAAGCTTGTGATATGTACATTTCCTATTGTGTACCTCATAAATAATCATACGATAAATAAATAAATGGTTAAAAGGTAAAAAAAAAAAGATGTTAAATTTCTAACAGGTTTCTGTTAAGGTACTCATTTCTTTGTGAACATATTAAATGTTAACGGTTAGATTATTTTTAATCAAGTTGGAGAGTATTGATTAAACATCCACGTTGCGAAACTAAAGGTTGACGTCAATTTACAGCTACTATTTCAATAGGTTGTTTCGTTGATGAATAGAAGGTAATGCGTTGTCGAAGTGTCTCATATGCCAAGCCTCTTCTGCGTCGTCTGAAAGATGTGTTTCACAGTTTACTTTGCGGCACCGGACAACAGGAGTTTATTGACAGGGGGAACATATAAAACAGGAAGTTCTTTTGATGTCTACATTGGATGAATACTGGTTTGACTGATAGTAAAAATAGGTAAATGAATATCAGTTTCTATATATTCCACACGTTCTTAAATTTTTCGAATTTTCTTAAATATTTTGATATAGTTTGGGATTATTTTTTTTATATATTACTGCAAATATCGATATTTTTCTTTCGATACATATCGATATTGTTTGTAAATAGCGTTACGATATATTTTTCATTTGCCTATACCTGCTTCGTTCTAACCCCGCCAGCTTTACTGCGCTAAGAATCGACTGAACAATATATTACGAAAAAAATTATTTCATTCAAAATTGGTAAATAATGAATAAAATTCGAATACAAAGCGTTGGGAGCAACGAAAAATATATAAAATACATAGTACTTTACGCGACTGCGAGAAATATAGTTCAATATACGAAAAATATATAAAATATATTAGCAGTCTACGCGACTGTGAGAAATATAGCTCAATCTATATATATAAAGATGAATGTATGGGGACTCTCACTCTTGTAGGTGTTTGGCAGAACGTACACGAAGTTCTTGTCGTAATCAAGATGTACGAGCACAGAAAGAGTCCACTCTTGTGGGTTGTTTGAAGACAGTCGGCGCTTCCACAGTTGGCGGGACTCCTCGGTGAAATCTGCGACGAAGTCTTCTGCCTTCATGGTTAGGACAACCCATTTAGGCCCCTCCTTGTAGCGTGCTTCGAGGGTTAGATGAATATTTTTAAACTCACGAGGCATTTCTATCGTGCGAGGAGAAGTGCCTCACAAGAAGAGAATGCAGCCATCTCGCCAAGCAGCGCATCATCAAGGGCCACGCAAGATGGCCAGAAGAATGGCCCGAGGCGCTGGTTTTTCCGACATTGTGGGCCAAAGACTTCAATTTGCAAGAATACATTGAAGTTCTTAAGCAACGATTTCTTCTCATGCCCTATCCGCGGGACGATCTGCAAGCTAATCGGACAGTAGAAGAAGAGGCTGCTGAAGAAGACAGCACAGGGGAAGAAGAGCAGCTGCTGGAGGGGGGACCGGAACAGGGCCCTGTTCTCCCAATAACGGCGATGTACGACGGTGGCTTCATAGAGCTAATCACAGAGCTCTATGCCTTTACTTCAGATGTCATCCTAGCCATCCCCATCAAGGGTGGTCTGAAGTTCTACCCACAGCACCCGCAGCAGTTGAAACTTCTTTGCAAGTTCCTCGAGGCTTACAGGATTGAGCACACCTTACAACTGCCCAGGAGACCCGCCAAACTGGTGGTCCGTGGGCTACCTGGCATCACCACAGAGGACGAGGTAGCTGCGGGACTTAACAGCTGCGGGATAGCTACCCTTGCCGTCCACCAGATGCGGCGTCCGGGGACGGACGAGCGCATCCCGTTGTACACCATCCAACCAGTCGCAAACATTCCGCGGGACCAACGACCTTCCAACCTGCTTGGATACAAGGTGCGGCTGGAACCCAAGAAAAAGCCGCCACTTCCATTGACACAATGTTTCAGGTGCAATTACTTCGGGCATCTGGCCCGAAACTGCACCAGGGAACAGAGATGTCTAAGATGCGGCGAAAATCATAGGGTGGTGGACTGCCCGCAGCCAAGGGATGCAACTAAGTGCTGCAACTGCGGTGCCACTACCCACGCAGCGAACTGGAGTGGGTGCCCGGCCCGCCTTAACCTCCGCCAGAACAAGAAGAAGCAGAGTTGCGAACACCAGCAACAGCACAAGACTCAGCAGCATTCGCAGCCCGCACCAAGGCGGGAAGGGAGCAGAGTATGCCAGCAGAAGACCAGTTGCGAACAGCAGCAGCAGCACAAAACTCGGCAGCATCGGAGCCAACGGCTCCATACGCAGCCCGCACCAAGGCGGGAAAAACAACAGAAGACCAGTCGAGAGCAAACCAGCGGTGGCAGCAGTGAAGAATGCGAACGTACTTGCACCAGACACCAAACCGATCAACGTGAAAGAAGATTGGACGAGCTCATCATCCTCCTCACGAAGCTGACAGCTCACCTGGCTGCAAAAGAAGACCTGTCTGCCTCCCCGAGGCAGCATTAACGTCAGCACATATAATGCGACGTGCCATTTCTGAAAAACAACGCGGCGGCAACCATTAGTGAAGAAGACTTACAGCCAAAAGAGAAGACACAACGACAGTGAAGATCTGTCCCGTCCAAATACTTGGAGGCAATGCCTTAGGGCAAATACTCCACCTTACTCCAGCTCAATAGGAAGAGCTGTGACTAGGCTATGGCGCGCGGGGACTCTCACTCACTACGAGCATGTCTAACTCAGCAGCTTCTTGTGCATCCGAGACGCCAGTCCACAATGCAACAGCTATGAAGGCTAAGACCAAGAAGAAGAAGATGAAACTAGGCGGCGCCTTCCCACGAGCAGTAGGTTTCATGGCGGAAACCTCCCATTATCCACTGGGGGCTACTGAACGCGTCTTTGAAGGTGCCACTCCAGAAGACCTATCCCTGAATGTATGGAGGCGACGCCTCGAACGGGGCAATCCGAAGAAGTGGTGCTTCTTCATCTCAATCCTCCTTGATGAACGTCGATTCACCTGGAAGATACCAACCTGTGACGTCACCACCTTCGAGCAGGTC
Organism: Vandiemenella viatica; assembly: GCA_031002005.1. Taxonomy (NCBI): domain Eukaryota; kingdom Metazoa; phylum Arthropoda; class Insecta; order Orthoptera; family Morabidae; genus Vandiemenella; species Vandiemenella viatica. Next base: position 83,192,067 of record CM061918.1, read on the forward strand.
TTGACCAGCAGAGAGCACCGCCATCTTGCTCTGAAGTGCCGACCAGTTGATCTCGAGGCGTGGCCGGAGGCACTCGAGTTCCCGACCCCGCTGGCCAGCGATTTCGACTGGGAGGAATACGTAGAACTAACCAAGAGAAGATTCAAGACCTCCAGCTACGATCCTACTACCTGCCGAAACTACAAGATCACGCCGATTAGGTCTACAATATTATCTCCATCACCTTCACAAAGTGACGAAATTGCAGCTGCGACGCCTGATACTCCAGCATCAACTCCATCACCTTCACAAGGTGATGAACCTGTAACACCGTCATCTGATTCCTCAACACCGGCAGTCTTCCTGGGACCGGAACAGGGTCCGGTGCCACCAATCCACGTTAACTGCGCTGGAAACTACTGGCAATTACTGGTCCAGTTACAGAGCGCCATGAAGCTCCCCATGTTCAGCTGGCCAGACCATCTGGGACTTAAGATCCTGCTGTCCTGCCCCGTAGACTTCGAGGCTGCCACCCAGATGCTACGGGAAACCTCCCTGTCCTTCGACGTCATGCTTCCTGGTCACAGAACAAAGAAGACAGGCATCAATACGCCGAGTACAGCAGAAAAACCACCATCACGAGAGCTGGTTCAGTGCTACAGATGTCAGAATTTTCGACATCTCGCAAGCGACTGCACTGAACCAGCTAGATGTGTCCGCTGCGGAGGAAGACATTATGTTGCTGATTGCGACAAGCGTCGCGAGGACGCTGTTTGCTGCAACTGCGGCTCGTCACACGCTGCTTCTTATCGCGGATGTCGAGCTTGGAAGCAGCAACGTAGCAAGAAGAAACGAAGCCAACGTAGTGGGTTCCATATGCAGCCCGCAACAAGTCGGCAAGAGCGAGGGCCCTGCCCTCCAACTCGAACCCAAGAAGCGGCCTCCGCTTGCCCTGGCACAATGTTTCCGTTGCCAGGGTCATGGGCACATGGCCTTCGACTGCGCCGCTGAGGAGCGGTGTGTAAGGTGCGCCGGAAAACACAGAGTCACCGAGTGCAGCGTCCCGCGAGACGGGGTGCCCACCTGCACCAACTGTTCCGGCCCTCACCCAGCTTGCTACAGCGGCTGCCCCGTGAAGAGAAACCTGCGCGCCAACATGAAGGCGACACACACCAACGAGTCGGTGCACTCGACAAGGAAACCCGGTCGACATCCAGACTCGACCGGATCTGAGCGACCCGCAAAGGCGAAGAAGCTGTCCGCAACCCGCCATCAACATCACCAGGCGGATTGCAAGCGCCATGACAACTTCAGTGTCATCGTTCAGCTGCTTCAACAGCAAACATTGCTAATGACCCAGGTCTTAGCGAACACAGCCACCCCGGGCTTGACACACCCGATGATGCCACCTCACAGCAATGACAACATACCGCTGAATTGGAAGGAGATACGGGACCACCTGTAAGAACTTCCCCATACTCTGGGGGCTATGCTTCCCCAGACGACTGGTGTCTGAGGCCAGTGACCGCAGTCGTGTGAGACAGCGCTTCGAGGTAGGACGTGTGGAAGCTGCGCGCGCACCTTCTGCCCAACTCCACGCAGCGCCGCCAGGGCGCAGTATCGCCGCGCCACCCATACCTCGCCTGCGCGCTGGGCGCTGAGCCATTCACTGCCGGGCACCGGTAGTGAACACATCGCTCCGAGCGGTGCCTCCTGGTGGGGAGCACTGGGAGTGCTGAGGTCTGCGCCAAGCGCCGGCCTACCGGAGCTTGCTCCTGCGATAACGACGGCCATAGTATTACCCTCCCTCCCTCCGAGAGCTAGGGTTTTAACCACTCCACGGCCCACTCCTGAGCTCATTAGGGTTGCTTCTCGTTGGATACCTAACGGTGACAACGAAGGCGAGAGCAACAAACCCAACACCACCTAGCAGTATGGCACGACAAAAAGGGAAACCACGTGCCAAAGAAGTGGCTGAAAAACGACATGGACAAAAAACCACAACAGACAGCCCACGCTCCCCCAGCCAACCAAGGGACTGCGGTCAGGAGGACGAAACATCGAGTGACAACGATAGACACTATGAGGCAAGTGAGGAATCAACATCAAGTGACCAAGATGAAGGGGCCCCAGGGGGAAAGTTTCCCCAAGGGACCGCTATCTACAACAACGATGACTTCCCACCACTACAACAAAAGAAGAGACGGCGTAGCAAAGAGGTGAGCCCGAAAGGAGCAGCCAAGCACGCCAAAACTACTGAGGGCATAACAACCTTTAACCGGTTTACCCCCCTGGCCACACAAACAGAAGAGACAAACAGCAGGATGGGACCAAACCAACAATCAGAAGACTCTCTACCACCACCTAGGGTAAGAATACCCCCAGTAGTCGTTGAGACACAAAAGAACTACACCCAAACCATCGACATACTCAAAGGACAGATGACTGGAAAGCTCACTATAACCAACAACAACAAGAGTGGTACCTCCAAATACCACACAGACATCAAAAAGGATCATGATACCCTGACAAAATATTTCAAAAACAAAAATATTCCATACTACAGCCATCAAATGCCGGACCAGAAACCCTTACAGGTAGTACTGAAAGGCCTAGCAATATCTGTAACAGAAGACGAGATACAAGAAGAACTTGAAACAAAAGGGTACAGGGTGCAAAAAGTGCACCAATTCAAAAAAAGGAACCCAGAAACACGGGAGCTCATACCCATGTCAACCTTCTCAGTATCACTAGACCCTAGCAAGGAATCAGACCAAATTTACAATGAAAAATCACTGCTGCACACTAGAATCAGTGTAGAAAGATACAAAAACCGGAATGGACCGCCTCAGTGTGTCAAATGCCAAAGGCTCGGACACACCAAGAACTTCTGTAATCTTCCCAGTCGTTGCGTCAAATGCGCAGGACTTCATGACAGCAAGGAATGCAAGCTCCCAGCGACGGATAAGGCGAAATGCGCCAACTGTGAGGGTGACCACCCAGCGTCGTGGCGCGGATGTCGCACCTTCCAACAGGCCCAACAACCACCAAGACAACCCAAAACAACCAAAGACCATAAAGACAATGGAAGGAAGGGGAAAGCCCAACCACCAAAGGAACCAACCAACAAGGAGACCAGAAACAAACAACAACAGAGTAGCCAGAGGGACAAAACACAAAAATCATATGCAGACACAATCGCAGGCGGGCACCAACAGAAAATCAACACGGATGAAAGAAGCAGGGAAAACGAAGTGAAGGACAGGAAAAAACACAGGAGCCACTGCAAGCGATCAGAAAGGAACCGCGAATCAGCAAACATGTTCGACGGGAAATCCTTCATGAAAAAATGATAAAAACACTTGAAAACATACAAAAAGCCGAAAATGACACCAGCAAACTCTTTGCGCTAATGAAAGGTGTGATGTCACTATTGAAATAATGGCGAGAAACGCTGAGGACCCAAAGGACTTCAAAATTGCAATATGGAACTCAAACAGTATAGGCAATAAGAAAGTAGAACTACAGGACTTCATCCGACGGAATGGGTTAGATATTGTCCTGCTAACTGAAACACATCTGAAGCCAAAGGACCGCTTTACACTCACAGGATTCGCAATCTACCGGAACGACAGGCTGGGACAACGGGGCGGGGGAACGGCAATAGCTATTAACAAGAAACTTCCCCACGACCACGTTCAGACTCCCCAACTAACAGACATGGAGGCCACGATGATAAAGGTCAACTCTGTAGAGGGACATATAATGCTTATATCGGCATACCTATCCCCCAATCGGGCCCTACACGAGCGAGATCTAGACGCCCTGCTGGGAACAGGCAGAAGAGTAATAATAGGCGGAGACTTGAATTCCAAACACTACGCCTGGAATTCAAGAAGAAACAACACCAGAGGGGAATTCCTCTCGGAGCTAGCAGAGAGGAGAAACGTCCAAGTGATAGGTCCCAAATCACCGACAAACATCCCCCACAATAGACGACTGCGACCTGATGTCCTGGATGTGGCAGTCGTAAAGGACATCACGCGCCGAATTAAACTCAGAACTATTAATGACCTATCATATGACCACCAACCCGTTCTGCTACAAATAAAGAACTGGGTCCTACCCTACACAACAGAGAAGAAATCAAAGGAAGTAGACTGGAACCAGTTCACTAGGCTAGTCCATAATCGAATCAGACCCACATTCAACGTGACATCAAGAGAAAGAATCGACACAGCAATAAGCCACTTCAACAGGGTGCTATCGGAAGCAGACAGGAGAGCGTCCACAATAGTAGCACACCCACCATACACGGAAGAGCTGCCGCCAGAAATCGAAAATCTTCGATATCTAAAAAACACCGCAAGGAAGTTATGGCAGCGCTATCGCGACCCACAGGACAAACGGAGATATAAGCAGCTCACAAATGAATTAAGAGGACGCATGGCAGAACAAAAATCAGCGAAATGGGAGGCCAGGATGTCACAACTCACATTAACCAATAGGGACGCGTGGCAGCTCGTGCGAGCCGTTAAAGCACCGAGGGATCCAAATAAAGCAATCAACGGGCCAACAGGACCAGTATTCCAGCCGGTAGCCAAGGCAGAGGTGCTGGCAGAATACTTCGCCAGCCAGCACAAAGAGGTAGAATATGACCTGACTGAAGCGGAAAAACGCACAGCCAATGACATAACAAGCACTGCGCAAACCATTATGACCGAACAACCAGAGGACGAACCGGAACTAACAACACCAGCCGAAGTCCGGAAAATAATCAAAAATCTTGCCAAAAACAAAGCCCCAGGAGCTGACAAAATCTCCAATCAACACCTCAAGAACCTACCAACAAAAGGGATAGTACTCCTAACCAGAATCTGTAACGCCTGCCTCCTACAGAGATACTTCCCGGAAGCGTGGAAAGTCGCGAAGGTCACGGCCATCCCGAAGCGCGGGAAAACCCAGCGAGAGCCATCACATTATAGGCCAATTAGTCTACTCCCCTCCGCTTCAAAAGTGCTGGAGCGAGTAGTGCTCAAACGAATAAACAGCACCCTAGAAGCCGAAAAAACCATCCGCAAGGAACAGTTTGGCTTCCAAAGCAGAGTAGGTAGCACAAGCCAACTCCTCCGATTGACTGAAGACGTCTCCCGGGGATTCAATCTAAGTAAGTCGACGGCGGCTGTGTTCTTGGATATTGAAAAAGCTTACGACAAGGTTTGGCACGCCAATCTTATCACCAAACTAAGAACACAGACGACCGTACGACACAGCTACGTTCAGTTGATCGGAAGCTACCTGGAGAACAGACGGTTCTATGTTTCAATTGACGGCCAAAAATCATCAACACACCCCATACCAGCCGGCATACCCCAAGGATCACCTTTAGCACCAATACTATTCAAGGTCAACGTCAACGACATTCCAACACCACCCTACGTAGAACTGGCACAATTTGCCGATGATACCACCATTTACACAACCAGCAGGAGGCATGACCTCAACATCAGCCACCTGCAGCACGGCCTCGACCAATTAGAAAGATGGTGCCGTATTAACAAGGTCAAAATTAATCCGAACAAATGTGCAGCCATCTATTTCACACGGAAACGACCAATAATTGACCGCAAACTTAAAATCATGGGACAAGACATCGAATGGTCAGAAGAAACAAAGTATCTAGGGGTGATATTAGATAAAAAGCTTCTGTTCCGCAAACACATATTAGACAGACGGAAACAGGGCACCGCAATATTAGCAAGCCTGTTCCCAATACTCCACAGCTCGGACCTAGCCATTCAAACCAAACTCAGGATTTATAAATCAATCATCCTCCCATACCTGCTCTACGGATGCCAAGTATGGGGAACTGCATCCCAAACTAACCTAAACCAACTCCAGATATTGCAAAACAGATGTCTGAGAGTTATACTAAGGGCCTCAAGATACACGCCAACCGACGCCCTTCACGAGCAAGCAGACGTAAGCCCCATTTACGTAGAAATATTTAACCAAACAGACAAGTTCTATAATCGAATAGAGCAATCCAGAGAAACAGACGAAAGGCTCCATACCCTTGGCACAACTATGCCAAGGCACTGGCACAAATATAAAGTGCCACTAAGCATTATATATCAGGCAGAATGAAACTGATATGACTATAAGAAAACTGTAGGGGTTTTTCACATAAGGTCGTCTTTGACGAACCATAGCCATGTTTTCCCCTCAAAGAGCAATAAAAAGAGTCCCCAAAACAAACCCATCCTATACAGAGAGACACGTAAAGTAGAGCTACCTTGGTAGCGGGACTTCACAAACACGCCGTTGAGGCAGAGACACAAAAAAAAAAAAAAAAAAAAAAAAAAAAAAAAAAAAAAAAAAAAAAAAAAAACCTCCAGTGACCACACGCACTGAGCAGTTCCGAGAAGCCTACTCGCAGCCAAGAAAACAACGAAGTAGAGCTACAACAGCGGAATCAACTGGGCAACGTGCTGCTACTACTACCAGACAGCGGCCATCACAGAAACAAGTAAGGCCGAAGATCACCAGAGGGGAAGGCAGCGGAGGAGGCAGAGTAACATGCGACCACTCCTTCTCCAGACACGCTGCCGATCAACGAGAAAGAAGATTAGACGAACTCATCACCCTTCTCACGCAGTTGATAAATCACCTGACAACAAAAGAAGACATGTCTGCCTCCTCGAGGCAGCCCTAACTTCGCCACATAAAACGCGGCGTACCACTTCTGATGTAACAAGAAGGACACGGCGGCAACCATTAGAGAAGAAAATCATTAACAGCCTATCGCGAAGACTCACCGACAGTGAAGCTACAACCAATCCAAATGCTGTAGGAGTAAATGTCTAGCGACAAACACTCCGCTATACTCTGCTCAACGGAGCAGTTACTAGGCTATAGGCTCAAAGCACTAGCGGACCACCCTGCAAACAACAATCCGGAAACAGCACTGGAGGCTTTTGAAAGTGCAGTCTTAAACGCCATCACAGCCTCCACCTTGAAGCACAAGAAAAACAACAAATCGCTCCAGCTCCCACCTCACCTGATAGCAGCGATCCGACATAAAAATCGAGTCGCAAAGGAGTGGAGGATCACTAGGAACCCCAATACAAGGAAATTACTCAATCGTCTCCAAAGAGAATTGAAAGTGTCTTTAACTGAACATCGAAATCGTGAATGGGAGGCCAGACTTTCAATGCTGCGAATAGACGACGGCTCGCTGTGGTCACAGACCAGATGGTTTACTAAAAAGAAAAGTCGAATTCCACCTCTACTTGGAGAACAGGGATACATATATCGCCCTGAAGATAAAGCCAACGCTCTAGCTAAAGCTTTCGAACAAAACTTTCAACCAGCACCCGGCGACCCCGATCTTATCGACGAAGTCAACAATCGTCTGAGGGTTTTCCTCGAAGCTGATGACGAAGACGAACACAACATCGAGCACTTTACCCCTCAAGAAGTCTTCACCTGTGTGACCAGCCTAAACCCAAGAAAAGCCCCAGGCCATGACAGAATCAGTAACATCTGTTTGAGAAACCTGCCTCCAGCGGCAATTAACCACCTTACTATGCTGTTCAACATAATTGTAGACAGGAAGAACTTTCCCACCCGGTGGAAACAGGCCGTAGTCGTAGCAATCCATAAGAGTGGGAAAAACCCCTCTCTACCTCAAAACTACCGGCCCATAAGTCTGTTACCATCTATCAGCAAGGTGTTTGAGCGTCTGCTCCTCAAACGCCTAAACCAGTACATCGAGCGACAGAGAATTCTCCCAGACCATCAATTTGGGTTCCGACAGGGACACTCAACCACCCAGCAACTGATGAGGGTGGTTGAGACCGCCACGACGGCCTTCAACCATAAAGAATACTGTGGACTTGTGCTACTAGATATCTCCCGGGCATTTGACTCGGTATGGCACGCCGGACTGCTACTACGACTCTACGAATTGGGACTCCCTGGACAGCTTGTCAAATTGATAAAATCATACCTGGAAAACCGCTCTTTCAAAGTCAAAATTGGTAACGTCTATTCCACAAGGCGTAGCATTCAGGCAGGAGTACCACAAGGCTCGACCCTAGGACCTCTGCTATACTCCCTATATACAGCCAATGTACCTTCTTAAAACGGAATTCACACCGCCACATATGCTGATGATACAGCTTACTTCACTCGCTGCCGCAGCAAAGCTATCGTCACCCGTCGTCTGCAGGAGATACTGCAGAAGACGGAGGCCTGGGCGAGGAGGTGGCGTATCGCAATCATCCCAACGAAGACCCAAGCCATCTTAATAACTAAAAGGACAGGACCTCGACGGAGACCTCAATTGGATCAACAACTCATAATTCATAACAACTTAATCCCATGGTCAAACACAGTTCGCTACCTTGGAGTCCTGCTTGACTCCAGGTTGACCTGGAGGGCCCACATAAATGACCTCCGCAGAAGAGCTAGCGCGAGACTTCAAGCGTTGTACCCAGTGCTAAACAGGGACAGTAAGCTCTCCGCACCCTTAGGAGTACGGATCTACTGCACCTTAGTAAGACCAATACTGGAATATGCCTGTCCTGTGTGGGGATACACAGCAAAAACAAATCTCGACCGACTTCAAATTATTAAAAATCGAGCGTTGAAGAGAGCACTTCATCTCGACTGCAGATTTCCCACAATTGCCCTTCATGAAGCCACAGGGCTACCAACTTTAAAACAACGTTTCAAGGATCTAGCCACCAAATTTTATAATACAGCCCATAGATCCAACAACCCACTAATCAACAATCTGGGAAATTATCCGGTAGGAATAGGTCCACACATAGGACCTATCTCTCTTGTACAATAAATCCCCAAAACATCTGAATAAAAGCTACGCCAAACGTTAAGACAAATCTAACCTGAAGCAAGTATCCATCTATAAGACTAGGAGTAAATGTCGCAAGACAAACACTCCACCCTACTCTGCCCAAGGAGGAAATGGGCAGTTAATGGCGTTGCTGCTGCTGATAGCTCAATCCTAGGAGTAGTTTGCCTCGCAATGCTGCCAGTGCTTCTAAGTCTGCATCGAGAGGCATTCATCTGGGAGGTCGGTAGGCAGAAATGACATTGAAGGTCTGATTGTTAAGGTTTAATTCTATGGCGACTGCTTCTATGTTTTGCAGCGCCGGAAGAAGAGTTTCGTGGTGAGGTAGGCCCTTTTTTATGTAGATTGCGACGCCGCCTCCAGCTGTGAGTCGGTCTGTTCTATAGCAGTCATAGTTAGCAATCGACGCACGTAGACCTGGTTTAAGGTGGGTCTCACAGACGAGGCATAAGTCAATATTGTGCTCTGCAATGAATTGTCTAAATTCTGTAAGTTGAGGATAAAGCCCGTTTGCATTCCATACGCATATGGAGACGCAGTGTATGTGATGCCTTCTATCCATTGTTAGGTAGGTTAGCACTTGAGGTGATAGCTGAGGCTGACGTAACTGCTGCCTGGATTTCTGCAGGCAGGCGGTTCATCTTTTCGATGAGGCACATTAGGGTGTTGAGGATTTTGTCAATGCAATTGTAGAGCCTGTCGAGACCAGCATATTGCGTATGTTCACAGGGGCCTGCATTCTGTGCGTGTTCGCCAGGGGGACGGTTGCGGCGGCGAGTGCGCTTCCTAGGTGCTGCTGGACATAATGCCGGAGCTGATGAGTTTTCAGTTTCGACTGGAGGTGCAGGGATGGCTGCACCTGCAGATTCCTCTGTTGGTTTGGTGGTAGTATGTTGGGAGGAGTTGCCTTTTCCAGCTCCTCTGGTGGCAGTTGTTGAATTTACCTCATGCAAGTTCTTTTTCTTGTCGGCATTATCCATCATTTTCTCTTTGCTGTGTAGCAGTTGCTGTTGATTTGTTTTCCTTGATTTTTCCACAGCAGTTGGACTGTTGGACTTCAGTTCTTTATTCTCTAGATTCTGCTGAGTTGCTTTGGTGCCTCTGAGTCGATCACGAGCTAGCTTATAAGCGATGCAGCCTTTATAACTGGCGACATGATTACCACCGCAGTTACCACATTTAGCTGCATCACGATTTTTCTGTGTTGTACATTCGTTGGAGTCGTGGGCTCCGGCACATTTAACACATACAAGGTTCATTTTACAGTTTTTGGCGACATGGCCATACAATTGACAATTGAAGCATTGAGGGGGGCCGGAAGTCGCCTTTTTTTTTTATTATTATTATTATCTTTCACTCCCCCAGCTGAAGGCTGGGGGCGGGCCGTTGGAGAGCGGTAGCTCTTTTCGGCCATCGGGTAAACATTTATTTGTAGTATTAAGTTTATTTGACTCATTTTATTACATTCTATTGTTTTTTTGGGTAATAGGGATTACAGTTTAGCGGGTCCTGCGGACATACAGTCCTTGTATTTTATCCTTTTTACGGGATAATTTTTGCTATAAGTTGTGTCAGTAGTTGCATGATTTTCAGCAGGGCTAGTTGGTCTTGGCTGCTGGCCCTGTTTTCTTGGTTGGTACACCTGGAGCAGAGCGCGCAACTGTTGTCTTGGTTGGTGCACCTCTCGTCATGGCTGCTCCTTCGGTGGTGTTCTTGTTGTGATAGGCAGCAGCTGCTCCTGTCCTTGTCTCGTGGAGCTGCTTGGCTGATGCCCGCGTGGAGGGGGTGTCCCAGGTGGTGGGGAGTGTCACTCCCTCCCTCCCTCCGGCGACGGCAGCTGGCCGACTCCGCCGTTTGAGCGCGAGGACTTTTCTTCTTTCGCGCGGCTTTCTTCTTTATGGCAGTGGCATTCTGTCCTGGTTTTTGCACTTGCTCTTGCTGACTGCGTCTTGTAGGTCTCGCGGGACACCGAGAGAAACATGATGCGTGCTGACCTGAACAATTTGCGCAGGTCGGCGTTGCATCTCTCGGTCGGTTGCAGGTTTTTACGCTGTGATTGCCCGCGCAGCGAACACAGCGTTCACCATCTTCGCAGTCCTTGGCTTTGTGGCCCCAGGCTTGGCATCGAAAGCATTGCGCGTTCTTGTCTGCACTCAGCTTCTTCCGTACTTGAGTAGCCGGGGCCTTTTCAGTCAGCTGCGGGTGGTACAGGATGCCATTATCTTGTAGCATCTTGGTAGCAGCTGCAATGTCAGCCGGTCGTACCAAGATGGCGACCCACTTCGTCTCGGCCTGTTCGCCAGTAGCACTTTCCTTGGATGCTGGGTGGTGGCGGTGAGGTGGGTCCATGCTTGGTGGTGCTGCTCCGCTTGCTGCAGCCTGAGGAACCTCGTTTGGGCTCATGCTTGGTGACGCCTGCGGAGTGCGCGTCGGTGAGCCCGTTGGGGTGTGCTCTTCTTCAGTAGTAGACTGGTCCGTCCACTCTTGGCTGTCATTGGTGATATTGGACAGGTCTATCAACTTGAAACTGAAGGTCATATCTGGCAGTTCTCGTGGTGTGTCCTCAGTTGGCGACTGGGGGGTACTCGTCTGGGAGTACTGTATGTCTTCAGACAAAATTTGCTTTTTACTGAGGCTGTCGAATGTTACCTCCGCCTTGTCGGAGGTAAATTCGGCTGACGACTCTGCATTGCCCTGGTGCCATGCAGTCTCCGTGGTTGACGACCTTGCTTTCCTTGAAGTCGAGGCTTCTTCCTTGAGACGTCTTTGTTTGGCGAAGTAATCTTCAGCATCTTTCCACGTTAAGCGGCATCGTCTTCGGTCGCTGCTAGGCGGCGACGGGCCGCCACACGCCACCTGGCGGTGTTGGTACTCCTTGGCCGTACCACACGCTGGCGAGCGGTGCCCATCGTGCGCCTCGCAGTCTCTTGGAGCCAACCTGCCTCCGCTGGAGCGCGGAGTAGACTGGCCAGTGGAGCTGTCAGCATCTCCGTCGTCGACCGGCGCGCCCTGGTGGGGAGGCTGCGCGCCATATGCTGCGCAGTCGCCTTTCCCTCTTGAGCGCTGCGGCCGAGGCATGTCCGTCCACGACGCTATCCCAGGGTGAACTGTGGAAGTCGCCTTGAGTGTCTGAGTTTTAATTCTTATATGACATAGGTACTCCACCTCGAACAGTTTCTGTTATCTGGAGTATCAGGAGCGACTACCAGAAACAGTGGCATTGCTATATTTGTTCCCGGTCTCTTTAGTTGGGCCACAGTTTGCACGTCATAACCCATGTCCAAGAGTTCGTCCTTGAGGTCCTGGGTTGGAAAGGTGCGTGGTAATCCTCTCAGGACGACCTTTAGTAACTTGACTGCCCCTGAGGGGAAGGTGAAGTAGGGGATACCATTTTAGTGAGCAGATTTGTCACGTTAATGTAATCCTCAGTAGTTGTGAAGGAAAATTTAATTTTGTCACCTCCTGCAGTTTTTGGCCAGAAAGGGGTCTTTGGCTACATTAGCTACCCAGTCATGAAGCTTTTTGTAGGTCTCTTCGAATTGAACCACAATTGGTGGGATGTTGGAGTTCCTTTTGGATGGTTGAGTTGTACATTGCAGGGCTTGGAACTGGTTTGTTAATGTTATTGGTTGGTCCTGAGCTAGATTTGCTGGAGCTTTGGCAGTACGACGCGGATGGATAAAGCCTTCATCAACATTTACAGTCGTACAGTGGTCACAATCTTGTGCTGCAAGACGACCGTTATCTTCCGGTGCCAGTGCGGTGTCCCTTGCTTCATTACCTATACCAGAGTTTGATTCAAAAGTTGCATCAGTGTCTGAGGAGATAAGCCGACTGAACTCTGGTCGACTATGCGGAGCTGGGAATGATGTTACAGCACGGGTTGTCTTCTGATTTTTCTTCTTCTTGTTTGTTCTTTGAACAAGGGTGGTGACTCGTTTCTTCACTTGATCTTTGCCGGTCGGGTTGGTTGAACCTCTCTTTCTGTAGGCTGCCAGATTCTGCTGCGGCTGTGTGTTGTCATCAGAGTCTGAATCAGTATACGCAAAACATACTGACTGGCTCTGCCATAACACTAACCAGGCGGGACTTGTCATCAGAAGAATTACAAATCGACATAACATGTGTGTATGGGCTCCCGACGAGCCCACGCACTATCCTTACAATGGTGGTCGGCCTGACATCCTTGATGTGCTCATTACTAAGAACTTCAACGGGTTCATATCAGCATCCACTGTGGATGAACTATCATCAGACCACTTACCAGTTATATTTCAAGTCAGCATAGGCCAGTGGCAACCAGATGATAGGCTAAATCCCATAATTGATCACAAATTCACCAACTGGAGGATGTACAAGAATCTTATAACTGAAGCACTAGCGGACCACCCTGCAGACAACAATCCGGAAACAGCTCTGGAGGCTTTTGAAAGTGCAGTCTTAAACGCCATCACAGCCTCCACCTTGAAGCACAAGAAAAACAACAAATCGCTCCAGCTCCCACCTCACCTGATAGCAGCGATCCGACATAAAAATCGAGTCGCAAAGGAGTGGAGGATCACTAGGAACCCCAATACAAGGAAATTACTCAATCGTCTCCAAAGAGAATTGAAAGTGTCTTTAACTGAACATCGAAATCGTGAATGGGAGGCCAGACTTTCAATGCTGCGAATAGACGACGGCTCGCTGTGGTCACAGACCAGATGGTTTACTAAAAAGAAAAGTCGAATTCCACCTCTACTTGGAGAACAGGGATACATATATCGCCCTGAAGATAAAGCCAACGCTCTAGCTAAAGCTTTCGAACAAAACTTTCAGCCAGCACCCGGCGACCCCGATCTTATCGACGAAGTCAACAATCGTCTGAGGGTTTTCCTCGAAGCTGATGACGAAGACGAACACAACATCGAGCACTTTACCCCTCAAGAAGTCTTCACCTGTGTGACCAGCCTAAACCCAAGAAAAGCCCCAGGCCATGACAGAATCAGTAACATCTGTTTGAGAAACCTGCCTCCAGCGGCAATTAACCACCTTACTATGCTGTTCAACATAATTGTAGACAGGAAGAACTTTCCCACCCGGTGGAAACAGGCCGTAGTCGTAGCAATCCATAAGAGTGGGAAAAACCCCTCTCTACCTCAAAACTACCGGCCCATAAGTCTGTTACCATCTATCAGCAAGGTGTTTGAGCGTCTGCTCCTCAAACGCCTAAACCTGTACATCGAGCGACAGAGTATTCTCCCAGACCATCAATTTGGGTTCCGACAGGGACACTCAACCACCCAGCAACTGATGAGGGTGGTTGAGACTGCTACGACGGCCTTCAACCACAAAGAATACTGTGGACTTGTGCTACTAGATATCTCCCGGGCATTTGACTCGGTATGGCACGCCGGACTGCTACTACGACTCTACGAATTGGGACTCCCGGGACAGATTGTCAAATTGATAAAATCATACCTGGAAAACCGCTCTTTCAAAGTCAAAATTGGTAACGTCTATTCCACAAGGCGTAGCATTCAGGCAGGAGTACCACAAGGCTCGACCCTAGGACCTCTGCTATACTCCCTATATACAGCCAATGTACCTTCTCAAAACGGAATTCACACCGCCACATATGCTGATGATACAGATTACTTCACTCGCTGCCGCAGCAAAGCTATCGTCACCCGTCGTCTGCAGGAGGTACTGCAGAAGACTGAGGCCTGGGCGAGGAGGTGGCGTATCGGAATCAACCCAACGAAGACCCAAGCCATCTTAATAACTAAAAGGACAGGACCTCGACGGAGACCTCAATTAATCAACAACTCATAATTCATAACAACTTAATCCCATGGTCAAACACAGTTCGCTACCTTGGAGTCCTGCTTGACTCCAGGTTGACCTGGAGGGCCCACATAAATGATCTCCGCAGAAGAGCTAGCGCGAGACTTCAAGCGTTGTACCCAGTGCTAAACAGGGACAGTAAGCTCTCCGCACCCTTAGGAGTACGGATCTACTGCACCTTAGTAAGACCAATACTGGAATATGCCTGTCCTGTGTGGGGATACACAGCAAAAACAAATCTCGACCGACTTCAAATTATTCAAAATCGAGCGTTGAAGAGAGCACTTCATCTCGACTGCAGATTTCCCACAATTGCCCTTCATGAAGCCACAGGGCTACCAACTTTAAAACAACGTTTCAAGGATCTTGCCACCAAATTTTATAATACAGCCCATAAATCCAACAATCCACTAATCAAGAATCTGGGAAATTATCCGGTAGGAATAGGTCCACACATAGGACCTATCTCACTTGTACAATAAATTCCCAAATCATCTGAAAATAGCTACGCCAAACGTTAAGACAAACCTAACCTGAAGCAAGTATCCATCTATAAGACTAGGAGTAAATGTCGCAAGACAAACACTCCACCCTACTCTGCCCAAGGAGGAAATGGGCAGTTAATGGCGTTGCTGCCAGTGACTACACAGCCTGATTCCCGGAGGAAGCGCACGCACTCGCAGCCAAGACAACGTGAGAGCAGCACTAAGTCACCGGAACCCACTAAGCATCGCACAGCTACTACAAGACAGCGGCAATCGAAGAAACAAGAATGGCGGAAGACCACCAGATGGGAAGACAGCGGAGGCGGCAGAGAAGAATGCAACTGCTCCTGCACCAGACACTCTGCCGATCTACGAGAATGAAGACTAGACGAACTCATCGCCCTCCTCACGAAGCTGACAGCCCATCTGACTGCAAAAGAAGACCTGTCTGCCTCAATGAGGCAGCATTAACGTCACCACACACAACGCGGCGTGCCATTTCTGTAAATCAACGAAGGCCGCGGCGGCAACCATCCAGTGAAGAAGACACTCTCAGCCAAACGAGAAGACACACGGACAGTGAAGATTTGTCCCGTCCATTCAACTTGGAGTAAATGTCCTAGGACAACAAACTCCACCTCACACCAGCTCAACTGAGCTGCGACTAGGCTGTGGCGCGCGTATGTTGCAGAATGCGACAAGCGTCGCGAGGACGCTGTTTGTTGTAACTGCGGCTCGTCACACGCTGCTTCTTATCGTGGTTGCCGAGCTTGGAAGCAGCAACGTAGCAACAAGAAACGAAGCCAATGTAGTGGGCTCCATACGCAGCCCGCAACAAGTCGACAAGAGCGCGGGCCCTGCCCTCTGAGCAGCAGACAAACTGTTGATCAAGCTACCAACCCGGTCCCGAGCAAAGACTACGCCAATCGGTTGATCGGTAACCAACAAGATACTAGACCACCAGCGAGAGGCAAAAATCAGTCTACACAAGACAACCGTCCGCCCGCGTCAAGAGGCAGAGACCAACCTGGGCCCTCAAATCAGCAGCAATCCCAGCACCAAAGTGAAATCATGGTGCAGTCGCTCCTTACAGCTGTGACAGCAATGATCACTGATCTCCCGCGACAAATCTCAGCCGAGGTGCAAAAAGTAATTGAGGCCACCCAACGTAGTGCAGCAAACTCAACCCAAAATGGCCAGTAAAACTGAAGGGTTAACCATCTGCGAATGGAATGCCAACGGCATATGGAGGCAAATGGGGGAATTCTTAGAATTCCTGCGCGATGAGCAAATTGACATCTGCCTCGTCAATGAGACTCACCTAAAACCACAGGTTCGAGCTGCAGTCCCAAACTACAGCTGTTACCGAAACGACCGCTTGACTGCCGGAGGAGGAACCGCAGTGTACATCCGAAGATCGATTAAACACCATGAAGTAGCACTCCCCCAACTTGTAACAATAGAAGCAACGGCAGTTGCTGCCGAGACTTCACGCGGCCAAATACTACTAATTGCAGTCTATCGAAAACCAAGCAACGCGGTGGACAAAGACGACATAGCCACCTTACTGCGACTACGTGGCAACGTTTTCATAGCAGGGGACCTAAACGCGAAGCATCACCGCTGGAATTCGCGACTCACCAACACCGCCGGGAAGCAACTTCTCCAAGTAGTGGAAGCCAACGACGGGGTAATATGGGGACCCACTGAACCCACCATCTTCCAGCGCAGACATCTCCCTGACGTGTTGGATGTTGCAATCACAAAGGGGTTGAATCACACCATTGCAATTGCAACAAAGGCAGCACTCTCATCAGATCATGTCCCTGTATTATTCTATCTCACAGAGAGTGCGTCCCTGCGCGATAATAGAAGATACAGAAACTTACACAACACTAACTGGGATGCCTACAAAGACATCATCGTGCAGTGCATACAAAATGCCGCATTACCTGAAACCGTAGGACCTAGTACGGCAGCAGAAAACATGGAAAAATGGATAAACGAGGCAGCCGAGGCAGCAACACCCCCACAGAGTGGTAACCAACGATGTCACTCCAAACAACTGCCCACGCACATCAGGGAGGCAATAATTGCCAAAAACAATCTCATTAGAGAGTGGCAGGTTACAAGAAACCCCGCCACAAAGAGGCGCATTAATCAAATGCAGAGGGAAATAAAAGTCGAAGTACAAAAGCACAAGAACAGTGACTGGGCCGCCCTACTCACAACGATCAACACTGACGATGGGACTGCTTGGAAACTTACCAAACGTATACTGCGAAAATCCAGCAGGCTACCGCCTCTCTCCGTGGGCAACAGCATAGTCTGTGACCCAATACAGAAGGCGGAAGCGCTAGCGGACTTCTTTGAAGCCAACTTTCGGCCAGTTACTGACCATCTAGACTTAGAACACATAAGGCACGTAGAGGAACGACTTCAAAGATTCCTCAACGTAGACACCCCTGCAGATGACGTCATAAACCCCATCACGGTGGATGAAGTAGTTACAACAATTAAACAACTTCCTTCCAACAAAAGTCCTGGACATGATGGCATTGGTGCGCCACTTCTTAGGCACCTACCACCTTTATCTTTGGAATACCTAACCTCATTGTTCAATCAAATTTTGATCACTGGAGAATATCCAAGCACCTGGAAACAAGCGGATATAATAGCAATTCCTAAGTCAGGCAAAGACAAAAGATCTCCTCGATCTTATCGTCCAATCAGCCTCCTTCCGGTCATCTCAAAACTTTTTGAAAAATTGAACCTCAAAAGAATACGCCACCACATAGACCAGGAAAACCTACTACCAGACGAACAGTTCGGATTCCGCAAAAATCACTCCACTCCGCAACAGCTGCTTCGACTTACAGAATCAGCATTTGAGGCAGTTGAAAAAAGAGAATATTTCGGCGCCATTCTCCTAGACGTCTCACGTGCGTTTGATTCTGTGTGGCATCAGGGACTACTGTATAAACTCATCACGCAAGGAATCCCCATGTCCCACATAAGACTGCTCAAAAACTACCTGGAAAACAGAACGTTCAGAGTACTGTCTGAGGATGCAGTCTCCTCATTTAGAAACATCTGTGCCGGCGTCCCACAAGGCTCCGTCATAGGTCCTGTACTGTACAGTCTTTATACGGCTGATGTGCCACGAACCGAACAGGTAGAAACTGGACTATATGCGGACGACACGGCATTTTTCACACGTAGTGTCAGAGCAACCCACGTGAAGACAAAATTACAGAGAGCCAGTAACAACATCGAAAACTGGGCCAAAAGATGGCGCCTAGCTTTCAACGCCACCAAAAGCCAGGCGATAATAATATCCAGAAGGAAAATACCACAGCTTGATCCAGTGATGCTATTTAATGAGGGAATCCAATGGACCAAAACTGCAACTTACCTAGGAGTGATGCTCGACACAAGACTAACTTGGAAAAACCATGTCCACAACCTCAGGTCAAAAGCAGAAGGTAGAATGCGGACACTCTACCCCATACTCAACCCAACAACCACATTACCACCTGACCAGGCACTTCGAATCTATACATCACTGGTCAGACCGGTGTTAGAGTATGCTGCTGTTGTGTGGGGAAATGCAGCGACCACACACATTAAAAAGCTCCAAACTGTGCAAAATCGGGCCATCCGATTTGCTTGCAAACTCCCAAGAGAAACGCCTTCCACTATACTACATCAAGTCAGTGGTTTACAAACATTGAAACAGCGTTTCAAAGAAACTGCCGCCAAATTCTACAATAAGTGTACAGGATCTGAAAACAGACTAATATCCAGACTTGGAAACAGAGCACATTATAATGATAACATTAGGTGGCCTGACCACCTCCTACTATAACGACGAACATGGAGCTGACTACTCCCATTATGCCATACCCATAATGAAAACTTAATATTATTAAAATGGAAGGTGATACGTTAAACGTAAGAACTTCCCCATACTCCGGGATCTAGGCCACCCGGTTAATGTAGTCTGAGGTCCAGTGACCACACGCACTGAGCAGTGCCGAGAAGTCCACTCGCAGCCAAGACAACAACCGAGAAGAGCTTCGCCAGCGGAATCAACTGGTCATCGTGCTGCTACTACCAGACCGCGGCCATTACAAAAACAAGAAAGGACGAAGATCACCAGAGGGGAAGGCAGCGGACGAGGCAGAGCAACATGCGACCACTCCTTCTCCAGACACGTTGCCGATCAACGAGACAGAAGATTAGACGAACTCATCGCCCTTCTCACGCAGCTGATAAATCACCTGACTACAAAAGAAGACATGACTGCCTCCTTGAGGCAGCCCTAAGACCACCACATCAAACGCGGCGTACCACTTCTGATGATACAAGAAGGACGCGGCGGCAACCATTAGTGAGGAAAATCCAAGACAGCCTATCGCGAAGACACACCGAAAGCGAAGTTACAACTAATCAAAATGCAAGAGGAGTAAATGTCTAGCGACAAAAACTCCACTACATTCTGCTCAACGGAGCAGTTACTAGGCTGTAGCGAATGTTTCCATAAGGCCCAACCACCAGTTCGGTTTCCGCAATGGACACTCGACCACCCAACAAGTGCTCCGCATTGTGGAAACAGCAACCCATGCCTTCGCCCACAAAGAGTACTGCGCTATGGTGTCCTTGGACGTAGCGCGTGCCTTTGACTTGGTCTGGCATTCTGGGTTGTTACTGAAGCTTTACCAGCAGGGCTTCTCGGGGCCACTGGTAAAGCTTATCAGGTCCTACCTGCTTGGCCGCACCTTCCATGTGAAGGTGGACGGAGTCAAGTCAGGCAACAGAAACATCCTTGCAGGAATTCCCCAGGAGTCCGTCCTAGGCCCCATCCTGTACACTCTGTACACGGCTGATGTAACAACGGCAGACCGTGTACAGACAGCCACGTACGCGGACGACACGGCTTACATCACCCGTAGCAGGAGTAAGGCCGTCGCCACCGCCCGACTGCAAGGAGTCCTCCAGAAGGCGGAGGCCTGGGCTAGGAGGTGGCGCATTGACGTCAATGCCACCTAAACCCAGGCCATCGTTTTCACGAGGAAGTACGGCCCACGCAACGGCGGCCAACCGGCCCGATTGCTGAGGCTGAACGGATCTGACATTCCCTGGAGTACCTCACTGAGATACCTCGGGGTAATGCTGGACTCCAAGCTCACCTGGCGCACGCACATCAACGATATGCGTAGAAGGACCAGCGCCAGGCTAAACGAGCTTTACCCCCTCCTAAACAGGAACAGTGCAATGTCACCGTCCCTGGGAGTGCGCATATACCTCGCCCTGGTCAGGCCACTCCTCGAGTACGCCTGCCCAGTGTGGGGATATGCCGCTCACACCCACCTGCAACGACTGCAGGCAATCCAAAACAGGGCACTTAAACGTGCCCTCCACCTCCTCCACCGTTTCCCGACAGCGGCTCTTCATGAAGCCACCAGCATCATGCCCCTAAGAGACCGTTACCGAGTGCTGGCCACTGCCTTCTACAAGAAGGCGGAAACCAGCACTAATCCGTTGATCAGCGTGCTTGGCCGGTACGAAATTCGTCCAGGCCGACACAGAAGACCACTGGATCTGATAGTTTAGACACAAGACGCCCCGACAAATAACGACAATAATATAACTAGCCAACTGTGACGACAAACCCCACGCAATGCTTTACCCCATCTACTAACCACCGCGGAGGAAATGTCGAAAGACAACAACCTCCAGCATATACTGTTCTTTTTGTTTCAGGAAGAACGAGAATGGCTGCTCTGACTGACTATGTTTCCATAAGATTGGGAAAAATCCCTCTCTACCTCAAAACTACCGGCCCATAAGTCTGTTACCATCTATCAGCAAGGTGTTCGAGCGTCTGCTCCTTAAACGCCTAAACCTGTATATCGAGCGACAGAGTATTCTCCCAGACCATCAATTTGGGTTCCGCCAGGGACACTCAACCACCCAGCAACTGATGAGGGTGGTTGAGACTGCTACGACGGCCTTCAACCACAAAGAATACTGTGGACTTGTGCTACTAGATATCTCCAGGGCATTTGACTCGGTATGGTACGCCGGACTGCTACTCCGACTCTATGAATTGGGACTCCCGGGACAGCTTGTCAAACTGATAAAATCATACTTCGAAAACCTATCGTTCAAAGTCAAAATTGGTAACGTCTACTCCACAGGGCGTAGCATTCAGGCAGGAGTACCACAAGGCTCGACCCTAGGACCTCTGCTATACTCCCTATATACAGCCAATGTACCTTCTCAAAACTGAATTCACACCGCCACATATGCTGATGATACAGCTTATTTCACTCGCTGCCGCAGCAAAGCTATCGTCACCCGTCGTCTGCAGGATGTACTGCAGAAGACTGAGGCCTGGGCGAGGAGGTGGCGTATCGGAATCAACCCAACGAAGACCCAAGCCATCTTAATAACTAAAAGGACAGGACCTCGACGGAGACCTCAATTGGATCTACAACTCAAAATACATAACAACTTAATCCCATGGTCAAACACAGTTCGCTACCTTGGAGTCCTGCTTGACTCCAGGTTGACCTGGAGGGCCCACATAAACGACCTCCGCAGAAGAGCTAGCGCGAGACTTCAAGCGCTGTACCCAGTGCTAAACAGGGACAGTAAGCTCTCCGCACCCTTAGGAGTACGGATCTACTGCACCTTAGTAAGACCAATACTTGAATATGCCTGCCCTGTGTGGGGATACACAGCTAAAACAAATCTTGACCGACTTCAAATAATTCAGAATCGAGCTTTGAAGAGAGCACTTCATCTTGACTGCAGATTTCCCACAATTGCCCTTCATGAAGCCACAGGCCTACTAACTTTAAAACAACGATTCAAGGATCTTGCTACCAAATTTTATAATACAGCCCGTAAATCCAACAACCCACTAATCAAGGATCTGGGGAATTGGCCGGTAGGAATTGGTCCACACATAGGACCTATCTCACTTGTTCAATAAACCCCAAACCATCTGAAAATATCTACGCCAAACGTTAAGACAAATCTAACCTGAAGCAAGTACCCATCTATAAGACTAGGAGTAAATGTCGCAAGACAAAAACTCCACCCTACTCTGCCCAAGGAGGAAATGGGCAGTTAAAGGCATCGTCATATATTTGTTTGTTTGTTTGTTAGTCATACAAATCCACAGTTTAATTCGATCTCGTTGAAACTTTGCACACTTATCCATTGAAAGAAGGAGAAAAATACTGTCTACATTTGGTAGAAAAATTATCTGTATAAATAATACATGTGGTCTTATAATTTCGAAAAATTACTGAACGGCGATAGACAGACGCGTTGGATATGGATGTCTCTGTACTATTCTTCCGTGTAGCGGTCAGTTACTTCAGTGGTTAAAGCACTTGCTTACTAATGTTTGGGTCGTGGTCTCCGGTTCAAATCCCCGTGGAGACTAAGATTTTTTTAAATTGTTTTTGATTATAAGAGTCACGCCTGGGCCATCGGTTATTCGGATTGAATGTTAAACTGTAGATATCACAAAGTTTGGTGTGCAATGCGAGGAAATTCGTAGGTAGTCTTGCAATGCTGTAGATGTACACTTTTTTAAGTTATATTGATCCTTCAGGGGTGATTCGTAGTCAGTGTGAGTGTGATCTGCAGTAGGAATACTATAAATACGGAAGTAAGTCTCTGTCTTATGTTACGTTTTGACAACTAAATGCCTATATTGATATTGACGGAATTTGACGAGAAAATCTGTAGGGAGGGCACAGGACATTATTTTTTGTATGATTAACAGTTGTAGTCACGAAATGTTGAGAACTTATCGAATAGAGACGGAGAGACGGATGTATGTGTTCTCGCGCATTATGTTAGTGTATAATTTGTTAATAAATTTCCTTTAAAGAAAAAACGTATTATTTAGTATAGATGTCGATTTTCTCTGTCCTATTACTTTGTGTCTGCTTAAATGTTTCTGGCACCAATTTATTTTGCTTTCTTTTTTGACATGCCTTGCGGGCGTAAACTGGCCTAAGTTGTAGCTCTAGCAGAGCACGAGGAGCTTAAGTTATTAGAACCCAAGAATCGGATGCTCTTGCTGAAGAAAGAAGAAAAGTCCAAGCTGAAATAAAGCTGCCCTTAGTTAACACCCCCCTCCCCACATCCCCTCACATTCGTTTGTTTTTCTGTTTTTAAATATGTTGGAAATTGATTCTCTTCAAGAGACAGGTTCGATGGTAGAATGATATAGTGATGGGTTTCCGGTCATATTATGCCGACTCGGTGTTGTTTGGGACCAATCCTTCGCTAACAAGAATTTTCTATATACAATTCTGGCAAAGAAATTCATAATCCACGCGTAAACAGACGGCATTTTATGCTTAATTGTTGAAACTGATTACCGTACGAAGTCGCGGGTATCAGCTAGTGTGTTTATAAAATTAGAACACAAGATTTTTTTTAAAAAAACCTTAATACCAAAACAGGAAACAAACTTAAAACTGAGACCTTTATGTAACAATGAAGCGGAAATACTTATTTCTGTGGAAGATGTAGATTTTCATGTGGTAAGTAAATTACATACTAGCTTTTTTATGGCTGACTACGGGTAACCGCCCACCATAGCTGGTAACAGTTTGTACCTTCCCCTGCACAGCCTTACAGCTTATTAATACCCGCGCAAAACGTCAGCGTATCATACTTTATTTCATAAAGTCTAACGACAAAATTTCTCCTCGGATATTCTGCCGGATAAGTTTCTCTATCCACAACGTTTCGGCAGCAACCTCCGCTGCCATCATCAGGTGAGATGTGATAGCGAAGCTACCATTGCGACGACACCGCACCGACAGTGGACAGAAGAATTTATCCGTCAGAGTACCCGAGAAAAATTTTTGCTAGGCGTACTCCGGGAAAAACTTAATTCTCACATCAAGTTTAACGACTTTGATATTATAAAATAAGGACGAAGCTTCTCTTACCGTCGAGAATTTTACACACAAACAGGTGACCCGTGAGAAAATTTCGCGAATGATATACGATGAATAACGAGGTTGGTGGTTTGAAGTAAAATGAAAGAAGAACCGACTCGTTTATTGCAGTACTTTATTTGTCAACTGAAACAAGTACGTAGTAAAACTCAACGTCTTAAGAAACAATTGTAAATGATGAAATGTTTCCCTAAAGCCGCGTTCCCACGACGTCTTGTAAGGAAGGCGGGACGGGACGGGACCTCATTAGCCGAAGTGTAGGGACGAGCGCGCGCCGCAGGTTAGCCCTCGCTTACCTCGCCGCCAACTCCCCACCATGCTGCCCAGTGTCGTTTGGCACAGAGCACTTTACAGGAAAAGAAGGGGTGCGCACCGCTGCTGCAAACCGATGGCAACAGCGCACCGCTACACACGCCTATGATGTTTACCGACATAGAGTGGGTAGCTGCGTCTCGTCCCCGCTAGCAGAGGCGGCCCCGTTCCCATGGAGTGTTGTTGAGTATTCGTCCGGTCCCGCATTCGTTACAAGACGTCGTGGGAACGCAACTTAGCAGAAACAAAAATATCCGAAAACCTCCTTACTGACACACATCACACACACACAGTTTATCCAAATCGCTAAGATACGTGGAGCTACTATCTAGCGTTAATGGGAGCACTGCTTACCGATGCCAGCGAAGTCTCGCAGCTCGGCTCTGAACTGTTACATTTTGTAGCAACATTTGCTGATTTATCAAATGAAATATTTTGCAATATTGCGGTCATGGCACATGTGAAAATTCGGTATGTGTTGCTGCTATCTAGTGGTAACGCGATCAATCCTTATCGACACCAGCGCACTCTTCCTGCATGACTCGGAACTATCGCATACACGTGACCTTGATTGTTCATAATTTTGCCACTTGCGAGCTGAATTTCGAATAAAATTGTAGTTTAAAAAACTAAAAACACGCTTTCGTAGTAATGTGAACTAAAAGGTTAAAAATAATCTTTAAATATAAATATTTTGTTTAACAGTGATGGGACGTCCCACCATTCAGGATAAATTAGCAATAAATTTTTTTTTTGAATAAGCTTAAAGAATAAAGTCACTGATTACAAAATTAACTTTAATGTAAAGAAGCATGGGGTGCTATATAAGTTGTCTTATATTTTTTGTCGTTCGCTGTTTGTAAAGGTAGAGTCATTGTCAAAAGTTGTGTAGAGAGCACCCCACGCTTTTTTTTTTTTACATTAAAGTTAATTTTGTAATCAATGACTTTATTCTTTAAGCTTATTCAAAAAAATAATTTATCCTGAATTGTGGGACGTCCCATCACTGTTAAACAAAATATTTATATTTAAAGATTATTTTTAACCTTTTAGTTCACATTACTACGAAAGCGTGTTTTTAGTTTTTTAAACTACAATTTTATTTTTAACTTTTTAGTTCAGATAGTTTCAAAAGTATGTTTCCTACTGTTGGCTTTTCTTCGCCAATCTCTCTTTATCTTTGTGTTGTAGTTTCATTTTTAATTATTACTTCCACGAGTTAAATACAATTAAATGGCAGCTCAGCCACAGGTCCAATAGCAGGGTAAATGTGGAAGACTGCTCTTCTATAATAGAAAGAAGTAATGTTTCGAATACTCACTATTCAACATCACGTTAAGTGACTGCAGACAGAGAAACCTTTCTGGATAGGAGACAGTGGAAGACAATCGTCGTCAGCAACCAAGGCTTATAAATCACACCCGGGAAACTGGAGATGGTCAAAGTAACGAGAATAGCAGGACGTTGCTAAGAGACTGCTGTATTGTTAACGGTTCTTAAAACGTGTGCAAATTTTTTCTGTTTTTACTGTCAAAGTAATGATAATATCAAGATATAGCTATGAAATTATTGTATTGTAATCAGTTATCAATACATCAGCAAAATTTCAAACAATTCGGACATCTGGAATTGGGTTAAAATTAAATTGCAAAATTTCACGACATTCAACCATTTTTCTTTTGTTACTGTCAAAGTAATGAGAATAGCAGGATATAGCTATGAAATTCTTGTATTGTCACCGGTCCTTAATATGTGTGCCAAATTTCAACCAGCTCGGACATCTAGAAGTGGGTCAAAATGGAGTTGAAAACTTCCGTTACATTCATACATACATACATACATACATACATACATACATACAAGTCAAGCTAATATAAAGCGTGTAAAAATTCCTTTCTTGCTAACAAATCAGGAACCTTAATCTTTAAAATCATACCTCGTATATGCTTCGTAAAATGAAAGTACCTTTTAGAAATAACGTATATGTTATTTAGGTTGAATATGGCGAGAAAGTTTTGATCGCTGTAACATCGTGTGTAAACATTTTTTTCACTCCATTCGTTACACAAAAGCGTAATATTAATTCGGTATTATTGCTGTAAATACTGGAGATATTATCAAATTTGCAGATTCATAGTCAGACGTGAGAATGATGCCAAGAAATTAATGTTTTATGTTTTTTTACTATGTGAGGAAGTTGGTGACAAAGTGTTGTTGTCACCGTTTGCGCGTGTGAAGATGAGGTGGTACCAAGTGAAAAGTTGCGTGTTATTTATCTTCATTAGTCAGTGCCATGAGAACGCTGCAATTACGGCTGATTAAATACGCCACATGACCACCTGCATTGGTCTCTGAGCCCCTTAATATCTCATAATTACTACTCACTCCCCTTTCTTTATAAAGTCACACCTCGCTAACGAAATGAGCCAGCATTAGGTGATTTTCATAGTTAGATAGATTAACAATGTACCCTAAAGAAACGTGGTGGGAAAAGGAAATGAACAACAACTTGATTTACGGATTTAATTCAGAAAATTTATGTTCTTAATTAATGATGTTAGCAAAGCGGAGATCTTAATCTTTAAAATGATTCCTCGTTTATTGATTTTCGTTATATGTGAAGGGAGAAAGATGGCTTATCGCAAAAAAACATTTTTTAAATAATATATGATTACTAGTTGAAAGAACACGCCAATGCAACTGTTTAGTTTATTTATTGCTGCGTCGTGCGCGTTTCACCTCTCATCGAGGCATCATCAGCGACGAATCTGTGTTACAGTTTTTATATACAGTTTTATCCTATTATTACATAATTATGGGCATGAGATATTCTATAGCTAAAAGTAACTTACTATTTACATTTGTTACTCTGCGCATCTTCGTTTTCATATACAACGCATGTTTTGCCTGTATCATATTTACAATATTGTTTGTTATCATCGTTCCGTCATCTGTTAGCGTCAGCTGGTTTGTTTATGTCTTGTCGCGTCCTTCAGTTGTCTGCTGTGGCCATTTTGTTTGTATATGTCATGTCTCGGGCCGATAGTGCGAGTTTTGAAAAGTGTGAGTATGTGTGATGGTCTTGTTAGAATGTTTTATATTTATGTGTGATGTATATATGTGTGGGGTTTTATTATACAGTTTGTGTTTATTTTGTTTTGTCTGTGAAGTTTGTGTATATTAAATTGAGTAACGTTTTATTTGTGAGGTTTACTTGGTCGTTTAGTACCTGTTTGCCTTCATTTTTTGCTTTTTGTATATATAAGTTTTCCTGTATAGTGATTGTGTTGTGTCTGTGGTTGTTGATAGTGAGAATTTGCATATCTGTGATTATGTTTGTTGGTGAATGGTCATTTTCTATGAGGTGTTCGGCAACTGTGGAATGGTTACTGTATTTTAATGCTCTCATGTGTTCTTTGTATCTGATTTGGAATTGTCTTCGTGTTTGCCCTATGTATACTGCTTCACATTTTTGACAGGTGAGTTGGTAAATGCCTGAATTGTGGTATTTGTTTGTGTCTGAATGGGGTCTAATATGTCTTTGCAGTGAGTTGTCAGTTCGCAGTGCAATTTTAATGCCTTGTTTTTTGAAAATGTTTGCGATTCGGTGTGTGTACTTGTTAGAATATGTCATTGCATACCGTTTCCTTTTGTTTTCATTGTACTGTGTGGTTTGTGTGTTTGTTTGAACTGTGTGTGTTGTAGATGTGTTTTTCTGGTGGGATTAATGTGGTTGCAGTTTGGTTGTGTTGTTTATTATTTGTTCTTTTTTCATTTGGTTAATTATTTTTATATTTATATATGATTATTAACTCGTTTTTCCGTTTGCTGAGCCTTCGGCGGACATGCAGCAACTTGTGTCAGAGATATTACATGTGTTTATGTATCAACGAGCACCAAACGTCATAGAGTACTAAGCGGCTGTCTTCCTTGAAGTTGTTGCTTTGCTTTAAAATTCCTACTGCCTCCTGTACTCGTCAAAGCCAACACTGGTCTTCTCTTCGCTACTACTTATAATCTAAAATTTGATCTGCTGCCCGGTGTTGATAGCATGGGGGAACTACGGCAGATTTTTCACTAAAGTAAGGCGGATACGTTCTTTAAGTCTATCCGTGACAGTGTGACCCGTCTCACTGATGTAAACACCGCAAAAACTGCAGGAAATTTCATAAACACCCTCAAGTTGATGGTGGGTGTAAACGGTCTTTTACCCTAGTTAATGACCAACCAAGCTTGCACTTAGTTCTATAAACTGTTGACGAATCCACACGCTTCAACAATTTTCCAACTTGTTTTGTATCTCTTTGTATGTAATAAAGAAAGTAGAATTTCCGTGTCACATTACAAACTTTCCTGTTTAGTGATTGTAGAATGTCGTATCTGAAATATGTCGAAGAGCGGTTGCTGATTGGCTGAGAGTCTTTACAAGGAGAGAATGGGGAGACAGATGTTTATAACCACAAGAAATATCTATGAAAAGCTATCAACTGAGCAGTTCACTACATGAAGGTTTTGTCACATAGACTTCATGTTTTTAAAAAATATGTTACTTTATATCATACAACACTCAAATCCTTAATCAAAATGACGAGTGACGTTGAGAATAAGAATATTGGCGGAGGTTTTTATTATTATTACTTGTCTCGCCTCGACTTAAAGCCAGTCAAAAATGAACTGTTTAACGGTGTTCTGGCAGTTAATTTATTCATATTTGCTTAACTAAATAGAATTTTGTGAACGAATTGTTATAAAATAAAGCTCAATGTAATTTCTCGTCCCTGGTGCTATAGCAAAGAGTTTTCAGTTGTCAACTCGATCCAGGTTGCATTTCAATCTAACCACAACCTCCGCTAATATTGCCGCAACAAAATCAAAGCTTCAACCACTCAAAAAATAACACATTAATAATAATATTTAATTAAATTGCAATGGAGCACACGCTCCGGTGGCAACTTACCTACACATCCATCTTCCCCCTTCCCTGCAGCCACCTACATATTAACTTTAACTTCGAATCCCTGACATCCTTACCCAAAAAAGAGAATCTTCCTACACCTTTGTACCTGAAATCGAGTGTCTGATTATGGTCATGGTCATCTTTTCCCTTCCATGCATTACTTTTAATTCTTACACCAATATCTTTCCACGCCTCATCACAAATACAGGACTTGTACACTGCCATGACCCTCTTCACCATCCTTCTGTCTTCCAGTGAGTCCCATTCAAGCTCTTTTATCATATCTGTAATTGATTGCATTCTGCGTTAATTTCCATAAACAAATCTAGCAGCCCTTTATTGCACCCTCTCCAACTCCTGTACTGCATGTCATCATGCATCGCGATATGAATTTGACATAAAATATTCACGTGTTCTTCCATGTTTCTTTTTTGTTACCTGTGATGCAGATATATATTTTAACAGTCGATGCATGCTTCATGCGGCTGATACAATAACCCAAGGATGGGAATACGGCTTGAAAGTCTTATTATGATTTTTCAGTTGTTGTTGAGAGCTGTGTCTACCTGTTTGTCATGAGTTTATCACAGTTTAAACAATCAAAAAACATAAAAGCGACCATGATTGGCTATACTTTTCATTACGACAATGAAGCAGATCACACCTCAGCAACTGTACCCTGTAAACTGTTGTGTTTATACTACCTATTCCTCTGTATATCTCCTACTCTACAGATTTGGTTCCTTGGGACTATTATCTGGGTTCAAACACCAAAACATTTTCGTCTAACGATGGGATGGTTTCCGAAGCTACCGTCTGGTGTAGGACAAACCACAGCGTATGGATGGAATCACAACATTCGGGCATCGTTGGGCAATGGACGGACATAAATGAAAACTATCTTTTTAAAATATCTGTCCTAAAACGGAAACACGTTTTCTTATTTTGGAATGGGCTCAAAGAAGCATATTACCGCTTTTAATAACAATTCCATCTTTCCATAGTTGAATTGAACTGAAATTAATTGCTATGAAGTGCGTGCTCTCTATTTACCTGTTTACCCCTTTCACGTACCTATTATTATTTTATCTTATTATTTTGTAATTCTGATTGTAAATTACTCCACCCATATGCTTTTACCTTTTACTAATTTTAATTTTAAATTCTTTAATAAACTGATCTTTAGAAATAGGAGAGTAAACATTTAAATATTTTCAAAAGAAATGATAAGTGTCCCGGATGTTTTGCAATGGTTCAGCCACATGTGTTAGTGTTTACAAATATCCGCTGTCGCGGAGATACAGGCTGTCCGATCTCTCTTGTTGTGTCATGTGGGTGGGCCCCGCTGCTGATGGTATCGGGACAAGTCCTGCTGCAGCGACGGTCTGGGAGTGGCGGGACCCAACAGGTAGCTTGTATGCCTGCGGGATCGGCCTATCCCGCAGGTACAGCCCGGTACACGGCTACAGGGACTGTACATACACCAGCTGCAACACTGTGTCATCGCTAGTGGCAAAACCCTTACCGGTAAGGAGATAAGGCAATAATTCCACAAGGATACGTTATAGGCCCCGTTTTATTACTGATCTTTGTAATTCTGAACTCTACAACATGTATATAGCAACGTAATATGGCTGTATTCCAGCACTATAAACATCAGCAGCAAACCTGTGTTGTCAGTAACGACAAGACCAGTATGGGTAAGGAGATTACGGCAAAAATTATTCAAGGATGCATACTGGGGCCTACTCTATTATCGATCTATATAATTCTGTATGCTATAACGTATATGGTAGGACAATATGGTAGTATGCTTATGTCCTTCGAGCACCTTGAAAGCACTACCTTTTTATCATAAATGTGCTGGGTAATACACTTAACAACTATGAAAATAGATTAGAGTTTTTTTTCAAACGAACATATTTAACTACAGTTCCACTAGATGATAA
Organism: Vandiemenella viatica; assembly: GCA_031002005.1. Lineage (NCBI taxonomy): Eukaryota > Metazoa > Arthropoda > Insecta > Orthoptera > Morabidae > Vandiemenella > Vandiemenella viatica. Next base: position 83,223,452 of record CM061918.1, read on the forward strand.
GCCTCCCTCATTTCCAAAACAAATTAGCCTAGAAAATAAAGCACAAGTGACTGGAACACGAGCTGCAACCTCTGTAGTCGGTAACGGCAAAACCTCTACCAGTAAGGAGGTTACGGCAATAATTCCTCAAGGATGCGTACTGGGACCTATTCTATTATTGATCATTACAATTCTGAACGCTGAACGTATAAGACTGTACAATTTTGCAGTATGCTAATATCCTTCAAGCAACATAAAAACACTTACCATTTTCCATAAATGTGAAGGGTAATATCAGACACAATTATTAAAATAAATTAATTTTTTCCAAAAGAACACTTTTTTTTTTTTTTTTTTATTTCCACTAAATAGTGTGCACCCCCACCAAAAAAATTATAATTAATCCAGAAACAAAGTCAAATGGGACTGTAACATCAACATATTGGTTAATAACTTACAATTTTTTTTTCAGAAAGCATTCTGCAAAATCTGATTGCAAGACAGTTTTATTAATAAAAGCTAATCTTTTCACACATAAGAGGTGACATTAATAATTCTACAATGATGCATACTGGGACTACCTCTTTTTTTATTTTTGCATTTCTATGCAGCGCCATGTGAGTATTATGGTATTAACGCAATATCCGGAATCACCATGTCGTCAAGTGGGTTTTGGCAATAAATACACAGGGGGCACATATGTATACACTACGACTCATCAAAAAGTTTGCAGAATTTTATTTTCACTAACACAAAAGCAAATATGTTTCGTTTGTACCGGCGAAACATTTGAGTTACGTCGATTGTTCCATAAGGATGCATAGTGCCATAGTGTTTATTTTTATAATTTTAATAGACATAAACGTGAATACTAAAATAAAACCTAGTCCTCGCAATACAGTTCGAGAGTATTTTTATTTTACTTAGACTGTGCGGTTCACAAATTTATAAGCGACGAAGAATGAACAAAAAATATTTCAATATATATATATATATATATATATATATATATATTGGGTCTACAGGTCAAGTTGATGACGCAGTCAGTAGTGAAAAATAATCGAACTACTGCATTTTGTTTTCAATTATAGCAATAAATCTCATGGCACAAGAGTTGACTGAATACGTTCTTACTAGAACCGTATCGGATTATTTATAATGAAACTATTTAGACCTCCCAAAATATTCTTCAGGTCTAGTAGATCAAAATTAATTACTTTACTTTGAACGTGTAAGATAACAGTCGCGGAGCTGTGGTGCAGTACATGATTTCAATGCAAAAGCGAAATATTACTAAATAACATTGAAAATTAGCTTCCTAAAATATAAAAATTTCCTAATTTTAATTGTAACTGAAAAACACTTAATTCTCTGTGTTGTTTAGTAAATTTTATTATAATATCCGCAGTCATTTTGTTAATTGCAGCATTTGGACATTCTACACAAAAATCACGCGTTCTAATCTCTCCAATTATTTCCAAAGCTACTTGTCAAACTGACGTCTATGAGCGAAAATTTTCCAAAAACTGTATTCTTGTTTTTCATCGATTTAAGGAAGAAAATGAATTATTTTAGATGCTCTGTCGGTAACTATTTAGTCCGAACTCGATACTTTGGTGTCGAAAATTAAGAAGTTGTAACGTTCGTACACTCGTTTCATTGCTTTTAAAGAGCCTTTTGAACGTTTTATAGTTTTTACTTACTTAATACACTATACGTACGTCACAACGCTAGACTGTGTTTCGAAACTGTTACAATTATTTCAAATTACGTCTTATTGCTTTGTCTGTATCCACTTATTATAGACAATATTCTCCACCATATGTTGACCTAGCGTCGTGGGTGAGCGGATAAGGCTCTGGCCTGGCATTCGGGAGGACACGGGTTCGAATCCCCGTCCGGGTATCAAATTTGGGTTTTCGATGGTTTCCGCAAATCAATCCAGACGGGCCGGGCTGCTTCCTTCTAAATGCCATAGCCGAATTCCTTCCCATTCCATGTCCCCGTCCTTTCCCGCCTCTAATAATCTCGAAGTTGACGAGGCGTAAGACTATAAGCAAATAAATAAATAAAAAAGCACCATCTGTTATTCTTTATCCAACTTCTGTTGTGACTCTTCAGTCATATTTTGCACCAATAATATCTCCTTTTAGCAAAGCGGAATTAATTATAATCCATCTCTTCTTCCTACCGTGTACTAGCAGATATTCTGCCATTTGTTCACCAACATTAAACGATATTCACTAAATTTCACATTCATTTAACAATTCCTTATAAAATTACACTTCACTCATTTTATGCTTCAATACAGTACACTTATCGTAGCTTGAAGTCCATTTATTTAAAAGTCTTTTGCAACTCTAATCACCATATTCAAAAAATGCATCATTCTTTTCCTGTCTTATCTTTTTTGATACAATATAATATCTTTTTCATCGCATCTCCTATGGCTCGATTTTCTCCTCGCTGGAAAGTATACTCGAAAAACAATACTATTACTGTAATTATTCATAAAAAATCTTACATGTAATCAAAATACGTTAATTTTTACATTTACACTTGCGTTGGCGTGTGATATGTGAGTATTAACCCATATCCATTATCTATTTTGTTAAGCCTTGTGACCAAACAGCTGAATTTATTAGTAATCGAGGCGAGATACAGTGAAATTACTATTTCGATTGATCGGCAGTAACGAGCTGAGAATGTAGTCGATTTCAAGTAAAACCGCTTGTCGTTTGTTCAGTCCCGTTTGTCACGCGGTATCGGCTGGAGCGCTTTGTGTCTGCGGCGCATTCCCCCTTGAGTCCCCCAGGAAGAAGACACCAGGAGTGGGACCATTCGTCATGAGCTGGCCTCCCTCAGGACCTATCGCTCAAACCGCATCGAAGCAGGACTCCCCGCGTTTCCCAGGGACACGCCGGGACCCAGGAAAAATATTGTGACAGCGGCGTAGTAAACAAAATATTTCACGACCGTGGGACGGGAATAACAGTTCGCTATAGCTCGCAAGGTGATCGCTCAAAAATCGGATACGTTCGATTCCGTACGGACTGAATGAATTCTTTTGATGTCGTACGGTGAATATTTTTTTCTGGGGAGAAAATATTTTGATTTCGTTGACAGTGGAAGATGCTCTATCAAAACGTCGTCATTCAGGTGGATTTTCTTCAGCTGTGCGAATGTCACAAATGCGTGTAAAGAATTGGACACTAAAAATCATTTAGAAATTTCGCTACACTGTTACCTAGATCAATCGGTAGGATCATTCACTGTGGCAACAAGATCAGAGTTCAATTCTTGATCTATGCAATGGTTATTTAGGGTATCAATCGGGCAACAGAATTAATTTGCTGACTCTCTGGTGTCTCAGATCTCTAGCAATTAAACGAAATAAAATGCAGACTTTAAATTTCAGCGTATTACGTGTTTCGTTGATCCAAAACAACTCCAATATTTCTATAATGTTGTAAATGTGTAAGCGGGCTGCTTCTGTCTGTCTCTTTATCCAGCCGTCACGTAAAAACGGTTTGGATAGCGTTTTCACAGTTAAATCTTATGGTATAGTTACAAAGATATTACAATACAAACGTTTATGCCTTGCTACTAGAAGAAGAACGAAAGACAAATGTATTACTACGTGCACCATATGTGCAATGACACCTAGTGATAAATAACAAGGGTTATACACTGATGAGCCAAAACATTATGAACACCTGATTAATAGCCCTTTGGTCGACCTTTGGAACGGAATAATGAAGCGGTTAGGTTTGGAAAGGATTCGAGAAGACATTGGTAGGTTTTCGGAGGTATCTGACTCCAGATTCATACGCAAAGGACACGTAACCCTCTTAAATTTGTGGTTTGTTGGTATGAATGTGGCACCGGAAGCGTCCTAGATGTGATCTGTCGGGTTGACATCAGGCGAATTTGGTGGCCAAGACATCAACGTGATTTTATTAACATGCTCCTAGACCCAATGTACAATGATTCTGGCATTGTGATACAGGCAGACGACATTCAGACTCGCAGTGGCAGTAGTAATAATGTTTTGGCTCATCTGTGCAGTGAGTTTAAACTAATTCCTGCCGGACGCCTCAAGCCAACACCCATAAATAAGATCTACCCGCTAACTGCCATAGCTCCACCAGCTATCAGACAAAGATAAATAGGACAGAAAGAAAGAACAAAACAAATGTCCGACACCAGACACTAGATGCACGCCCAAGAAATTTCTGTCCTCCGCCTCAAAACAAGGAATAGTTTCTTTAAAAAATCAACCTGAAACACGCCATACGGAATAGTGGAGGGACACAATTGAAGCAAATGACAATGTGATCACAGCCGCTGAAGTTTGGGAGAGGAGAATCTGAGGACGATTTTCCTGGACATTGAAAGTAAGTAAGTAACTAATTCTGCACAGGCCAGAACCTTAATCGTTCACCCACGACGCTCGGTACGACTTAGCGTTCGTCTTAGCACTAGTCCGGCCGAACTTGTGGCTTTTCGATCATCGACAGCTTATATGCGTATCACAAAATGCTGTGCAAATATTAAAAACGCGGAACGTCTATTCTGGTGTGCTAACATTTACTTTAAGAAATAGAATTTATATAGTAACAATTAAAATTTACAACAAAAAAATTAGCTTAATTATTGGGAAAGAATATTAAAAGAAATAAATTTTCAATTAATATGCCATGCACTGTACCGCATTTGATAAAGTTTCTGCACTAATTCGTTCATTTAAGGCCCTACCAACCATCAAAACACCACACATACATAGAATAATTATACATATTTACACCATATCACTTCCTCTCTTTATCAGAAACAAACTTAGTTAACTACTGGGGTGGCAATCGATGTTACATGGTACTGAAGTTTATCACAACACGGTGCTGAAAATTTATTTAGCAAGGCAGAATGCATATGCAATATAAAGCATTTTATTTGATTAAAAGACGAAGAATCGATAATAAACTATGCAACTAAGCAAATAAGGAAGAATGGTCAAAACACCGAAAAATATTTATAAAGGATCATCCACAATCCACGTGATTTCAATTTCAGCCTCTTCTATCCTGTCCCTCGGTATAGCCTAACCAAACTATCATTACATTTCTTGGGAATATAATACTTTCAGTTAATAAGAAATATATATATATAAATCACTATCCTAGTATACAAAACAATGGCACTGGCAAACAGTAGTTTGACCAGAAGTACCATTATGCAGCAGAAACACTAACTGAACTGGAGATCTTGTGTAGCAACTGAACAGGTATTGGTAAACTATCTTTCTGAGGTACTGATAGAGGATTCATTTCTTCCTGAAGTCTTCTTTTTAAAAAAAGAGGGAAATAAATATTAACATGCTGTTGTCTATTCTGTGACATGTTTTTATGGTGTTACATAAAATAAATGAAAAATTATACAGCGAGGATCGGAGTCGTCGTCCACCCTCCACGCCCCCTTACGTAGCCCAACGTAGCTCAGTATAGGCCAGGGTAAGTCAGGCGTAGCTCGGCGTAGCCCAGCGAGACCCAGCATAGACCAGCGAGGCACAGCGTAGCCGAGCATAGACCCTCGAAGCCTAGCGTAGCCCAGAGAGAAGCCCGGAGCCTAGGCCAGCGTAGTCTGGAGAGAAGCCCGGCGTAGCACAGTGTGGCACAGAGTAGTCCAACGTAGTACGGCGTAGCCCAGCGAGACCCAGCGTAGACCAGCGAGGCACAGCGTAGCCGAGCATAAACCCTCGAAGCCTAGCGTAGCCCAGCGTAGCCCAGAGAAAAGCCCGGAGCGTAGGCCAGCGTAGTCTGGAGAGAAGCCCGGCGTAGCACAGTGTGGCACAGAGTAGTCCAACGTAGTACGGCGTAGCCCAGCGAGACCCAGCGTAGACCAGCGAGGCCCAGCGTAACCGAGCGTAGACCCTCGTAGCCTATCGTAGCCCAGCGTAGCCCAGAGAGAAGCTCGGAGCGTAGGCCAGCGTTGTCTGGAGAGATGCCCGGCGTAGCACAGTGTGGCACAGAGTAGTCCAACGTAGTACGGCGTAGCCCAGCGAGACCCAGCGTAGACCAGCGAGGCCCAGCGTAACCGAGCGTAGACCCTCGTAGCCTATCGTAGCCCAGCGTAGCCCAGAGAGAAGCTCGGAGCGTAGGCCAGCGTTGTCTGGAGAGATGCCCGGCGTAGCACAGTGTGGCACAGAGTAGTCCAACGTAGTACGGCGTAGCCCAGCGAGACCCAGCGTAGACCAGCGAGGCACAGCGTAGCCGAGCATAAACCCTCGAAGCCTAGCGTAGCCCAGAGAGAAGCCCGGAGCGTAGGCCAGCGTAGTCTGGAGGGAAGCCCGGCGTAGCACAGTGTGGCACAGAGTAGTCCAACGTAGTACGGCGTAGCCCAGCGAGACCCAGCGTAGACCAGCGAGGCCCAGCGTAACCGAGCGTAGACCCTCGTAGACTAGCGTAGCCCAGCGTATCCCAGAGAGAAGCCCGGAGCGTAGGCCAGCGTAGTCTGGAGAGAAGCCCGGCGTAGCACAGTGTAGCACAGAGTAGTCCAACGTAGTACGGCGTAGCCCTGCGTAGACCACCGTAGCTCAGCGTAGGCCAGCGTAGCCCAGCGTAGCCGATCGTAGTGCAACATAATATTCTACCCAAATCCTTGATCGGACCACTTGCATTACGGACGTTCTCTAATACGTACTATTCAATAAATATTGTGTACAAGCTGTTGTTAGTAAGTTCGTTCACTTCTCGTTTTATTTTACAAAAGTTTATGCAAAAAAAAGTCAGTTCTTCCATCGAATTTACTCGGCAGTAAAATTTTACCTTCTAATTTGCAGCCTACGTCTATTCAAGAATAGCACAGATGCAGTTTCAAAGCCAACGATCACGACTCTTAGAAATGTGTTAAACGACTGACGATGATGCACATCGGTTTCAGTTCAGTATAGTATGAAGCTTAGCCCAGGAATCATTTTCGCCGCGAGAAATAATCTCTTTTCAATCATTATCAAGCTACCTTTAAATGGGTGCTAACTTCCGGATATTTATATCTTAATATCACAGAGTTTCGACGTCGTATAACATTTTCTTTCTCTATGGCTTTACGTCTTGTCCAATTCGAGGCCATTAGACGCCGGAATATAGTCAGGGCAAGGAAAGGGAAGGAATTTGGCCATGTCATTTTTAAAAAATAGTCTCGGCATTCACTTATAGTGATTTGGGGAACCAACGGAAAATCAAAATCTGGATAGCATATTATAATGAAATACACTACCCTATTTTATGTCTGGGACTACATACTGTACATAGTTCTAAATACCAACAACATCGGACTAGGAGTTTTTTAATTAATATGATTCATCGAAACAAACAGGTAAAAGAACAGACATGTTTTATTTTAGTTCCCGACTTTGAATCGAGATAAAATATGGCTTATTTTTGTCCTGGGACTTTGGGATGGAAAATCGGTCCATTTGTGTCTCGCGAATCACGCGTAACGAAACAGAATTTTCTTCTCGCAGTCTAAATGGTTTTATTAAAGTATAAATTAGATTAATGCCCAATACTAGGTTTGGGCAGTGCGATTTCGCACTGCACCTTGCCATTCGGGAGGACCGGGGTCAAACTCGGTTCGGCCATCCTGTCTGAGGTTTTCCGTGGTTTCCCTCAGACACTTAGGCGAATGCTGGGATGGTTCCCTACAAGGCCACGGCCGACCTTCCATCCCCCTTCCCTCCCCGTAGTAGTAGATTGGCTGAAAAGAGTCCCCTATGACTCTCCAGCAGCCCGCCTCCCAGCCTTCTGCTGGGAGGAATGAAATCGTTAAAAAAAAAAAAAATACTAGTGAAACGTGTTCCAATCACTCAAAATACTTAGTAAAAGGAAATAATGTTTACTGTGTACCTAATAAGCAGACTGTATTTTGTAAATAATTTAATTTCTTATCAATGAATTTGTGGAAAAGTAAGAGATGTTGCTTATGGATTTCTGAAATTTGTTTAATTCTACTCTCGTAATTAATTTTACCTTACATGTTCTTGCTTCGTTATATGAATTATTCATCTATACAAATCTAATCATTTCACTTTTTATTTGCACCATCAAGTCATCAATAAATGTGAAAACTGTATTTACAATTGACTAACTGAATCAATAAATATTTAGCTGTTGTCTATTGTCTGGTCAAATGTGAAAACTGAATTTCCAATTGACTAATTAAATCAATAAATATTTATCTACTAGCTAATACCCGCGACTTCGTACGCGTGAATTAAGAATTTCTTTGCCAGAATTGACTATAGAAAGTTGTTGGTAACGAAGGATTGGTCCCAAAAACACCAAGTCGGCTTAATAAGACAGGAAAGCCATCACTATAATTTCTACCGTCGAACCTGTCTCTTGAAGAGAATCAATTTCCAACATATTTAAGAACAGAAAGACAAACGAAGGTGAGGGGATATGTCGGGGGGGGGGGGGGGGGGGGGGGGGGGGGGGGGAGGGGGTTTGGAGGTGTTAACTAAGCTCAGGTTTATTTCAGATTGGTCTTTTCTTTTTTCTTCAGCATGAGCATTCGATTCTTGGATTCTATTAACTTTAGCTGTCGTGCTCTGCTAGAGTTACAAGTTAGGCCAGTTTACGCCCGCAAGGCATGTCAAAAAAGAAGGAAAAATTAACTGGTGCCTGAACCATTTACGCAGACACAAAGTAATAGAGCAGAGAAAATCTACATCTATACTAAATAATAAGTTTTTTTTCTAAACTAACTTTAATAACAAATTATACACTAACATAATGCGCGAGAAGCACACCTTGAGCAATCGACGTAACATTACAGACTAACACACTCATCTGTCTCTCTGTCACCATTGGATTAGTTCTCAAAATTTCGTGACTACAACTTTTAATTATCCCGAAAAAAAAAAAAAATGTCCAGTGCTCACCCTAAAGATTTTCATGTCAAATTCCGTCAATATCGGAATAAGCATTTAGTCGTCATAACGTAACAAAAAGACAGAGAGTTACTTCCACATTTATAGTATAATTACCGCAGATCATGCACACACTGACTGCTAAACACCCCTGAAGGATCAATATAACGTAAAAAAGTGTACACCTACAGCATTGCAAGACAACCTACGATTTGCCTCGCATTGCACCTCTAAATTTGTGATATCTACAGTTTAACATTCAATCCGAATAACCGACGGTCCAGGCGTGACTCTTACGATCAAAAACAATTTTTAAAAATCTTTGCCTCCACGGAGATTTGAACCGCAGAACACGATCCAAACATCAGTAAGCAAGCGCTTTATCCACTGAGCTACGTGACCGCTGTATCAATCTGCAGTACAGAGACCTAGACATCCAATGCATCTGTCTATTGCCGTTCAGTAATTTTTCGAAATTACAAGACAACATGTATTATTTATACAGATAATTTTTTAGTCAAATGTAGACAGTATTTTTCCACTTGTTTAAAAGGATAAGTGTCCAAAGTTTCATCGACATCGGATGAAAACTGTGGATGTGTATAAACAAGAAACAAACAAACATATATTAATCTTTAGATTTTCTGTTCTATACCTACTGGTGGAGTGTAGTCGCCATCTTCCCAGCTGGCCATCTGGATCGCTTTCAGCCGACCCTCCCCCCAGCCAGCCACCCTTCACAAGGGTTCCTGGTTGGCTGTGTTCTCTGGACCATTCTCACCGCAGCATCAGGTACAGGTTGGACCTGAGGGGTGTCAAAGCCCCTTCTACTCATAGCTATCCACAGATAACAGCCGTCACACCGAGCGTCGTGGGTGAGCGGTTAACGCTCTGGCCTCGCATTCGGGAGGACGCCGGTTCGAATCCCCGTCCGGGCATCCAGATTTGGGTTTTCCATGGATTCTCCAAATGACTCCAGGCGAATGAAGGAATGCTTCCTTCAAAAGGCCGTAGCCGAACCCCTTCCCGTTCCTTTCCCGCCTCTAGTGACCTCGTATGGATAAAAAGGGTATATAGACAGGACCGGCGCTAGGATTCTCGGGCCCCGGGTAAGCGTTCTTGCCCCCCCACACACACACACACACACATACACAGACGAAATTTTTTCACTTTAAATTTTTTTGTTTTAATTTTTTTTTATGAAATCAGAAAATATTGATCCAAAAATCGTCAAAATCTTAAGTTCAGATTTAAAAACTTACGTTCTATTTGTATTTAATTCGGACCCATGGCCGGTGGGCCCCCTTTTGGGGCCCGGGGTATTTTGGCTCCGCTTACCCCTCCCTAACGACGGCCTTGTATATAGAATACAAACACAATAACTGAAAGTATCAGAAAACTAAATCTGGAATAATTAAGAGAGTATCAAATTTAAATAACTGGTTGAGTGGATCCAACCCAATGGGTTTGATAAGGCGGCGTCCATTAATTACGTGTGCTCAAATAAGGGGGTTTGAAATCTCACGTCTACGTTATTTCATGTTGCCGTCCTTCAAACAACAGTAGAGCTATAAAAAAAAAAAAAAAAAAAAAAAAGTGTCTAAAATTACGAAGGTGATCTGACGCTAGGGGGCAGAGGGTGGCACCAGATCTCACCAGAAAAATGGGGGGGGGGATCTGGATTTACGAAAAAAACACTTCACGCAATTAATGGACGCCTTATAAGGAAGCGAATAAAGCCAGACCAAGAGAGATGAGATTAGCATATAAGCTAACCCAAAACGGATACAAAGGAAAAATTAGACATTATACGAAAGTTGTCACGACAGAGGCAATGTTAAGCTCGGAGTGTCTGGTACTGAGTAAGAAAATGTAGATTGAGGAGTCAGAGAAAAAGGTGAGGGCCTTCTTAAGGAAAAACTTAGGACCAGTAAACGGAAAGGACTATTTCTGGTGAAAGAGGATAGGCCGAAGTTTTGTGGATTCCTTATAAGAACGAGTGAGGTTGACAAACAGAATTTTCATCACTAAATTAAAAGTGACAAAAAAAAAAAAAAAAAAAAAAAAAAATAAAAAAATAAAAAGGAACGATTTGAGGAGACGGGAAAAGATATGGAAAAATTATTGTCCATATGAGATCTAAGACTATTTCGAACTATTATACAAAGCAACTGTGTCAGCTATGATGTCTGTCACGGCATGACATCACTTCATGACGTCACGCTTTACGCCATTATTCTTGTTAATGGACGTATTTAATAACATTTCCAAGCATACGCGAATAAATTAAGTGACAGAATACTGATATAAAAGTATGTTTTGCGTTAAAATGGACATATCAATCATTAGGTGCTTATATTTACACAATATTCTTTATATACATAGAAGTATTCCATACATTATTTGTGCATCGATATATAAGATAAAAGCTTTGTATTCTGAGCATCAATGTAGCGAAAGGTTTGGTTAGATTTTTACTTGGCATGGATCAGAATCACAACTGGAATTTGACGTTACGGCAGAGGGCATGAATAATTTAGTTTTTTTAAAAAAAATAATTTAAACCGTGTCCTATTACTAAAATTATTAATTCGTTTGAACGGAAATAGTTGCACACTGATTGCAATCTGTACATCTTATACTACACTTAAAAGAAATATTACGTGGCATAATGTAAGTTTATAAGATTCATTTTAATTTCCTTTGCTTTCACTATGTAATATTACTGAGATATTATTTCAGCAACTGTGTCAGCCATTCAAACGTTTTAATAACGGTCTGAATCATGGATAACAGGAAAGAAATGTGTAAAAACCCTTGAAGATTTATGATCAAATTTATATCGCGATGCATTATTGCCACTAAAACGCTATACAGTTCATGTATTAGTACGCGTAATATTGAAGTATTGTTCTTCTGGCGGCAAGTTTATCGTAGTATGTGGTTAGGTTGAAATGCAACCTGGACACGGATGGAAAAGGAAACCTTTGCTACAGCGCAAGCCACGAGGAATTACATTAAGACCTGAATTGTCAGAACACTGAAAGAAAAGTATGTATTGCGTTTAAATTGGCACATTAATTAATTATCAGTTTTTTTTTTACTGAAATCATTACACGGTTCGAATGAAAGAAGTTCCAAATTGATCGTGATATATGTGGCCTAAACCACTATTAAATATTACGTGGCATAGCGTAAGTTGCTAAGATTTATTTTTACCATCCTTCGTTTTAACTGGGGTCATTATTTCAGCCAATGTAACCTGTGTCAGCCGTTAAAATATCGGTCTTCATCACAGATATTAAGAAAGAAAAGTGGAACCCCTTAGTAAGCGATATCGCTGAAGCGGTATTCAAACATTCAATATATTTATATTAAATATTTTTATTTAGTCACGAATTTCGCAAAGCATTGAATTTGTTCTAGCCCCTCTTTAAGTTTTCAGCCATATAGGTGTGAATTTCAGGTAAAATTATTTTTGATGAGATTTTCTCAACATTGAGTATAAATAATAAGGTTTATTTATATTTACCCACTACTTCACAGTCGCGGAAATTGGTGTGTGTAGTAATTGCGTTTCCCATTTATTTTCCTTCTAGTATAAAGCATAAACGATTGTAATGCAGTATTTTTTTAACCTCTACCGTAAATTAAATTCCATACGAAGAAAGAAATAGTGCTGTGCTAGACTAACTGTAAACATGGACTTCCCACACGCTGAAAGAGATTTTTTTTACTATTTCTTGTCCCCAGTATTTGTATGTAACTGCAACCCCAATAATATTATTCCCAGATCTTAAGTTAACAAATTTGTATACAGGGTGATTCAGGAGAAATGGTAAATATTGAAGGAGCTGGTAGTATGAACAATATTGAATAAAAAAAGTTCATTTAAACATGTGTCCGTTTTCCAATCGTTTTGGAGATACAATTGCTGGAATGTTATCGCATAAACTTGTAAACCTTACCCCACTAGATTTTTGTCTGTTGAGATGGTTGAAAAGCATAGTATAAAAAGAAAAAGTAAACAGAAGAGACAAATTTCTCGTTCGCATCGTAAACACTACTGTCCAACACGTTCTGAGAAGGGATATTCGAACTGTTGAGAAGAGAGCTGCAAATTTTATTGAAATCGATGGGTTTTTTTTAGTGTTTTTTTTTACGCCTTGTCGAGGCCATTAGAGGCGGGATGTGGACAAGAAACAGGAATGAATTCATTTTCAAAGGAAGCATCCTGGAATTCACCTGGAGTGATTTGGGGAAACAATGAAAAACCCAAATCTGGATGCACCCGCGTCCTCCGGAATGCGAGGCCAGAACGTTAACCACTCACTCACCACGCTCGGAAAAGTCGACGGAGGGATAACCGAAAATTTAATTTAAACTTCTGTAAAATATGCGTGTTTTTTGCGTTAATAAAAGTACTTCCACGAATTATTTGTGTGCTCTTGATCATTTGTTGAGGTTTATTTTATGCATCTCCAAAACGAATGTAAATTAGGCAAATCTTTGTATGAACTATCTTACTCAATACTGTCCGTACAACCACCTCCTTCAATATTTACAATTACTCTTGAATCACCTTTAATACGATATTCGGTTTTGGGTTAGCGAAATATGTAACACGTGCTAAAGTCTCCACCTTATTCCAGCCAGATTCCTGTTAGAGACGGATAGAAAGTGGAGGGTCATCAGTAGCTCCGTTTCTCCTTGGGTGCTGAACCGTAGAATCCTTCGTATTGGACGATTTTCGGTGTTCACTTTGTTTATTGGTCTGGGGTTACATACATCCTTTAACACGGCACATCCTTTACGAACGTTAAGTATGGGGACTGAGGATATCGAAGTAATTTACAGAAGGATATTTACTGTGATCCGGGGGATTCTTAACAACATATACGACCTACTTTTACTTGCCGCGGTCTTCCCAACAATGATTCTCCATGTCAAGTAAATGACAAAATGAGTTTGATCTACTTATCTACGGCACGTTCCTGTAATCTTCCGCATTCACTTTACCCTGACCGAGCGTGGTGGGTGAACTGTTAACGTTTTTGCCTCTCATTCGGGAGGACACGTGTTCGAATCCCATTCCAGGCATACAGATTTGGGTTTTCCATGGTTTCCCCAAATCAGTCCAAGCGAATGCCGGGAAGCTATCTTCGAATCGCCATGACTAAATTCCTTCCAGCTCCTCGTCCCCAGTCCTTTCCCGCCTCTAATTATCTCGTCGTCGGCGAAGGCATAAAGTCATAAGCAAAAAATAAATAAAAAATCTTTCCCTTGGATAGAACTATAACGTTCTTCCTTTGTGCACAATGCTACACGGACGGTTTTCTATGCCCCATTCTTTGATACCATCACCACTCTTTGTGGACCTGAGAGCTTCCTCCGCTTATATCACATTTCGAAGGCAGTAATGCCGGGATGGGTACTTAAAATGGCAATGGCCGAACTCCTTCCCATTGCTTGTTCCCACATCTTTCTCATCGCTAAGGGGGAGTCAATTAATTACGTGAGGTGAAATAGGGGGGGGGGGGTCCGGCAAATTTCACCAAATGTCACTAAGGGGGAGGGGGGCGAGGGTCCGACGTAAATCTCACGTGATGTTTTGAAATTCTTGAAGGACAGTTGAGCAAAAAGAAAAGTTCTACAAACGGCGCAGATGTCAACTTTAGAGGGGGTATTAGGTGTAGAAATCGACTTACAGGGGGCTGTAACCACCCTCGAAAATGGGAGAGCTAAAAAAAAAGGTATCAAATAGCTGCGAGGTCTATTATCAGGGGGGCGGGGTATCTCATCAAAATCTCACGTTATTTTGGGAGGGGGGGACGGTCCGGCCAGATCTCACCAAGTCTCATCAGGGAGGGGGAAGGTCCGGAATTCCTGAAAAAAAACTCACGTTATTAATGGACGCCCCCTAATGAACTATACGCAGCCGAGGAACAAAGCCCTAAAACATCATTATCCTACATACACTGAAAGACAAAATAGGAAAGTACTCGGAACTAGAGGAGGAAACGAAACGAAACTTCACTTGTTGAGAGGGTATGTGATGTTGTTATTTCATTTATTACGAAATCGAGTCAAATTTACAAATATATATATATATATATATATATAGATAGTGTACAATTGCTGAACACAATGAATTGCATCGCATTGCGTTCAACGATGAAGAGAGTGTTTTGCGGTGATGACCATCGTCGGCGAGTATGGTGGAAACCTGGGGTGTGATCCTATTCTTAGAATGTTTTTCGAGAGTCACAGTAGTGTTTCTGGCGTCATGGTATGGGGAGCCATCGGGTATGACTTTAGGAGACGGCTGATAGTGAACTCTGACGGCACAGCAGTACATCATGGACATCCACCATCTTGTTACCTCTCATGCAACAGTATAATTATACCATTTTGCAACAGAACAATGCTCTTTCATACACTACACGTGTCTCTATGAACTGTGTGCGTGACGTTGGGTTACTTTTGTGACCAGCAAGATCCCTAGATTTATCTCCGACAGAATATGTTTGGGACCAGCTCTGACGTCAACTCTGTCCCAGTGCCAGTATCCATGATATCAACTACCAGTTAGAACACTTGTGGGCCAGCTTGCCTCAGGAGAGGATACAACGGCTTTTCTGACACCCATACAACCGAATCGGAGGATGTATCCAGGGCAGAGGGGGTGCAACGTCATACTGATAAGAGTGTCATACTGCCAAGTTCTTAGTAAATCACTGTAATCACTGAATAAACATTCTCGTTTCCTCCTACCCTTTGGTGTCAGGCAATGAATACAGGTTAACGATTTTTGGGACTACTTTTGCGGCGAGAAACGACTGTGGACATGCAACGGGAAGGAGTACGGCCATTGTCTTTTGAAGGAACCATCCAGCCACTCGCCTGGAGTGGTTTCGGGAAACCATGGAAAACCAAAATCAGGATTGCCGAACGGAGATATGATCCGGCGTACTGCCAAGACCAGTCCGTATCGTCTCCGCTAACAGCGTTCGTTGTTGAAAATTATTCTTGTAGTGGCAAGAGTAGTTTTGCAGATTGTCGCAAGCCGTTGTTCTCATACCTGTGTCTGGCTGACCCGTTAAGTTCACGTGGTGTCGGCCAATTTGCATGTGCGACCTTCGCCCTGGGACCCGTTCCCTGTCAGCTGACCCAAGTTTCTCTCCCTTAGGAACTCCGCGCATCCTGCGGGACGTCTGCTTGTTCCCGCTATCCGTTCAGCGACTCCCGGGGAGACTGGAGTCTCCTGCGGGAACATATTTCGACGACGACTGTGGGAAGCAGCTGGACAAGAAACGATATAAGCCGTTCGCTTCAAAAGAGGGTGGTAAAATTGCTGTTAAAAATTGATTCACAGAAGTGAGATTAACTTGCATTTGTCCAGGTGGTGGAATAAGTTTAAATGATACTTTATCAACAGAGTAGGAAAGTTGGTGGTACAAAATTCCTGCTCACCAGATAGTGTATGAACCGGCAAGTTCAAATTCAAACCAATCAGCACCATGTATCCAAAGAGAGCGTTATTTGTTCTTAAATTAAACACCATCAATAATTAGCAACTCTTTCTATTGAAGTATATTCACACGCCGCGTTTAGACCTTGTGGTACGGGGTGTCATCAGTAACTGTGGATGATTGCAATGTCTGTATAAATCACCAATTTTGGGTTGATACACTATAGGCTTACTTACAGATATACTTACAACCATCACGTGTCGGTCCGCAACAACACTGTTGGTACATCAGTGGACCCAGATTTAATGTCCAATTACAACATTTTAACTCTTTCATTTTATTACGAACTTTTCTATTTATAATTTTGATTCGTTAAAGTTGTTATTTTGCGTTTTCATCCAGTTGGTTTTAATGTCTTCTGTGCTGTTTTGTTTTATTTATACAATGGTACCAACCTAATTTCGATACTTCTGTAATTAAATCTGTCTCCCACTGTATGTTAAAATATCTCTCTGTTTGTATTAATGTATTAGCTATTGTGATTTACTTACTGTTTACGATTTGTGTGTGATTTTCTGTGCCATTTTTCATTTGAGGTTTCATTGGAGTGGTGAATTAATTGAGCACTATTTTCCTCTTTGCTGTGACTTTAAGTATGACCTAGATTCCTTGATCTGTTTTCTGTGATTGTTTATTTTTTACTAAAGTAATCCCGTGACCGTTTTTTGCGTATCGTCACGAGCCTAGAATAGTTCGGGTTTCTAGGAGGACGATTATGAGAGGTTGACCTGATTTGACAAATATAAACTTGACGTGTTTCATGGTGAATAAAATCTGTTGAGCTTGAACAACTCAGAAGCATTAATAGAGGTAGATATTAAACACGAACAGGGACGATAGCGCAATCGTATAATTGCTTAAGTAGAAACTTACTTGTATTCGACCCTTAAAGTTCACTTGCAAAATTTAAAAAATTCCTGTTTTTCGAAAGCATCACGTTGTTTTTTATTGAGACTGGGCGAACACTCATAATGTAATCATTGGTCATAGTATCTGTAAAGGTCACAGAAATTAATACACATTCCATTTTATTTAACAGTTAAGCAACTTCCGAAGAAATGAATTTCTATAATAATGAATTCGATAACATATTTGGTCTGATGTTCACTTAAAATATCCTTCCGTTAGTGGCTTTTGTTAATGTAGCGAACATTAACAAAAGCCACTAACGGAAGTAGTCAGTAAAATACCTAAAAAGCAAATAAATCGTAATGCATAAACTTTGGTTAAGCAACAACATGAGTGAAAATTTTAATTAGAGTGAAATTTTTCCAAGCCGGAATAACAATTGTCATTCGTGGTTACAGCAGAGACCATGAGTAATTTTAAAAAAATGTTTTTTAAGTTACTTTCATTAGCAACATGTTACAGAAAAGCAGATCCACTTTTTTCAGCAGCAAAATTTATCAATATTTTTTTTTTTAACCATGAAACGTTACGAAAAGCAAACTTAATGACTGTATTATGGCTATTAATTTGGTAGTAATTGCTTAGCTATTGAGGACATAACCACGAATTTCTTATAATGGTATCTCTGGTCGCTGTTTTGCGAGCGAATACTGGCACATGACGTCACCATTTTCCAGCCAATAGTTTTCGAGGTGAGTAAATGACCTTACGATATAATATAGTAGATATTTTCACATCCGTCAGATGTGTATGTTAATCCTGTATGCTCGGACGGTGTGTTTCGGAAGAGTGGGCTGGCACAGCGTTTCACCGTCACCATTCCTCATTCATCCAAAACACAAACCACACATTAAATTCGGTACACACAATGCCATCGTCAAGCACCAAGTAACTGCTAACCAGTATTTACGGAGGCCAAAGTCAAAACATCGCTTTAAAAACAATGTAGGGGCTTCCCATATGCTTGGATTGTCTATGTCAGTGGTTCCCAATTGGTGGTACACGTATCGCCAGGGGTACCTGAGGTTGCTTTAATGGGTACGCATGGTATTCTCTTGGCAAAGGTAATCACTATGGAAAAAATAAAAAAATCAGGTCAACATTTCTACTGTATAGCCACAATATGTGTTTGGACGTTGCATAAATTTTTGTTAACATCTGGATATTGTGGTACATTTCCTCAATTGCGATAGGATCAAATTTTTAAGAATTATTGTCACGCCAAAGTAATTGAATTTGTTTTTTTTATTTTCCGAGGGCGCTGCCAGCGAAAGTGCTATGAAATTATTCATAAAGATGCAACAAACACCTGTAACAAGCAAATGTGACCAATTAAAAATAGAGAACCGCTGAAAATGCTTCAGAAAATGAAGTGAAACGCGTTCGCAAAATAAAAACAACAAATTCAATTACATCGGCGTAATAATCATTCATTAAAAAAATTGAAATTTTGTTATTGGATCGTTTGTTATTAGATTAAAATTTAATAAATCTCGAAAACCTGGGTTCACTTTTTTATATATATAAGGGGTGCCCGAAGTTGAGCCGTTTCTGGAAGTGGTAGTCGGGAAAAACTTATTGGGAACCACTGGCCTATTTTAATTTCACAGCGTTTGGTAATCATTTAGCATAATTCAAATATATTGCTGTAAAGACGTCCTGGAGAACCATGTTTAGCTTTTACATACTCCTTAAAAATATTCACTGCCATGCATCATCATCATGTACACCAACCTACGGACTTGCCAGTTGGTGATTTTTCCGCAAATACTTTTAGAGGTTTGTAAAGTAAATACGGTTTGCGACCAACTGTTTTGTCACGAACTGTCATCAAAAGAGGCTTACAAGCAGTTCTTACACTGGGCGCTGCTATTGAGGTAGTAAGTATCCACTGATGATGCCTCATACCTTGAGGATGAAACGCTTATTGAAACAAATAATTCATTGCATAACTAAAGATCGCTTTTTTTTTTTTTTTTTTTAATGGCATTCGTCAGCTGAGACCATACAGCCAGCTCAATGTGATTATCATAGCTTCCAGTTAATCAGTCATCCAGTATATATATGTAGTAGCTTTTAAGTACGGACACCACAGGGCGGGCGAACAGGACATTCAAACAGACAAACACCAGTGCCCTCGGCCGGACTCGAACCGGCGACCAGAGGCCAGTACTCTACCCCTTACGCTACCGAGGCCGGCATCGTTAATTTTAAAACTAGCATTCTCAAGTGTTAGATACTCTTAGTTGTTGTCTTCATATATTATTATTACTATCCCTATGGGATCACACAAAGTCTTGATTCTCGTCATGGTTTGTAATTAACACTGTGTCCAATGTTTCCTATGGGTAGTTAGGACCAGGGATTGTCAGTTCCTGGAACAATGGGAGAGCTTAAGGGTTGCCATTTGTCTGAAATTCGTGTAATTTTTGTTTTCTAGGAAATAAGTTTTTTGTGGGGGAAATGTATAGCAAATGAGCATTCGTATAGATGACTGCGGAAAACCACGTAAAAATCACCATCAGAACGTCAGGTACATAGAGTCTAGGACTTGAATCTGATCCCGTTATATCTTCCCGAAGTACTGACGATTCAACGTTCCTCCGCCCACAGGACTTGTACCAGCTAATCCTAGGTCAGCACCGGACACCCTCACGGTGACTCAACCAACTCAGCCTAAGGCGCGGGCAAACAATCTTAGAAGTCAAAACTGGGATTCAGTCTTCAATTAATCTGTAATGAGTGTGGAATACAGCTAATATTTTAGAAATACTTTTCTTAATGAATGTAGCTGCAGGGCAATTTTGGAAACTAGTCCCTAATTAATTTAGAATGGCTATCGGAAATAACCTAAACCTTCATGTAAGCAACTTACTGTTGTAGAAAAAGATGCTAAAAAAGTAACTTACATCCTGTTTCATTTGCCCGCTAAAACAACGAAGACTTTTTTATTTTTTTACATCAGTATATCTACTGGTTTAGCGGATTCTCCATCTCTTCTTATCTGGTTCTAACATCTTATGTTCTAAACAATCTGTCTACCTCTACAGTTCTTACCTTCGAATGTTCCCTCCACTAACAAATTAACTAATCCAATATGTCTTAAAATACAACCTATCATACTTTCTCTTCTTTCCGTAAGACTCTTCCTCACCCAACATTTCCAAACACGTTTATTTCGTATTTTATGTGTCCGCTTAATTTTCAGCATCCTTCTATAGCACCACATTTCAAATGCTTCAGTTTTCTTCTTTCTGGTATCCCTTACATCCAAGCTTCCTACCATAAAGTGCTGTGCTCCAAACAATGTTTTAAAATTTTATTTCCGTGTCTTAATTTAAAACTAAAAGGTTTATATTTTTGAAGGAGACTCTTTACTCTAGTGCTGTTCTTCTTTTAACATCATTCCTGCTTCGAACATTATACAGTCGAAATATTTTGATTGATTGGATTCATATTATATGGAATTGAATACCCTTTAATCCTTTGAGATTGGCCACTCCGTCAGAGCGACGTAACGATTGAACGATCTGCTGACGCGAGAGGATCATTAGGGTCGAGGTCGCACTAAAAACAATTACCGCTAACAGCTCCCAGTGGTGGACCCGCCAGCTAACAAGTGGACAGGATAGCGGAACACGGGACATCCCGAGGGACCGGCGGGAAGAGCTGTCCACTGCGAGAGTCCCTCGGGAGCGGGCTCTGTCCGTGGGAAGCGGCCCGGATAACGGGACAAACGCATCCCTGTGGGATGGTAAGGAAGAACAGTTTCTCACCCCCAACAGCTGATCACTAGCAACGTACGGGAATGGCTGATGTATCATTAGCAACCACTAAATGTTATTTGCAGTGAAGGCAACTCTTAGAGAAAACAGCTATAGAGGTACACAACGATTTGAGGCGCCGCGATTTCATCATGAGTTCTCATGCGTCTAGACTGTACAAAAATAAAGTGAAGGCATAATTTTTTTTATTTTTTTTTGGTATCTTGCTTAATTCTCGAGATATCAACTATTAAAAATTATTTACAGTTTATTGTACCTTTGGCGACGTTTTTCTTCTGGTCTGGGCTGCATTTCAACCTAACCACAACCGATAGGAACAAAACCCATTGTGAATGTCCAGGGTGTTGTTCCTTGTGGTTTCGGCGATTTTTTTTTTGGTGCAGGCCGCATATCAACTTACCTGTTTCAATTTTAAGATAGTGTATTTCGAGAACTTGAGATAAATAAAAAACATATATATAATAATTTATTCCTCACTTTCGATTTGTCTCGTTGAGTTACTTACGCATTCGTTATCAAATTGCGGCGCCACGGTTATTGCAGGATCCGCACATTAGAATATATGGAGATCATTAATGACGTAGGTTGTATGACTGAAGACAAAGAAAAAGCGTCCTGTATCTGGTCCTTTACAACAATTTTAATAGCAATGTGGCCCGTGTTTGCAGTTTAAGTATATAGATACCAAAGTTTTTTTGTCCATTTTTACTTTAAACTCCCTACTAGTGTGAGGTATTACTGAGCATCTTGTTAACTTATTTCAGTGCCTGACTCCCTTTCTTGAAAAATAAAAGTTTCCCATTCTTTTATGCCAGAAATCAGGTACTTATTTAGGTTAATGGTCTTCTCTTTCATTCCACATAGCAATAATTCTTTGTCCGATATCTATCCATACCTCTTCATCAACGTATTATTTATACACACCATCACTCTCTGTTAATCCTGTGACTCGTATTCCATCTTTTCATAAATATGTTGTTTGATAATTCTAATATGCTCTTTATTTGAGCGGTTTACTTTCCTGTTTTCAATCTCTCAACAGTGACACATTCCTCCCATCTCGGGCATAACATTGCGGAGGATGCGGGATCGAATCCTTGTCCGACCATTCAGATTTCGGTTTTACTTTACTTCCCGAAACAACTGCAGGCGAATGACGGTATGTATTCTTCAAAAGGTCATTGTCGAATTCCTTCCCGTTTCTTGCCTCCATTCCTTTCCCGCCTCTAACGACTTCCTTGTTGACGAGGCGTAAAACCTTAAGGATAAAAATCTCTTCATCTCAAAATACCCGTCGCAATCCATGTCCCCGATTATCTTCTTCATATATTCCAATCTACAGGGTGTCTAGAAAAGGACTCCCTGATTCCACAATCAAATATCTCGAAAACAAAGATCGATAGAGGAATGCAATAAACGGTATGTTTATTGTGACAGCTGTAAGAAGTGTATACAGCAGTGTGAAATAATAGTTACAAAAGCTGCTAACAGATGGCGCTGTAATCGCCATACGTAATGCCTAAATAGTGATCCGAAGCTCAGGGCGATCAGTTCCACCATTGAAACGTGCCAATGGTGAACATTTTGAAAACATTGTGATGTGATTGTTTGAAAAGATTGTTTTCATACGATTATTTCACTTATGTATGCTGATATGAGCGTACAGCGCCATCTGTTAGCAGATTTTGTAACTATTATTTCACACTGCTGTATACACTTCTTACAGCTGTCACAATGAACATACCGTTTACTGCATTCCTCTATCGATCTTTGTTTTCGAGATATTTAATTTTGAAATCAGGGAGTCCTTTTCTGGACACCCTGTATGTATTCTCTATATTTCTTTATTTCTATGTTTACCTATCGCCTCGGATTAAGACATTAACCACTGCCTAGTATCTAAATAGGTGAGCCGACTTCCTGTTTCTTCTTTCTAAGAGACGGTTCAGCAATCATTCCAAAACTACGCTCATTTCACAATCTAGTTAATTTTCCACATCTTTTTACTTTTTGCTTTAAGGCTTTCCCATAAGTTCAACCTTGACTTCCTTACCTTTCATCCCCATTAAAGTTAAAAATAATTTCAAGAAATCGCAGAATATTGATTCTCCCTTATCCGTCATAGAATATATTGACCGAAAAGAAATCAACAAGGAATATATGGATTGATTCTTTATCATAATCATTCTTCGTACTAAAATAAATCATGGCTGAGAAATATGACACAAAGCAATTGGTAGCAAAATAAAGTAATTCATGAATCAGACTTGAAAAACGAAAAAAAGAGATATAAACGATGCTTCGAAATCTAGTATAATCAGCGGTATAATATGGAGCATTAAGAAATCTTCATTTTCGTTTGTTTATGGCTTAAGGCCACGTCTACGTCATGAGATGGGGGGGAAGCGGGAAAAGACTAGGGACAAGGAACGGGAAAGAGTTCATCCAGTTAGGGTATTTTGAAATAACCATACTGGCATTCGTCTGGAGTAATTTCCGGAAACTATGAAAAACCAAATCTGGATAGTCGGACGGAATGCGAGGCACACTCCATGTTTCGTTTCGAAAAGGTGACCGGCGAATGTTACATGCGTCTCAATTTAGACGGTGGTGAACATTTTTATTTTTTCCGAGAAGTAGAAGTATTGACGAAGAAGTTCCATACCGGAAGGTTAAAGACGGCATCCGAGGACACAATCTAGAAATAGCTGCCTTCATCTTTATGTGACACAACGCGAGTTATCTGGAAACATCGATTATTCTAGGAGTGTCTAGGCTTTGCGCTAAGAAAGTCGACACCAACGTTAAGCAGTGACAAAACCAACATCGTGGAGAATCACGACTCATTGCTTAAACCTGATTCTGCAGCGAGTGAGTGGATGCACACAGGTTCCTCATTAACTATGGCTACAGAATGCAATTTATTGCAGTTCTTGGGTGTGTCGGAGATAATTTACAATCCAATTTGACGATGTTTTGTTTTAGAAGAACAATTTTGAACTGTTATTGTAGACTATGCTAAGCATACCTACAACATATCTTATATCTTTAAACGAGCAATTCTTGTATATATATATATATATATATATATATATTTCCGATCTTGGAAACGGCTGTGACGATTGGGATGAAATTTGATATTTAGATAACGTTTTGACTTTTAAGATTACCTAAATAGTTGTCTTCCCTACAAAAAAGCGAGTTTACAAAATACGAACAATTTTGTCACTCCTTATATCGAAAACGGCACTAGCGCCATCTCGTAGACAATTCAGGTACCAGAAAGCCTACAAATAGAATTTCTTTGATTTCAAAGAATAATTAAACAAAAAGTTCTTGTATACTGGCTGACCCGTGGAAATATTAGCACTGCAAGTTTGATTGTAAAACATTTAGAAGGAAGATAATTAAAAATTTATTAATGGTTTTATCAGAGGTGATAACTTTACAGAAAGTTCTATGAAAATAATTTTACCGGTACCAGTTATAAAGTAATCATCGTTTACTTTTTGACCGAAAAAAAGACATAGTGGTTTTGGTGCATTTTTTTCTGGTCCAGGCCAGATCTAATCCCAACCTCTTCACTTTTGAGATATAATATCTCTAGAACTAAGCGAGATATAAAAAAAATAAATTTTTTACTTTCAATTTTTCTCGTCGAGTTGCATAAAACATTTACAGACTAAGTATTTTAAAATAGATACTGATTTTTTGATCAGAAGATGTGAGATTACTGCGAGGTATGATCATAGTTTTATCGGAGTGAATAAATTTAACACAGATGATTTTCTATTGACGTCACAACCTGATGATGAATTCTTATAGAACTCGACGAAACATATCGAAAATAAAGAATAGGCCTAAATGCTCTTGGTTTTCGAGTTTGACTTCTGATCCAGGCCGTATTTCAACATAACAACAGTAGGAACAAAATATAACATTGAAAGTACATTTCCACCATACAGACATAGTGGTTTTGGTGAACATTTTTTTCTGGTCCAGGCCAGATCTAATCCTAACCTCTTCACTTTTGAGATATAATATCTCTAGAACTAAGGTAAAATTAGTTTCTTACAAATATTTTCAAGCATTTTTATGAAATACTGCGTGGTAAACAGAGATCGAAAGATGCCGAGCGAAGATCGGTCACCCAGGTACTACTTTATTAATTTATGAAGCATTTTTCATTATTCTTTAGATCTCGTAGACATTGCTGTCACTAGAGCTCTAATGGGAAGTGGGTCAAAGAACCGCAAGGAATTCAGCCATGGCCTTGTGTAAAGAACCAACCTGGCATTCGTATGTATTGATTTCGGGAAAATTAGGACAATCGAAATATATATGGCAGGACGGGAATATCAACCCTTGTCCATCCAAATGCGATGCCAGAGCATTTTCAGTTTCATTAAGTA
This sequence comes from Vandiemenella viatica, assembly GCA_031002005.1. NCBI lineage: Eukaryota > Metazoa > Arthropoda > Insecta > Orthoptera > Morabidae > Vandiemenella > Vandiemenella viatica. The sequence goes on from CM061918.1 coordinate 83,248,998, forward strand.
CCAACAATAGCGAAATAAGTGCAAGAAAGATGAAGAAAAAGAAGAGATTATACACTAAAGATAATCATTTTGCGTTATAAATTCTTTGATACAAATTTTGGTAGCTATTTTAACAAAATGAAAAAAATAAAGAGGTTATACAATAACGATAATCATTTTGCTTTATACTTTACTTGAAAAATACTTTCTAAGGTATTATAAGAAGTATGTGTTGCTGTGTGATAAAAATCTGTGTAGCCTATGAAAATAAGCAGGACAGAGAGAGAGAGAGAGAGAGAGAGAGCGCGATAACCAATGCAGCGCTTTAGAGGCATATTCTTATGGAAGACACCAAGTGTTCCTCCAATTTTTACATTCCCTTTCCTTGTCCCTCACTACACAGTGTGGACAGGATTGGATTTAACTCATATCAGCCTGCCAAGATGAGAATGGTGAAAATTTCTTCCACCATCAGGGCTTGAACCAGCTAACCCCTGGGGGACTACTAATGTACGTTAACAACCCCTACCATTAGACTGGCCTAACACTCCCTCCAACATATCTGAATTGCAATTACAGTATAAATTAGATCGGTAATTTTTATTTTTTGTTTGCAGTTTTATGCCTTGATCATGTGTAGGTCATTATAGGCGGGAAAGGTGTGTGGACAAGGATCTGGAAGGAATATGCGATTGGTCTAGAAGGACTTAGGAAAACCATGAAAAAACCGAAATCTTAAAGGCAGGATGTTACTTTGAATCCACGTCCTTCATGAGAAAAACGAGATGTTAGACAGGTACGTATATGTATTCCCTCTTTTCTGGTGCCCTTAGATATTGTATTTAACTGAAAAGGTAACAGTTTCGGCACATACCACACTCTGACAACGAAAAGTTCGTGAATTGCCAAGTACACCTTGTTACATCTATTTCAACACAACTTATTACCAAATTTTCATCGCCTAGTTAGTACAACTCAAACGAAATCCTGAGGATAAATATTTCCCTATCTTTGCTGGGATACTTTTGTTTATCAATGTGATGACCAGTTCGTAGTATACTGATCAATGAGTTCCTGTGGTCCTCTTCCTATCTGATGCTCATACAACCTGTCCGGTCCCAGTCCGTGTGGTCCTCATGATTAATGAGGCAGCGTTGGAGTCCCCTCATTACTGGAGACCGGCTTGTGTAATGCTGCCGCGATATCAGAGACTACTGAACTACAAGATACAGAAGCAGACACACGGAGAATGGGGCAAAGTGTATCTACCTGTACCCCGGACTCTATAGTTGGAATATCATCCACATAAACAGACACTTCGTGTGAAAGTATGGTCCTTGATAGTTGAATCAGATGCCACGGCGTGTAATTGCTTGATTGGGTTCCTTATTTCTTTCTTACTGGCGAATGGAAATGATGCAAAATTTTTAATTTCAACCTTACCTTTCTCATCTGCATACATAAATCTGATGCCAGAAGTGTCTCTGGATATATATGTTGCGATTTCACGCAAAATCCACTGAATTGGTCGTTACAGAGTTTTTCACAGTTTGAAACCTAAGAATCTATAAACTAAAAATCTGCGATATGTCTTAAAATTACTTGGCTGGACACTGGAGCTCTCAAGATATGCATCAATGACCCTTAATACAATTCAGAGGTTGTATACTAACAAAAAATATCAAGTCTTAATATGATTCAGAAATACTACGACAAAAATACCAAAGACTTTTAATACAATTTGGACGTTGTGACAATCTCACAACCAAACAATAATATTGGTGTTATTATTATTTCATTATTTTTCTTTGATTAATTATATTTGTAATGAATAATTGTATTAACATTTGTAAAATGATTTGTACTTTATCAGGTTTCCACAAGCTGTAGTTTGTATAGCCGCAGTATTATTACGTTCAAAACACGCTGTTACCCCGATTGGTGTGAAAATGTTAATAACTTACGTATCTCGTCAGAGGTTGTTTAGTAACGTCTGTAAGGAAACAAAGATTCCTCACTTTGATTATACATTTATATTTTTTTAAATATGATCTGTGCCTGTTATACAGTTCTTATTTGAGAAGAGTTATTAGCATCTCTGACGTGGCTGTTTGGGAGACGGGGAGACGGAGCATCTGTGGTTGTTTGGGTTGCCAAGCAGTTTTTGACATTGGCAGAGAGAAGAGAGATTCTGCTGGAACAAAATATCGTTGTATTGTTATTTGGAGTTAGTGTAAGGTATTCAGTATGAAGATATGAAAAATAAACGTTTTTAATGAATATATAATTCATTAAAAATAACAAGAAATCTTATACGTCCGGCAACTAATCAAGCCATACTAATTGAGTGGTTATATCATTAGGTTGCATAATACTTCATCAAAGATACCAAAGAATCTTAACACAAATCAGAGGTCGGATACTACATCAAATAATCTTAATACAATTTAGACTCATCATTGTATATGAATGATTCCAAAGAGTTTTAATACAATTCGGAGGTTGCATACTACATTAAAAATATCAAAAACTCAAAGTATATTTCAGTGGTTACATACTAGACCAAAGATACTAAAGACTCTTAATACAATTCAAAGGTCGCACACTGCATCAAAGATATTTGGAACAAATGTCTGGTTACTAGGGAATACCCGATAGAAACAAAAATTGTTTTTGAGGGTCGCTCAAGTTTTTACGTTCAAGTTAAAAAGAAAACCGCAATTCTCTACTTGACGTGCGCTAAGCAGCTGCTGCATATGCGTTGGGATTTTTTTTTTTTTAATTTTTTCGACGCTTCTTATTTAACCCCAAGATTTAAGTTTTGTTGTTGATATGTTTCCAAATTTATTGCCAACCGAAATTCTTGTATATCTGTCCTTGTCGATTCTTTTAGGTTTGAATACTCTCCTCTGCAAGGTGTCTTGTTTTGATCTTGCGTTCTTGTTTCTATGATAGATATCTAATATCTAAGTGGTATTGCTTTATATGACACAGCTTGTAGTGGATGCCACCTACATTGACCGGTGTTTTTTTGCTTCTGGGTTGTAATTCTTTTGCCAGAATGCTGACAATACTTTGTCATGATCTTCAGCGTTGTAGTGTAAATAATGCTCTGCACCTCAACTGTAGGTCAATTAATCCTAACCCTCCTTTCTTGAAATGAATCATTGTAGCGTATTTTTTTCTTAACAGTTTTCCCTTTTAATATATAATTTAAAAGGCAGGAAGCTATCCTCTTACTGATGTACCAAACCGTTCCCGTTAGTTACAGTATACTTATAACACATCAGATTATGGGAAACAGCCTGGCAGTTTTCCTTTCGTGTCATTAGCTTTCGACTGAATGCTAGGCAAAGTAACGTTTCAATCGTGGCGGCCTCATTGAGTTGTTTACGCGGGATCGAGCGGAGCGTCTTGTTCCCTCTCCGAGCGCCGATTTCACGGTCCATCGTGCGTCTCTTCTCTCGCTCCCCCCCCCCCCCCTGCTCAGTCTGATTAATGGCAGACCGCGCCGCGATGACGTCACGCCGTGACAGCGGTTGTAATTAGGACTGCAGCAGCAAGTGTTTGTGAGGTGGGGGGGGGGGGGGGAGGCAGACAGTGGGGATGCTTATTACCAGCGACAGTTTCAATATAGCAGCACAGTAGCATCTAGGACTGCAGCTAATTATGTAGGGGAATGCATGCAGAAACTTGGTCGCAACTTCACCCGGCATGATTGCACACCAGTAAGCACGTTATACTCTAAAAAGCTATGAAAAACTTGGTATCATAATTATTACAACCATGCAATATACCTTGCTATTAGCACGGCAAAATGAGGCATTCATTATATCAGGAAAAAAAAGCACACTGTTGACATCGTCATTTACTGCACTACAATTAAAATACACTTAGTTTATGAGCTAAATACTTTGTCACAGTACCTGTCCAATACAACGAAAATAACACAGATTTATTGCAGTAGTTCCTTGTTGCTTAGGTTTTTTTTAAAAAATGTTTTCTTTTCACTGCATTTTTCTTTTTCTTGATTTTTTAACTTCTCTTTGTTTTTTCGTTTTTCTTTTTGATTTTTATCATACAAAAGATGGATACAATATAAGTAGAAAAAAAACGAAAACAATAATATCTTTTGATGGATACCTCATTAAGGTGGAACCAGACGTAATGGAGTACAAGTTTTTCAACTTATAGATTAATGGTATAAATAACGTCTGTGAAAGTAGTTAATCAAAATCAAAGGAACTGTGTAGTAGTCGGAGAAGATACATTTATCTACATCTATACCTTGCATATCAAAGAAAACAGTGGTTGGCCAAAACTGATTTCAGCTCGGTGGTACCTCAGTATATATAAAGGTACCAGGGAAATCAGAGTTCAGAAAAGCTTCAAAATGGTTCCTTTATTTCTCCAATCTTATCTATCCTGTCATTTCGACCAACGTGATATGATAGGAGAAGTATTTAGCGGCTTTTGTAAATGGCAGATATGTTCAGAATGTTACTCAAAACATTTATTCGAAAACTGTAAGAAATAGTAAACAGCCCAAAATGAAAATTGCGAAGTAACGGATATGTCCATAAGAGATTCCAATGAGACTGAGAAAGATTTTATCGATAATCATTAGAATGAACCAGTTATGGAGAAATAGCATTTGATAAATGTAGAAAATTGCGTTAACATAGTTACACATGAGTCAAATCAAGAAGAAAATCAAATGGATAAACGTGGAGACAAGCATATGATAAGATGGCGTGTCCTGAATACAAGCATCTGTTAAAACTGGCGTAAAGCTGTAGTCCGTTCAGTTTCAAGAGGCGGCTCAAGGTCAGTCTAGTCTATCCCCACTACGCTGCACTACCCTTAAAATCATAGGGGAAATTTCCCACTCTTTGACGCGGCACGGTGCTCAGCTCGAAGAGGAAAGAAAACGGAGGGAAGATGAGTAGCGGGTCTAGTGGAACACGACCCTGAGCCGTCAGTTAGGAGTGAACAGGGTATAGGATTAAATCATTGCCTACCAATCTTTTACTTGTTTCTGAAGCAAGCAAGCAATGAAGTGAAAGTAATATTTGAATGTGGTATAACAGTTCAAATAGATTTGTTGATGACCTAATCCTATTGATAAAAAATAATGATGATGTCAGTAACTTATTACAATAAAATTGCGTGGTAGGAATTTCAACTAAATAAGAAGGAAATAACCTTAAAAAAGTACCAAATATACTTAGGAAATTAAATCACAACCTATGGTCAAAGAAAAAAACAGAGGAGAGCCAAGAGAGAGAGAGAGAGAGAGAGAGAGAAAGAAACCCAGAAATAGTTTGGTTTTAATTATTGACTAACACTATATCCCCGTTTTGTGATACCATAAAGAAGGTCAGAAGGGGCCAAAGACTGAGGAGGAATTACTGATAGATGATTTTTCACTTTAAGGAATGAGTAAGCCCGCTTTAAGAAGATCTGTTGTAATTAAATGGACAATGAAAGTAATTGCTGTTTTTTACATGGCTCAGATTGAGAGGTTAAATGTAATTTGTTGTTTCATACGTGGAAAGTCGAAATATGGAATGGTGTATCGAGGTGAACCCAGATACTCATCAATGTCGATCAGCCTCATTGTTAACTGGCAGAGTCGTGCGTGCAAACAATGTCTAGGCTTGCTCGGTTTTTCGCTGCCAGCGCGACCTCTAACGGTCAAATACAGTACACAGGACCGAGCCCGGATGTAAGCTCGAGCCTGACAGCAGGCTCGGTGTGTTATTCAAGTGCTGCGTGGGGACGAAGCCATATTGGTGCTCGACCGACAAAATCGGAACAGTAACGAACTGCGTCGCTGTCTTAAAATCGCTAAATCGAAGTATCAAGTAACTGAAAAATTAAAGAATGGAGAGAATATGTCTTCTTCTTGTTATTTTCTACGTGTTTTTGTATCACTTTATAAGACTGTATACGTTTACTTTCGGAAAATTTGGATACTTAAAGACCGGGCACAACTCTATGTAAATGAAAAAGTAAAAATCTGTAGATTGCGCCACATTTAGTACAGTATTTCTGCGACGATGTTCCGGCACTTGAAAAAAAGTAGTACTATCTGTCTCCTGAACATATGAATGATAAAAAATCACTTATTAGAGTGATATCAGTTATGTCATTAAAGTGAGTCCAATGTTGTTCATCAGTACATACAAATCCTTGCAAGACATCACATGTATTTGAAACATTCGTGTAAATCATTGTAACGAGCCGCGCTGTCGCCACGTTACAAGGTGCATTTTTATTATATATGTAATAATATAAAAGTAATTTACATAAATCTTGGGCGACCACCTAAATAGATTTTTGTTATAATTTTATAAAGTACGCGAGATTCCAAGTGAGGACTGTAATGAAATGGTGAACATACAGTGTATCTTGGTAAAGGGAATATTAAAGAATTATTGAGCTATGTAGGCTTGAAGCTAATCTTGGTGTTCCCGAGCCTTGGCGACAAGAAGTCGCGGATTTGGGATTTGCCGGACCACACACTCTGCTCCCTGAGGATGGGCGGTCAACAGAGTCACGGGAAAAGCCTGCCGTCCGAAACCCGAATGTCCTCTCACCCCGGCGAACTTAGCCGAATATGTCCGACCTCTGTGAGATACACGAGACGAACCAGTTATCGGGGATATCACGTGACATTAGGTGCCGACCTGAAGATACAATCAAAATGAGCGTATAACTCAATATCCTGGGAATTTCTGTTGTATGTGAGCTTCGAGACTACAAAGGGGCGGAGCGAAAAGTTTCCTCGTGGACCGAAGAGCGAGGAGCTGGACATTCTGACTTCGATCTTCGAGTCCAAGCTATGCGAGTCTAGTCTGAGGTTGACTTGGAAAGTTGGCTTCTCTCGCCAACTGCCGTTGTACGATTTCTGGCTGCCAGCTTGCCTTGCTGGAGCAAGCTTATCGCAGCAACACAGCCGGTAATGCGATGATGCGCATTGTCAGACCAGAGATGCCTATAACTGACTTGTGAGATAATCTCACATATCGTGGGTCCGCTACAGTCACCGCAGACATCAGACGCAGGACTACAATGGTAATTTATTACGACCAAGCCATCTGATTGTGCATTCCGTGAAACAGAACCCGTAAGCGACTTTGAGAGGATAGGTCCATGTTCTCACTTTGTAATTGTAAAAACCCCTGAGCTAATGGCATAATTTGCCAGAACTAGTTATTTTCGAATGATATATTGTTCATTCCGGCGCCCATGATTTTCCTTTTTTAACTGTAAAGTCACAGTATCATGATACCTTTGTCTGAGGTCGTCATAACTTGTATTTTTTATTGTTCCAATTGCCATTATTTCTTGCATTTTGATTCTGAGATATATTTAAAAGTAAATATACAATTGTTTGCTTGCTCATGACGGCTAATTGTAACTCTGAGCGTTGCTTTTATGTTTTTGCCAATTTGTGTTAATTTTAACGGTAAATTCGCTCAGACTTGTAATCGCCAGTGATAAGAAAATAAATGTCATATTGTGACAATTTTTCCTAAATTCCAACTAACGTCGAGATTCTTGCAAAATAAAATAATTTTCACTCCTTCATAAAAATTAAAATTAAAAATCCCAAATATTAATCATAAAGGTATGAAATATAATTGTAACGTAGTTTGCCCACCAAGGCACCCACCACAATCATAAAGCACAAAATGTGGATTCAGGGTTTACTTATCGTATGTAAATGACTATAGATAACAAATTTATGTTACGGCTTTTTACACTGTGTTCTGATCTCATAGTTTGCAATACTTCGTTTAAATATGTTTATCGTACGCATACCTTTTGCACTTTATAACTACGGCGATTCAATTAATAGAATGTTGGTAGCAATCACTGGTATACTGTAGATTCGAGAATGTCCCTGCCATACAGTCTTGTCCAATTTTCAATGATGTACCATCCTTGTCGCTTTTCTTTTTTTTTTTTTTTACTTATGGCTTTACGCCTCGTCGACGTCGAGGGCATAAGAGACTCGATGGGAATCGGGACAAGGAACGGGAAGGAATTTTACCAGTGGCTTCTGAAGGAAGCATCCCAGCATTCACCTTGAGTGATTAGGAGAACTCATGGAAAACCTAAATCTGGATGCCTGGACGGTCATTCGAACCGGCGCGGCGTCTTCCCGAATGCGAGGCCAAAGAGCTAACCGCTCACCCACCACGCTCTGTGAGCCTGGGAAAGCTACAGCGGTCACAACTCACAGGAGTAAAGGGGGCCGTTCACAGGAACAACCTAGCGAGTTCAAGCGTGAGTAGACGGCGATTTGCAAGACACTCTTAACTGGGCACCTGAAACCAATTTATGTCATCTTGTTGTGTTTTAATACACCGAAAATTGGCGTTTCCATCACAATTTTGACAGTATAAAGTGACTCTCCGTGTCTGACTGGAATATCCTATAGAGTGTCTTCAGTACTTTTAGCACTATCGTTTCACACAGTTGTTTATTTCTCCCCAACGTAATATCTGGTAGCCATCTATTCTTTAGTATTCTTTTATTCCTCTTTTCTACCGATTTCAAACTACAAATTTTTCGTGTCAGTTTTGGTGTAACAATAGGGTGGCAGGACGGGCAAAAATACCACGGGCCCCAGCCGGCGGAGGCGACCGATCGCCTGGTTCATTTCTCCTGTTCTACCATAAGCAAGTTTCTTATTTAAATACTAGACTAGATGTAAACCTGTCACCATGTTGCAGATAGGTTCAGGTAGGTAAATACCTGCTTTGTCGAGGGTCTAAGTGTTTAGGGTCACAGGTAAGACCACGTGACCTAATATGACCTTTTAATTCAGTGTAGTGACTGTTCAACGTCTTAAGGAAGATTTAAACCAAATATGCATTTCGCAGTGTCTGAACGTGTTAGTATATTAGTTTTCAGGGACAAAATAAAAAAAAAATGAATATTTTTTATTCGACCCTAAGCGGTCACTCTAACAAAAAAAAATCTGTTTATTCTGAAGCAACTGGTCTCCTCTTGGAGAGTTATTGGGGAAGCAGAGAAAACGGAACTCCAGATGCCCGGTCGAATATTCGAACTCTCGTCCTTAGAGGTCCGAGGCCCCAGCTTTCCCTGTAACCCACCAGGCTCTGTAGAAACCCTACTCTCGTGTATCCGTTGTTATTGTAACTCCAGTCACATGTCTGGCAGCCATACCCAACTTGTTTGCCGGCTGTAACAAGGTTGAGCCCGCTTCCAAGAGCAACAGCCACAGAAGCACCAAAGAGTCTGCACCATTAATCAGGCGAGCCGTACCGTTTGAACTGTCACTCATACAGCCAACCGTGAAATATACGCCCGCCGCTTCGAACGCATCACCCTGGCAGACGGACCACTACGCTACTCAGAGCTTCTTCTGTCCGTGCCAGCTGCAAAGTGTATTCAACAGCTGCTGGCTCTCTCACCGTGTCCAATACGTGACCTCTGTACGAAATATGAAATCAGAAATAAACAACAGATTTTCCATTTTTATTTCTTACTAACCCCCTCTTATTAGTTCCATACGCAGCCACCCACTGCGCTGCTGTCTGTGGAAATAACGACGCTACAGGAGAAGTCGTTTTGTATGCTACAGTATGCACAAAGTGAATACATCGTTGATGTGCAACGTGAATTCTGTAGTAAGCTGAATAAAATGCTACTTTGTTATGAACAGAGTTTCATTAGCGTAATTAAATTCGTAGAAGATGGGTGTTTAAAGCAAAGTGAAAAGCACTATTGACGGATTGATGCGTGTATTGCAAGAAATGGACTACCGTTTTGATGTTCTCCGCGCAAGAAATGGTGTACATGCTAAATGCGTGCAGTAAAACTTCCAACCATCCAGTACCCAGTGATGTGTGCCACGTATCTTTTATAGTTTGTGTCAATGAAGGCTTTGAAACGTCGCCTTTCATTGGCGCGCTATCCCGGTGGAAAGCTCGAGAAGATTTTAGGCAATGCAAAATGTGCTTCTCCTTTTTGAATGACCCTGTATTTATTTCCTCGTACCGATGCTAATCATTCCTGCCCTGCCTATTCTAGCGTTTATGGATTCGAAGGAAATATTTCTTCAATGTTTGTTGCCTCTCGGGACAGAAAGGGGAGGGAATAACTACCTGTCTTTTTTACGAAAGATAAGTTATGCCACGCCTGGTATTTAACCAGAAGGTTGGTTGGACCCTCCCGAAGGAGGTATGCTTAGCATGGTTTTGGAGGTAGGGAGACCAGTTACTTTCCTTCTTACCTAACCTAACCCGATAGTACTACCGGGAAAAGGGGACCTACAGCTTGACGTGGAATCCGAACAAACGAATCTTCCTGGCGTACCTCACTTTACTCAACAAGCTGTACCAGCGATGAAGGTAGGTTTAAGAGCCTATCTTTTTACTAGTTTAAAGTTATTTACCTATGTCAGACATACGACTCGTCATCATGTAACACACAAAATAGATCGTAATCTGTTGTAATCAAATGAAAACAGATAAGAAGCTAAGAAACGAAAAACTTAAGCTCTATAGATGTGAATTGTTTTTCAAACATACTTATTTTTAGCATTAAATTATTATTAATCATATAACTGTATTTTTTTTCTTACGGCCTCGTTGACATACCGATCTTCAGTGGCAGGAAAGAAATGACGCAGAGAACGAGAAGGAATTTGGGCATGGTCTTTTGAAGGATCCTTTGCCTGTAGCGAATTCGGTAAACCATAGAAAGTCGAAATAAATAGTAGAATTGCGATTTGGACCCAGGTCCTCCCGAATGCGTTACCATAAACCTCGGGTATTAAATGAGACTGTGAGTTGAGGATCAAAGTATTTTGTTTTTTAGTACAGTTTTATTCCTTAATAGATTAGCTCCACAATTTCTAATTATTTTGCTTAATCTGGCCATGGCGATCGTAATAAAAAGTAGTTATAAATATCAGCTATTGATTTTATAACCACGTATTTAGATTGTGGAATTAATGTATGTAAAGTTTATATCTATAAGCAAATTCATATGTGAACCTTGCCTGAGGCAGTAGGGTATGGCAAAAGAATCATAGGTATAAACTTGTCATGTAATATGTATTTGAAGCCTGTAATTGTATACGCTATGTAGTAAAGACAACTCTGTTTAGTATCAGGGACATATCAGCAAGCCCAAATTGTAAGAAAAATGTGTACATAGGTTGGCTGTATGGTCACGAAACCCAAAGCCAATATATAAAATTTTTTTTAAAAAAAACTCGTATTTATAGTTCACATAGTTGACCACCCGATTTCTTTAAGTAGTAACGACAAATCTTCTTCTTCTTCTTGTGATACCATACAGTATTCCGGGGGTATGCAGTCATAATGGAGGATGTATCCCTCTGTGGGATCTCTCCTGGGATGATAAACTGTGGTGATTTCGAGTTGCTTTCCCCATTGTGTGTTCGTATGTGTTACTATAGCCTTGGATGACAGTGATAGTATGTGTGTTAGGTATCGAGTGTTGTATGAAATGAGAGTTGAACAAGGAACGTGGTGGAACCCGGTACCTGTACATTCAGGCCTACCATTCCGAATGTCACCTTTGCGCCGCCAAGCTTAACGTTCCCTTCCTACGAACGAATCACAGTGTAGTATGCCCTCGCGCCATACTCACTGCGGAGGACTTTAAAATTTAACCCAAGACTTTGGTGCACAATTTGGTGACTAGGCACTGTGTACCAACACTCTCCTACCCCGACGGCCAAGTCCCGATGACAAAAATTTCTTCCACCACCAGTTATCTCCGTGTCATCTTCTTACACCATGACATCACAAATAAGCGGGGGGGGGGGGGGGGCAGTGACAAATAAATTTACAAAATGCGTCAGGAAACTGATGTTTGTGTATGGAAAATGACTGTCATCAAATTTCGGACTTTCCAACTTCCATCGCCTTCTATAGCCGAGGCTGAGAATTTTTTGGTCACGGTAGCACTTCTCTTAAAAGAAATAACAATAGTTACGCCACAAGTTTCAGTATTGCATACTCTGAAACGTCAGCAAATTAAAATTCCACATACCTCTACTGGGGTCGAATCGCTGGCTCTTCTGTTCGCGATGTCAGCACGCGGTGACTGCCAGCTATTGCTGTGCCCACGACAGGTGTATTTGAGCGGTCGCCTGATTAATGGTCCCATCAGGCCCAGTTCGGGCCGTGTGTGGTCGACGGAATTCGGCCGCTGAGAGGTTCCAATCGGTCACACGGCCGCTGTGATAGCGCGCCCACAAAGTGGAATGGTCAGAATTCTCCAGCGTCCTGGTTCAAAGTGGATCACAGGGCTATCACTACTGCCACTCTGTACCACATCTGAAGAGCACAACAGTCACTCTACCCCATTCGAAGAGGAGTTTGACACGAACAAACTGGAGAAATCCAACCCACCATATAGTGACAGACCAAATTTATCACTGAATATGGTAAAAGACAACTTCTGTTAAGTGAAATTTTTGTATGGTGCTATATGGTACAGCACATTAGTCCAGTAACTGGGTCGTAAAAAGGGGGTCACACAAGCATTATATCACGTAGAAGATTTTTATCTTATCTTGTATATATTGGTGAGAGTATGCAGAAACAAAATTTTCTACTCCCGACACCCTCGGCACAATTTTCTGTTGCCAAAAAACGTCAAAATAATGGTACTTTTTTCAATTTTTCGTTTATAACTTCTTCCTGATGAGTCCCAGCATGAAATACTTTATTTCTAGTTTGAAAGAGGACAAAATTTCCCACAGCTTTTGTAGTGCCAAGTTTTTCTAAACTCAAAACCAAGCGAGCTACAGTTCATCGAAAATCAGAAAAATTTCACAATTTTGCGAAAAGTTGGGTTTTTCCCTACTTTGTCATTACTAGAAATTATATTCCCGTTTGTAAATATATTTGTATGAAAGTAGGGTGGCAGAGTGTGTTATTAACTTGGACAGTTCAACTTTCCGGATCATAGAGGCGTCATTTCCACTATAATTAGAATGCGCTTTAAACCATGGTTTATTCCCCAGCATTTACATCGGATACACATCCTAAATACTGATATTTGTGATTGCGATAGAGCAGAAATAGGGGATATTAATCACGTAGTGTTTTCATGCCCCAAATATAAACAACATCGACAAAGATTTATAAAACAACTAGTCAACTATGGAATACCTCTCCCAACAAGCATTAGCTGTCTATTGCACGGTAACAACGTGACTATATACAAGTAGCTAAGTAATTTTGTAAAGTCAACTAATATAAAATTTAGATGTGAAAAACTAGTTAAATGTAAGGATTTTAATCATTGTAATGTCAAAAAAAAATAATAATAATAAAAAAAACAACAACAACTATAAGGAACTAACAATAATTTATATTTCTGTATATTTCACTGTATCATTTGTAATAATGTGTGAGCAATTATATTTAAACATAATGTGTCAAACCCCTTTAGGGGATAAACAAAAATGTTGCTTGATATCTCTCATATTAAAAATGTTCCTTTCTGATTAATCAGTTTACCTTGTTCTATCGTTTATATTTTACTAATCATGTCAAGTCTTGCTCTCTTACCTATATGTAAAATGTTTACATATATATGTACAAATGGATGTTGGTTGTATAGTGCCTAAGCGCTTAAAGCCAAATAAAAAATTAATAAAAATAAAAAACTTGGACAGTTTAGTTGTTAGGTCAAAGAAACCAATAGTGACGGTATGAAATATGTCTGGCAGACAAATAAAGAGAATTTATATAAAAAAAAGAATGGTATGAGGGAAGCTTGAAGATGAGATGATTTATACGAAAGAGGGAGCATTAAGAAAAAGAAGCTTAAACTCTATTGTGAAGTTTGTGAATAATTGCTAAAAACATTTATTCATCCAGGGCAAAAAGAAAAAAAATGGGTATACAGGTGTATATTTTGCGTGAGAAAAAAAAATGATGTACCGATGAATGCAGTGACGACAAGTATTAATTACGTACTGTGAAATTAATGTAAGCCTCAAAAATAAATTGTTTGTTTTATGATTCAGGGAAAATTGTATGAATTATTTGAGAATATATTTTGTAATTTAAGATTGGATGAGTACCAGACATTGTAATACAAAAAGTAGAAATTCAGATTATGGTAAATATCTTGTAAGTGTAAAAGGAAAATGTCAAACAAAAAATACGTGAGCGTGTGTACTGACAATCGTACGTGCACTAAAAAGGGAAAACGCTTACAGTGTGTAGTTACCCGAAACAACATGAAAACAGGAGACTCTTTTCTTGTAACAGATTTAATGACGTCTTTGAGCGTTTCGGAGACGTTATAGGGCCTACAATAAAGGGATAAGCAGACGCCACGCAACGGTGACAAACATCAGAATATTGTGCGTTGTGTCTAGTATTAGCAACAAAAAATTAGTAAAAAATTCTCCAGATACATCCATGACAACTGGGACATTTATAGGGTCCAATTTTCTGCCCTCATTTTCAGCCTACTGCTGTTAGTTGGAAATGATGTCGGAGAATTCGGAACTCGAATAGTCCAAGGTTTCCAATACGGCTAGTAGCTAGATAATTGTTTTTATGAACATGTAGTGCCCTTAAATCACGTCCATATGTTAAAAATTATTATTATAAGAAAACATATATATTTGTTTGTATTACCAATCATAAAGGTACAATAACAATATCATTTTGTGAGCATCTCCGGCAAGGAGTAACTGCTTGATTTAAAGTCGAGGAATAGGATTAATAATGAAGTGAAGACTGGAGAAGATAGAAAACCTGGACGGTGCAGCAGAAATTATAAAGAAATTAGTTGAGCTCTAAATGGAAAAAACCTATTAATTTGTATAACGTTTATTAGGGCTGCGGACAAATAAGTCGCGCAGACATGGAAGTTATAATTAATCTGTGATTAAGTTGTGACATAAAACTTGTAAAGTTATTGATGAAAACTTAATCGATAGGAAGTGAAAGAGTAGAAAACAAGACGAGATAGCACAAACATTTTCTTTCAGTTTATAAAAAGAAAGATACCAAAAGTTTTTTTTTTTTTTTTTTTTTTTTTTTTTTTTTTTTGCAAATGTAACCCAAGAGCCAACATTAGATGAGTATTAGGGAAAAGTATCTGCCTTGTATCCTGTGTTGAAGTTGAAGTCTATATAGTAGGTTCCAAACAAAAAATTATATTTTTCTGGTTTATTAGTAATCTTTAAGTCTATTAGATTTTGTAAATTATAGAATCATGCTGTGCCATGGAAGACAGAAAGTTAATAATCATGGCTCCTGACGAAAAACAAATTTTACTAGTTAATTATTAAATTTTTATTTATAAAATGTTGTATAACAGAAGTCATATTTCAAATAGATATAATTGTTGATTAAAATAGAAATGATATGGTTTTTTGATGTTTGTGATACCTAAACTTGATTCACTTCTGGAATGTGGTCCAAGCTCAGGACTAGCTTTTAATTTTTTAAAAGAAACCTCTTCACTCCTACTAGTAACTTGGAAAGTGGTACCGAAGGTCGCCGGTTCGTTTTTTTTTTTTTCTAACTGCTTTACGTCTCTTTTTAACATCGAGGTCTTTAGAGACGGGAAAGGGTGGGGGGCAAGGATGGGGGCAAGGAATGGGAAGGAATTCGGCCATGGCCTTTTGAAGGAAGCATCCCGGCATTTGCCTGGAGTGATTTGGGGAAAACATGGAAAACCCAAATCTGGATGCCCGGACGGGGATTCGAACCGCCGTCCTCCCGAATGCGAGGCGAGAACGCTAACCGTTACACCGCCCCACTCGGTTAGCCGGTTCGAGTCCGGCCGAGGGCATGGGTGTTTAGTGTTGTGACTGTGAATGTCTTGTCCGTTTTGTAGTGTCCTTGTGTCAATACTTGATAGCAACAAATCACATTGAGCTGGCTGTATGGCGCAGTAGCCGAATGCCATTAAAAAAAAACACAACGACAACAACAACAACAACAACTTGGAAAGTGGTGACGAATATTGGTGGTACTTCACATATAATGGACGTGCTAACGTCGCGAATCGAGAAGAAACGTTTCGTTGCTGCTATTATGTGCTGTACAGCATACAGCCTATCGGTTGTGATATTTCATAAAATATGTCTGTACTTCATAGTTGTATTCTACATTATTGTGCTACTTTCATTAATTCGATCTAATAGGAAATCAAGGTCTAAACATGCTGCCTCATCTTCCTCTTGAACCAAAATGTAAACATTACCGTAACATTTTATTCGTCCGTAGACTGAACTTCGTCTGTATTGATCCATTTTGTAAAGATACAGTAAACATATTCCTTTGATATACTTATTGTTTTATTCCTAGACGTAGTACAAGACTCCATAAGGTACTATTATCAAGCAGCAGTTGCTCGGACCGAATAGGCACGATCTATTCGGCAATGAAGACAATCTAATGTCCTGTACCGCTTGTGGGATGATGGGTATAAAACTCTCCTTCCAGCACACTACCTACAGACACAACTGACTGGAGTCCAGAATCTTTTCCTCTACCTTTCTGCTTTTTGATGTTAGCTTAGGCGCACCTGACAATTGTGTAGCACAGACTTTCTTATGCCTAAGAGAAAGGGGAACACGACATGCGTATGGTTTATTAGACGCAGTATTAGAAACGAGTTTGATGTTTTCGAGAATTGAAAAATTTCTTTTTAATGTTTAATATCTCGCGGTTTGTACTCATCCCCCCCCCCCTTCCTCCTTTTTCTGCGTGGCACGTAGCTTTTTTCCCTATTGATTCCAAAGACATTTTGCACTGTTTTCTCTTGTCAGACTATCATAAATTACATACGGAGATAATTAAATGATGGAAATAAGGATTCAGATGCTGTTGAGTGTTCTGTACCTAATTTTAACTGTGACACGTAATATGAATGGAAAGCTATGTGGCATGGCTCGGAAACCCCCCTCCCCTTCCACGTAGCCCAAGGTAACTTTCCAGCCAACTCCTCCCCTCCTAGACCGAGACACGTGGTTTATGGACACGCCCTTACGGCTGAGTAAATAAATTTCTTTTCTTCTTGTGATTTTGAGCACTGAATTTATTCCACTACGGGTTTGCAAAAATAAAACACGAAGTGAAAGTCGGAAGATTCTTATTCCTGCAGGCCATTAACATAAATTGCCCAAAGAAGCAGTGTGTCATTGTCATTGTGTTCAACAAGGAAGTGATTTTTTTTTAGGGGAGTCTGGTATCAGATGCTGGGACATCGGTATAGAAATAAAAATAAATGTACAACTCCATACACATGATATAATTGTTACGGTAAGGAGTGAAGAGGATCTACAAACATTGTACCTAACCTTCATCAGTTGCCAAGAAATAAAATCAATTTAAAAGTCATCATAAAAAAATATCCAATATCATGGTGAACAATGTTAAACGTCCTGCTCATTAAAAGTAATGTTTACCTATATGCCATTCATAATCTTCAAACTATGATATAAATTTCAACAAACATAAAAACAGTCAAATTAAAAACAGCATATATGTAAGACATTCTGTGGGATAATAGTATAGGAAAGTGAAGAACAAAGTAACGGAAGAAAACTAGATGAAATTTTTATATATCAATGGCCGTTCCAATTTTAATATATGGTGGTTAAACAAGGATTACTAATGAGAAAGAAAAAATAAACAGCAAAAATGAGAACTTCGTCTAAAGCTAGACTGTATAAGAACGGAGAAACATACTCCAAAAAGCCATAAAAAATCCTAAACAAAAAAAGGAATGTAAAACAACGTTGGAAGTTATAAAACAATTTGTAACAGGTAAATATAAAAATACAGATAAACCCATTGTCGAACATTTTAAGTAGAGACCTAAAAGAAAACGTGAAAACAGAGTAAATATAATGCTGATTTAAGCAGAAAACAAAAGAAGAAGAGCCTTTACTTTTTTATAAACGGTAGGACCAAATATATCATGAGTGAGCGTATAAAATGCCTACTTAAAAAATTTTCAAAGGTCTCAAATAATGAAAATAAAAAATAAAAAAAATCAGACACTTTAAAAATAATTATTGCCTGAAAGCTTGAGATTTTTCACTTAAATGAAGGTCACATTAAATTTTATCATCGTAACCGTTATATTGGAATATAATTATACTAAAACTATTACAATTGTTTAGTGATGGTACGTTTATTCTAGATCGTGTGTTATCTCTGGTAGAAGTATCATCCAAAAATTAATTACAGTTTGTACTGGAATCATCTGGATCGAAATTTGTGATGAAAATGTTTTGCTTTCTGTTGTGCGACAGCAATGATTGAAATTTGTGTTAACAGTTGTTTAAGCATTGTTTCATGTCATAGCTAATTGTAGCTTGTACCAGAAAATAGTTTAGCCTTTGTTTTAGAATCACCAGAGATAAAAAATTTTACAGAAAATTGTTTAGATTTTGTGTTAATGTTTTGTATAAAAGCTTTTGTTGACCATATGCATAAAAATTTGCATAAAGCAAGTATTTTTTTCTTATCTTCTCATTATATTTTCAGTATGGACGCTCAAGTATATGTCTCAGGTGTTACTTTAAATTACAAGTAAATAGAACTGTATTATTTACAATCAATTTAATTATATCATCATAGTTAAATTTCGTTGCAAAGGAAAAGATTAAAAGGTACTACCAACTTTGTAGAATCACATTATTTTTATTACGTGAATATATGTATGACACACAGCTTTGTTAATACTTTTTATCTGCATCAATACAGTTTCCAACATACTCGTTGGGTCCTTATACACAATTCAGGAACTATCTTTCACCTCACACTTCAAAATCGAAAACACAATTAATTAATCACTAAACGACAAACACGATAATCATACTGGTCAGTTTTTTTTCCGTAGTCATCCAGTTACTTATTTACAGACTTTTTCACTTCGTCCAACTTGTACAAAACTTTTGTCACCAGTTGTACTAGAACTAAATTAGATTTACATCATTACCCTGAGCTTAACATTCAACTTCCTACAAAAAACGCATTTTTCGACACCACATTCTTCCAAAGTTCTTGATAAACACAAATCAATGTTAATGAGGATTTTGGTTCAATTACGTACAAAGCAAATACAATGAAATGGTTTCCAGAACGTTCATGTTGTTCACACTATGGGATTAAGAAAACCACAGTAATTTTTTTACGAATTTCTACGGTTGTCACAAATTACAATTTTGGACTTATATATAGAGGGAATCACTTTTCTCTATGTTCAGTCACAAAATCCATAGTATTGACGCTTATAATATATACATAAACACACATTCACATATACATTGTCACATTGTATCACCCTCTCTTCATGATTTACATTATCAAACAAAAAATCTATCATTAAAATACGTAAAGAATTTTGATTTCAGTCGTTTGGTGATTCAGAACAAAAGAGAGTTTTTACTTACTTCGACACCTCCAGAAAGTACTTAAGAAGTTAATATATCGAGAACAGAGTAATAGTGAGAATTTTCTCTCTTTATTTTTAAATCGGAAGCATCTGTAGTGCACTTACTCTGGCAGTGGTTAAGCTAACGAAAATAGGGAAATAAGAGATTTAATTTTTTATTTAGAATGCACACAGGCACCTAATGAAATCATTGATAGTGGATATTGTCATTAATGAGCTCATACATATTAATCGCTCTGAGTTATCTGACGGATTACTTTAAGTAGATGGGAAATGACGGTATTTAGTTTAACTTTCACAGACGAATCCTATGATACGATACATAATAAATTCCGAGTCCTATTAATAAATTATTACGTAAAATTAACAAAAATTAAAGCGCATTTGATTTTGATATTACGTTCCGTATTGTAGACTAGCGTAATTATTGATTTTTGTTTATTTTTATAAGTTGTTTGAAAACAACGAAGAACAAGTAGTGTCAAATAGCAAGGATAATTATTTCAACATTTGTTATACATTTTCTGCCCTTAAAAGATTCATGGCGTTCTTTGTATCTTATTCATAACATCTTTAAGTTGGCCTTCAAACCCGTGTAATCCAATTTGGCAGGACTTAAAATTAATTATTTTTCTATTAGGTTATTAAGTAAAAAAACTGCAAGTATTGAGAAATTTCACAATTTCCTGATGTTTTCGCTGTATCTACTAATTCTTACTTTGAAAAGAAGTGAAACTTTTTTCGAAAATTAAGCAATACTTTTAGATGACATGGCACGATATGAATTGATATTCAGTAGCTATAAACCTGCTGACAATCCATTTAAAATTAATTTCTAGACAACATTAATAATAAATTAGGGTGGTTGTATTGAATGTTTACGATACGTAGTAAATGGAGGGCTATATTTGTAGTGTAGTAATTTCTAATGATGGTCATGTACCATTGATGTTGAATACTCTTGATTGATGAAACTGAAAGGTCACAAGGAAAATTTGATTTGTGTTGATAATAATTCAGGAAAGGCCACACCGATTGGTGATAATGTAATATTTACTTTTATCATATGGGACATCAGCCTGATCAGAGACCAAAAACTAATAGATGAGTCTTATCGAAAGTTGGTAGTAATCAGATAGATTTGACTCAATAATGTTCTCACATAGTTTGCGTTGATTATATTTATGGTTTGCTAATAGCCATTGGTGAGTATAAAATACTTTGATCATTATTTGTTGAATGACAATAACATCACTGGATTCAGTGGGGGGGGGGGGGGGAAGGGGGTCCTAATAAATCATAATAGGACACTAATATTTTGATTATATTCTCCTTTTTTTCTGTCATCAGTCTTTCGACTGGTTTGATGCAATCCTCCATCCTTTCCTATCCTGTGCTAACCTCTTCATCTCTACATATCCCCTGCAGCCCACGTCCTCAATTATCTGCTTCATATATTCTAATCTCTGTCTTCCTCTACAGTTCTTACCTTCGGACAGTTCCCTCCATCAGCAAATTAACTAATCCATCATGTCTCAAAATATGACCTACCAGCCTGTCTCTTCTTTTAGTAAGCTTCTTCCACAAACTTCTTTCCTCACCCATCATTTCCAAAACTCGTTCAATTTTTACTTTGTCTGTCCACTTAATTCTCCTACGATCACTTTAATTAGTGATTTGAGATCATCTGTATTGATTATATTAATCAATTACTGTAATTTACTGGTGTTCACATAGTATTTGTTTTGGTCCTAGGGAACTATTCCTGGTAGGAAAATATAGGTTGTTTGATTATATATTTCTGATGTTGACATTCTGTATCGCATCAATATTAGATCTAGGATGATGGTTTATACCAAATGATGGTCACTCCGCTGTACATCCTCCATTTGTGTTAATTACTTTACTTGGCTTTTGATACTCAACTTGGATCATATACTTCATTCCTCCATTATCGCTACGTTTTATTAGCTCACACCACTTACTATGGCAAATATGGTTACTCTAGATTCTGCGGTCAAAGTAATTCATGTTAACATTTTCAGTTAACGAGGAATAGTGATTCGAGACTGATCTGAGAAGATAGCTTCAAACCTAATTCAGCTGGAAGTTAATATTCAAATGACGACCGACAAATATTTTTTGTGATCAATGATTGCTTTCAGATTCTTTTTACAAGCACGATGGACGTTTTGCGTTGGTGGTAGTACAAAACTACTTTGCGCTGGCGGCCGTTTAAGAGGTCACAATGGTGAATATAGTGAGGATGTCAATATTTTAGTTCTGGGACGGTCACACAAGCTGAACATTGTGGTATTGGTCATGTCATTCACTGAAAAGCTGATGCCTGTGCGAAAATTTAGACGAATTTAACATGCTGGGAAATATTACTATGTAGACCAACTTGACAAACGATAAGATATTAACTAACTTTCTAAGGCTATGAAGGGCTGCTGAAGGAATAGATTAAACCTGAATATTAAGTGAAATTAATACCACAGATTTGCAAGGTCAAACCTAGACCAGTTCGAAACTTAATGACTCTTGCGCTAAATGCTGCCTTCCTTCTTAATTACGTCATCATGGCTGACAAATGAACGATCATTTCGCCTCGACTCCTTGTAGCGTATATTTGATTTGAAGTTAGTTTTGGTTGGATGGGATGGCGCTTCATAATTCTGGTCAACTGTACCAAACGAAACTTCCAAACTTCGAGCTACACCAAATTCAAACTGAAATAGTCCTTCACGCTTCCAGTATTCGGCTATAATACCACCTCTGGTAAACGATGATCATCATCAATCACCTTGATACTGAATAACTCTTGCGCTAAACGCTGCCTTTATTCGTTATTACGTCATCATGGCTGAAGAACGAACGATCATTTCGTCTCGAACCACTAAAGCATACTTCGGATTGAAGCTATTTTTGGTAGGATGGGATGGTGCTTCATAATTCTGGCCAACTGTATCAAATGAAACTGCAAACTTTGAGCAACACCGCAGACAATTCAAACCGAACAAGTGTTTCACGCTTACAGTATTCAGCTGTGAGTCCAGCGTCTGGTGAACGTTGTTCAACATCCGTCAAAATATCGTTCACAAAATTCCCATTCACGCTGGACTGGGGGCGACGTGCTGACTAGGTAGACAGGTGTCTGGTGTCCATTAGAGGGCGGTCAACCCGTAATCTGACTTGATAGGCAGAGTCGCGGGTCCGCACACTTGCACGGGGGCTGGAGTTAGGGGCGTCAGCGAAGCCAGGGCGAGACCCGCCCCCGGCGGCGGCGGCTGCTGGGGTGGCGGGGAGTGCAGGTGAGGGTGATGATGGTGCAAGTGGTGCGGCGGCTGCACCAGTTGCGGTTGGTGATGATGGGACGCCTCCAGCGGGTGATGCTGCTGTTGCTGGGTCATTGGGGGTAGTCCTGGAACGCCAACTTCCGGTACTGCGGGTGTTGGTGGAGGTGGTCTGTGAAATGAAAGGATAATCTGAAGAGATTTGCTGAATATCTCAGAGAAATGGGCCTCCAATCATTTCATTCACTTAAAATAATAATAATAATAATAATTGTGCACAAGGATGAACAGATAAAATCACAGAAAAGACATGTTGTAAATGATAATGCTATTGAACAAGTAGTAAATTTTATTTATGCTGAAAAAAAAAACCATACCTTATAGGGTATTTACGTTCAACCAAAACACTTCATGAGAACAATAGGACCAATTTTGAAATATAGATTAAAACAGTATGCGCTATTGAGATTGGTGAGGTATTTGCATTGCCTCTGATGCTGAAAAAGAATTTAAACCTGGCACAGACAATTAATCTAATCCATATCTACAAAGCGAAACCCGTGTGTCTCGGTTCCAGAAAAACTACTGAGCAGATTTCGACGCAGTTTTCAACATTTTGGAGCTAGGATCAAAGTTGGGATGTGTCGTATACCTTATGTTTCGAGGTAACATGACACCAGAGGATTAAATTAAATTTTTAATATACCTTGACCAAAGTCAGAATTTTAACACTATAATGAATGCGAAGAGGAAACTACACAAATAGATAATTAAAAAAAACGAAAAAAATTATTTCGAAATTATATTATACAACGAAGATACAATCTTAGACTACTAGCTAAACTATGTATAACTACTGCTTTTTACATGAAAGTAGGTCTTTCGTGTTATCAGTAAGAGAAATTTTGGAAAATAATTCTGATTACTTGATATTAGCTATAGAGGTGCAGAACAGATTTTTATATTGATACCCAGAGCCGGATGAAGTAGAATATTGAAACAATTTTCAGTTCCAGCAGCAGATGAAGCAGCATAATGAAACATATCTAATGTCTTGATGCTGTGAAAATACCGACAAAATCATTTTAGCAGTTTCGATATTTTTTATTAAAAAAAGAAAACCGTCAGATTTCAACTCGGAGACCAAGGTTTCAAATTGTTAAAACACTTTCGAAATCGGTATTTTCTGCGTTATGCTGGAAGAAAGAGACATTGTAGATACAGATTTATGTACGTCGTATATATTAATGGGCGTGCGGTACATGTTTCATAATTCGGACAGCAAAATTAACAGATGTTGTGATTAGGTTGAAATGCAGCCTGGATATAAATGAAAATTGACATTCGGTGTGTCAGAACATAGAAGCCACTACGATCTGAGAACTTTGCTGGTAAATCGACGTTTAGTGTATTTCCCAAAATGGCTGGTGGCAAAATTAATGAAACTTGATACACATGTTTCTCACTGGGTGGCTAAAACTAGTGCACGGGTAAATCAATAACAACTAGACCGGACAAAGCCGTTTACTGTGCTAGTAAAATATGTAAAGGGGGCATCCATAAATTACGTGAGGTGAAATAGGGGAGGGGGGGGTCCGGCGAAATCTCACCAGATCTCACCAAGGGGGAGGGGGGGGGTCTACGGAAATCTCACGTGAGATTTTGCGAAAAATTTGGGGACAATAGAACAAAAAAAAAGGTCTACAATTTGCGGCAAAGTCGATTTAGGAGGGTATTTCGGTTAGGGTGTGACCTAAAAAAAAAAAGGTCTACAAAAGTTTCCAGGGCGATTTCTAGGGGGGGTTCTCACGGACCAGATCTCACCAGAGGGGGGGGGGGGGGGGGGGGGGTCCGGCCAGATCTCACGAAATCTCACCAGGGGGGTGGGGGGGGGGGGTCCAGAAATCTGGAAAAACACCTCACGTAATTTGTGGATGCCTCCAAAGCAACTACGACCGGTGGCTGCTGACGCTCAGGCCTGGCGCTGGGAGCACTATTAATTAAGCTCCGTCAAAATCCAACAAGTAGTTTTTCGTGAAGCCCGTTCACCGAAACAGACAAACTAAAAATTCTGGTGCGCGTATCAGCGTGTAATAACGTCTATTCCTTCGGATTAAAATAAACCATCTGACATCATCACGTAACTTTCAGTCAGCATTAAAGCAATTTAAGCTTTAACGTTTTTCATACAGTTTAGGTATCGTCATGAAACACATATATTCGCACTTATACATACATGGATGGAAAATGTAACGCATAACGCGAGCTAATTCAAAATGATGTAGCAAAAATACTTACTGTTTAACGTGAGTTTAATTGACACCGGCCACTATACTAGCTGCTTGCATAAAGGCATCATTAAGTGCGCATGCGCAGAACGTTAAAGGCACATGCGCAAAACGTTAAGTGCCCATGCCCAGAACTTCAAGTGCGCATGCTCAGAACTTTAAGTGCACATGCTCAGAACTTTAAGTGCGCATGCGCTGAAAGTTAAGTGCGCATTCGCAGAACTTTAAGTGCGCATTCCTAGAACGTTAAAAGAGCATGCTCAGAACGTTAAGTTCGCAATCTCAGAACAATAAGTACGCATGCGCAGAACGTTAAGTGCATTTGCTCAGAACGTTAAGTGCGCATACGGAGAACGTTAAGTAAGCATGCTCAAAACTTTAAGTATGCATGCTCAGAACAATAAGTGCGCATGCGCAGAACGTTAAGTGCATATGCTCAGAACGTTAAGTGCGCATACGGAGAACGTTAAGTAAGCATGCTCAAAACTTTAAGTTCGCATGCTCAGAACAATA
>CM061918.1:83275534-83403571 GCA_031002005.1 Vandiemenella viatica
ACCCCTGTCACGCCCCAGCTCTAAGCCTGGTTTCAGCAGTCAGTTATTACGGGACTCCTGGGCTAGAGCTCACAGAAATCGCAGCCTGACTTCCACAACACTTGAAGACACTCCACAATAACTTCCTTCCTTTCACGACAGGATCTGTGACTAAGCAGGTGGTATTTTCTTCTTATTTATGTGGAAACAAAAAATTCTACTGGCTGTTTAGATATCAAGGAAAACTTCAAGATGCTCTCCTGTTTTTACACTAGTGTAAACACCCGTACGAATATAACATAAAGGTTATTACAAGGGTTCGGAGAAAAAAAAAAAAAAAGAGGATAAATATGACCTAAAAATTACAAATATGACCAAACATTTAAATTTATTATACATCAAAACATGCTCAATTATTCATCGTTTATTTCATCTAGTATTATCGCTTTCATGTAGACAGTATAATTTGCTTCCGTGCACTCACTGCATCATTCGGAAATTAAATTTTGAACCTCTTTGTTGAAGTCACTTTAATATCACATAATTTATATAAATGAACTGTTTCGTCTACACCAAAATACTCCTCTCCAAAATCCTTTAAGTAGCTCCGTAAATCTGCAGTTTCAGAAAATTTAGATTTTGGCATAGTGGTACACACTGATCCACTGGAGATTTAACACAGGATTATTTTCAAAAGTATTGATTGACGCGGATCGACACAGGCATTCTGCTGCTGCATCGTCGAGATTAAAAGGCCGGCGGAACATTACGTTTAGGGAACGACATTAATATATAACTTTAATTCATGACTGGTGAATTCTGAAAAATTCAGTGCCAATTTTTGTTTTTTTCCTCCAGTGTATAGTACGAATGCATTTCTGTGAATAATTATCTTTATTCCTTTTCATCTGTACTTCTAGTGAATTCATGGTATTATTTTTTAAAAAATTACCTGATTCTCCTCAAAATATGACCATAAATGTTATCATAATATGACCAAAACTAGGAGAATGGACTGAATATGCATTCATATCCTGTATAAAATAATTTATATGCAATTAGAAACGTTCAATCAATGTTTAATTCAACATTGCCGTTCAAAAAGAAGGGAGCAAAAATATATTAATTGTCATAAAGGTCCGAACCCTATTTATTACTAATGACGGTAGTAATAAAAAAATTTAAGCGCGTCTAAGCATAAACGAATAGCAATTAATAATTTTTTGATTGATATTTTTCTTTATGTGGGTTGACTTTCTGTAATTACACTCTTGTAGAATTAAGCGACGATGTTTATAAATATCTGCAGTTGAATTTAAATGACGTAAGGTTTTGTTGTTATGTAAAACTTTCTATGTAAAGCATTATTTCAAAGACGAATAAGTATTATTTATTTCATTGATATATTTCGTGAGTACCTACATTATATGTAAACTTTCTCTCAGTTTTTAATAAAGTTATGTTGTCATATGATTCCACTAACTTTGAAGAGAGCTAGCGGAGTTCCCGGCGTTGCCCGGTATAACTGGCGTAGATTTACCCATACCCTATTTTTATTCCCGCAATGAGAAACATTTGTACAAACTTTTATAAAATTCGCGCCAACGTGTTTTGGAATTAAAGCAAACTTAGATTCACCCGCCCCCTACCGAGAAACGGATGGTTTGAAGTTTATTTGCACTTACACTATTTTCATTCGTCCGAAAAGATTAATGTATATCAAGCTTCGTTAATTTGGTTAAGACATTGTATTACTACATTACTGAACAACGCTAGATTATGTTGGAAACACATATTTGAATGTGAATGGAAATAATTTTTTTTCGAAACGCCAAATACTTTAACTCTGCAGATTCAGCCTTTTATACGGATATCAAAAGTGAATCCGGAATAATATTATCGTAAACAGAAGACTAATGCCAATGGCCAAAGACGTTGTACAGAGATCGTGCTTAAAGAAAATCTGTTGTTTTTACGGCTATCTATGGCGTTTAAAAATTGAATATCCGGAATTAATGGAAAGAATACTACAAATTTTTTTTTAGTTTGCAAAATACAGTAGTTATTATTGTAAAGTTATCTTATTGCTTTAATTAAAGGCTATGATCAGAGACATTGTTGTTGTGTGTTTAGTGCGAAGTATGCAACATCTAATCCTTCCATCTTTGGGATTTGTCATCATACGTTCAGAATTTCATTTAATTCTCCTGCGTTATTTAACGTTGGAACATAAGACATGCCAAACATCTGAAATAAGCTTTAAAACGGTGAAAACCCCATCGAAATCTGCTCCGTAGTTTCCAGGATTTTATAAGACCAATATATCCGGTTTTCGTTTTATAGATATAGATACAACATTACCATAAAATGTTCTCCTTCTTAGATGAATTTCTGCTTCTAGTCGTAAACAAACAAATGCAATATTTAAAGTTAAACGAATGTCGCACTGTAATTGTTTTTAATCTCTGCTTCCCATTACAATATTTTATCATATGTCTTCGTATTTTTGTGCAATTACTTCCACAATAGACAATTCCCTTTTGCCTCGTATCCCAGTGCAGTTATTTATTTGAAATTTTCTGCTTAGCCAGATAGTCGTGTGGAGGTGTCTAGTATAACTAGCACTTCGAGCATCATCGGGCTTGCAGAAGGTACCCGAGCTATCGAGGTCACATCCAGTCTCCAGGCGGAACGCTATGTATTAAAGTGGATTATTTATTAAATGTGGTAAGCCTTGTGCATGTGGATTTTTTATTTTTTTTAGTTTGCAGTTATAATGGAGCAAATTCTTCATCCGTAGGTTGCTATAACTGCCGTTATCTGTGGACAGTTAGCAACCATATCTCTGGTGGTTACTAGCACACCAAAGAAGGAAGGGCGGGTGACGTTAAAGCGTTGCATGCTCGATGACACCATAACAAAACTAGCTTTTTATTAGTATTGATTTTTTGTGAGTTATTCTTGTCACTATGACGAATAAAAATATTTGCGAAATACTTAACCTTTTTTATCATTCACTCCCAATCTATTCTGCCGTATAGTATTGCGGAGAGCTGTCTGGCTCTCTTGTTTGGGAACGCGGTGTATGGTAGTGACCTAGTGACAGGCTCCATGAGTGGTCGACCCAGAAGGCTCTCTCGGGTTTGAGTAATGGCCGCATGCCTGGCGCCCAGTAATGATATTCGATATTGGGATCGAGCCAGCCGCTTCTATCACCGGCCATTTGTTTCCCCGCCGACTGACACTCGGCCGCGGGCCTGATATTAAGCATGAATAATGCAGCGGCCGACTACTGTGCTGGTACCGGACTCGAGAGCCGTGACGATTAACTCTTCGGTCTCATCGCTTTGCTAGACCGGTCTGGTAGCTCAGTGGTAAGGTATATGGCCTCGCACTACGAGGTACCCTGACCCTAAACACTGGGGTTGCATACATTGTAGGATCACAACATTTTTTTTTATTTTTTTGCTTATGAGTGTACGTCTTGTCGAAGTCCAGGTCGTTAGAGGCGGGAAACGAGAACTGTTACAAGGAAAGAGAGGGAATTGGGCCATGACCATTTGAAGGAACCATCCCGGCAGTCTTCTTGATTGATTTCACGAAATCTGGACAACCAGAAAGAGATTAGAATCTGCGTCTTCCCAATACCGCTCACCGACAGATCTGAGTATCACCATACAGCCAGAAACGCTTAAATCACCTACATGTAGCTGAGGTAATTGCCGTTAGCTAGGCCTATATAAAACTTGTGAAACCAATGTAAATTTGTGCGTGAATCAGTCTGTACACGCCCAAGAAGTGAAACTTCTATGCATTGATCTCTATATTTTTCTTGTATGTTTTTTTGTATATTTTTTGTTTTTTATGTTTATTTCGCCTTAGAGGGGACGAACACGCCCAAGAAGTGAAACTTCTATGCATTGATCTCTATATTTTTCTTGTATATTTTTTGTGTATTTTTTGTTTTTGATGTTTATTTCGCCTTAGAGGGGACGAACCGTAATATATCTGTAGAATTTGTACTGTAAGTAGGAACTTTGTCCAAGACACTCTCGTAAACAAATTAAACGAATATAAATAAGCAAAAAGCAAACAAAAATCAGCAAAGATACTGGTGCATGTATCCGTATGTAAATAGTCTGTTTGAAGCCATCATGTGATTTTCAGTGATTATTAAAGCAATTCTGATACAGTTTAGGTATGCTCATGAAACACATATATTCACACTTACGCGCTGATGCATAGAAAACGTCACGCGAACTAAATAAAAACGATGTAGCGAATACTCGTTGTTTAACGAGAGCTTAGGTGACAGAGGATACTATCGTAGCTGCTTGCATCAAAGTATCGTTAAGTGCCCACGCACATAATGTTACGACGCATGCGCACTTAATGCGTAAAACCTACAAATTTTTTCCTACTGTGGCCAAAGAAGTTTCACTTCAAAGATAAATTCTCATGCATTGAAAGTATCTTAGGTGCTGAAAAATGCCTTTGATGAAAAGGAAATCCCAACCGTAAGTTTTCTCAGTGAAAGCTGGAAAATCTGTTAGGTAGCTAACGTGGTTTTCGATACTACTCCGAGCAATGGTGGGTGGGTGAATTCCCGTCCAGGGATCCAAATTTGTGTTTTCCATGGTTTCCCTAAATCACTCCAGGCGAATGCCGGGATGCTTCTTTCAAAGGGCCATGTCCTAATTCCTTCCCGATCCTTGTCCCCAGTTCTATCCCTCGACATCGCCAAGGTGTAAAGCCATATGTAAAAACAAAATAAATAAATAAAAAAATTAAAGAAAAAACAAATATACAGTATCGGCATCAATCGGCCACTAAAATTTGTGGTGAGATAAATTTACTAATTGTCATGGTAAATATAAGGACAGTATATAGTTGTAATTAATTTAATGGTTAGCAAAGCAAAATATTACCATGTTCGTCGGAACTATGTTTATTATACAGGCACAAGATACCAGTTATTTAAAACAGGTGAATGGACTGTACAGTAGGCAGACGAAAGGGTCTCAAATGTTTATATCGGCTCCTAGAGAACTGTCTCGAGCCATACTATCGCTGTAGTAACAACAAGAAAAATCTAAAACATAAAACATGAAGTGTTATAAAAATGTAGTTAGCTATACCATATTCCATATTTTTTATTTGTATTTCACCAATTAAAGTCGCTGATGTTTCAAGAAAATGTTGAAGTACTACTCGTCCAAAACATCCCAGACGAAATGTCAATGTTAAGTGATGCCTATCCTACTCTCTTCATACTAGCGTTACACTGAACGACTTGAGCATAAGACATTTTTAGACTCACCCTTGCTTTCATGTAATCCTTCATCTCTTCTTATCCTGAGCTTCTATTTTCACGTGACCCTAATGACCGCAGTGACACCTAGAGTAATAGCTACAACAACACTGTATTAATCTCAACGTACTCCTTATAACCCACGTCCTCAACTATCTGCATCATCTATTCTGTATCTTTTTATTCCTCCACAGTTCTTTCTTTAACGAGCGTGGTGGGTGAGCGGTAACGCTCTGGCGTCGCATTCGGGAGGATACGTGTTCGACTCCCCGTCCGGCCATACAGATACGGTTTTTCATGGTTTTACCAAATCATTCCAGGTAAATACCGAGGTGTTTCCTTCAAATTCTTCCCGATTCTTGCTCCCTGCCCTTTTCCACATTTAAAGACCTTCAAGTTGACAAGGCGTAATTCCATATATATAAAAAAGTTATTTCCTTCGACTGTTCACTCCATTAACCACTCTCGCAAGTCTTAAAATTTGACGTTTGTAATACAAACATTGTATAGAACTATTGTGCCAAAATAATATTGTAATACAACAATTGTAATCTGGCTGTATGGTCGTTAGAACAAAAGCCATACAAATAAACAAATAAATAAAATTTGACGCACCATACAGTCTCTTCTTACTTTCAGACTTTTCCTCAAACTTCTTTCCTCACATATCATTTCCCAAGCGCACTCATTTTGTTCCTTATCTCTCCAATTTATTTCATATACCATCAGCTTTCAAATTATTAAATTTTCTTTCTTTCCTACAGTACTTTATTCCAAACTTCACTTCGATAATTGTTGTTGTCGTTGTTGTTGTGGCTTTAGGGCGCGTCGACAACGAGGTCATTCGCTCCCTACTTCGATAATTCACTGCATACCAAATATACACTTGCAGAATCTTTTATTCTGAGTAATAAATCATTGTTTGGTATCAATAGATTTTCGGATCTGGTATTCCAGAGAACACAGCCATCTAGATTCCGGTTTTCCAAAATCAGGCGATTTCTGGCATGGTTCCTTTGAGAGTAAAAGGCCGAATTCCTTCCTAAATCCCCTAACAGCTTTAAGGACCTCGACATCGACTACCTGCAAAGTCGGAGGAAAGAAAAACAAAATCATCTTTTTGAAGAACTGCCTATTCGCTAGTGCTGTTCCGCTTTTGATATTGTTCTAGGTTCAGGAATCAGTTGTACGCCTACGTAGCTATCAATTTAATTCCTTTGTGTCGTTTTGGGACTCATTCCGTAGAATCGTTAAATGAGTCACCAAAAAACTTAATATCACAATATGAGGCTAGTTGGATATCTGACCTCGTTCCCGTGCTGCTGAAATCAGTCGCTGAATGCATTTGAATTTATAATCACGTCCGTACGAACAAAAATAACATAATACATTCACGCAAATATCAAGTCGCCGTTAATTTCACCGGCCGTATGCCCAGGAACAATACTGGAACTCAACATACAATGAACGCTGCGAACGTGTTACCTGCAGATAAGACGTTGGAGGAAATCGCGGGTGTAGTTGCGCGTTTCTCCGCAGAGGTGCAGCACCGTATCTGCTTCGCAGCTCTGCAGGGGTCCTTCCCGGAAGCCACCGTACCCCAAGATTTCCTCTGCGAGAGAGTTGGTATCCGCATTAATCATCGCTGGTCAGTTGCGAGGTGTTGTTTCGTTGCAAACTTTTCAAAGGAAGGAAATGTGATGTCTTATCTCACGACGAGGGGAATCGACCAACAGTGTTCTCGAAACACCGTACCACCCTTATTTTTTTTAGTTATTTTCCGTCGTTTATTTCGCTTTCATGCGTTATTCACAGCGCTGAGAACATCAAGGAAAACAGATATACCAGACCATGAGTAAAAAATCATCTTAGCTCTGTGCCAGATATATACATGTATAAACAAGAAAACTGTTATGTTTCATTGATTTCATTTCTTTGTTCTGTTGTGGATCACCATTTGGGAAGTTTTGTTGGAATGAGAGAGCTCATACAAGTGACGAAAATGTCCTCTAAAAATGATGTATCCAGTAAGCTCAGATATAAGATCCAGAAGTCAGTCTAATGATCCATATAATATCTTATCGCGAAAAAATAAATATACGCCCTACTGCAATTTTTAGCGGACATTACTGATCTTCCACTGTTACTTTGTATATTTTGATGAGAGCTTATTCTTCAGTGGGCAAAAACGTAGACATCATAGGCACCTTTTTGTTTTTCAGCTTTCTGATAAGTCTTAACAAGAAATATCTTATTTTTAGTTTCAAAGATTATAAAATTTCCTACAACGTTTGCGGAACAAAGTTTTTAAAACTTAAAATTATTCGTATGAAACTAGTTTAATACTGTACAATGAACATAAATTAAAAATAAAATATACAGTTTTCCATTTTTTTTTAACTTACATATTTTTTGTTGAAATTATCGTTCAGAAATATTCAAGATAAATTGTGAGCAATGCATTTTGATTTCGCTATTAGCAACAATTAACATTTGCTAAAAATATTTACTCTCAAATGTTTATTTTTCAGGAAATTTCAAAGTACACTCATATGTGTGTGTGGGGTTGTTAAAATCTCTTTCTATTTTATCTCAACATATCCTATACTACATCTTCAATTATCTGCTTCTTATATTCTCATCTTTGTCTTCCTCTACAATTTTTTTCAACTATTCCCTCGAGTAAGAAATTAAAAAAACTCCACATATCTTAAAACCTGACCCACAAACCTGTTTCTCTTCTCTGTAAAACTGTTCTACAAACTCCTTCACTCACCCATCATTTCCAAAACACGCTCATTTTGCGCTTTATCTGTCCACATAATTTTAAACATCATTCTATACCACCACATATCAAATGTCTTAATGATAGCGTGACAAGCGCAAAGTCACTTAACAGTGAGTAAACTATATACCGTAAGACAGTGAGCAGTATAGATAATCCAAAGAGGTTTACGTGTGATCTTTCTCTAGAAGTACCATTAATAAAGGAGGAGCGAGCCTGATATTCGACCGTAATGGAAGATCCCCGGCTCATCAACACCTCCCCTCCACACGGTCCAATAAGCCTCCCCCGCTGACCCTCTGCTTCCCATATCCGTGCCGAGTCGAGGGGTGGTTACCCTCCCCAACTGACCAGCGATGACGCGGGGATCAGCTCTGGACACTGGGGGAGGCTGTAGCAAGGGATGAAATACTGCAGGTTGAGACCGATACAACATTCAGCACACACACACACACACTCACTCACAAAACGAGCCGAAATAGAACAAGGGTTCTTTAATTTATAGTTTTAACTAGGCTAACTAGACTTTTCCCTCTTCTTCACCTCTACGGCCCTTGGTGATAGCTTTTTTAAATTTTTTACTTATGACTTTATGCCTGTCAACTTCGAGGCGGCATAGGATCGAGGTCAAGGAACGGGAAGGAAATCAGCCATGGCCTTTTGCAGGAAGTATACCGACATTTTGCTCTGAGTGATTTGGGGAAAACATGGAAAAACCAAATCTGGATGCCCGGACGGGGATTCGAATCCTCATCCCGCGAAGCCTAAGCGTTAACTGAATGAATGATCGTGTTAATGGTTTACTGTCAGAAGTTAGATTGTTTGCAGATGACATAATATTATATAACAGGATTAAAACAATAGAAGACTGTAAACAGCTGCAGGATAATCTATATAGGATAACTAGCTAGGTGAGTAAACATGGGACGAAGAGCCAACTTATTGGGTAAACAGATAAAAAGCTAAAGGTTCATTGTGATTATAAATTGGAGAAGGAGTTACTTATTGAAGATTCGAAATGTAAATACCCTGGCATAATATTTGATAGCAAACTTAACTGGGCAGGACACTTTGGGCAGGTAATATGGAAAGGGTTCAAAATCCTTCAACTGTTGGAAACAGTGATGAGGGGATGCACTAGAGAAATAAGGGAATTGGGGTATAAAATTGTGGTCAGACCACTGCTGGAATAATGTGATGTAGTTTGGGATCCACATTTTTGGTATCAAATACAGTAGTTTGAGGGGGTGCAGAGGAGGGCTGCCAGATTTGTCTTTGGAAATAACCGCAGAAATCAATCGGTAGCTAATATGATAAAGCAGCTGGAGTGGGATTCGTTGGAGAATAGAAGGAGCGTGAAGAGAATCATGGGAGTGTGGAAAGCCTATACTGGTGATGAAGCATGGAAAGATATTGGTACGAAAATTAAGAGAGGTGCTTGGAAGGGTAAGGTTGACCATGACCACAAGCTGGCACCTGATATCAGGCATAAGGGTGTGGGAAATTTTTTTTTCGTAGACAAGGGTGTGAGGGACTGGAATAAATTCCCAAGAGAAGTAATGAATAATTTATCGGAAACACTGAGGAAATTTAAAGTAAAAATTAGTAGAGGGCAAAAGTAAGTTTTGAAAAGGAAAGGAGAATGGGGGGAGTGTAGGGAGATTATACTGTATATTATAACAGCTCACCCATCACGCCCATTGTCCCTGTTCTAGTCTGGAGGATTAAACGTTTCTAGGTAACGTTTGCGGGGTTCCAATAGCTGCAACCACTTCCCGTCATGTTCACGGAAGCAAGTCTCCATATTCTCATTACAAAATTTCCGGCAGTAGAAGGGAGATGATGGGTTCTTTGCCACGCTCGGGCCGTTCTCTACCTTCCCTCGGAGTTTCCGCCACGGTACTCATTGGTTAGTAGGCTGAGTGGACCTGCGGATCCGTTCCGGACGTTCAACTAGGAATGAGAATCATCGGCTTCCTAGGGGGTCGTCCGTTTCTAATATACTGTAGTATATTCGAAACTGTTACTATAAATTAATTTCCACAATTTCGTAACGCATACTGGAGTGCTAATGTCTGATGTAGAGGTTTCATTATCGTTTTCCGTTTCTGCTAGCGTACGATATTTAAAAAATCTGAAGAAACCAGTAACCAGTAAAGGAGTGTTCATCTGTGATACAGTGTGATCTTTGGCGCCTGTTATTGGTACGAATGAATTATTTCTTGTTCTGTTTACCGGTCAGATAGAGTCATAAGACGTAATGCAGATTTTAAGTTAGATCGTAGCCAGCCTCGGTTCCGTAGGGGCTAGAGCTCTGGTTGCTCGTGCTGAAGGTCGCCGGTTCGAGTCCGGCAGCGGGAATGGGTGTTTAAGTGTTTTGTCTGTGAATGTAATGTCCGTCCTGTGGTGTGTCTAATTAATTGGAAAAATTTCATACTGGAGATACTGAAAGCACTGAGTGACATAATTACTATCGAGTTGGCTGTAGGCCTCAGATGCCGAAAGCCATTAGAAAAAGCTAGAGCAGAAGCTTTCAAAATACAAAATCCTCAAGAAAATTGGTTCCCTAGTGTTTGTGTGACGCCTAGACAAAGGTACAGACTGATGAAACCATAATACAGGATCATTATAAATGATTGGAGCGATTTCACAAATTAACTGTATTGACATACTGTCACAAATCGTTACAGTTATATAGAAAAACGTTTTGCCTAGTCCCACTTCGATCACGACGTTCATGAACTGTTGAACAGGAGGTTGAGAAACCGATGGATCGTTCGTGGTGGTGTGGATGCATCAACAGTTCTTTTGAATATATTGTAAGCGACATGCTGCACTGAGTGTTGCAAGCACTCGATTATCGACTTAATATCTGCAGAATCAATAAGAGGACACATACAAAGTAGTTATATATAAGCTTTTAGAGGTTATGGAAAACCCAAATCTGGATTCCCGGATGGGAATTCGAACCAGCGTGGCCAGAAGGTTAACCGTTCACCCACCACGCATTTTCCTACATGTCTGTTAAATTTGTGACAGTATGTCAAATAATAGACAGCTATAGTAAATGTTTTCAATAATTTATTATAAATCTGTAGTACAGCAAAATCAGAACCGATTGATATCAACTTTAATTTTTTTTAACTGCTGGAAGTGCTTCCTAGGTACTTAGTTTCGAAGATATTTTCACTTTGCTGTCTGAGATTTTGATGTTTATATTTGTTCACATGAGAGTGTCACAATTATTCATTAATCATTCCGTCTCAAGTATGATTAATCAGTCCAGTCGTTTTGACTAGTGCATGCATATCAGTCGCGGTCATTTTCAATATCTATTAATTCCATCATTAGCAAATGACGCCCACTTCTTACAACTGTAAGATGTCGATTGCAGATACAAGTTACAGTTTGTCATTCATTGTGGTAATAAAAACCTACACATTTTAGGTCTTTCTTGCAATTCCCGACGCCATAATTATAAACACTTGATTATAAGACTATGGAAGTCTTTACATCAGTCATTGATTGTCAGGTGCCATTACTCATTTTATTGTTAATCCCATTAAGATACCGCTAGAGTGAAGGACTGCACCAATTTATCAGCATGTGATTTCAGTCAGATGTTAGCACCTACGCCAAATATCAAATTAGAATTGCTGTTAGTTGGTCTGCTAGTCAGTTTGGGGTGGGTAGAAGAAGCATTTGAGATGTTTGCTGACAGGAGGGATTGCGCAGGCTGTCAGCGTGCGAGGGACTTCATCCAGTGGTCATCTCCTGCGCTGACAGCTGGGATCAGCGGCTGAGGGTCTGGCCAAGGGGAAGAGACGGGGGCTGGATGGAACAGCTATTCACTGAGACCAACAAACGGTGTAAACACTGCACTGTCCTGATTAGGCATACATGGACTTGTGCTTCCGATGATGAGAGGTAACGCTCGGGCCTTGCAATCGGGAGAGAGTGGGTTCAAAACTTATATATTCAAAAAACAAAAAATGAAGGCAAACAGGTACTAAACGACCAAGTAAACCTCACAAATAAAACGTTACTCAATCTAATATACACAAACTTGACAGACAGAACAAAATAACCACACACTCTAGAAAAAAAAAAAACCCACACACATAAATATAAAACACAATAACAAGATCATCACGCGTACACACACTTTTCAAAACTCGCGCTATCGGCACGAGACATGACATATACAAACAAGATGGCCACAGAAGACAGCCGAAGGACGCAAAAGCGCACCAGAGACAAGACATAAACAAACCAGCTCGCGCCTACAGGCGACTGAATGATGAGAAAGCACAATATTGTAAATATGATACAAGCAAAACATGCTTTGGATAAGAAAACGGAGATGCGCAGCTGCATACCATATTAACAAATGTAAATAGTAAAAATATCTAATGCTCATAATTACGTAATAATGGGATAAAACTTTATATAAAAACTGTAACACAGATTCGTCGCTGATGATGCCTCGATGAGAGGTGAAACGCGTACGAAGCAACAATAAATAAATTAAACAGTTGCATTGGCGTTATCTTTCAATTGGTAATTAACTATACAACTGAGGTTATTATTAAACGTTATGCGTTGAGCAAGGAAGTCCTTCCTCAACCTATTATCACAATAAAACTTAACTCTTTATATGAGTTTCTATTAAGTTAGCTAGATGCCTTCTCCAAGTCACCCTGCAATTGTTCAGTCTTCTTCCGTTTTGATGATACTATATAAAGTTATATCATCTGTAAACAATCTAACCTCTAACTTTTCACAATTAACACAACCATTTATGAGAACAATGAATAGCAATGGTGGCACTCATATTTTGACTACCATTTTTTTTTTATTATTTTTTTTTTAATGGCTTTCGGCAGCTGAGGCCATACAGCCAGCTCAATGTGATTATTATAGATTTCAGTGAATCGGTCGTCATCCAGTGTTTATACATTGTATCCTCTAAGTACAGACATCACAGGACGAACAGGACATTCACACAGACACATAACACTTAACATACATGCCCGCGGCAGGATTCGAACCGGCGATCTTCGGCCCGCGGAGCTTAGCACTCTAGCCCCCACGCTACCGAGGCCGGCTTAAATACCACTTGTACCACAACTCTTTGCTTTATACCTGTTTAGAATTCCTCTACCGGGCAAGTCACTTTTCTTCCATTCCAATGCTTTTAACCATATTTAGCAACAGTTTATGGCTCACTCTGTCATCTGCCTTGGAAAAATCTGTTATTACACTATCAACTTGGCGACTCTTGCCGATTTCGTTACACACACCCACACACACACATACAGATGGCTTAGGAAAGTTCATTTCGTTGGATATTAATTTACTTATTTCTGTTTAGTAGAATAAATAGTTTTCGGAGCTGTATGTCATGAATGGTAAGAGATATGTCTTGCATAATTTTTAAAACGGCAGAGGATTGTGATTTGGACAGGATACCTAGTTGGGTGGTTAAACATGGGATGAAGATAAATGCAAAGAAGAGTCAGCTTATTAGATACACAAATAAAAAACAAAAGGTTAATTATGAATATAAGGTGGGGAAAGAATTGCTTGCTGAAGACTTGAAATGTAAATATCTTAGAATTACTTTTGATAACAAACTTAACTGGGCAGGACACATAGGACAGGTGGTAGGAAAAGGTTTCAAAGTTCTGCACTTGTTGGAGAGAGTGATGAGGGGATGTACGAGAGAAGTAAAGGAATTGGGTTACAAAACTTTAGTCAGACCATTGCATGAATATGGTAGTGTAGTATCGGAACACATTTAGAGTATCAAATACAAGAGTTGGAAAGGGTGAAAAAAAAAAAGAAGGCTTGTAGATTTCTTTCTGGAAATTACCGGAGAACGTAATCAGTCACAGATATGATAAAAGAGCTTGAATGGGATTCATTGGAAGACGGCCATGGAAGTATACAAGGCGTATATTGGTCAGGAGCTACGGAAAGATATTGGTGTAATAATGAAAAGTAATGAATGGAAGGGCAAAGATGACCATGACCACAAGCTAGCACTCGATTTCAGGCACAAGGGTGTAGGTAGATCTCTTTTTTAAATAAGGGTGTCAGGGATTGAAATTAGTTATCAAGATAAATGATAAATAACCAAGCAAAACACTGAAATAATCTAAAGTTGAATTTTGTAGATGGCAAATGAAGGTGGGTGCAGGAAACGGGGAAGATGGGTGCGTATGTAAATTGCCACCGGAGCGTGCGATCCATTGCAATTTTAACTAAACTAAATTAAAGAAATTAGAGAAACTCCCTTATTCCAGATTAAGTGGTGAATTTAATGGATGGTACTAGATTATTTCATTATCTTTTTTTTTTTTTTTTTTTTTACCTTCACCCGTACGTCCCTTTCACCTCTGTTGATACCTAAACTGTTTTGTCTCATGATGACGTACCTTTGTAATCAAGAGGCACACGTCATTGTATAGGGTGTTTGGTACGACATCATCGAGCCCAGTTGTGATTCACAGCCTCCTGACGTATCTCCCTGCTGGATGGGACGAGACGCCGGCGACGCTTCTAATTGCATTCCAGGGCGTCTCGACGCTGACGTCGCTCTACGGACGTGCAGATTAACAGAACGGGGATTGGATTGGACTGTGGTACCACTCTATTGGAGGCAGACCACCCTGCTGCAAGACTTACAGAATACTGGAGGAACGCGTCCAAAAAAGCTTCTGGAATATCTGTTACAACCATTATTAAAAACTCTCCGTCTCTGTCCGGAAACTCTTTCTGTCAATAACAAAAATACGAGTTATAACAAACACGCAGACAGGCACTTTTTTGATTAATATTGAGATGATCAGAACCGGGAGAGTGTACCCTACTATCCTAACATCAACACGGGAAACACCGAGAGTGATGGGGGATGGTGGTTCGAATCCCCGTCCGCGCATCCAGATTTGGGTTTTCCATTGTTTTCCCAAATCACTCCAGGGAAATGCGGCGATGCTTCCTTCTATAAGGCCATGGCCGAATTCCTTCCCATTCCTTTTACCAAGTCCCAGGCCACCTCCAAATGACCTTTACCTCGACGAGAAGTAAAGGGAAAAAAAAACACGTGAAACGACACAGCATACATGTCCCGAAATTATTCGTTTATCTTTCATATACAACTATCAAGTATTTAATTTCGAACCGTGTCTTAAAATAAGGACTTTTTTTTAAAAAAAAAAAAAAAAAAAAAAAAGAAAGAAAAATGCTACTGAGTCATTTCAGCCAGGACGAGAACATTTTACTTTTTCTTTTAAATTGTGTGGAGTTTTTATGTTAGCTCCTGGGTTACAATTTCCAAAAACTCTACGTTGAGCCACATCAGTGTTACTCCTGGCGTCATAATGTGGGGAGCCATCGGGTATGATTTCAGTTCACGGCTGGTAGTGATTGAGGTAACTCTGACGGCACAACGGTACGCCACAGACATGTGTTACCTACCATGTGACAGTACCGTGGTGCCATTTTTCTATTACAATGCTCGTCCACACACGGAAAGTGTCTACATGAACTGTCTGCGTGATTTTGCGGTACTCCCGTGGCCAGCAAGATCCCCAGATCTGTCCCCGATAGAACATGTGTGGGACCAGCTCAGACGCCAACTCCGTCCCGTTGCCAGTATCCAGGATATCATGGACCAGTTACAATAGTTGTGGCCAGGAGATGTTACAATGTATTCACAACCGAATCAGTAAAGGCATCACGATCAAATTGGGTGCATCGTCGTACTGTTAAGTTGGCTCATGCTGCCAATTTCTATGTAAAATTGACTTGATTTTGTAGTAACTTAAATAACATGACAACCCGTGAAGTTTAATTACGTTTCTTCTTCGCGTTTTGGGTTATCAAACATTTTGTCAGACAGTATACCTTGCTGTCAGGCTAAATGGTTAGCTTGAGGAGGCGTTATTAGCCAGCGATACTTACAATTATATACTTTTCCTCCGTTTTTATATGATACTGATGCATCACATATACGTTGTACTGCACAGAAAGGTGCAGAAAGAACAACATTGAAATTTTGTGGGTAGGACTCAAGAAGACATTAGATACATCGTCCTGACGCTCTTACTTCGTATCTCCTCCAGAGAACATTATGATATTTATTTAGTACACAGTGAAGTGTTTCTCTCCCTCTCTTATCGTGTTCGATATGTACCCCCACCTGAATTCTCCCTAACGTGTATTTCCGTTGGGGCAC
Organism: Vandiemenella viatica; assembly: GCA_031002005.1. Taxonomy (NCBI): domain Eukaryota; kingdom Metazoa; phylum Arthropoda; class Insecta; order Orthoptera; family Morabidae; genus Vandiemenella; species Vandiemenella viatica. The sequence continues at coordinate 83,291,852 of CM061918.1, forward strand.
TGTAGCACTGACAATGGATATGAGGTCAAGTGACTTAAAGAGTCTTTGAGTTATCTATGTGGTGGTCTAATTATCGTTCAGTCACGCGTAAGCTAAGTGGCTAAATGACCTTAAATCGTCTCCACCATAGCGAATCGCTCGCAGACAGCTGTCAATCTTCATTAGCAGACGCGTCACCATACTTAAACACACAAAGAGAAGCATTTTTTTTTTTTTTTTGCTTCAATTGAATAATGTTCCGTTTCTGCGCCGTACTTGTGTGGTAATGCACAGGAAATTAATTATAGATATTTTCTAACGCAAATATTTCGAAAAATAGGGCTAGTTTAGAAGAAATGATTGAGCACAAACATATTGAGTAAATACCCTTGGACCGGAGTTATTGCGGGAAACCATGTAAAACCAAATCTGGATGGTCAGACGGGGATTTGAACCCGTATCCTTCCAAATACCACGCCAGACCACTACTTACCACTCACCGTTGATGTCTATGTTTAGAGATGTTGAGACGTGGCCATGTGAACGGCTAACATTGTAAGTTGTTGTGAAGACTGCTACGGGAATCATTACGGTAAAGATTGCAGAATTATTTCGAATACCTTTTTAATTCAGTAATTCTTAATTATTCATAATTAAAAATAATATAGGGCGTGCCAATAAACCTGGTACACTACAATATATATATATATTGTACTGCAAAATATAGAAGTCAATTTAATGCCATTTTTACTGACGTCTTTGTCTCAAAGCGCTATTACGTAGAAACTTAGATTTATTCCCTATATTTACGCAACACATACTGAAAATGTTCACAATTAATATTGTTGTAAGTAGCAGGCATTAGAAGCAAACACTTTGATTTTGCGGTTGCTTTTCCAAATAGTAATATTATTTAACTGAAAGGTTAAGGTCAGAATCCATTGCGTCTTAATTGAAAAGGTTAATATTACAGCTGATGAATCTCACTGTAATTGAATGACCTCAGTAACAGCCAGAGCGGCGATTCATTCGGAGTTGGACTTGGTTTTTCTTTGTGAATTTACTCCTCGTCAATGTTGAGGTAATTAGTGACGGTAAACGATTGGGGAAAAGGAACGGGAAGGAATTCGACCAAGATCTTTTCATAAAAATATCCCGGCATGCACTTGAAGACATTTCCGGAAACCATGGAAAACCAAAATCTAAGTTGCTGATCAGAACTTGCGTCCTCGTTTCGTTGTTGGAGAGAAGTGGAGTGGATTCCGCTACCTAACCTAAAAACAACTACAGCGCTGAAATTTTAACCATCCAATTACCGCCTGAGCTACCACGTATATATCTGTAATACATTTCCGCCTGTGCGTAAGACAGAGCCTTGTAAATACGCCTCCTTTGCACCAACTGTGACAAAATTTCACAGAAAGGACTGGCCTGGCGGGAGGACGCAGGTTCCAATCCCCGCCCCCTCTAATGACCTCGACGTCGACGAGGCGTAAAACCATAAGTAAAATAAAATAAAAAACAGAAAGGAGTAATATTCTGAACGGAAAACAGATCCGTAGAGACAGAGCCAAAGAAACTATTTTACAGTATCTCCCATTCCATATTATTATATAGATGTTCAAATGCGCAATAGGCGTAAATATTATATTTGGATATTTTTAATTAATAAAACTGAGTATTGCTACCAAATTCGTTAAAAGCATGCCTACTCCCGCCCTCTAATTTTACAACCATTCAACTGAAAAGTTTTTAAAACAAGTATTAGTGACTGTAAATAAATGTTTTATTTTCGATATTAAGATAAGTTAACAAGTTTATAAGATTTTCACATTATTCAGTTACTATAAATCGTTCTCAAATTTCCTCCATCCCATTTTTTGTTTCTAGTGAAATTTCGAAAGACGGTGATTGTTATTCCCAGAGAACAGAAAGGTAGTTAGGTAGCAATTAAAAATAAATAAATTAATTAAAAAAAAAAAACAACAGAAAATTAGAGTAGGCCTACATCCCACACATAAAAGATTTTGTGTGTGTGTGTGTGTGTACCGCTGAACAGCTATTCAAAGATGGAACTTTTTTTAGCAATGTGTTCCGTGAATTATGAGCATGTCGATAATAGTTGATGAATGAAGCAATTATGTATAATTGTACGGTTGCTTATTGTTTGATCAGACAGATGTTTCTTAACAAGTGTTGTTTCACCATTGTCACGTGATTTTTTTTTTCAGATTCTTTGTACGCTTTTATTTCTCTCAATTCAGCAGTTTCAGTAAACAGAAATCAAAACACATTACATTTTCTGCAGAGATGTAACACCACCCAACATAGAATCCCAGCCCAGAGACTACAAACTCTTAAAAAAAAAAAAAACACAAAAAAAACTATTGTTACCTACCTCGTAGACGACATCATTCAAGTATTATCATCTCCTTATATATGAATGATTCGAATCTAGTGCAACATAAAATTTTGAACAGACAAGTAAAACAATCAGTAGGCCCTACTAATAAAAGGCCACATTATTCCTCGTGCCCATAAAGCGCCCGATCTTTGCAGTAGGTCAGTATATTTTTAAATTTACATTTGAAGCCCCAACCATTAAGAAAAATATACGTATTTCCTTTAAAACTACAATTATGAAGAGGATTGTGCATTAGATTGAGGTTGAGTCGAAATGTGTGAAAAATTATACCATTAAAAATAAATTTTATGAACATTATTTAATAACAATTAGATTTAGCAAAGTAGCCGAGAAGAAATAAATTGCCAGATCACGCTCTTGGCTCGGGCAAAATATAACGATGTATCGAAATAGGGAGGGTTTTTTTTTTATATAGAATAATCGATATTTAACAGCAATATTTTGTTCTAGATATATAAAAAAATTCATATTTTATTTTGAGTATCAATTTTAAGTACCAATTCGATATTTTTGCACGAAAGCAAATCAGTATCCAATTTCATGTGTGACAAACATATTGAATAACTGTACTGTACGTAGATATCTGATCTGAACGCTTCTTAAAAAAAGTGAATTCGTCGTAATTTATTAGTTTTTCATCAAGCAGCTGGATTTGATGGTATATATCCTGAACTTTTGGCCCACTGTGGACCAGCTACAGTAAGATGGCTTACCAACTTCTTCTCAAATATCCTACAAACTGGAAACCTCCCACTGTTAATGAAGAAAACAAAAATAATAGCCATATTGAAACCAAATAAGGACCCCACGAAAGTGGCAAATTATCGACCAATAGCACTTCTAAGTGTAACATACAAACTCCTTGAGCGCCTGATCTACAATAGAATTTCTGAAGTGATCAATAAACACATTCCCATAGAACAAGCAGGATTTAGGCCAGGGAGAAGTTGTAGTGACCAGGTTTTCACTCTCACCTCTCATATTGAAAATGGGTTTGAGAAGAAATCAGTAAGTGTGGCTGCCTTTTTGGATCTGTCAGCTGCTTATGACACTGTTTGGCGAGAAAAACTTCTTCTGAAATTTTTGAGTATTATCCCATGTCGAAAACTAACAGAACTACTTAACAACATGTTGAGCAATAGATACTTTCAGATATACTCTGATAATGACAGAAGCAGAATATTTATACTAAATGATGGTTTACCCCAAGGATCTGTTTTAGTGCCCCTCCTATTCAATTTGTGTACTCATGATTTACCAGAAACATCTTCAAGAAAATTTACTTATGCTGATGACATTTGTTTGGTGAACCAGAACCCCAACTTTTCTGGTGCAGAAACAACTTTATCAGCAGATCTGGAAAAGTTAGATGACTACTTCAAGAAATGGTGCCTCCATCTAAATCCTCAGAAAACAGTTACTTCAACATTTCATTTACGCAACAGACAAGCACACTATAAACCAGAAGTTAAATTCAGAGACCAACTCTTGCCTTTTTGCGGCACACCAAAATATCTGGGTATAACACTGGACAGAACTCTAACTTTCAAACAGCATCTCTCAAACGTGGCTGCCAAACTCAAAACTAGAAATAATATTCTCCATAAGCTTGCAGGTACTTCATGGGGAGCCAGTGCTCACATGCTCACATTCTAAGATCCACAGCCTTAGCTCTGTCATACTCTGTTGCTGAAAATTGCTGCCTATCCTGGATCAATAGTGCCCATACAAAGAAGATAGATGTGCAACTCAATCAGGCAATGAGGATAATTACGGGATGTATTCACAGTACGAACACCATATGGCTTCCAGTGCTATGCAACATCTCACCCCCAGCACTAAGAAGATCAGAAGCTCTCTTAAAAATCTGGAAAAATATCCTGAAGAACCCTCAGCTGCCTATACATCAAGACATGATTCAAACAAAACATCAACCCTTGAAATAAAGAAAACCACCATGGCGCACAGCAATCAACCATACAGAGTCTTCTTTCAACACCAATAAGCTGTGGACAACTCAATGGGAGCAGTCATCAGTAGCCAATAAAAATCTAGTTGAGGATCCCTCAATAAGGTTACAAGGTTTCGATCCCCCCAGGCGGCAGTGGAGAATCATCAATCGGATTCGAACAGGACAAGGCCGATGTGCTTACTTACTACACAAATGGGGCTGGGTAGATTCTGCAAATTGTGACTGTGGAGCCACCTTACAGACAATCAATCACATCGTTTCTGACTGTCCTGTTCGGGCCTACAAGGGAACAATGGCGGAATTACATGATGCGTCGATCAGTGCAGTTGACTTGATTAAAACATTAGATCTCGAGATATGAAATTGTACAAGCTTGTGATATGTACATTTCCTATTGTGTACCTCATAAATAATCATACGATAAATAAATAAATGGTTAAAAGGTAAAAAAAAAAAAAGATGTTAAATTTCTAACAGGTTTCTGTTAAGGTACTCATTTCTTTGTGAACATATTAAATGTTAACGGTTAGATTATTTTTAATCAAGTTGGAGAATATTGATTAAACATCCACGTTGCGAAACTAAAGGTTGACGTCAATTTACAGCTACTATTTCAATAGGTTGTTTCGTTGATGAATAGAAGGTAATGCGTTGTCGAAGTGTCTCATATGCCAAGCCTCTTCTGCGTCGTCTGAAAGATGTCTTTCACAGTTTACTTTGCGGCACCGGACAACAGGAGTTTATTGACAGGGGGAACATATAAAACAGGAAGTTCTTTTGATGTCTACATTGGATGAATACTGGTTTGACTGATAGTAAAAATAGGTAAATGAATATCAGTTTCTATATATTCCACACGTTCTTAAATTTTTCGAATTTTCTTAAATATTTTGATATAGTTTGGGATTATTTTTTTTATATATTACTGCAAATATCGATATTTTTCTTTCGATACATATCGATATTGTTTGTAAATAGCGTTACGATATATAACGTTTCATTTGCCTATACCTGCTTCGTTCTAACCCCGCCAGCTTTACTGCGCTAAGAATCGACTGAACAATATATAACGTAAAAAATTATTTCATTCAAAATTGGTAAATAATGAATAAAATTCGAATACAAAGCGTTGGGAGCAACGAAAAATATATAAAATACATAGTACTTTACGCGACTGCGAGAAATATAGTTCAATATACGAAAAATATATAAAATATATTAGCAGTCTACGCGACTGTGAGAAATATAGCTCAATCTATATATATAAAGATGAATGTATGGGGCAAGTGACTGGTTACACTAGAACTTCTACGAGCTGCTGACCCCGGCGCTGTTCCGGCCCACATATTGAGCCAGCTGCAAGAAGTCGCCCGCTACTGCACGCATAGCCGCCATGCCACGAGTCTTCCAGAATATACGAGTATATTTGGAAGAAATTCGCCACGACGGGCAGAAGTGCCATCACTACATAATCAGGGCCAGTGACTTCATCGCAAACCAGAACAAGGCAACCCGCGAGACATGGAAGCGCAGACTGGCAGCCAACAACCAGGAGGAGAGGTGGTCTTTGGTTGTAAAGATCCACCTTGACGAAATTAATTTCGTATACGATCTGCCAACAAACTACAAGAACCTCATGAAGTGTCTCACAAGACACGAATGCAGCCATCTTGCCAAGAAGCGGATCATCCGTGATGACCCAAGCTGGCCAGAGGAGTGGCCCGAAGCGGTGGTGTTCCCAACGCTCTGGGCGCACGACTTTGACCTGGAGCAATACATCGCCAAGCTGAAACGAAGATTTAACATCATGCCGTACCCGCAAGAAGAACCAGTAGCAGACGAGACGGAAGATGTCGACGAACTCCCACAAACTGAAGACACGCAAGATGTGGAAGATCGGTCATCTCAAGAAGAAACACAGCAGACGGAACAAGGGCCAGTCGTACCCATCACGGCGGAGTACGACGGAAACTACGTCGAGCTGATGGCCGAGCTCCTCGCGGAAACGTCGGACCTCCTTCTCGCTATCCCACTGAAGGGCGGGCTGAAGTTTCTCCCGCAACATCCCGACCAACTACAACGGCTGACCAAGTTCCTTCAAGCGAATGGGATCGTCCACGCCCCACAACTGCCCAAGAGACCCACCCAAGATGTCAACACCACTGCAGTGGGAAAGGAAGCTCCTGAGCAGCAGAATCCAGAGGGCCACAACAACATGCTCTCTGATGGAGTGAGTACCATTGACACAACGCCGACCACCGTGGAGAAACCGCCCCCACGCAACGCCACAACGCAGACCATCTCAGCGAAGCCACCCTCACGCAGCCCGGTCCAGTGCTTCAGGTGCCAAAAATTCCGGCACTATGCCAGGGACTGCACTGAACCGGTCAGGTGTGTCCGCTGCGGAGGAGGACATATGCTTGCAGACTGCAAAACACCACGGGATGAGCCAGTCTGCTGTAATTGTGGATCCAGGCACGCAGCTTCTTTCCGCGGTTGTGACACGTGGAAGAAGCAACTTCGCAAGACTCGACAGCACCGGAGCACAAGGCTCCATACGCAGCCCGCACCAAGTCGGGAAGTATGCAAGACTCGATCAAAAAAAATGATGAAAACTCTGAAAAAGATTAAAGAAGCAAAGGACGACACAGGGAAACTGTTTGCCTTAATGAAAGGCGAAATGTCGCTCTTGAAGTAATGGCGGGCCAACAGGTACGCCAAATTGACTGCAAAATAGCCTTCTGGAACGCGAACAGTGTCGGAACAAAAAAACTAGAGCTACAAGAATTCATGCGGCGTAACGAGCTAGACATAGTCCTCCTCACCGAAACATGCCTAAAGCCGAACATGAAATTCAACATATCCGGATATCAGGCATACAGGAATGACAGGATCGGGCAAAGGGGAGGCGGTACGGCTATCCTAATCAAGAAAAAGATATCCCATCAACATGTCCAGACACCACAACTACTATCCATGGAAGCCACGGCGGTACGGATACATACCGTCGAGGGCCACATCGTACTCATCTCAACGTACCAGCCCCCAAACAAGCCTCTATACGAAGTCGACCTGGACTCCCTGATAGCAACGGGAAGAAAGGTCATAATCGCAGGGGACTTGAACTCCAAGCATCAAACTTGGAACTCTAGGACCAACAATGCTAGAGGTGTACAGCTCCTGGAACTAACCGGTAGACGGAACATACATGTGCTGGGACCAAAAGAACCAACTTACATCCCTAACGACAGACGGCGACGAGGAGATGTCCTTGACGTGGCCGTCGTCAAGGACATCGACCGCAGGGTTCGACTACAAACAGTCAACGATATGTCTTCAGACCACCAGCCAGTTCTCCTATCAATTAGGAATTGGGTCCTGCCTCACACCAAACCTAAGAAAATCAAGGAAACCGATTGGGACCAATTCAATAGAGTCGTACACAACAAGATCAGAGCCAACTACAATGTGACATCCAGAGCAAGGTTCGATCAGGCAATCGAACACTTTGACAGTGTGGTGAAGGACGCGGACAAACGCTCCTCTGTAACAACATCCCACAGGATACCAACAACCACGGAGCTGCCACCAGACATTGAAAATCTAAGGTACCTCAAAAATACATCTAGGAAGCTATGGCAGCGTTTCCGCGACCCTCGAGACAAGCAAAGGTACAGACAGCTAACCAAGGAGCTGAAAGGGCGCTTGCAAGAATTAAAAACTCAGCAGTGGGAAACGAAAATGTCACAGCTCACACTTCAAAACAAAGAAGCCTGGCAACTGGTGCGGGCACTTAAACAGCCGAGAGAATCAAACATAGCGATTAATGGACCAGCCGGGCCATGCTTTATGCCAATGGAGAAGGCAGAAGTCCTGGCGGAGCACTTTGCGGCACAATACACCGAGGTGGAATATAACCTTACAGATGCTGAAAAACAGACGGCCGATAATATCAGAGAAACGGCCCACGACATTATGGAGGCACCACCAGAGGACGAACCCGAGCTCGCCACACCAGGAGAGGTCCGCGGAGTGATAAAGAAACTCCACAAAAACAAGTCCCCGGGGGCAGACCAAATCACCAATATGCATTTAAAAAACCTGCCGACCAAAGGCATAGTCCTCCTAACAAAAATTTTCAACGCCTGCATGTTGGAAAGATATTACCCAGACAGCTGGAAAGTCGCGAAGGTCACGGCCATCCCCAAAAGGGGGAAAGACCAGCGACTCCCAAGCAGTTACAGGCCAATCAGTCTACTCCCCGCCGCCTCTAAGGTACTTGAACGCCTTTTGCTTAAGAGAATTAACATCAGCTTAGAGGCGGAGAAAACTATTCGCATTGAGCAATTCGGCTTCCAAAGCCGAGTGGGTAGCACAAGCCAGCTTGTCCGGTTAACTGAAGATGTGACAAGGGGATTTAACATGAGAAACTCGACGGCCGCTGTGTTCTTGGATATAGAAAAGGCGTACGATAAGGTGTGGCACGCCAACCTGATCACCAAGCTAAGAACACAGACGACCATCCGCCACTGCTACATTCAGTTAATCGGAAGCTACCTCACTAACCGGAAATTTTATGTATCCGTTGATGGTCAAAGGTCCGCACTACACTCCATCCCGGCGGGAATCCCCCAGGGGTCTCCAATCGCACCAATCCTGTTCAACTGTTACGTAAACGATCCACCAGCATCACCCTTCATCAAATTCGCACAGTTTGCAGACGACACAACAATATACTCGACAGGCAGCAAACCCGAAGTGACAATCAAGCGAATGCAACGAGGCCTCAACCTCTTCGACAAATGGTGCCGTATAAACAAAATAAAAGTCAATGCAACAAAATGTTCAGCAGTGTTCTTCACCAAAAGAAGGCCAGTACTCACAAGAAAACTAAAAATAATGGGCCAAGAAATTGAATGGAAGAAGGAAACTAAATACCTCGGTATAACGCTTGATTCCAAGCTCCTCTTCCGCAACCACATCCTAGAGAGACGAAGACAGGGCTTAGCAATTATCCAAAACCTTTTTCCAGTACTGAACAGCACGGAACTCACAACCACAACAAAACTCAGACTATACAAGTCTGTCATTCGCCCCTTCATTCTGTATGGATGCCAGGTCTGGGGAACGGCGGCGAACTATAACATCCAACACCTACAACGACTCCAGAACCGGTGCCTCAGGACAATCCTAAGAACGCCTAGGTTCACCTCAACAGCCCACATACACAACGAGACAGATACTGAAAAAATGAGAACAGAAATATTCCGCCAAACCGAGGACTTCTATCGCCGAATAGAAAAATACAGAGACATAGACAACAGGCTCCATACCCTTGGCACAGCAATGCCAAGGCACTGGCACTCACACAGAGTACCATTAAGCATTATATACCAGCCTGAATAAACTGGTATGATACATAAGAAAACTGTAGGGGTTTTTCACATAAGGTCGTCCTAGACGACCATAGCCATGTTTTCCCCTCAAAGCGCAAATAAAAAGAGTCCCCAAACCAACCTATCCAATACAAGTGACACTTAGCAGTAGAGCTACCACGGTAGCGGGACATGCACAAACAGAGCCCTTGTGGCTGCGACACACACACAAAAAAAAAAAAAAAAAAAAAAAAAAAAAAAAAAAAAAAAAAAAAAACCACAACAGGATGCAAAGGCAAATAAAAGCTGATGTCCAACAGCATCGGAACCGTGAATGGGCTAGTCTCCTGGCAACAATCAATATCGAAGATGGCTCTGCCTGGAAACTCACCCGCAGAATCCTCCGACGAACGGCTAAATTGCCTCCCCTATATGTTGGCAACAACGTCATTTCTGTCCCCATAGAGAAAGCGGAAGCCCTAGCGGAGGTTTTTCAGGGGAACTTCAGGCCAGTCAATGAACATCTAGATGCTCAACATATCCAGCTAGTGGAGGAACGACTTCAACGTTTCCTCAACACTGTCATCCCTGAAGATGAAGAAATTGAACCAATAACTAGCGAAGAAGTATCCAACATGATTCGACAATGTAATCCTAACAAAGCAACGGGTCATGATGGCATAGGAGCCACCCTACTGAAACAGCTACCTGACCAGGCAATTCAGTACCTTACCGCAGTATTCAATCGGATACTTACCACTGGCGAATTTCCTGACTCTTGGAAGCAGGCTGACATTGTGGCGATACCTAAACCAGGCAAGGACAGGAGATCTCCAAAATCATATAGGCCAATCAGCTTGTTACCAACAATGTCAAAAATTTTCGAACGATTATACTTAAAAAGACTCAGCCGGCACATAGACCAGGACCATCTGTTACCGAATGAACAATTCGGCTTTAGAAAACAGCATGCAACTACACAGCAATTACTACGTCTAGTGGAACATGCATTCAGTGCAATTGAGAAGAAAGAATTCTTCGGGGCCGTACTATTAGACGTTAGTAGAGCCTTTGACTCTGTTTGGCATCAGGGGCTTCTCTACAAGCTGTTAGTTTTAGGTTTCCCCCTGTCGCATGTGAGACTACTGAAGAGCTACCTCTCAAACAGGACCTTTAGGGTACTCCTCGAAGACGCCCTTTCTTCTGCAAGAGCAATAGAGGCCGGAGTCCCACAAGGGTCAGTAATTGGCCCAGTACTCTATAACTTGTACACTTCTGACTTGCCAAGAACTGACCGAGTCCATACTGCGCTCTACGCGGATGACACGGCCCAGTTTACCAGGAGCATGAGACCGAATATAGCAAGAGCATCGCTACAAAGAGCTTGCAAAAACATTGAAAACTGGGCCAAAAGATGGCGACTGGCATTTAACGCAGGAAAGAGTCAAGCGGTTTTTATTACTAGACGGAAGGTCCCTCAACTACCGCCAATCACACTCTTTGATGAGCCCATTCCATGGACGCAAACTGCCACTTATCTTGGAGTCACACTCGACAGAAGACTAACATGGAAGCAACATGTAAACAAATTGAGAGCAAAAGCGGAGGGCAGGATGAAATCTCTATATTCTGTCCTAAACCCATCGTCGACACTCAAGCCTAATCAGGCCATCAGGCTGTACACTGCTCTAGTGCGACCAGTTCTAGATTATGCTGCAGTGGTTTGGGGCAATGCCGCCTCCAACCACATTGACCGAATCCAGACTATACAAAATAGAGCAATTCGTTTTGCATTCAAGCTACCAAGGGGTACGCCGTCCGCCGCCCTTCACGAAATCAGCGGTCTCGAGCCACTAAAAATAAGATTTGTCAAATTAGCTAGGCAATTCTACAAAAATTGCTCCCAATCAGCTAACCCGCTGATAGAGCAACTTGGCAGCACTGCAAGAATTAATGACAACATTAGGTGGCCCGTCCACCTAACTCGATAACGAGAACCCGGAAATGACAAATCCACCAAAGCCACACCGATTATGATAACCAGTATGAAATGGAAGGAGATACAGTACCGCTGTAAGAACTTCCTCCCACTCCGGGAAAGATGGAACCTGGATGAATTATGTCAATGGACAACACTCTACGAATTGGGACTCCCGGGACAGCTTGTCAAATTGATAAAATCATACCTGGAAAACCGCTCCTTCAAAGTCAAAATTGGTAACGCCTATTCCACAAGGCGTAGTATTCAGGCAGGAGTACCACAAGGCTCGACCCTAGGACCTCTGCTATAGTCCCTATATACAGCCAATGTACCTTCTCAAAACGGAATTCACACCGCCACATATGCTGATGATACAGCTTACTTCACTCGCTGCCGCAGCAAAGCTATCGTCACCCGTCGTCTGCAGGAGGTACTGCAGAAGACTGAGGCCTGGGCGAGGAGGTGGCGTATCGGAATCAACCCAACGAAGACCCAAGCCATCTTAATAACTAAAAGGACAGGACCTCGACGGAGACCTCAATTGGATCTACAACTCAAAATACATAATAACTTAATCCCATGGTCAAACACAGTTCGCTACCTTGGAGTCCTGCTTGACTCCAGGTTGACCTGGAGGGCCCACATAAACGACCTCCGCAGAAGAGCTAGCGCGAGACTTCAAGCGCTGTACCCAGTGCTAAACAGGGACAGTAAGCTCTCCGCACCCTTAGGAGTACGGATCTACTGCACCTTAGTAAGACCAATACTTGAATATGCCTGCCCTGTGTGGGGATACACAGCTAAAACAAATCTTGACCGACTTCAAATAATTCAGAATCGAGCTTTGAAGAGAGCACTTCATCTTGACTGCAGATTTCCCACAATTGCCCTTCATGAAGCCACAGGCCTACTAACTTTAAAACAACGATTCAAGGATCTTGCTACCAAATTTTATAATACAGCCCGTAAATCATGTCGATTTTCTCTGTCCTATTACTTTGTGTCTGCTTAAATGTTTCTGGCACCAATTTATTTTGCTTTCTTTTTTGACATGCCTTGCGGGCGTAAACTGGCCTAAGTTGTAGCTCTAGCAGAGCACGAGGAGCTTAAGTTATTAGAACCCAAGAATCGGATGCTCTTGCTGAAGAAAGAAGAAAAGTCCAAGCTGAAATAAAGCTGCCCTTAGTTAACACCCCCCTCCCCACATCCCCTCACATTCGTTTGTTTTTCTGTTTTTAAATATGTTGGAAATTGATTCTCTTCAAGAGACAGGTTCGATGGTAGAATGATATAGTGATGGGTTTCCGGTCATATTATGCCGACTCGGTGTTGTTTGGGACCAATCCTTCGCTACCAAGAATTTTCTATATACAATTCTGGCAAAGAAATTCATAATCCACGCGTAAACAGACGGCATTTTATGCTTAATTGTTGAAACTGATTACCGTACGAAGTCGCGGGTATCAGCTAGTGTGTTTATAAAATTAGAACACAAGATTTTTTTTAAAAAAACCTTAATACCAAAACAGGAAACAAACTTAAAACTGAGACCTTTATGTAACAATGAAGCGGAAATACTTATTTCTGTGGAAGATGTAGATTTTCATGTGGTAAGTAAATTACATACTAGCTTTTTTATGGCTGACTACGGGTAACCGCCCACCATAGCTGGTAACAGTTTGTACCTTCCCCTGCACAGCCTTACAGCTTATTAATACCCGCGCAAAACGTCAGCGTATCATACTTTATTTCATAAAGTCTAACGACAAAATTTCTCCTCGGATATTCTGCCGGATAAGTTTCTCTATCCACAACGTTTCGGCAGCAACCTCCGCTGCCATCATCAGGTGAGATGTGATAGCGAAGCTACCATTGCGACGACACCGCACCGACAGTGGACAGAAGAATTTATCCGTCAGAGTACCCGAGAAAAATTTTTGCTAGGCGTACTCCGGGAAAAACTTAATTCTCACATCAAGTTTAACGACTTTGATATTATAAAATAAGGACGAAGCTTCTCTTACCGTCGAGAATTTTACACACAAACAGGTGACCCGTGAGAAAATTTCGCGAATGATATACGATGAATAACGAGGTTGGTGGTTTGAAGTAAAATGAAAGAAGAACCGACTCGTTTATTGCAGTACTTTATTTGTCAACTGAAACAAGTACGTAGTAAAACTCAACGTCTTAAGAAACAATTGTAAATGATGAAATGTTTCCCTAAAGCCGCGTTCCCACGACGTCTTGTAAGGAAGGCGGGACGGGACGGGACCTCATTAGCCGAAGTGTAGGGACGAGCGCGCGCCGCAGGTTAGCCCTCGCTTACCTCGCCGCCAACTCCCCACCATGCTGCCCAGTGTCGTTTGGCACAGAGCACTTTACAGGAAAAGAAGGGGTGCGCACCGCTGCTGCAAACCGATGGCAACAGCGCACCGCTACACACGCCTATGATGTTTACCGACATAGAGTGGGTAGCTGCGTCTCGTCCCCGCTAGCAGAGGCGGCCCCGTTCCCATGGAGTGTTGTTGAGTATTCGTCCGGTCCCGCATTCGTTACAAGACGTCGTGGGAACGCAACTTAGCAGAAACAAAAATATCCGAAAACCTCCTTACTGACACACATCACACACACACAGTTTATCCAAATCGCTAAGATACGTGGAGCTACTATCTAGCGTTAATGGGAGCACTGCTTACCGATGCCAGCGAAGTCTCGCAGCTCGGCTCTGAACTGTTACATTTTGTAGCAACATTTGCTGATTTATCAAATGAAATATTTTGCAATATTGCGGTCATGGCACATGTGAAAATTCGGTATGTGTTGCTGCTATCTAGTGGTAACGCGATCAATCCTTATCGACACCAGCGCACTCTTCCAGCATGACTCGGAACTATCGCATACACGTGACCTTGATTGTTCATAATTTTGCCACTTGCGAGCTGAATTTCGAATAAAATTGTAGTTTAAAAAACTAAAAACACGCTTTCGTAGTAATGTGAACTAAAAGGTTAAAAATAATCTTTAAATATAAATATTTTGTTTAACAGTGATGGGACGTCCCACCATTCAGGATAAATTTTTTTTTTTTTGAATAAGCTTAAAGAATAAAGTCACTGATTACAAAATTAACTTTAATGTAAAAAAGCATGGGGTGCTATATAAGTTGTCTTATATTTTTTGTCGTTCGCTGTTTGTAAAGGTAGAGTCATTGTCAAAAGTTGTGTAGAGAGCACCCCACGCTTTTTTTTTACATTAAAGTTAATTTTGTAATCAATGACTTTATTCTTTAAGCTTATTCAAAAAAAAAATTAATTTATCCTGAATTGTGGGACGTCCCATCACTGTTAAACAAAATATTTATATTTAAAGATTATTTTTAACCTTTTAGTTCACATTACTACGAAAGCGTGTTTTTAGTTTTTTAAACTACAATTTTATTTTTAACTTTTTAGTTCAGATAGTTTCAAAAGTATGTTTCCTACTGTTGGCTTTTCTTCGCCAATCTCTCTTTATCTTTGTGTTGTAGTTTCATTTTTAATTATTACTTCCACGAGTTAAATACAATTAAATGGCAGCTCAGCCACAGGTCCAATAGCAGGGTAAATGTGGAAGACTGCTCTTCTATAATAGAAAGAAGTAATGTTTCGAATACTCACTATTCAACATCACGTTAAGTGACTGCAGACAGAGAAACCTTTCTGGATAGGAGACAGTGGAAGACAATCGTCGTCAGCAACCAAGGCTTATAAATCACACCCGGGAAACTGGAGATGGTCAAAGTAACGAGAATAGCAGGACGTTGCTAAGAGACTGCTGTATTGTTAACGGTTCTTAAAACGTGTGCAAATTTTTTCTGTTTTTACTGTCAAAGTAATGATAATATCAAGATATAGCTATGAAATTATTGTATTGTAATCAGTTATCAATACATCAGCAAAATTTCAAACAATTCGGACATCTGGAATTGGGTTAAAATTAAATTGCAAAATTTCACGACATTCAACCATTTTTCTTTTGTTACTGTCAAAGTAATGAGAATAGCAGGATATAGCTATGAAATTCTTGTATTGTCACCGGTCCTTAATATGTGTGCCAAATTTCAACCAGCTCGGACATCTAGAAGTGGGTCAAAATGGAGTTGAAAACTTCCGTTACATTCATACATACATACATACATACATACAAGTCAAGCTAATATAAAGCGTGTAAAAATTCCTTTCTTGCTAACAAATCAGGAACCTTAATCTTTAAAATCATACCTCGTATATGCTTCGTAAAATGAAAGTACCTTTTAGAAATAACGTATATGTTATTTAGGTTGAATATGGCGAGAAAGTTTTGATCGCTGTAACATCGTGTGTAAACATTTTTTTCACTCCATTCGTTACACAAAAGCGTAATATTAATTCGGTATTATTGCTGTAAATACTGGAGATATTATCAAATTTGCAGATTCATAGTCAGACGTGAGAATGATGCCAAGAAATTAATGTTTTATGTTTTTTTACTATGTGAGGAAGTTGGTGACAAAGTGTTGTTGTCGCCGTTTGCGCGTGTGAAGATGAGGTGGTACCAAGTGAAAAGTTGCGTGTTATTTATCTTCATTAGTCAGTGCCATGAGAACGCTGCAATTACGGCTGATTAAATACGCCACATGACCACCTGCATTGGTCTCTGAGCCCCTTAATATCTCATAATTACTACTCACTCCCCTTTCTTTATAAAGTCACACCTCGCTAACGAAATGAGCCAGCATTAGGTGATTTTCATAGTTAGATAGATTAACAATGTACCCTAAAGAAACGTGGTGGGAAAAGGAAATGAACAACAACTTGATTTACGGATTTAATTCAGAAAATTTATGTTCTTAATTAATGATGTTAGCAAAGCGGAGATCTTAATCTTTAAAATGATTCCTCGTTTATTGATTTTCGTTATATGTGAAGGGAGAAAGATGGCTTATCGCAAAAAAACATTTTTTAAATAATATATGATTACTAGTTGAAAGAACACGCCAATGCAACTGTTTAGTTTATTTATTGCTGCGTCGTGCGCGTTTCACCTCTCATCGAGGCATCATCAGCGACGAATCTGTGTTACAGTTTTTATATACAGTTTTATCCTATTATTACATAATTATGGGCATGAGATATTCTATAGCTAAAAGTAACTTACTATTTACATTTGTTACTCTGCGCATCTTCGTTTTCATATACAACGCATGTTTTGCCTGTATCATATTTACAATATTGTTTGTTATCATCGTTCCGTCATCTGTTAGCGTCAGCTGGTTTGTTTATGTCTTGTCGCGTCCTTCAGTTGTCTGCTGTGGCCATTTTGTTTGTATATGTCATGTCTCGGGCCGATAGTGCGAGTTTTGAAAAGTGTGAGTATGTGTGATGGTCTTGTTAGAATGTTTTATATTTATGTGTGATGTATATATGTGTGAGGTTTTATTATAGTTTGTGTTTATTTTGTTTTGTCTGTGAAGTTTGTGTATATTAAATTGAGTAACGTTTTATTTGTGAGGTTTACTTGGTCGTTTAGTACCTGTTTGCCTTCATTTTTTGCTTTTTGTATATATAAGTTTTCCTGTATAGTGATTGTGTTGTGTCTGTGGTTGTTGATAGTGAGAATTTGCATATCTGTGATTATGTTTGTTGGTGAATGGTCATTTTCTATGAGGTGTTCGGCAACTGTGGAATGGTTACTGTATTTTAATGCTCTCATGTGTTCTTTGTATCTGATTTGGAATTGTCTTCGTGTTTGCCCTATGTATACTGCTTCACATTTTTGACAGGTGAGTTGGTAAATGCCTGAATTGTGGTATTTGTTTGTGTCTGAATGGGGTCTAATATGTCTTTGCAGTGAGTTGTCAGTTCGCAGTGCAATTTTAATGCCTTGTTTTTTGAAAATGTTTGCGATTCGGTGTGTGTACTTGTTAGAATATGTCATTGCATACCGTTTCCTTTTGTTTTCATTGTACTGTGTGGTTTGTGTGTTTGTTTGAACTGTGTGTGTTGTAGATGTGTTTTTCTGGTGGGATTAATGTGGTTGCAGTTTGGTTGTGTTGTTTATTATTTATTCTTTTTTCATTTGGTTAATTATTTTTATATTTATATATGATTATTAACTCGTTTTTCCGTTTGCTGAGCCTTCGGCGGACATGCAGCAACTTGTGTCAGAGATATTACATGTGTTTATGTATCAACGAGCACCAAACGTCATAGAGTACTAAGCGGCTGTCTTCCTTGAAGTTGTTGCTTTGCTTTAAAATTCCTACTGCCTCCTGTACTCGTCAAAGCCAACACTGGTCTTCTCTTCGCTACTACTTATAATCTAAAATTTGATCTGCTGCCCGGTGTTGATAGCATGGGGGAACTACGGCAGATTTTTCACTAAAGTAAGGCGGATACGTTCTTTAAGTCTATCCGTGACAGTGTGACCCGTCTCACTGATGTAAACACCGCAAAAACTGCAGGAAATTTCATAAACACCCTCAAGTTGATGGTGGGTGTAAACGGTCTTTTACCCTAGTTAATGACCAACCAAGCTTGCACTTAGTTCTATAAACTGTTGACGAATCCACACGCTTCAACAATTTTCCAACTTGTTTTGTATCTCTTTGTATGTAATAAAGAAAGTAGAATTTCCGTGTCACATTACAAACTTTCCTGTTTAGTGATTGTAGAATGTCGTATCTGAAATATGTCGAAGAGCGGTTGCTGATTGGCTGAGAGTCTTTACAAGGAGAGAATGGGGAGACAGATGTTTATAACCACAAGAAATATCTATGAAAAGCTATCAACTGAGCAGTTCACTACATGAAGGTTTTGTCACATAGACTTCATGTTTTTTTTTTTTTTTTTTTTTTTTTTTTTAAAATAGTTACTTTATATCATACAACACTCAAATCCTTAATCAAAATGACGAGTGACGTTGAGAATAAGAATATTGGCGGAGGTTTTTATTATTATTACTTGTCTCGACTTAAAGCCAGTCAAAAATGAACTGTTTAACGGTGTTCTGGCAGTTAATTTATTCATATTTGCTTAACTAAATAGAATTTTGTGAACGAATTGTTATAAAATAAAGCTCAATGTAATTTCTCGTCCCTGGTGCTATAGCAAAGAGTTTCAGTTGTCAACTCGATCCAGGTTGCATTTCAATCTAACCACAACCTCCGCTAATATTGCCGCAACAAAATCAAAGCTTCAACCACTCAAAAAATAACACATTAATAATAATATTTAATTAAATTGCAATGGAGCACACGCTCCGGTGGCAACTTACCTACACATCCATCTTCCCCCTTCCCTGCAGCCACCTACATATTAACTTTAACTTCGAATCCCTGACATCCTTACCCAAAAAAGAGAATCTTCCTACACCTTTGTACCTGAAATCGAGTGTCTGATTATGGTCATGGTCATCTTTTCCCTTCCATGCATTACTTTTAATTCTTACACCAATATCTTTCCACGCCTCATCACAAATACAGGACTTGTACACTGCCATGACCCTCTTCACCATCCTTCTGTCTTCCAGTGAGTCCCATTCAAGCTCTTTTATCATATCTGTTACTGATTGCATTCTGCGTTAATTTCCATAAACAAATCTAGCAGCCCTTTATTGCACCCTCTCCAACTCCTGTATTGCATGTCATCATGCATCGCGATATAAATTTGATATGAAATATTCACGTGTTCTCCCATATTTCTTTTTTGTTACCTGTGATGCAGATATATATTTTAACAGACGATACATTCTTCATGCGGCTGATACAATAACCCAAGGATGGGAATACCACAGTTTAAGCAATTAAAAAACATAAAAGCGACCATGATTGGCTATACTTCTCATTACGACAATGAAGCAGATCACACCTCAGCAACTGTAAACTGTTGTATTTATACTACCTATTCCTCTGTATATCTCCTACTCTACAGATTTGATTCCTTCGGACTATTATCTGGGTTCAAACACCAAAATATTTTCGTCTAACGATGGGATGGTTTCCGAAGCTACCGTCTGGTGTAGGACAAACCACAGCGTATGGATGGAATCACAACATTCGGGCATCGTTGGGCTATGGACGGACATAAATGAAAACTAGCTTTTTAAAATATCTGTCCTAAAACGGAAACACGTTTTCTTATTTTGGAATTGGCTCAAAGAAGCATATTACCGCTTTTAATAACAATTCCATCTTTCCATAGTTGAATTGAAATTAATTGCTATGAAGTGCGTGCTCTCTATTTACCTGTTTACCCCTTTCACGTAACTATTATTATTTTATCTTATCACGAGGCGCGTCCTGAAAGTAAGTTCCGTTTTAATTTATCTCCACTGCAGCGCTGCGATTGCAGTTCCGCACATGCGCTGTAGACGATGTGCATCAAGGGGAAGAACGTGAGCCATTTGGAGATCGCTATCAGTTACGTACGCTTTGTTGTGCTTGTTTGAAATGTCGGCGTTGATTGAAAATCCCGCCGCCTGTGAAATCAGGTCTGTGATTCGGTTTCTGAATGCGAGGAAAGTGAAACCAAGTGAAATTTATAGGCAAATTTGCGATGTTTACGGACCAAATGCGATGAGTGATTCGATGGTGAGAAGATGGGTCCGATAGTTTGAAGCATTCCACATTTCGAATGCTTCATTTTGCAAGCAAATATTCCTGCAAAGGTGCTTCGTGTCGGACAGCACTGGGCCGTAACGGTACCTCAGGTAGCGCGGCTTGGAATGTTTACTGAATGGGATTTAAAGAGACAGGTGTCGTGGCGGAAATTTTCCATTAGGCGAGAGAGAGGAACGTGTTCCGTGAAAAGATGGACAAAAGTAGTGCCGAAGAGGGTGTGTGTGAGCCAATCACAGCCCCTGTGTGGTTTCACGCGGACTAATACGATTTCTCTGCTTTCCATACAACGCGGGAGGAGACTTTGCTCCGAGACACCGTCGCGTGGGGTGCTTGTGTGAAGGAGGGAGCTTCTGAGCGGGTCGACGTAGGTTCGACACTCGCGGCGACTAAGACAGCCTTCCATAGCGACGGGCTGACTACTAGTGTGCGGCGTATGCAAATTTGTGCCGCTCTGCTTTGTGTGTTGCCGAGAGTGCATCAGTGAATCAGTGCGACCTCACACACACGTGAGTTACTAAGTGATGTGCCTGGTGGTAACTACCATCCGGTAATTCTTGATTGTTGTGAAGATCTCTTGTGGTGGTCTCCTTCAAGCCTCCTTCGTCGCCAAGGAATACATCCACGGTAATATTTTCAAGTACCTGCTACCGCAAATCTTTGTTTAAAACTGTCGAGACCCCAAAAACTGTGTTACAAAGCCCAGTAACGGCCTTCATCGCGATAAAGAAGTTCTCACTCTCTGAACTGAGCTAAATTATCATTGTAAATGGTCTGCTATCCCTCTGCTTCGTATCCAACTTGTATTTAATTTTATTTTGTTGTTGTTTTGCATTGGTTTCAATGTCATTATCATTACAATTTTGTGCATAAAATAATTTTTCTTTGCACATAATAAATCTAATGTCATTAATGGTAGATTGCCGTTTTCATTATTTGAAATCTCCCATTTCCAATGCTTAATGGATATAATTAGCTACTTGCATTGTTATTATTAAAATAATTATTGCAGGGAAAATATTTATTAATTTCATGTGGAAGTGATTCCTGGCGCCCAGCTCTTATCACGAATGCAAGTTTTAAGTGGACATTTACAGCTCTCACCAATAAATGGTGCAAGGTGTAGTGTGATTAATATATGTACAGGGTACACTACATAAAATGGCGCCCAACGTGGGGCTTCGAGTAATTAATTTGTCAGTTTACCAAATTATCGGTTTTGTCCAGTAGGCCCCAAACGTAAATGCACAAAATTTGCGGCTCGACAATCATAAGATTTGTGGTGGTCGCTAATAGATTTGTGGCTTTCCACTGTGCGTGTTTTGTTTCAGCTGCAGAGGTTCGCTGAATGGACGCAGATTATATGTGTATATCACTTAGAATATTGTGTTAATTTTATTACAGGTGCAGAAGTTAGGCGACGCGCATGTTATGATTTTTTTTATGTTTAATTTTTGATCTTGTTGAGTTCGTTGTCGGCATGTGGCTCGTCTAATGCAACGTTGTAAATGCAGCTTCGCTTTAATGGTGCAAAGCGAGTTTTCAATTGTTATGCTGCAAAATTTGCTTGTTGTTCTAAGCTACTTGTGCAATCTTATATCTCTAATTAAAGGTATAGTCAAAGAGTCATTTAACGGGGGATATCATATGAATTTGCGGTCCGGCAAAACTTTGATCGGTAAAGAATTTTGCAATACCCATAAAAGTAAAGATAACGGCGAAATTATGGCAGCGTCTGAGCAAGGCAATACTGCTGCAGTTGGTCTGTCCGTGCCAAATAGCGAACTTGCGTCACAGGCGAGTCATGATCTAATTTTCGTACCTGGTGCAGTGGTTCCAGCGGATGCGAATGTACAGACGGGAGGAAATATGGACATAATGGATTTATTGAGCAAATTTCGGCTCAAGTTAGTGTCACAAACAGGGAACTTGCCGCGGTTAAAGCCGAAATGAAAGTTCTGTCTGACAGTCACAATTCTTTAAATGCAAAGTTAGACAATTCCATTTCCGAAGTGCGTCAAGAGATGGAAAATAAAATCTTAGACGTCCAAGGGAGTCTCAATGCTGAAATCAGCGTAATTAAGCAAACCGCAGAGCGAACGGTTACCGCGTGCGAGCAGATTCAAAGTGCGCAAGACGCGTTATGCGAAAAGATCAATAGTTCAGAGATCAAGGTGGATAAACTGAATCACCAGACGTCAAAGGAGCGAGAATTGTTAAAAAAGGAATTACAGCTGGTAGACGAACGCAATAGCAAAATGTTCGATTCAGTGGACAATAAATTAAAGGATACAGATATTCAGATCGGAGCAGTGGATAGGAAAATTTCTGAAGCGCGAGAGGCGCATAATTCGTTTCAGGCGGACATGCTTGAAAAATGTGGTAGCATAGAAAAAAGGATTGTGGCAATCCAGGAACATGATCACGTGATCCCATGTCCCGTCATGTAGGCCCCATGGTCTTTAATGTGGAATTGCCGTTGCCTGAGTTTGGTTCAAAGATGGGTATTAATCCTAAAGCATTCACGCAGGATGTAGAAACTTATTTCTATGTGAAACGCGTTCCCGAGGAGTTAAAGCTACTGGTTGTCCGGTCGATGCTGCACAATCAGGCTAAACATTGGTTTGATGTAGAATGTGGATCTGATACTACATACGAAAATTTCAAGAAAGTCTTCCTTAAGACGTATTGGTCCCCGGAAGAGCAGGCGCAAAATAAGCTTCGCGTTTATTGCGGTAGACACGAACAACGGGCAGGGCAATTACGCTATGATTATGCCGCCTAGTTGGTGAATATGGCGAAATACTTCGATCCGCCGATGAGCGAAGCCGAAATAATTTCCGGGATTGGAACTCACTTTCCACCGGAAGTACAGCACCAACTCAGCCCTGCTGTCGTTGGCACGATAAAACAGATGTTGGAAGTCTTACGAAGATTCGACCAAATTGACGCCCGCTCTAAAGGCACTAACAAAGACGATAATAAGTCACAGTCATCGTCGAATTTTGCAATCAAAGGCAATGGTCACGGGGCGGAACATCAGCATAAATGGTGGAATGGTCAGAAAAATAGTGCAAAAGATCCTGGTCACCAACAAAATTGGAGAGAACGCAGGCCGGACAAGCCGCCAGAAGATAAAGCTTTCGTAAATTGTATAGCAGAAGAATTGAGAAAAGTTAACGGAGGCGGAAATTCAGACCCGCCAGCCGAACAAGTTTTATTGAATTAAGTTGTTCTTGACAAACGTCATGCACGTATAAATTAGAGGAATAAATTTTATAACGTTTATTAGTAACGTGGTTAAATTTATAATTTGATAATTGTATTTGCATGTACCCTATTAGTATTAGTATGTTGTAATATGATGTGTGTTGCACTGTACTGTATGCCTGAATGATGAATGCTTGAGGCGTTAATCCTTGCTGTTCCTGACAGCGAGACTCTCATGTTGGGGGATGCGGATCTTTTGGCGACCAAGCAAATCTAAAGTCAATTTAGGGATACGATTTTGGATTTTAATAAAAGCCAGTAATTTTATTAATGTATTTGCTCATGTGAGTTCATGTAGTCTGTAACCGCCATTTGTTTTAGTAAGCGGGCTAGCAGATCATATTTTATTATAAAAAAAAAAAATATTGTAAACAGAGGGCTTGAGTTCAAGTATATTCTGTGAACATTAACTAGTGCGTGTCAAATCGTGACTTATAATTACGAAGTAGAAGCTTCTACTTCGTAATTACAAACTGGGGGGATTATGAAGCATTCCACATTTCGAATGCTTCATTTTGCAAGCAAATATTCCTGCAAAGGTGCTTCGTGTCGGACAGCACTGGGCCGTAACGGTACCTCAGGTAGCGCGGCTTGGAATGTTTACTGAATGGGATTTAAAGAGACAGGTGTCGCGGCGGAAATTTTCCATTAGGCGAGAGAGAGGAACGTGTTCCGTGAAAAGATGGACAAAAGTAGTGCCGAAGAGGGTGTGTGTGTGAGCCAATCACAGCCCCTGTGTGGTTTCACGCGGACTAATACGATTTCTCTGCTTTCCATACAACGCGGGAGGCGAGAACTTTGCTCCGAGACACCGTCGCGTGGGGTGCTTGTGTGAAGGAGGGAGCTTCTGAGCGGGTCGACGTAGGTTCGACACCCGCGGCGACTAAGACAGCCTTCCATAGCGACGGGCTGACTACTAGTGTGCGGCGTATGCAAATTTGTGCCGCTCTGCTTTGTGTGTTGCCGAGAGTGCATCAGTGAATCAGTGCGACCTCACACACACGTGAGTTACTAAGTGACGTGCCTGGTGGTAACTACCATCCGGTAATTCTTGATTGTTGTGAAGATCTCTTGTGGTGGTCTCCTTCAAGCCTCCTTCGTCGCCAAGGAATACTTCCACGGTAATATTTTCAAGTACCTGCTACCGCAAATCTTTGTTTAAAACTGTCGAGACCCCAAAAACTGTGTTACAAAGCCCAGTAACGGCCTTCATCGAGATAAAGAAGTTCTCACTCTCTGAACTGAGCTAAATTATCATTGTAAATGGTCTGCTATCCCTCTGCTTCGTATCCAACTTGTATTTAATTTTATTTTGTTGTTGTTTTGCATTGGTTTCAATGTCATTATCATTACAATTTTGTGCATAAAGTAATTTTTCTTTGCACATAATAAATCTAATGTCATTAATGGTAGATTGCCGTTTTCATTATTTGAAATCTCCCATTTCCAATGCTTAATGGATATAATTAGCTACTTGCACTGTTATTATTAAAATAATTATTGCAGGGAAAATATTTATTAATTTCATGTGGAAGTAATTCCTGGCGCCCAGCTCTTATCACGAATGCAAGTTTTAAGTGGACATTTACAGCTCTCACCAATAAATGGTGCAAGGTGTAGTGTGATTAATATATGTACAGGGTACACTACAAGTTCAATGGCGGCCGTAGTGATGTGCACGATGAAGAACGAAGTGGGCGTCCACCTTTGGTTACAGAAGAACTGGTTCACGCGATTGATGACAAGATCCAGGAAAACCGTAGGTTTACAATTAGTGCTCTCGGTATGGACTTCCCCCAAATTTCACGATCACTGATGCATGAAATTGTTACCAAACAACTGAAATTCCGTAAACTTTGCTCACGTTGGGTACCAAAGATTCTCACTGAGCAACACAAAACACAACGGATGGGTAGTGCACTTGAGTTTTTGACCCGTTATGCTGAAAGCGGAGAAGAATTTCTGAGACGGATAGTCACAGGAGATGAAACGTGGGTTTCTTACGACACCCCTGAGAGTAAGCGGCAATCAATGGAATGGAGGCACACTTCATCCCCACCAAAGGTTAAGCCGAAGCAAATCATGACACCTCGGAAAATGATGTGCACAGTGTTCTGGGACTGGAAAGGCATCCTACTCATTGACTTCTTACCGCGTGGTCAAACAATCATAGCAGATGCTTATTGCGAGACACTTCGGAAATTGCGCCGTGCAATTCAGAATAAGCGCCGGGGACTGCTGTCAAAAGGTGTTGTTTTGCTTCACGACAACGCACGACCACACACTGCAAACGTGACGAAAAACCTGGTATAGGGATTTGGCTGGGACGTGTTTCACCATCCTCCGTACAGCCCTGACCTCGCTCCTAGCGACTTTCATCTGTTCTTACATCTCAAGTCTTTCCTTGGCGTCATCACTTCACCAATGACGACGAGCTGAAAGAAACTGTTTCCAACTGGTTGAAGACACAGGCGGCAGATTTCTGTGAAGAAGGTATACAAAACCTGGTTCCACGCTATGACAAATGCCTGCAAAATTTCGGCAGTTATGTGGAAAAGTAGTTTAAGAGTTGTAGAATTTTGTGCAATAAAAATTTCTTCTGTATCTGTGTACAATTTCATTTTATTACCAAACGGAACTTACTTTCTGGACGCGCCTCGTATATTGTAATTCTGAGTGTAAATTACTCCACCTATATACTTTTACCATTTACTAATTTTAATTTTAAATTCCATAATAAACTGGTCTTTGGAAATAGGAGAGTAAACATTTAAATATTTTCAAAAGAAATGATTAGTGTCCCGGATGTTTTGCAATGGTTCAGCCACATGTGTTAGTGTTTACAAATATCCGCTGTCGCGGAGATACAGGCTGTCCGATCTCTCTTGTTGTGTCATGTGGGTGGGCCCCGCTGCTGATGGTATCGGGACAAGTCCTGCTGCAGCGACGGTCTGGGAGTGGCGGGACCCAACAGGTAGCTTGTATGCCTGCGGGATCGGCCTATCCCGCAGGTACAGCCCGGTACAAGGCTACAGGGACTGTACATACACCAGCTGCAACACTGTGTCATTGGTAGTGGCAAAACCCTTACCGGTAAGGAGATAAGGCAATAATTCCACAAGGATACGTTCTAGGCCCCATTTTATTACTGATCTTTGTAATTCTCAACTCTACAACATGTATATAGCAACGTAATATGGCTGTATTCCAGCACTATAAACATAAGCAGCAAACCTGTGTTGTCAGTAACGACAAGACCAGTATGGGTAAGGCGATTACGGCAAAAATTATTTAAGGATGCACACTGGGGCCTACTGTATTATCGATCTATATAATTCTGTATGCTATAACGTATATGGTAGGAAAATATGGTAGTATGCTTATGTCCTTCGAGCACCTTGAAAGCACTACCCTTTTATCACAAATGTGCCGGGTAATACACTTAACAACTATGAAAATAGATTACAGTTTTTTTTTCAAACGAACGTATTTAACTACAGTTCCACTAGATGATAAGCCTCCCTCATTTCCAAAACAAATTAGCCTAGAAAATAAAGTACAAGTGACTGGAACACGAGCTGCAACCTCTGTCGTCGGTAACGGCAAAACCTCTACCAGTAAGGAGGTTACGGCAATAATTCCTCAAGGATGCGTACTGGGACCTAATCTATTATTGATCATTACAATTATGAATGCTGAACGTATATGACTGTACAATTTTGCAGTATGCTAATATCCTTCAAGCAACATAAAAACACTTAGCATTTTCCATAAATGTGAAGGGTAATATCAGACACAATTATTAAAATAAATTAATTTTTTCCCAAAAGAACGCATTTTTTTGGTTCCACTAAATAGTGTGCATCCCCACCAAAAAAATAATAATTAATCCAGAAACAAAGTCAAATGGGACTCGAACATCAACATATTAGTCAATACCTTACAATTTTTTTCAGAAAGCTTTCTGCAAAATCTGATTGCAAGACAGTTTTATTAATAAAAGCTAATCTTTTCACACATAAGAGGTGACATTAATAATTCTACAATGATGCATACTGGGACTACCTCTTTTTTTATTTTTGCATTTCTATGCAGCGCCATGTGAGTATTATGGTATTAACGCAATATCCGGAATCACCATGTCGTCAAGTGGGTTTTGGCAATAAATACACAGGGGGCACATATGTATACACTACGACTCATCAAAAAGTTTGCAGAATTTTATTTTCACTACACAAAAGCAAATATGTTTCGTTTGTACCGGCGAAACATTTGAGTTACGTCGATTGTTCCATAAGGATGCATACGGGGCCTGCCATACTGTTTATTTTTATAATTTTAATAGACATAAACGTGAATACTAAAATAAAACCTAGTCCTCGCAATACAGTTCGAGAGTATTTTTATTTTACTTAGACTGTGCGGTTCACAAATTTATAAGCGACGAAGAATGAACAAAAAATATTTCAATATATATATATATATATATATATATATATATATATATATTGGGTCTACAGGTCAAGTTGATGACGCAGTCAGTAGTGAAAAATAATCGAACTACTGCATTTTGTTTTGAATTATAGCAATAAATCTCATGGCACAAGAGATGACTGAATACGTTCTTACTAGAACCGTATCGGATTATTTATAATGAAACTATTTAGACCTCCCAAAATATTCTTCAGGTCTAGTAGATCAAAATTAATTACTTTACTTTGAACGTGTAAGATAACAGTCGCGGAGCTGTGGTGCAGTACATGATTTCAATGCAAAAGCGAAATATTACTAAATAACATTGAAAATTAATTTTAATTTTAATTGTAACTGAAAAACACTTAATTCTCTGTGTTGTTTAGTAAATTTTATTATAATATCCGCAGTATTTTGTTAATTGCAGCATTTGGACATTCTACACAAAAATCACGCGTTCTAATCTCTCCAATTATTTCCAAAGCTACTTGTCAAACTGACGTCTATGAGCGAAAATTTTCCAAAAACTGTATTCTTGTTTTTCATCGATTTAAGGAAGAAAATGAATTATTTTAGATGCTCTGTCGGTAACTATTTAGTCCGAACTCGATACTTTGGTGTCGAAAATTAAGAAGTTGTAGCGTTCGTACACTCGTTTCATTGCTTTTAAAGAGCCTTTTGAACGTTTTATAGTTTTTACTCACTTAATACACTATACGTACGTTACTACTCTAGACTGTGTTTCAAAACTGTTACAATTATTTCAAATTACGTCTTATTGCTTTGTCTGTGTCCACTTATTTTATACAATAATCTCTACCGTCTATTGATTGAGCGTCGTGGGTGAGCGGATAAGGCTCTGGCCTAGCATTCGGGAGGACACGGATTCGTATTCCCGTCCGGGTATCAAATTTGGGTTTTAGATGGTTTCCACAAATCACTACAGACGGGCCGGGCTGCTTCCTTCAAAAGGCCATGGCCGAATTCCTTCCCATTCCATGTCCCCGTCCTTTCCCGCCTCTAATAATCTCGAAGTTGACGAGGCGTAAGACTATAAGCAAATAAATAAATAAAAAAGCACCCTCTGTTATTCTTTATCCAACTTCTGTTGTGACTCTTCAGTCATATTTTGCACCAATAATATCTCCTTTTAGCAAAGCGGAATTAATTATAATCCATCTCTTCTTCTTACCGTGTACTAGGAGAGATTCTGCCATTTGTTCACCAACATTAAACGATATTCACTAAATTTCACAATTCCTTATATAATTACACTTCACTCATTTTATGCTTCAATACAGTACACTTATCGTAGCTTGAAGTCCATTTATTTAAAAGTCTTTTGCAACTCTAATCACCATATTCAAAAAATGCATCATTCTTTTCCTGTCTAATCTTTTTTGATACAATATAATATCTTTTTCATCGCATCTCCTATGGCTCGATTTTCTCCTCGCTGGAAAGTATACTCGAAAAACAATATTATTACTGTAATTATTCATACAAAATCTTACATGTAATCAAAATACGTTAATTTTTACATTTACACTTGCGTTGGCGTGTGATATGTGAGTATTAACCCGTATCCATTATCTATTTTGCTAAGCCTTGTGACCAAACAGCTGAATTTATTAGTAATCGAGGCGAGATACAGTGAAATTACTATTCCGATTGATCGATGTCGGCAGTAACGAGCTGAGAATGTAGTCGATTTCAAGTAAAACCGCTTGTCGTGTGTTCAGTCCCGTTTGTCACGCGGTATCGGCTGGAGCGCTTTGTGTCTGCGGCGCATTCCCCCTTGAGTCCCCCAGGAAGAAGACACCAGGAGTGGGACCATTCGTCATGAGCTGACCTCCCTCAGGACCTATCGCTCAAACCGCATCGAAGCAGGACTCCCCGCGTTTCCCAGGGACACGCCGGGACCCAGGAAAAATATTGTGACAGCGGCGTAGTAAACAAAATATTTCACGACTGTGGGACGGGATAAACAGTTCGCTATAGCTCGCAAGGTGATCGCTCAAAAATCGGATACGTTCGATTCCGAACGGACTGAATGAATTCTTTTGATGTCGTACGGTGAATATTTTTTTCTGGGGAGAAAATATTTTGATTTCGTTGACAGTGGAAGATGCTCTATCAAAACGTCGTCATGCGGGTGGATTTTCTTCAGCTGTGCGAATGTCACAAATGCGTGTAAAGAATTGGACACTAAAAATCATTTAGAAATTTCCTATTTCGCTACACTGTTACCTAGATCAATCGGTAGGGTCATTCATTGTGGCAACAAGATCAGAGTTCAATTCTTGATCTATGCAATGGTTATTTAGGGTATCAGTCGGGCAAAACAATTAATTTGCTGACGCTCTGGTGTCTCAGATCTCTAGCAATTAAACGAAATAAAATGCAGACTTCAAATTTCAGCGTATTACGTGTTTCGTTGATCCAAAACAGCTCCAATATTCCTGTAATATTGTAAATGTGTAAGCGGGCTGCGTCTGTCTGTCTCTTTATCCAGCCGTCACGTAAAAGCAGTTTGCATAGCGTTTTCACAGTTAAATCTTATGGTATAGTTACAAAGATATTACAATACAAACGTTAATGCCCTGCTACTAGAAGAAGAACGAAAGACAAATGTATTACTACGTGCACCATATGTGCAATGATACCTAGTGATAAATAACAAGGGTTATACACTGATGAGCCAAAACATTATGAGCACCTGATTAATAGCCCTTTGGTCGACCTTTGGAACGGAATAATGAAGCGGTTAGGTTTGGAAAGGATTCGAGAAGACATTGGTAGGTTTCCGGAGGTATCTGACTCCAGATGCATACGCAAAGGACACGTAACCCCCTTAAATTTGTGGTTTGTTGGTATGAATGTGGCACCGGAAGCGTCCTAGACGTGATCTATCGGGTTGACATCAGGCGAATATGGTGGCCAAGACATTAACGACTTTAGATGCAACTCACTTTCTAAGAGTCTCAACGAAAACCCAAAGAAATTTTGGTCGTATGTAAAAAAAGTTAGTGGTAGTGACAACAATATGTCAGTTCTACTACAAGACGGTCGGAAAGTTGATGACAGCCGCGAAAAGGCTACCGTATTTAACACCGAATTTAAAAATTCTTTCTCTGACGAAAACATGGATAACATTCTCGCTTTTGCATGGCGTGTAGAATTTGAGATGCATCCAGTTCAAATTGATAGTGTAGGTATCATAAAGCAATTAAAGCTCCTGAAGTGGGGGAAGGCGCCGGGTCCTGATGGTATTCCAGTAAGATTATTTTCGGAATACGCGGAAGAAATAGAACCATTTCTATCAGATATATTTCGTAAATCTTTAGAAGAAAGAAAAGTACCTTCTGACTGGAAAATAGTGCAGGTGATTCCCGTTTTCAAGAAAGGTCATAGGAGAGATCCTAGGAATTATCGACCCATATCTCTAACATCTGCTGCAGTAGAATTCTGGAGCATGTCATATGCTCTAACGTTATGAAGTTTCTGGATGAAAACGAGTTACTTACAGCAAACCAACAAGGATTTCGTAAGAACCGTTCGTGTGAAACGCAACTGGCCCTATTTTCGCATGACGTAATGAAGGTTATCGATGCAGGATCACAAGTTGATGCTATTTTCTTGGATTTCCAGAAGGCTTTTGACTTTGTCCCACATAAAGCGCTTTTGGCGAAGATTCGAGCGTACGGTATATCTGATCAGATCTGCGAATGGATACGCGATTTTCTAACTGGTCGGTCGCAGTATGTCGTTGTTGACGGGAAAGCCTCTTCGAAGCTAGATGTTACTTCGGCCGTTCCTCAAGGAAGTGTAATAGGACCACTTCTTTTCTTAATTTTTATAAACGATCTCGGTGACAACGTTAATTGCAGGATGCGATTTTTTGCTGATGATGCACTTATTTATAGGGAAGTGGGGTGCTCTGACGATTGCTTAGAAATACAGCGCGATCTGGATGTTATTTCGGAATGGTGCCGTAAATGGCAGCTTACACTTAACTGTGAAATGTGCAAGGCAATGCAAATAAGTAATAAAAAGACCCCGTTTGCTCACGAGTACAAAGTTAACAATTCAGTTGTTGACACGGTCGATTCCCTGAAGTATCTAGGCGTAACAGTACAAAGCAACATGAAATGGGATTTGCACATAACTTCCGTCGTAGGCAAAGCTAATTCAAAACTACGTTTTATAGGTCGTATTTTGAGAAGCTGCAATGCTCATACAAAGGAAATAGCGTACAAAACACTAGTGCGTCCGCATTTGGAATACTGTTGTGCAATTTGGGATCCGTATCGCAAGGGATTGATTGACACGTTAGAGAAGGTACAGAGGAGAGCCGCTCGATTCGTGACCGCTAGTCACATTCCTTATGTAAGTGTCACAGAGCTGATACGTGGGTTAGGCTGGAATTGTTTGGCGGACAGACGACGTCGTTTTAGTTTAAATTTGTTGGAGAACATGCGAAAATCTCTGATTTACGAGTGCAACGAAATACTCTTCCACGAACCTATTTAGGTCGCAATTACAGAAGGGATAAGATTCGAGAGATAAGATGCCGTACTGATACATTTATGTATTCTTTCTTTCCTCGTTCTGTTCGGAATTGGAATACTCTAAAATAGGATTGGTGCTTAGCACCCTCTGCCACCCACAGTAATTGTGAATTGCAGAGTATAGATGTAGATGTAGATGTAGATGTAGAACGTGATTTTATTAACATGCTCCTAGACCCAATGTACCATGATTCTGGCATTGTGATACAGGCAGACGACATTCAGACTCGCAGTGGCAGTAGTCATAATTGTTTTTGCTCATCTGTGAGTTTAAACTAATTCCTGCCGGATGCCTCAAGCCAACACCCATAAATAAGATCTACCCGCTAGCTGCCATAGCTCCACCAATCAGACAAAGATAAATAGGACAGAAAGAAAGAACAAAACAAATGTCCGACACCAGACACTAGATGCACGAGCAAGAAATTTCTGTCCTCCGCCTCAAAACAAGGAATAGTTTCTTTAAAAAAATCAACCTGAAACACGCCATACGGAATAGCGGAGGGACACAATTGAAGCAAATGACAATGCGATCACAGCCGTAGAAGTTTGGGAGAGGAGAATCTGAGGACGATTTTCCTGGACACTGAAACTAAGTAAGTAACTAATTCTGCAGAGGCCAGAACCTTAATCGTTCACCCACGACGCTCGGTACGACTTAGCGTTCGTCGTAGCACTAGTCCGGCCGAACTTGTGGTTTTTCGATCATCGACGGCTTATATGCGTATCACAAAATGCTGTGCAAATATTAAAAACGCGGAACGTCTATTCTGGTGTGCTAACATTTACTTTAAGAAATAGAATTTATATAGTAACAATTAAAATTTACAACAAAAAAATTAGCTTAATTATTGGGAAAGAATATTAAAAGAAATAAATTTTCAATTAACATGCCATGCACTGTACCGCATTTGATAAAGTTTCTGCACTAATTCGTTCATTTAAGGCTCTACCAACCATCAAAACATCACACATACATAGAATAATTATACATATTTACACCATATCACTTCCTCTCTTTATCAGAAACAAACTTAGTTAACTACTGGGGTGGCAATCGATGTTACATGGTACTGAAGTTTATCACAACACGGTACTGAAAATTTATTTAGCAAGGCAGAATGCATTTGCAATATAAA
This sequence comes from Vandiemenella viatica, assembly GCA_031002005.1. Classification (NCBI taxonomy): domain Eukaryota; kingdom Metazoa; phylum Arthropoda; class Insecta; order Orthoptera; family Morabidae; genus Vandiemenella; species Vandiemenella viatica. Next base: position 83,325,675 of record CM061918.1, read on the forward strand.
ACATTTTATTTGATTAAAAGACGAAGAATCGATAATAAACTATGCAACTAAGCAAATAAGGAAGAATGGTCAAAACACCGAAAAATATTTATAAAGGATCATCCACAATCCACGTGATTTCAATTTTAACCTCTTCTATCCTGTCCCTTGGTATAGCCTAACCAAACTATCATTACATTTCTTGGGAATATAATACTTTCAGTTAATAAGAAATATATATATATAAATCACTATCCTAGTATACAAAACAATGGCACTGGCAAACAGTAGTTTGACCAGAAGTACATTATGCAGCAGAAACACTAACTGAACTGGAGATCTTGTGTAGCAACTGATCAGGTATTGGTTAACCATCTTTCTGAGGTACTGATAGAGGATTCACTTCTTCCTGAAGTCTTCCTTTTTAAAAAACGAGGGAAATAAATATTAACATGCAGTTGTCTATTCTGTGACATGTTTTTATGGTGTTACATAAAATAAATGAAAAATTCTACAGCTAGGATCGGAGTCGTCCCCCCCCCCTCCACGCCCCCTTACGTAGCCCAACGTAGCTCAGTGTAGGCCAGGGTAAGTCAGGCGTAGCACGGCGTAGCCCAGCGAGATCCAGCGTAGACCGGCGAGGCCCACGTAGCCGAGCGTAGACCCTCGTAGCCTAGCGTAGCCCAGCGTAGCCCAGAGAGAAGCCCGGAGCGTAGGCCAGCGTAGTCTGGAGAGTAGCCCGGCGTACCACAGTGTAGTACAGAGTAGTCCAACGTAGTACGGCGTAGCCCTGCATAGACCACCGTAGCTCAGCGTAGCCGAGCGTAGACCCCCGTAGCCTAGCGTAGCCCAGCGTAGCCCAGAGAGAAGCCCGGAGCGTAGGCCAGCGTAGTCTGGAGAGTAGCCCGGCGTACCACAGTGTAGTACAGAGTAGTCCAACGTAGTACGGCGTAGCCCTGCGTAGACCACCGTAGCTCAGCGTAGCCCAGCGTAGCCCAGCCTAGCCCAGCGTAGCCGATCGTAGTGCAACATAATATTCTACCCAAATCCTTGATCGGACCACTTGCATTACGGACGTTCTCTAATACGTACTATTCAATAAATATTGTGTACAAGCTGTTGTTAGTAAGTTCGTTCACTTCTCGTTTTATTTTACAAAAGTTTATGCAAAAAAAAGTCAGTTCTTCCATCGAATTTACTCGGCAGTAAAATTTTACCTTCTAATTTGCAGCCTACGTCTATTCAAGAATAGCACAGATGCAGTTTCAAAGCCAACGATCACGACTCTCAGAAATGTGTTAAACGACTGACGATGATGCACATCGGTTTCAGTTCCGTATAGTATGAAGCTTAACCCAGGAATCATTTTCGCCGCGAGAAATAATCTCTTTTCAATCATTATCAAGCTACCTTTAAATGGGTGCTAACTTCCGGATATTTATATCTTAATATCACAGAGTTTCGACGTCGTATAACATTTTCTTACTCTATGGCTTTACGTCTTGTCCAATTCGAGGCCATTAGACGCCGGAATATAGTCAGGGCAAGGAAAGGGAAGGAATTTGGCCATGTCATTTTTAAAAAATAGTCTCGGCATTCACTTATAGTGATTTGGGGAACCAACGGAAAATCAAAATCTGGATAGCATATTATAATGAAATACACTACCCTATTTTATGTCTGGGACTACATACTGTACATAGTTCTAAATACCAACAACATCGGACTAGGAGTTTTTTAATGAATATGATTCATCGAAACAAACAGGTAAAAGAACAGACATGTTTTATTTTAGTTCCCGACTTTGAATCGAGATAAAATATGGCTTATTTTTGTCCTGGGACTTTGGGATGGAAAGTCGGTCCATTTGTGTCTCGCGAATCACGCGTAACGAAACAGAATTTTCTTCTCGCAGTCTAAATGGTTTAATTAAAGTATATTTGATTAATGCCCAATACTAGTGAAACGTGTTCCAATCACTCAAAATGGTGATAAAATGGAAATAATGTTTACTGTGTACCTAATAAGCTGACTGTATTTTGTAAATAATTTAATTTCTTTCAAGTTTCAACCTTCCCAGTTACTCTTATCAATGAATTTGTGGAAAAGTAAGAGATGTTGCTTATAGATTTCTGAAATTTGTTTAATTCTACTCTCGTAATTAATTTTACCTTACATGTTCTTGCTTCGTTATATGGATTATTCATCTATACAAATCTAATCATTTCACTTTTTATTTGCACCATCAAGTCATCAATCAAATGTGAAAACTGTATTTACAATTGACTAACTGAATCAATAAATATTTATCTATTGTCTATTGTCTGGTCAAATGTGAAAACTGAATTTCCAATTGACTAATTAAATCAATAAATATTTATCTACTAGCTAATACCCGCGACTTCGTACGCGTGAATTAAGAATTTCTTTGCCAGAATTGACTATAGAAAGTTGTTGGTAACGAAGGATTGGTCCCAAAAACACCAAGTCGGCTTAATAAGACAGGAAAGCCATCACTATAATTTCTACCGTCGAACCTGTCTCTTGAAGAGAATCAATTTCCAACACATTTAAGAACAGAAAGACAAACGAAGGTGAGGGATATGGCGGGGGGGGGGGGGGGGGGGGGGAGGGGGTTTGGAGGTGTTAACTAAGCTCAGGTTTATTTCAGATTGGTCTTTTCTTTTTTCTTCAGCATGAGCATTCGATTCTTGGATTCTAATAACTTTAGCTGTCGTTCTCTACTAGAGTTACAAGTTAGGCCAATTTACGCCCGCAAGGCATGTCAAAAAAGAAGGAAAAATGAACTGGTGCCTGAACCATTTACGCAGACACAAAGTAATAGAGCAGAGAAAATCTACATCTATACTAAATAATAAGTTTTTTTTCTAAACTAACTTTAATAACAAATTATACACTAACATAATGCGCGAGAAGCACACCTTGAGCAATCGACGTAACATTACAGACTAACACACTCATCTGTCTCTCTGTCACCATTGGATTAGTTCTCAAAATTTCGTGACTACAACTTTTAATTATCCCGAAAAAAAAAAAAAGTCCAGTGCTCACCCTAAAGATTTTCATGTCAAATTCCGTCAATATCGGATTAAGCATTTAGTCGTCATAACGTAACAAAAAGACAGAGAGTTACTTCCACATTTATAGTATAATTACCGCAGATCATGCACACACTGACTGCTAAACACCCCTGAGGGATCAATATAACGTAAAAAAGTGTACACCTACAGCATTGCAAGACAACCTACGATTTGCCTCGCATTGCACCTGTAAATTTGTGATACCTACAGTTTAACATTCAATCCGAATAACCGACGGTCCAGGCGTGACTCTTACGATCAAAAACAATTTTTAAAAAATCTTTGCCTCCACGGAGATTTGAACCGCAGAACACGATCCAAACATCAGTAAGCAAGCGCTTTATCCACTGAGCTATATAACCGCTGTATCAACATGCAGTACAGAGACCTAGACATCCAACGCATCTGTCTATCGCCGTTCAGTAATTTTTCGAAATTACAAGACAACATGTATTATTTATATCTACACATAATTTTTCAGACAAATGTAGACAGTAGTTTTCCACTTGTTTCAAAGGATAAGTGTCCAAAGTTTCATCGACATCGGATGAAAACTGTGGATGTGTATAAACAACAAACAAACATACATATATTAATCTTTAGATTTTCTGTTCTATACCTACTGGTGGAGTGTAGTCGCCATCTTCCCAGCTGGCCATCTGGATCGCTTTCAGCCGACCCTCCCCCCAGCCAGCCACCCTTCACAAGGGTTCCTGGTTGGCTGTGTTCTCTGGACCATTCTCACCGCAGCATCAGGTACAGGTTGGACCTGAGGGGTGTCAAAGCCCCTTCTACTCATAGTTATCCACAGATAACAGCCGTCACACCGAGCGTCGTGGGTGAGCGGTTAACGCTCTGGCCTCGCATTCGGGAGGACGCCGGTTCGAATCCCCGTCCGGGCATCCAGATTTGGGTTTTCCATGGATTCTCCAAATGACTCCAGGCGAATGAAGGAATGCTTCCTTCAAAAGGCCGTAGCCGAACCCCTTCCCGTTCCTTTCCCACCTCTAGTGACCTCGTATGGATAAAAAGGGTATATAGACAGGACCGGCGCTAGGATTCTCGGGCCCCGGGTAAGCGTTCTTGCCCCACACACACACACACTCACACACATACACAGACGAAATTTTTTCACTTTAAATTTTTTTGTTTTCATTTTTTTTTATGAAATCAGAAAATATTGATCCAAAAATCGTCAAAATCTTACGTTCAGATTTAAAAACTTGCGTTCTATTTGTATTTAATTCGGACCCATGGCCGGTGAGCCCCCTTTTGGGGCCCGGGGTATTTTGGCCCCGCTTACCCCTCCCTAACGACGGCCTTGTATATAGAATACAAACACAATAACTGAAAGTATCAGAAAACTAAATCTGGAATAGTTAAGAGAGTAGCAAATTTAAATAACTGGTTGAGTGGATCCAACCCAATGGGTTTGATAAGGCAGCGTCCATTAATTACGTATGCTCAAATAAGGGGGGTTGAAATCTCACGTCTACGTTATTTCATGTTGCCGTCCTTCAAACAACAGTAGAGCTAAAAAAAAAAAAAAAAAGTGTCTAAAATTACGAAGGTGATCTGACGCTAGGGGGCAGAGGGTGGCACCAGATCTCACCAGAAAAATTGGGGGGGGGGGGGGATCTGGATTTACGAAAAAAAAAACACTTCACGCAATTAATGGACGCCTCATAAGGAAGCGAATAAAGCCAGACCAAGAGAGATGAGATTAGCATATAAGCTAACCCAAAACGGATACAAAGGAAAAATTAGACATTATACGAAAGTTGTCACGACAGAGGCAATGTTAAGCTCGGAGTGTCTGGTACTGAGTAAGAAAATGTAGATTGAGGAGTCAGAGAAAAAGGTGAGGGCCTTCTTAAGGAAAAACTTAGGACCAGTAAACGGAAAGGACTATTTCTGGTGAAAGAGGATAGGCCGAAGTTTTGTGGATTCCTTATAAGAACGAGTGAGGTTGACAAACAGAATTTTCATCACTAAATTAAAAGTGACAAAAAAAAAAAAAAAAAAAACGATTTGAGGAGACGGGAAAAGATATGGAAAAATTTATTGTCCAGATGAGATCTAAGACTATTTCGAACTATTATACAAAGCAACTGTGTCAGCTATGACGTCGTCTGTCACGCCATTATTCTTGTTAATGGACGTTATTTAATAACATTTCCAAGCATACGCGAATAAATTAAGTGACAGAATACTGATATAAAAGTATGTTTTGCGTTAAAATGGACATATCAATCATTAGGTGCTTATATTTACACAATATTCTTTATATACATAGAAGTATTCCATACATTATTTGTGCATAGATATATAAGATAAAAGCTTTGTATTCTGAGCATCAATGTAGCGAAAGGTTTGGTTAGATTTTTACTTAGGCATGGATCAGAATCACAACTGGAATTTGACGTTACGGCAGAGGGCATGAATAATTTAGGTTTTTTTTTTTTAAAAAAAATAATTTAAACCGTGTCCTATTACTAAAATTATTAATTCGTTTGAACGGAAATAGTTGCACACTGATTTTTGATCTGTACATCTTATACTACACTTAAAAGAAATATTACTGTGGCATAATGTAAGTTTATAAGATTCATTTTAATTTCCTTTGCTTTCACTATGTAATATTACTGAGACTATTATTTCAGCAACTGTTTCAGCCATTCAAACGTTTTAAATAACGGTCTGAATCATGGATAACAGGAAAGAAATGTGTAAAAACCTTGAAGATTTATGATCAAATTTATATCGCGATGCATTATTGCCACTAAAACGCTATACAGTTCATGTATTAGTACGCGTAATATTGAAGTATTGTTCTTCTGGCGGCAAGTTTATCGTAGTATGTGGTTAGGTTGAAATGCAACCTGGACACGGATGGAAAAGGAAACCTTTTGCTACAGCGCAAGCCACGAGGAATTACATTAAGACCTGAATTGTCAGAACACTGAAAGAAAAGTATGTATTGCGTTTAAATTGATATTAATTATCAGGGTTTTTTATTTTTATTTATTTTACTGAAATCATTACACGGTTCGAATGAAAGAAGTTCCAAATTGATCGTGATATATGTGGCCTAAACCACTATTAAATATTACGTGGCATAGCGTAAGTTGCTAAGATTTATTTTTACCATCCTTCGTTTTAACTGGGGTCATTATTTCAGCCAATGTAACCTGTGTCAGCCGTTAAAATATCGGTCTTCATCACAGATATTAAGAAAGAAAAGTGGAACCCCTTAGTAAGCGATATCGCTGAAGCGGTATTCAAACATTCAATATATTTATATTAAATATTTTTATTTAGTCACGAATTTCGCAAAGCATTGAATTTGTTCTAGTCCCTCTTTAAGTTTTCAGCCATATAGGTGTGAATTTCAGGTAAAATTATTTTTGATGAGATTTTCTCAACATTGAGTATAAATAATAAGGTTTATTTATATTTACCCACTACTTCACAGTCGCAGAAATTGGTGTGTGTAGTAATTGCGTTTCCCATTTATTTTCCTTCTAGTAGTAAAGCATAAACGATTGTAATGCAGTATTTTTTTAACCTCTACCGTAAATTAAATTCCATACGAAGAAAGAAATAGTGCTGTGCTAGACTAACTGTAAACATGGACTCCCACACGCTGAAAGAGATTTTTTTTACTATTTCTTGTCCCCAGTATTTGTATGTAACTGCAACCCCAATAATATATATTCCCAGATCTTAAGTTAACAAATTTGTATACAGGGTGATTCAGGAGAAATGGTAAATATTGAAGGAGCTGGTAGTATGAACAATATTGAATAAAAAAAGTTCATTTAAATATGTGTCCGTTTTCCAATCGGTTTGGAGATACAATTGCTGGAATGTTATCGCATAAACTTGTAAACCTTACCCCATTAGATTTTGTCTGTTGAGATGGTCGAAAAGCATAGTATAAAAATAAAAAGTAAACATAAGAGACAAATTATTCGCTCGCATCGTAAACACTGCTGTCCAACACGTTCTGAGAAGGGATATTCGAACTGTTGAGAAGAGAGCTGCAAATTTTATTGAAATCGATGGGTTTTTTTTAGTGTTTTTTTTTTTTTTACGCCTTGTCGAGGCCATTAGAGGCGGGATGTGGACAAGAAACAGGAATGAATTCTGCCATGACCTTTTCGAACGAAGCATCATGGAATTCACCTGGAGTGATTTGGGGAAACAATGAAAAACCCAAATCTGGATGCACCCGCGTCCTCCGGAATGCGAGGCCAGAACGTTAACCACTCACTCACCACGCTCAGAAAAGTCGACGGAGGGTTAACCGAAAATTTAATTTAACCTGCTGTAAAATATGCGTGTCTTTTTAATAAAAGTACTTCAACGAATTATTTGTGTGCTCTTGATCATTTTTTGAGGTTTATTTTATGCGTAACATTGCAGTACCTGTGTCTCCAATACGAATGTAAATCAGGCAAATGTTTATATGAACTTCTTTACTCAATACTGTTCGTACAACCACCTCCTTCAATATTTACCATTACTATTGAATCACCTTTTATACGATATTCGGTTTTGGGTTAGCGAAATATGTAACACGTGCTAAAGTCTCCAGATTATTGCAGCTGGAGTCCTGTTGGAGACGGACAGGAAGTGGAGGGTAATCAGTAGCTCCGTTTCTCCTTTGGTGCCGAACCGTAGAATTCTTCGTATTTGACGATTTTCGGTGTTCACTTTGTTTATTGGTCTGGGGGTACATACATCTTTTAACACAGCACATCCTTTACGAATGTTAAGTATGGAGACTGAGGATATCGAATGAGAAGTGTTTATAAACGAAGTATTTTCGGAATCCGTACGAAATTAAAAAAAAAATGTAGATCTAACAGAAGGAAGAAAGTAGTTTACAGAAGGTTATTTACTGTGATCCGAGGGATTCTTTACAACATCTACCACCTACTATCACTTCCCACGGTCTTCCCAACAATAATTCTCCATGTCAAGTAAATGACAAAATGAGTTGATCTACTCATCTACGGCACGTTCCTGTAATCTTCCGCATTCACTTTACCTCGACCGAGCGTGGTGGGTGAACTGTTAACGTTTTTGCCTCGCACTCGGGAGGACACATGTTCGAATCCCATTCCAAGCATACAGATTTGGGTTTTCCATGGTTTCCCCAAATCACTCCAAGCGAATGACGGGAAGCTATCTTCGAACGGTCATGGCTAAATTCCTTCCAGCTCCTCGTCCCCAGTCCTTTCCCGCCTCTAATTATCTCGTCGTCGGCGAAGGCATAAAGTCATAAGCAAAAAATAAATAAAAAATCTTTCCCTTGGATAGAACTATAACGTTCTTCCTTTGTGCACAATGCTACACGGACGGTTTTCTATGCCCTATTCTTGGATACCATCACCACTCTTTGTCGACCTGACAGCTTCCTCCGCTTATATCATATTTCGAAGGCAGTAATGCCAGGATGGTTCGTTAAAATGGCAATGGCCGAACTCCTTCCCGTTGCATGTCCCCAGATCTTTCTCACCACTAAGGGGGCGTCAATTACGTGAGGTGAAATAGGGGAGTGGTGGGGGGGGGGGGGGAGTTCGGCAAAATCTTACCAAATGTCACTAAGGGGCAGGGAGCTAGGATCCGACGTAAATCTCACATGATGTTTTGAAATTCTTGAAGAACAGTTGAGCAAAAAGAAAAGTTCTACAAACGGCGCAGATGTCGACTTTAGAGGGGGTATTAGGTCTAGAAACCGACTTTAAAGGGGGCTGTAACCACCCTCGAAAATGGGAGAGCAAAAAAAAAGTCTCAAAAAGCTGCGAGGTCGATTATCAGGGGGGCGGGGTGTCTCATCAAAATCTCACGTTATTTTAGGGGGGGTGGTCCGGCCAGATCTCACCAAGTCTCATCAGGGAGGGGGAAGGTCCGGAATTCCTGAAAAAAAAACTCACGTTATTAATGGACGCCCCCTAATGAACTATACGCAGTCAAGGCACAAAGCCACAAAACATCATTATCCTACATACCAAAAAAAAAAAAAAATTGGCATCAAGAGTCCACGTATCAATATGGCGTTGCACCGGGATAGTGTATAATCGTTGAACACAATGAATTGCATCGCATTGCGTTCAGCGATGAAGAGAGTGTTAACGGGGATGACCATCGTCGGCGAGTATGGTGGAAGCCTGGGGTGTGATCCTGTTCTTACAATGTTTTTCGAGAGTCACAGTAGTGTCACTCCTGGCGTCATGGTATGGGGAGCCATCGGGTATGACTTAAGGTGACGGCTGGTAGTGAACTCTGACGGCACAACGGTACATCACGGACATCGTCCATCCTGTTACCTCTCATGCAACAGTATCATGGTACCATTTTGCAACAGAACAATGCTCGTTCATACACTGCACGTGTGTCTATGAACTGTGTGCGTGACGTTGGGTTACTTTTGTGACCAGCAAGATCCCTAGATTTGTCTCCGATAGAATATGTGTGGGACCAGCTCTGACGTCAACTTCGCCCCAGTGCCAGTATCCATGATATCAACTACCAGTTAGAACACTTGTGGGCCAGCTTGCCTCATGAGAGGATACAACGGCTTTTCTGACACCCATACAACCGAATCGCAGGATGTATTCAGGGCAGACGGGGTGCAACATCATACTGATAAGAGTGTCATACTGCCAAGTTCTTAGTAAATCACTGTAATCACTGAATAAACATTCTCGTTTCCTCCTACCCTTTTATGAGTTCCATTCTTTGTGTCAGGCAATGAATACAGGTTAACGATTTTTGGGACTACTTTAGCGGTGAGAAACGACTGTGGACAAGCAACGGGAAGAACTTCGGCCATTGTCTTTTGAAGGAACCATCCAGCCACTCGCCTGGAGTGATTTCGGGAAACCATGGAAAACCAAAATCTGGATGGCCGAACGGAGATATGATCCGGCGTACTGCCAAGGACCAGTCCGTATCGTCTCCGCTAACAGCGTTCGTTGTTGAAAATTATTCTGGTAGTGGCAAGAGTAGTTTTGCCGATTGCCGCAAGCCGTTGTTCTAATACCTGTGTCTGAATGACCCGTTAAGTTCACGTGGTGCCGGCCAATTTGCATGTGCGACCTTCGCCCTGGGACCCGTTCCCTGTCAGCTGACCCGCGTTTCTCTCCCCTAGGAACTCCGCGCATCCTGCGGGACGTCTGCTTGTTCCCGCTATCCGTTCATCGACTCCCGGGGAGACTGGAGTCTCCTGCGGGAACATATTTCGACGACCGTGGGAAGCAGCTGGATGGGAAACGATATAAGCCGTTCGCTTCGAAAGAGGGCGGTAAAATTGCTGTTAAAATTGATTTACAGAACTGAGATTATCTTGCATTTGTCCAGGTGGTGGAATAAGTTTAAATGAAACTTTATCAACAGAGTAGGAGAGCTGGTGGTGCAAAATTCCTGCTCAACAGATAATGTACGAAACGGCAAGTTTAAAATCAAACCAATCAGCACCATGTATCCAAAGAGAGCGTTATTTGTTCTTAAATTAAACACCATCGATAATTAGCAACTCTTTCTCTCAATGTTTATTCACTCGACGCGTTTAGACCTTGTGGTATGGGGTGTCAACAGTAACTGTGGATGATTGCCATGTCTGTATTAATCACCAATTTTGGGTAGATACTCAATAGGCATACTTACAGATATACTTACAACCATCACATGTCGGTCAGAAACACCACTGTTGGTACATCACTGGGCCCAGATTTAGAGTCAAATTTCAACATTTTAACTCTTTCATTTTATTACGAACTTTTCTATTTCTAATTTTAATTCGTTAAAGTTGTTCTTTTGCATTTTCATACAGCTGGTTTCGGTGCCTTCTGTGCTGTTTTGTTTTATTTATACAATGGTACCAACCTAATTTCGAAACTTCTGTAATTACATCTGTCATGCACTGTATGTTAAAATATCTCTCTGTTTGTATTAATGTATTAGCTATTGTGATTTACTTACTGTTTTAAGATTTGTGTGTGATTTTCTGTGACATTTTTCATTTGAGGTTTCGTTGGATTGGTGAATAATAGAGCACTATTTTCCTCTTTGCTGTGACTTTGAGTATGACCTAGCTTCCTTTACCTGTTTTCTATGATTGTTTATTTTCACATCCGTCAGATGTCTAGATGATAATAACTTGTTTTCAACAAATCAACACGGATTTCGGAAGAAAAGATAATGTGAAACACAGCTGGCCCTATTTACACACGACGTAATGAAAGTTATTGATGCAGGTTCACAAGTAGATGCAATTTTTTTAGCGAAGCTTCGAGCGTACGGTATATCGGATTAGCTTTGTGAATGGATAAAGGATTTTCTAACTGGTCGCTCGCAGTATGTTGTCGTTGAAGGAGAAAGTTCTTCTAATCTAGATGTTACATCAAGTGTACCTCAAGGAAGTGTAATAGGACCACTTCTATTCCTAATTTTTATAAACGATCTCGGAAACAAAGTGAAAAGCCTTTTAGATTGTTTGCTGATGATGCGGTTATTTATAGGGAAGTAAGGAATTTTGGCGATTACTTAGAAATTCAGCGTGATCTGGATATTACGCTAAATTGTAAAAAGTGCAGGACAATGAGCATTACTAACAAAAAGAATCCACTTGTTCAGAAATACGAGTTAAACAATTCAGTTATTGATATGGTTGATTCTATGAAATATTTGGGAGTAACAGTACAAAGGAACATGAAATGGGGCTTACACAATAATTCGTTAATAGGTAGAGCTAATTCTAGGCTGCGATTAATTGGTAGAATCTTGAAAAATTGTAATGAACAAACAAAGGAGATAGGGTAAAAATCTCTAGTGCGTCCACATTTGGACTATTGTTGTGCCATTTGAGATCCGTTCCGTAAGGGTTTGATCGAAAGTATAGAGAAAGTACAGAGAAGAGCCGCTCGATTCATGACCGCTTGCTACAGTCCTTATGAAAGCGTCACAGAACTGATTAGTAGATTAGGTTGGGAGTCTCTGGTAGATAGACGACGCACGTTTCGTTTAAACTTATTGCTAAACATGTGTACTCCCACTTTCACTCACGAGTGTAGTGAAATACTTCGTCCACCAACCTATTTGAGCCGGAATGACAGGAAAGATAAGATTAGAGAAATAAGGTGCCGCACTGATTCTTATATGAATTCCTTTTTCCCTCGTACCATCAGGGATTGGAATGCACAACAAAGAGATTAGCTTTGGTGCTGAGCACCCTCTGCCACCCACAATTTTGTGAATTGCAGAGTATAGTTGTAGATTTATAAATGTAGATATGGATGTTAATCCTGTATGCTCGGGTGGTGTGTTTCGGAAGAGTGGGCTGGCAAAGCGTTTCACCATCCCGAAACATTCCTCATTCATCCAAAACACAAACCACACATTAAATTCGGTACACACAATGCCACCGTTAACGTACCCAATAACACCTGACCAATATTTACAGAGGGCAAAGTCAAAACATCAATTTAAAAGTGATGTAGGGGCTTGGATATATGCTTGAATTGCCTATGTCAGTGGTTCCCAATTGGTGGTACGCGTATCCCCAAGGATTTCGTAGCACTTTCAGTGGCAGTGAAAGTGCTACAAAATTACTCATAAAGATACAACAAACACGTGTGATGGAAACTGTGTTTTTTTTTGTTTTTTTTTTTAACTGCTTTACGTTTCTCAACAGCGAGGTCTTTAGAGAAGGGAAAGGATGGGGCAAGGAATAGGAAGGAATTCGGCCATGGCGTTTTTAAGAAAACATCCCGGCATTTGCCTGGAGTGATTTGGGAAACCATGGAAAACCCAAATCTGGATGCCCGGACAGGGATTCGAACCGCCATCCTCTCGAATGCGAGGCCAGAACGCTAACCGTTACACCAGCACGCTCGGTGAAACTGCTATTACAGATACAACTGATGCTGAAACATTGTACAATTACAAGCAAATGTGAACAATGAAAAATACAGAACCTCTGAAGACGCGTCAGAGAACGAAGTGAAACGCGTTCGGAAAATAAAAACAACGAATTCAATTACATTGGCGTGACAATCTTATCTTAGATATAAAAATCAATGTTTGTGGGTTTGTGGGTTTGTTCTTCTTCTATACATTCCTATACCATTTATCAGATTGCAATGAAACTTTGGAGAGTTTTCAAGTGAGCGTCTGCGAAGGTTCCTGTGGAAAAAAAATTTCCGAAAAGTCACCCCCTATTCCCCATAACACCCCATTATTTAGGCAAAACCATATTTTTTATCCGATTTAGATAGGAATTTGTACACTTATACTTTAAAACAGAAAAATACTGCCTACATACGGTTTCCGAATATTGATCCCCTCGCCCCCTTTCCACCCCCATAATTTTTTCACCCCATAATTTAGGCAAACCACATTTTTTATCCGATTTAGATAAGAATTTGTACACTTATACTTTAAAACAAACAGAAAAATACTGCCTACGTATGGTTTCCGAATATTCATCCCCTCTCCCTCTTTCCAACCCCATTACGTTTTTACCCCATAATTTAGGCAATACCACATTTTTTATCCGATTTAGTTAGGAATTTGTACACTTATACTTTTAAAACAAACAGAAAAATACATCCTACGTATGGTTTCCGAATATTCATCCCCTCCCCCTTTCCAACCCCATTACGTTTTCACCCCATGATTTAGGCAAACCACATTTTTTATCCGATTTAGATAAGAATTTGTACACTTATACTTTAAAACAAACAGAAAAATACTGCCTACGTATGGTTTCCGAATATTCATCCCCTCTCCCCCTTTCCAACCCCATTACGTTTTCACCCCATAATTTAGGCAAACCACATTTTTTAACCAATTTAGATAAGAATTTGTACACTTATACTTTAAAAAAGAGAGAGAAATACTGTACACATTAATTTGACAAAAACCCAATCCCTCTCCTCTCTTTCCACTTTAATTATCCCCTCTTCCCCATAACACCCCATAATTTAAACAAACCCGCAAACCGTTCGTCCGATTACGGCGAAGCTATGGTAAATTGTCTGGTTTCTGTAAAAAAAAAAAAAAAAAAAAAAAAAAAAAAAAAAAAAAAAAAAAACCCACCCATCCTCCCCATAATTTACACAAAACCACATATTTCATCAGATTTCAATGGGAAATTGCACACTTATACTTTGAAACAAACAGAAAAATACTGCCTGCATATGTTTTCCAAAGCGCATCCCCTCTCACCCTTTCCAACTGAAAATGAATGAAACAGCAGTTTAAAATTTATATGTAAATATTTTTTCATTTAATCTATGTGCCTACTCAAGTCCAGCAATAGTGAAGCATTGCCGGGTAAGCTAGTTATTCATAAAAAAAATTGAGTATTTGTTAATGGATCGTTTGTAATTGGATGAAAATTTAATAAATCTTGAAAACCTGGTTTGGCTTTTAATTTATAAGGGGTACGCGAGGTTGTGCCCTTTCTTGAAGCGGTAATCAGGAAAAATTATTTGGGAACCACTGGCCTATTTTAACGTCACAGTGTGTGGTAACCATTTAGCATAATCCAAATATATATTACTACTACTACTACTACTACTACTACTACTATTTCTCCGTGATTCACGAAAAGTGGGTGGCGGTGCGTGCATTACACCAATCCTAATGTGTAACCATTTGTGCATTGGAAGGGATATAAGGGATGTGGCAGGACCCACCCATGGGCTATTTTAGCAACCTTCCCGGCATTCGCCGGGAGCGATCTGGGAATACCATGGAAAGCCCAAATCAGATAGGTCCAGGGATTTATAGATACCTACTCCTTTCGGAATCCAAGTTGTATCGCTCGATAACTCCTTCTTATTTCAATCCCTCGCTCGAGGAAAACAAAGAGGTTAGAAATGAATCGGTACTGGCCCTGATTTCTCTTATTTCCTCGGTCATTCCTAGATATGAATGTAACTGGTAGTAATTTGTGTTTGCCGTCATTCTCAAATAGGTCAGTGGTGAATTTTACAATCAGCTTCTGCCGAGAGCAACGCGTTCGGTGCTGTAAAGACATCCGGAGAGCCATGTTTAGCTTTTACAGTCTCCTTAAAAATAAAATATGCACTGACATTCATCATCATCACAAACATTTTTTTTTCTGCTTTACGTCTCTCAACAGCGAGGTCTTTAGAGACGGGAAAGGATGGGGGCAAGGAATAGGAAGGAATTCGGCCGTGGCCTTTTTAAGGAATATCCCGGCATTTGCCTAGAGTGATTTGGGATACCATGGTCATCACGTACACCAACCTATGGACTTGCCAGCTGCCGAGTTATCAGAAACTATTTTTATAGGTTATCAAAATGAAAAGCGTCTACGACCTACTGTTTTGTCATGAACTGTCATCAAAGGAGGCTTAGAAGCAGTTATTACGCTGGACGCTGCTATTGAGGTACTAAGTATCCACTGATGATGCCTTATACCTTGAGGATGAAACGCTTATAGAAACAAATAATTCATAGCAAAGCAATAGATACCTGAAGATTGTTATTTTTTTAATGGTATTTGGCAACTGAGACCATACAGCCAGCTCAATGTGATTATCAGAGCTTCCAGTGAATTAGTCTTCCGGTATATATATTGTAGCTTCTAAGTATGGACACCACATGACGAACAGGACACTCACACATACAAACAACACTTAAACACCCATACCCTAGCCCCAACGCAATCGAGGCAGGCATCGTTAATTTTATAACTAGCATTCTCAAGTGTGAGATACTCTTAGTTGTTGTCTCCATATATTGTTATTATTATCCATATCGGATCACACAAAGTCTTGATTCTCCTCATGGCTTGTAATTAACTTAACTTAAGGGTTGCCATCTGTCTGAGATTCCAGTAATTTTTTTTTTCTAGGAAATGAGTTTTTTGTGGGGGAAATGTATAGCATATGAACATTCGAATACGTGACTGCGGAAAACCACGTAAAAACCACCATCAGAACAAGGAGTCCAGGACTCCAACCTGATCACTTCCCGATAATTTTTTAATACAGTTCATTATACATTTTGAGAAATTGTTTTTCAAATGGTATGTATAATTCACATATAAAGAGAATAATTTACTTAAAAAATTATCGTGGATCTTGGAAAAATTGTGAAAATTCTACAAAAGCATTTTCACTACAAATTCACTATGTTTTTCATGAAATTCTTCATCGAATGATCCATATGATATTTTTGCAAAAATGTAAAAATCCATAATGTTTGCAATAATTTTCCCGTAAAATTTAATATTTACATATCACTGTAAAATCTGAAAGAATTTTCGAATCAATGGTTTCTGAAATAAAAGAGGTATTTTCGTATGGTTTTTCAGAAAATCTTAAAAAAAAAAAAAAAAAAAAAAAAAAAAAAAAAAAAAAAAAAACCTTGCAGAAATGAAAGGAATATGCAGTCATTTGGCTGGTCGGCTGCTTTTATTTAATAGTCTACTAAAGAAAATTATCTAAAGGAAATCATTTTTTCGGCTCCACATTATACCACCTGTAACTATTTTAACGCTCAATGGTTTTTCGAATTTTTATGCCATGATCTCGTTTGGGACAGTCCAGTAGTCCACAATTAAGAATTTATTAGTTAGAAAACTCAGAATCATTTTTTAGTTTAAGGATTGAGAAGCTATGAAGAGTCACAGTAATTGGGAGAAATAGAAAAGAAATACTATCTAGAACCAACGAAGTTAAATATGCGTTTACTAAATGAAAGAAACTTTTCACTTCTGTCAACCCGTAAGGATCTACTAAAAAACATATGTTTGGAGGATAGCCCTAATATGGAAGTGAATCTTGGAAAGGAAAAGACTGAAGACTTTTGAGATGTTACAGACGAATGCTGAATATAACCTATACGATAAAGTATTCAGTATACTTTCCGAGGAACAAAGTTTCTGGAAGGAGTTACAGAAACGAAGAGACAAGATGTTGGCAATGCTTTGCTACACAATGGTTTTCTTAAGGTGATTCTTAAAGGAGAGATGGAAAAAAAAAAAAAAAAAAAAAAAAAAAAAAAAAAAAAAAAAATAAATAAAAAAAAACACTGAGGAAGATTAAGCTATATGAACCAAATCATGGATGACAGAAATGCAGCAGAGCTGTGTAGAATTAAAAAGGAAAGCACAGAAGCGGCATACATGAAAGGATTCCGTTTATTACTTTTCCGCCGTGTAGTTGCAATATATTTTATTTCTTATGGCATAACACCTCGTCGAAGTCGAGGTCATTAGAGACGGGAAAGGAATGGAGGAAGGAACGGGAAGGAACGACCTTTTGAAGAAACCATTCCGGCATTCACCTGCGGTGATTTTTGGAAACCATGGAAAAGCGAATCGTGCATGACCGGACTAGGATTCGAAACCGCGACCTCCACAATGCGAGGCCAGAGCGTTACCGCTCACCCATCACGTTCAGTGCAATAAAATCTACACGGGCGTACTGCCGCATTGTTTTGTAAGAATTCAGGTTTCTTAGGTTCAGAACGCATACGAAATTAGCAGGTGAGTGATAAGGATTGGGTCCTGCATTCGGGAGGACGCTGGTTCAAATCCCCTCTCAGCCTTCCAAATATTGCTTTTCCATGGTTTCCCTTAAACAGTAGAGCCGAATATCGGAATGGTTCCCCAAAATTCCGATGGCCGAATACCTTTCCGTTCATTTTTTGCCAATCCTTTTCCGGCTCTAATCACCTACACTTCGATGAGGCATAAAGACGTATAGTTAGCAGATAGCATTTAAGTGATCCTGGATCAGATCCCGAAAACCCGTTGTTAAACCTAAAATAATAAAGCTTCATGAAGAGAAAAATTGGAATCAGTGTGGAGGTAATTTGAAATGTTTGCTATAAACCTCTAATATGTTAAAATCCTATTTTTTCTAATCTGAAATAAAATGTAAACATGATGTAGCAGTTTTGAATCAATTCAAAAGAGGTATTTCAGACACTTCAAAACCATATACAATCTTCCTCTATGAGTTCCATGCCCCTCTCCGAGTGTAGTTGGCTAAAATAGTTGACTTTTGTACTCCTCGATTGTAACATCATGGGGTAGATGAACTGTAGTTGATTCCTGTTGCTTTCCCCAGTATGTGTACGTGTGTGTTATTGTAAGTTTGGATGACTGTAAGAGTATGTGTGTTCCATTATAGATTGTTGCTGGTGTTGTATGAAATAAGAGATGAAGAAGGGAGGGTGTCAAACACTGTGCTGACCTATTCAGGCTTACACTTACAAAAGACACCAAGGAAGCAGCCAGGATTAATTTCCCCATGGGGCTGACTAATCAGCAATGTCATATGCCCTCACTCCATACGCACTGCGGACAGGTTTCCGATTTAACCCAGGACTTTGGTGCACAGCCTGGTAATTAGGAATTGCGCACCATCACCTTTCCTACCACGCCACCCAATTCCTGGCGATTCAACGTTCCTCCACGCCCTGGGTCAGCACCGGACACCATCACGGTTACTCAACCAATCAAGGTGGGGGCATACAATATTAGAAATCAAAACTGGGATTCAGTCTAAAATTAATCAGTAATGAGTGTTGATTACAGCTAATATTTTCGAATTAATTTTCCTAATGAACTTTGCTGCAACGAAATCTTGGGAACTAGTCTGTAATTCATTTCGAATGGCTATCGGAGACAGCTTAAAACTTCATGTAAGCAACCTAGTGTTGTAGAGACAGATGCTAAATAAAATTAACTTACAACCTGTTTCATCTGCCCGCTAAAACAATAAACACTTTTTTTTTTAACATCAGTGTCTCTTAGAGCTGTAAAAGTAACGAGAAATTCAGTACCAGTATGTATTCGTTACTAAACCAATCAGTACCCGTTACTTTCGAATCGTTACTCGTTACTTTCGGTACAATCGAACAATAACATGAAGCATTGCATCGAGTCGCGCCGCGTAAGGGATAACTTCGTTACTATCGTATCGTTTCGTTACTCGTTACTTTCGGTACAACTCGTTACTTTCGGTACAATCGAACACTAGCATGAAGCATTGCATCGCATCGCATAGCATACGGGACGACTTCGGTCGTACTTGGTAGAGTAATAAAATCAAGTTTACGTAAGTTGTACATTTGGATAAAACTTAAAATCAAGTAATTAGCACATTGATCTTACGGAAAACCTATGAATGTACACTTGATTTACTGTAATGAATATTATATACGAAAGAATAATCTAATTTCATAACAAACTCCTGTTTGCATACAAAAAAAAAAAAAAAAAAAAAAAAAAAAAAAAAAAAAAAAAAAAAAAAAAACAGATCTTTCACCTGACAGTGACATATCTAGTGACAATAACTAATGACGGTTATTTTTTAAAGCAGTCTACTTAAAACCCTGCAAATAAGCCTGATGTGATAATGGGACATGTATTTAACAAATGTTATAATCTCATCAAAGTATTTCGTTTTTAAATAGGAGGGTTCACCACTGTCTTCCTTTACGGTTTTAATTTATTTTTGTAAATTCTTCATTTTTTTGTGATAGGTTTGCTAAAATAAATGTGGACATACCATCAAATCGGGCCTGCAGGCAAAATACTATTGACTTCCGCGTTAATTGTTTCATTTTAAAACTATTAATATTCAAAACTTTTAAATCAATAACAAAAGTTTAGGACAAACATGCGATTAGATTAATTGTTGTTGCGTCGCGGTTAGAACAAACATTAAGGCAGAACTGCATTGATGATTGATCACATGGATCCTGCTGTAAAAATACAATAACTAACAACAGGCAAAAGGAATAAAGTAATTTTAACTTGTTCTTTGTTTATGGAATTCTGTAACTGCAAAAAAGAGCTGCTAGATTTGTTTCTGGCAATTATCGCAGAACGCAATCTGGAACAGATATGAGAAAAGAACTGGAATGGGACTCATTGGAAGACAGGAGGAGGGTGAAGAGGGTCATGAGAGTGTACAAGGCGTATATTGATAGTGAGGCATGGAAACATATTGGTGTAAGAATTAAAAATAATGCTTGGAAGGGAAAAGATGACCATGACCACAATCTTGCACCCGATTTCAGGAACAAGGATTGAGGAAGATTCTCCTTTTTTAGGTAAGGGTGTCAGGGATTGGAAGAGAAATTATGAATAATTTACCAACAACGTTGAAAGAATTTAAAGTTAAAATTTGTAGAGGGCAAATGTAGGTGGATGCAGGAAAGGGGGGAAGATGAGTGTGTAGGGAAAGTGCCACCGGAGCGTACGCTCTATTTGCAATTTTATTAAATATGATTAGAACATAACAAATTCAGAGATTTATATCACAAACTATTAGACAATCTTATATTGTAAATTACACTATAAAATAAAATAGAAGGTGTCAATTTTTAAAACAAACAAATTTCACAAAAGTTTGAAATCAATAAACCTCACTAATGAACTGTCAATGAAAAAATAGTAACTCTCTCAAATTATCCACAGAAATTTTCTATTTACAAATTATGCACTGTAAATTTCAATTAAAATTAAAAGTAAAAAATTAGTCTTTACGTTGGAAAAATTAGTTACCTGTGGGAGCTGGAACGTGTTCGTATCTATACGACAAATGCGAGTAACGAAACATGGGAGTAACGAAATAAATTTGTGAGTAACGATTGGGTACTTCGAGTCAGGTGACGAAACCGTTACTCAGTAACGAATAAGTCGTTACTTTTACAGCTCTAATGTCTCTACAGGTATGACGCAATTCTCCATCTCTACCTACCTTGTTCTAAATCTTATGTCCTCAATTATCTGCTACATATATTCCCTCCACTAACAAATTAACCAATTCCGTATGTCTTAAAATATAACCTATCATACTTTCTCTTCTTTACGTAAAACTCTTCCTCACCCATCATTTCCAAACACGTTCATTTCGTATTTTATGTGTCCACTTAATTTTCAGCATCCTTCTACAGCACCACATTTAATGCTTCAATTTTCCTTCTATCTGGTATTCTTTAAGTCCATGCTTCGCTGCCATAAAGTACTGTTCTTCAGACATATAGAGTTTTAAGGATCCTATATTAATATTTGAAACTTAAATATTTCTCTTTTTGAAGGAGACTCTTTTCTCTGGTGCTGTTCTGCTTTTAACGTCATCGGTCGGAACATACATCTGAAATATTTTGATTGATTCGATTGATTTATTTTTACTATTATCGTATGCCAAATACAAACTGCATTGATATTATATGGAGTTGCATATCCTTTCGTGGTATGTCAGGCGTGAATCCTTTGAGATTGGTGACACCGTCGGAGCCACGTAACGATTGAACGATCTGCTGATGCGAGAGGATCATTAGGGTTGAGGTCGCACTAAAAACAATTACCGCTAACAGCTCCCAGAGGTGGACCCGCCAGCTGACAAGTGGACAGGATAGCGGAACACGGGACATCCCTAGGGACCGGCGGGAAGAGCTGTCCACTGCGAGAGTCCCTCGGGAGCGGGCTCTGTCCGTGGGAAGCGGCCCGGATAACGGGACAAACGCATCCCTGTGGGATGGTAAGGAAGAACAGTTTCTCACCCCAACAGCTGATCACTAGCAACGTACGGGAATTGCTGAAGTTTCATTAGCAACCACTAAATGTTATTTGCAGTGAAGGCAACACTTAGAGCAAACAGCTAAAGAGGTAGAAAACGATTTGAGGCAGCTGCATCACAACCATGGCGCCTTAATTTGATGATTGGTTCTTATTCATCTAGACTGTACAAATCGAAAGTGAACCCATATATATATATATATATATTGTAACTTGCTTGGTTCTCTAGATATCGACTATTAAAAACTATTTATAGTTTCTTGTGCCTTTGGCGATGTTTTTCTTCTGGACCAGGCCGCATGTCAACCTAACCACAACCGCTAGAAAGAAAACATAACACTAATTCTGTATGTCCAGGGTGTAGTTCCCTGTGGCTTCGGCAAATTTATTTTTTGGTACAGGCCGCATATCAACCTAACCGCTTCAATTTTGAGATTGTGTATTTCGAGAACTTGAGAGAAATAAAAATTTGTTCCTCAATTTCGATGTGTCTCTTCGAGTTACATACGAATTCATCAACAAATTGTGGCCCAACGGTTATCGCAGAATCCGCTGATTAGAACATATGGAGATCACTGAGGACATAAGTGGTATGGGGTATGTACTTTAAAACAGAGAATAGGTTAGTAATATTAATTGCAATGTAGCCTGTGTTTTCAATTTAAGTATATGCATACCTACGGTTTTCTGTCCCTTTTACCTTAAAGTCCTTCATAGCGTGAAGTATATGATTAGGCACATTGTTGACTTATTTCAATGCCTGATACTCTTTCTAGAAAATATAAAATTTCCCCATTATTTTATTCCAGAAATCAGGTACTAATTTAGGTTTCATTCCACTTAGGTGTGACAATTCTTTTTACGATATCTATCCACACCTCTTGATCTACGTATTCCTTATACATTCCCGTGACCCTCGGTTACTCCTATGACTCGTATTGCATCTTATTCATAAATATGTTGTTTGATAATTCTAACAGAATGTGTCTTCGGTGTCCTATATTGTACAAAGGCAAAACGTGTATTTCACGTCTCAGATTTCTCATTTTCTTTGAGCGGTTTATTTTCTTGTTTTCAGTCTCTCAACATTGACACATTCCTCTCATCTCGGGCCTAGCATTCCTGAGAACGCTGGTTTGAATCCTTGTTCGGCCATTCAGATTTAGATTTTCCTTTATTTCCCGATAACATTCCAGGCGAATGACTGTATGTTTACTTTAAAAGGTTATTGCTGAATTTCTTCCCGTTTTTTTTGCCTCCATTCCTTTTTCACCTCTAACGCCTTCCTTATTGACGAGGCGCAAAACCTTAAGAAAAACAAATCTCATCATCTCAAAATACCTGTTTCAATCTATGTCTTCAATCTTCTCCGTACATTCCAATCTACGTCTTCTCTATATTTCTTAATTTCACCTATCGCCTCGATTTAAGATATTAACCACTGCCTAATATCTAAATAGGTGAGCCAACTTCCTGTTTCTTCTTTCCGCGAGACAGTTCAGTCATCATTCCAAAACTACGCTCATCTCACACTAACAATCTCGTTAATTTTCACCTCTTTTTACTTTTCGCTCTTCTGGCATTCCCATAAGTTTAAGCTTGACTTCCTTATCTTTCCTCTCTTTTAAAAGCTAAAAATAATTTAAATAAATTGCAGAATACTGACTCTCCCTGATCCGTCGTAGAATATATTGACGGAAAAGAAATCAACAAGGAAGATATGGATTGTTTCCTTATCGTAATCTTTCTTTGTCCAAAATAAATCATGGCTGAGAATCATGACACAAAGCAATTGGTTCTATAGCCGTTCATGAATCAGACTTGAAAAACAAGAGAAAGAGGCATGAAAATTTGCTTTGAAATCTCGAATTTTCAGCAGTATATAATGGATCGATAAGAATGTTTCTTTTATTATTTGTTTATGGCTTAAAGTCAACGTCAACGTCAAAAAAGAGGGGGGGGGGAGCGGAAAACGACTGGGAGCAAGGAACGGGTAAGAGTTCATCCAGTCAGGGCCTTTTGAAGGAACCATACCGGCATTCACCTGGAGTCATTTCGGGAAACTATGAAAATCCCAAATCTGGATGCCCAGACGGAGATGCTAACTCGTGTCCTCCAGAATGCAAGGCCAGAGCATTATCGCTAACGCTCCGTGTTCCGTTTCAAAAAGCTGGTCGGCGAATTTTATATTCCTGTGAATTACGGTGATGGTGAAAATTTGTGCTTATTCCAAGAAGCAGTACCGACAAAGAAGTTCTATACTGGGATGTCAAAGATGGCATTTGAGGAAACTACCGTCTTCATCTTCCTGCGACACAACGCGAGTTACCTGGAAACAGGAATTATTCTAGCAATCCCTAGGTTTTGAGTTAACAAAGCTAACAACAAAGTGAAGCATTGACAATGCCATCATCGTGGTGAATCACGAGTCATCGATTATCCTAGATCCTACAGCGAATTAATTGATGAACACACCATCCACATTAACTATGGCTACAGTATGCAATTGATTGCAGTTCTCGTGATGTTTCAGAGAAAATTTTCAATCTAGTTTCACGAAGAATAACGGTATTTTATTTTAGAAGAACAATTTGGAACTTTAATTGTAGGCTATGCTAAGTATCCCAACAACATTTATATTATCAATTTATGAAGCATTTTTTCTTTGTTCTATACATCTCGTCGAAATTGCGGTCATTATAGCTCTAATGGGAAGTGGGCCAAAGAACCGGAAGGAATTCAGCCATAGCCTTGTGTAAAGAACCAACCTGGCATTCGTATACATTGATTTCGGGAAAATTAGGACAATCGAAATCTATATGGCAGGACGGGAATATCAACCCTTGTCCATCCGGATGCGATGCCAGAGCGTTGTGAGTTTCATTAAGTACCAACAATAGCGAAATAAGTGCAATGAAGATGAAGAAAAAGAAGAGGTTATACAGTAAAGATAATCATTTGTGTTATACATTCCTTGATACAATATTTCGGAGCAATTCTAACAGGATGAAAAAAAAAAGAAAAAAGAAAAAGAAATTGATTGTATTGTAACCATAATCATTTTGCGTTATACATACCTTAAAACAAATTTTGTAAGCTATTATAACAAGTATGTGTTACTGTGTGATAAAAATCTATATACGAGAATAAAAAAAGAGAGTGATAACCTATGCTTTAGAGGCATATTCTTGAGGAAGACACCAAGTGTTCCTCCAACTTTTACATTCCCTTTCCTTGTCCCTCACTACACAGTGTGGACAGGATTGGATTTAACTTATGTCAGCCTGCCAAGATGAGAATGGTGAAAATTTCTTCCACCATCTGGGCTTGAGGACTACTAATGTTCGTTAACAACCCCTACCATTAGACTGGCCAAACACTCCCTCCAACATATCTGAATTACAATTACAGTATAAATAAGATCGGTAATTTTTATTTTTTGTTTACATTTTTATGCCTTGCCCACGGGGAGGTCATTATAGGCGGGAAAGGTATGTGGACAAGGATCTGGAAGGAATATGCGATTGGTCTAGAAGGACTTAGGAAAACCATGAAAAAACCCAAATCTGAAAGGCAGGATGTTACTTCGAATCCACGTCCTTCATGGGAAAAACGAGATGTTAGACAGGTACTGCACGTATATGTATTCCCTGTTTCCTGGTGGCATTAGCTATTGTATTTAACTGAGAAGGTAACAGTTTTGGCACATACCACACTCTGACAACGAGAAATTCGTGAATTGCCAAGTACACCTTATTACATCTATTTCAACACAACTTATTACCAAATTTTCATCGCCTAGTTAGTACAACTCAACCGAAATCCTGAGGATACATATTTCCCTATGTTTGCTGGGATACTTTTGTTTATCACTGTGATAACCTGTTCGTAGTATACTGATCAATGAGTTCCTGTGGTCCTCTTCCTATCTGATGCTCATACAACCTGTCCGGTCCCATCGGTGTGGTCCTCATGATTAATGAGGCGGCGTTGGAGTCCCCTCATTACTGGAGACCGGCTTGTGTAATGCTGCAGCGATACCAGAGACTACTGAACTACAAGATACAGCAGCAGACACACGGAGAATGGGGCAAAGTGTATCTACCTGTACCCCTGGCTCTATAGTTGGAATATCATCCACATAAACAGACACTTCGTGTGAAAGTATGGTCCTTGATAGTTGAATCAGATTCCACGGCGTGTAATTGCTTGATTGGGTTCCTTATTTCTTTCTTACTGGCGAATGGAAATGATGCAAAATTTTTACATTTCAACCTTACCTTTCTCATCTGCATACGTAAATCTGTTATCAGAAGTGTATCTGGATATCTTTGTTGCGATGTCATGCAAAATCCACCGAATTGGTCTTGATAGAGTTTTACACAGTCTGAAACCTAAGAATCTATAAACTAATAATCTGCGATATGCCTTAAAATTACTTGGCCGGACACTGGAGCTCTCAAGATATGCATCAAAGACCCTTAATACAATTCAGATGTTGTATACTAACCAAAAATAACAAGAGTCCTAATATGATTCAGAGAATGAATAATACGACAAAAATACCAAAGACTCTTAATACAATTCGGACGTTGTGACAACCTCACAAACAAACAATAATTTTGTTGTTATTATTATTTCATTATTTGTCCTTGATTAATTAAAAGTGTAATGAATAATTGTATTAACATTTGTAAAATGAGTTGTATTTTATCAGGTTTCCACAAACTGTAGTTTGTATAGTCGCAGTATTATTACGTTCAAAACACGCTGTTACCCAGATTGGTGTGAAAATGTTAATAAGTTACGTATCTCGTCAGATGCTGTTTAGTAACGTCTGTAAGGAATCGAAGATTCCTCACTTTGATTATACATTTGTATTTTTTTAAATATGGTCTGTGCCTGTTATACAGTTCTTATTTCAGAAGAGTTATTAGCATCTCTGACGTGGCTGTTTGGGAGACGGGGAGACGGAGCATCTGTGGTTGTTTGAGTTGCCAAGCAGTTTTTGACATTGGCAGAGAGAAAAGAGATTCTGCTGGAAGAAAATATCGTTGTATTGTTATTTGGAGTTAGTGTAAGGTATTCAGTATGAAGATATGAAAAATAAACGTTTTTAATGAATATATAATTTATTAAAATAACAAGAAATCTTATAAAATGGCGCCCGTGACTAGGACAAAGAATTAGTTATCTAATTCTGTAATAAAAGAACCTTGAATCTTCGGAAGAGAAAACAACTTTAAAGGTAGGATAAGAAAGACAATTTAAATTAAACAAAATAGTGACAAAGTGCAGTTCATTTACAATAAAGACGGAAATTTTGTCAGATTTAAAAACAAAAACTTTATTGAAGTAAACGTGAGAAATATCAGAACTCATTTTTAAAAAAAAAAAAAACTGGGATAGTAATATTTTTTTATTTTTTCCATATAATGAAATTTTAAAATATTGATCATAAAAGAATTGTCAATTATGCATCTTTGCATGTGCGTGCATTAGATTTTAAGTGATTATTGTGAAATTTGTTTATGTACAGGTAATATGTGTTTTTCATGATGGTTTGGAAATTCTATACAGCGTTTCATTTTCATTACTGCGTTGCTCGCCGAGTATAATTATTACGATAATTGTAACGAAATTTCTGCTATTTGGTTGTGTGTGTGTGTTTATATATATATATATATATAATGGAGGGTGAAGTTTTAAAATCCACTAGAGATCATGTAGATGTTCATGATCAAACTAGCAAAGATGTAAGGATTTCGAGGAATGTAGACAGTGATTTAGGTCCAGGGTATGAGTATCATGATCGATTAGAACTCGAAGAGGATAATACTAGTGTTTTTCATGACGTCCCAGTAGCTAGCTTCACCGAAAAAAAAATATCACGGGGAAGAGAGTACTTCCATGGAAAAAAATGCTATCAATGATTCTGCAAGGGCAGAAGAAGATGGAAAACATTAGTAATAGTCAACAACAAACGTTACGACTGTGGGAAGAAGGAAGAGAAGACGAAATTGATCGCTGGATTAAACAAGTAAGAAGGTCCTGCGAAGACAAGTTAAGTATGGAAATTGAAGAGGATGAGAGAGAAGAAAACGGTGAAAATCGGCAAGATGACGACGAAGAAAACAATACAATATGTGAGAATAGTGGACCAGTAAAATGGTGGGAATGTCTACAGCAGACAGAGGAGAAATATGAAATTAACTATGATGGAAAGGATATAGTGGAAGAAGACGAGATAATTAACGTGGCAAGAATGGATAAATTGGACAGTAATATTGGAAATTCAGAAGTAGAGACGGAAAGGAAAGATGTAGCGGTTATTAGTTGCTATAGAAATGATGACAGAAATTATGGTTTGGGAATTGAAATGAACGATGGAACTGAAGACAAGAAGAGTTATTTAGAGACTGAAGAAGAGGTAGAAAGTGACGAAGCGATAAGTAGTGAAGAAGAAAAAATGTAAAATGCTTTCTCATAAAGAAACAAAAAGTTTGTGAAGATGATAAAGAAGAATCAACGAGAGGCAAAGTGAGAGCGAAGAGAGGTCTCGATACATATGATGAGGGCCGCAACATTATAAAATACGAAAGGAAGAAGGGTGGCGGGGAATGCAAGAAAGATGAAGCCACGAAGGGAAAAGTTAAAATGAAAGGGAAATGATAGTTTCACCAAGAAGTGGAAGAGGATCTTTCAGAAAAAGACATATGATCGGCGTGCACGAAAATCATAAAGTAGATGAACTAGTACTTGAGAACGCATGAAAAATCCAGTTGTATAAATGCTCAGATATCAATCTTTTCTTATGTTGTCGAGTTACCTTACATAATAGCGGAAAACCTCATCAGAATACATATTACCTTCAATATCTAAAATCTGTAAACCATTTGATTTAAAAAAATATTAGTGATATTGTACAAACAATAATTATTTGACAATGTATATCACATAAAATTGAGTAATTTTAGTGACACAGGAGGAATATGTAAGGAAACGAAGTTTCCTCACTTTGATTATACATTTATATTTTTTAAAATATGATCTGTGCCTGTTATACAGTTCTTATTTGAGAAGAGTTATTAGCATCTCTGACGTGGCTGTTGGGGAGACGGAGCATCTGTGGTTGTTTGGGTTGTCAAGCAGTTTTTATGGCAGCAGAGAAGAGAGATTCTGCTGGAAAGAAAATATCGTTGTATTGTTATTTGGAGTTAGTGTAAGGTATTCAGTATGAAGATATGAAGAATAAAAGTTTTTACTGAATATGTAATTTATAAAAAAACAAGAAATCTTATACGTCCGGCAACTAATTAAGCCATACTAATTGAGTGGTTATGTCATTAGGTTGCATAATACTTCATTTAAGATACCAAAGAATCTTAACACAAATCAGAGGTCGGATACTACATCAAATAATCTTAATACAATTTACACGCAGCATTGTATATGAATAATTCCAAAGTGTCTTAATACAATTCAGAGGTTTCATACTACATTAAAAATATCAAAAAGTCACAGTATATTTCAGTGGTTACATACTACACCAAAGATACTAAAGACTCTTAATACAATTCAAAGGTCGCACACTGCATCAAAGATATTTGGAACAAATGTCTGGTTACTAGGGAATACCCGATAAAAACAAAAATTGTTTTTGATGGCCGCTCAAGTTTTTACGTTCAAGTGAAAAAGAAAACCGCAGTTCTCTACTTGACGTGCGCTAAGCAGCTGCAGCATATACGTGGGGATTTTTTTTTTTTTAATTTTTTCGACGCTTCTCATTTAACCCCAAGATTTAAGCTTTGTTGTTGATATGTTTCCAAATTTGTTGCCAACCGAAATTCTTGTATTTCTGTTCTTGTCGATTCTTTTGGTTTTTAATACTCGTCTCTTTTGCAAGGTGTCTTGTTTTGATCTCGGGTCCTTGTTTCTGTGATAGATATCTAGTTTCTAAGTGGTATTGCTTTATATGACACAGCTTGTAGTGGATGCCACCTACATTGACCGGTGTTGTTTTGCTTCTGGGTTGTAATTCTTTTGACAGAATGCTGATTATACTTTGTCATGATCTTGAGCGTTGTAGTGTAAATAAAGCTCTGCACCTCAACTGTACGTCAATTAATCCTAACCCTCCTTCTTTCTTGGGAAGAGTCATTGTAGCGTATTTTTTCCTTAAAAGTTTTCCCTTAAAACTGATCACTGATCTACCAAACCACTCCCGCTGAATACGGTACTCTTAAAAGACATCAGATTATGGGAAACAGCATCGCAGTTTTCCCTTTCGTGTCATTAGCTTCCGACAGAATGCTTGGCAAAGTAACATTTCAATCGTGGCGGCCTCATTGAGCTGTTTACGCGGGATCAAGCTGAGCGTCTTGTTCCCTCTCCGAGCGCCGATTTCACGGTCCATCGTGCGTCTCTTCTCTCGCCCCCCCCCCCCCCTGCTCAGTCTGATTAATGGCAGACCGCGCCGCGATGACGTCACGCCGTGACAGCAGTTGTAATTAGGACTGCAGCAGCAAGTGTTTGTGAGGTGGGGGGGGGGGGCGACAGTGGCGATGCTTATTACCAGTGACAGTTTCAATATAGCAGCACAGTAGCATCTAGGACTGCAGCTAATTATGTAGGGGAATGCATGCAGAAACTTGGTCGCAACTTCGCCCGGCATGATTGCACACCAGTAAGCTCGTTATACTGTAAAAAGATGTGAAAAACTTGGTATCATATCATATTACAATCACGCAATATACCTTGCTATTAGCACGGCAAAATGGGGCATTCATTATATCAGGAAAAAAAAGCACACTGTTGACATCGTCATTTACTGCACTACAGTTAAAATACACTTAGTTTATGAGCTAAATACTTTGTCACAGTACCTGTCCAATGCAACGAAAATAACACAGATTTATTGCAGTAGTTCCTAGTTGATTAGTTGTTTTTTTTATGTTTTCTTTTCACTGCATTTTTATTTTTCTTGAATTTTTACCTTCTCTTTGTTTTTTCGTTTATCTTTTTGATTTTTATCATACAAAAGATGGATATAATATAAGAAAAAAAACGAAAACAATGATATCTTTGGATGGATACGTCATTAAGGTAGACCCAGACTTAATGGCGTACAAGGTTTTCAACTTCCAGATTAATGATATAAATAACGTCTTTGAAAGTAGTTTATCAAAATCAAAGGAACTGTGTGGTATTCGAAGAAGATACATATATCTACATCTATACTTTCCATTTCAAAGGAAACAGTGGTTGAGGGAGAGAGCTTTTTGCCAAAACTGATTTCAGCTTGGTGGTCCCTCAATATATAACGTTACCAGGGAATAGTGAGGTCATAAAAGCTTATTTCTCTAATCTTATCTAGCCTCTCATTGCAACCAGTGTAATATGATAGGAGAAGTATTTCATGTCTTTCGTAAATTCCAGATATGGTCAGAATGTTACTCAACAAATTTATTCGAAATCTAAGAAATAGTAAATAGCTCTAAATGAAAATTGCCAAATAACGGATATGTTCAAAGAGAATCCAATGAGAAGGATTTTCTCGATAATGATTAGGCATGTCACTAAGGCCAAGAATGAACCAGTTATGGAGAAAAATCATTTGGTAACTGTAGAAAATTGCGTAAACATAGTTACACATGAGGAATAAAATCAAATGGACAAACGTGGAGACAAGCATATGATAAAATGGCGTGCACTGAATAAAAGCATGTGTTAAAAATGGCGTAGAGCAGTTTCCAGAGGCGGCTCAAGGCAAGTCTAGTCTATCCCCATTCAGCTGCACTACCCTTAAAATCAAAAGTGAAATTTCCCACTCGTTGACGCGGCACAGTGGTCAGATCGAAGAGGAAAGAAAAGGGGCTGGGGGGAGGTGAATTGTGGGTCCAGTGGAACATAACACTGAGCCGCCAGTTAGGAGTGAACAGGGTATAGGATTAAATCATTAGCTTCCAATCTTTTACTTGTTTCTGGAGCAAGCAAGAAACTAAGTGAAAGCAAAATTTGAATCTGGTGTAACAGTTCACGTAAAAAAATTTTTGATATGATTTGTTGATGACCTAATCCTGTTGATAAAAAAATAATGATGATGTCAGTAACTTATTATAACAAAATTGCGTAGTAGGAATTTCAACTAAATAAGAAGGAAACTAAAACAAAATTGACGAAATGTAACCAAAATAATAAAAAATAAATAACCATAAAACAGTACCAGATATAGTTAGGAAATTAGCACAATTAATCACAACCTATGGTTAATGAAAAAAAAACCAGAGAAGCGCCAATGAGAAAAAAAAAAAAAAACCTGAAAATGTTTGGTTTTAATTACTGACTAAAACTATATCTCCGTTTGGAAATACTACAAAGAAGGTCAGAAGAGGCCCATAGACTAAGAATAAATTATTGATAGATGATTTTTCACTTTACGTTTCCCAGGTACGGTATGAGTAGGCCCGCTTTAAGAAGATCTATTGTAATTAAATGGACAGTGAAAGAACTTGTTTTTTTTGATGGCTCAGATTGAAAGGTTGAAATATTTCATACGTGGAAAGTCGAAATATGGACTGGTGTATCGAGGTGAACCCAGATACTCATCAATGTCGATCTGCCTCATTGTTAACTGGTAGAGTCGTGCGTGCAAACACTGTCTAGGCTTGCTCGGTTTTTCGCTGCCAGCGCGATCTCTGCCGGTACAATACAGTGCAGAGGACCGAGCCTGGACGTAAGCTCGAGCCTGACAGTATGCTCGGTCTGTTATTCACATGCTGCATGGGGACGAAGCCACGCTGGTACTCGACCGGTACAAGTGGAACAATAACGATCTGCGTCGCAGTCTTAAAATCGCTAAATCGAAGTATCAAGTAACTGAAAATTTAAAGAATGGAGAGAATATGTATTCTTCTTGTTAATTTCTACGTTTACTTTCGGAAAATTTGGATACTTAAAGACCGGGAACAACTTAATGTAAATGAAAAAGTAAAAATCTGTAGATTGTGCCACATTTAGTACAGTATTTCTGTGGCGATATTCCGGCACTTGATAAAAAGTAGTACTATCTATCTCCTGAACATATGAATGATAAAAAAATCACTTATTAGAGTGATATCAGTTATGTCATTAAACTGAGTCCAATGTTGTTCATCAGTACATACAAATCCTTGCAAGACATCACATGTATTTGAAACATTCGTGTAAATCATAAAGCACTAAATGTGGATTCAGGGTATACTTATAGTATGTCAATGACTATAGATAACAAATTTATGTTATGGCTTTTTACACTGTGTTCTGATCTCATAATTTGCAATACTTCATTTAAATATGTTTATCGTATGCATACCTTTTGCACTTTATAACTACGGAGATTCAATTAATAGAATGTCGGTAGTAATCACTGGTATACTGTAGATTCGAGAATGTCCCTGCCATACAGTCTTGTCCAAATTTCAATGATGTACCATCCTTGTCGCTTTGTTTTTTTGTTTTTTTTTACTTATGGCTTTACGCCTCGTCGACGTCGAGGGCATAAGAGACTGGGTGGGAATCGGGACAAGGAACGGGAAGGAATTTTACCAGTGGCTTTTGAAGGAAGCATCCCAGCATTCACCTTGAGTGATTAGGAGAAATGATGGAAAACCTAAATCTGGATGCCCGGACGGTCATTCGAACCGGCGTCTTCCCGAATGCGTGGGCAAAGCGCTAACCGCTCACCCACAACGCTCTGTGAGCCTGGGAAAGCTACAGCGCTCACAATTCACAGGAGTAAAGGGGGCCGTTCATAGGAACAACCTAGCGACTTCGAGCGTGAGTAGACGGCGATTTGCAAGACACTGTTAACTGGGCACCTGAAACCAATTTATGTCATTTTGTTGTGTTTTAATACACCGAAAATTGGTGTTTCCATCACAATTTTGACAGTCCGTGTCTGACTGGAATATCCTATGGAGTGTCTCAGTACTTTTAGCACTATCGTTTCACACAGTTGTGTATTTCTCCCAAAGGTAATATCTGTAGCCATCTATTCTTTAGTATTCTTTTATTCCCCTTTTCTACCGATTTCAAACTACACATTTTTCGTCTCAGTTTTGGTGTAACAATATGGTGGCAGGATGGGCAAAATACCATGGGCCCCAGCCGGCGGAGGCCACCGATCGCCTGTCCTACTGAGCTAAATATATATATATATATATATATATATATATATAAAAGGTTCATTTCTCCTGTTCTATCATAAGCAAGTTTCTTATTTAAATACTAGACTAGATGTAAACCTGTCACCATGTTGCAGATAGGTTCAGGTAGGTAAATACCTGCTTTGTCGAGGGTCTAAGTGTTTAGGGTCACAGGTAAGACCACGTGACCTAATATGACCTTTTAATTCAGTGTAGTGACTCTTCAACGTCTTAAGGAAGATTTAAACCAAATATGCATTTCGCAGTGTCTGAACGTGTTAGTATATTAGTTTTCAGGGACAAAATAAAAAAAATGAATATTTTTTATTCGACCCTAAGCGGTCACTCTAACAAAAAAAAAAAAAAAAAATAATAAAAACAAAAAAAATCTGTTTATTCTGAAGCAACTGGTCTCCTCTTGGAGAGTTATTGGGGAAGCAGAGAAAACGGAACTCCAGATGCCCGGTCGAATATTCGAACTCTCGTCCTTAGAGGTCCGAGGCCCCAGCTTTCCCTGTAACCCACCAGGCTCTGTAGAAACCCTACTCTCGTGTATCCGTTGTTATTGTAACTCCAGTCACATGTCTGGCAGCCATACCCAACTTGTTTGCCGGCTGTAACAAGGTTGAGCCCGCTTCCAAGAGCAACAGCCACAGAAGCACCAAAGAGTCTGCACCATTAATCAGGCGAGCCGTACCGTTTGAACTGTCACTCATACAGCCAACCGTGAAATATACGCCCGCCGCTTCGAACGCATCACCCTGGCAGACGGACCACTACGCTACTCAGAGCTTCTTCTGTCCGTGCCAGCTGCAAAGTGTATTCAACAGCTGCTGGCTCTCTCACTGTGTCCAATACGTGACCTCTGTACGAAATATGAAATCAGAAATAAACAACAGATTTTCCATTTTTATTTCTTACTAACCCCCTCTTATTAGTTCCAT
The DNA here is from genome assembly GCA_031002005.1 of Vandiemenella viatica. NCBI lineage: Eukaryota > Metazoa > Arthropoda > Insecta > Orthoptera > Morabidae > Vandiemenella > Vandiemenella viatica. Next base: position 83,360,470 of record CM061918.1, read on the forward strand.
ACGCAGCCACCCACTGCGCTGCTGTCTGTGGAAATAGCGACGCTACAGGAGAAGTCGTTTTGTATGCTACAGTATGCAAAAAGTGAATACATCGTTGATGTGCAACGTGAATTCTGTAGTAAGCTGAATAAAATGCTACTTTGTTATGAACAGAGTTTCATTAGCGTAATTAAATTCGTAGAAGATGGGTGCTTAAAGCAAAGTGAAAAGCACTATTGACGGATTGATGCGTGTATTGCAAGAAATGGACTACCGTTTTGATGTTCTCCGCGCAAGAAATGGTGTACATGCTAAATGTGTGCAGTAAAACTTCCAACCATCCAGTACCCAGTGATGTGTGCCACGTATCTTTTATAGTTTGTGTCAATGAAGGCTTTGAAACGTCGCCTTTCATTGGCGCGCTATCCCGGTGGAAAGCTCGAGAAGATTTTAGGCAATGCAAAATGTGTTTCTCCTTTTTGGATGACCCTGTATTCATTTCCTCGTACCGATGCTAATCATTCCTGCCCTGCCTATTCTAGCGTTTATGGATTCGAAGGAAATATTTCTTCAATGTTTGTTGCCTCTCGGGACAGAAGGGGAGGGAATGACTACCTGTTTTTTTTACGAAAGATAAGTTATGCCACGCCTGGTATTTAACCAGAAGGTTGGTTGGACCCTCCCGAAGGAGGTATGCTTAGCATGGTTTTGGAGGTAGGGAGACCAGTTACTTTCCTTCTTACCTAACCTAACCCGATAGTACTACCGGGAAAAGGGGACCTACAGCTTGACGTGGAATCCGAACAAACGAATCTTCCTGGCGTACCTCACTTTACTCAACAAGCTGTACCAGCGATGAAGGTAGGTTTAAGAGCCTATCTTTTTACTAGTTTAAAGTTATTTACCTATGTCAGACATACGACTCGTCATCATGTAACACACAAAATAGATCGTAATCTGTTGTAATCAAATGAAAACAGATAAGAAGCTAAGAAACGAAAAACTTAAGCTCTATAGATGTGAATTGTTTTTCAAACATACTTATTTTTAGCATTAAATTATTATTAATCATATAACTGTATTTTTTTTCTTACGGCCTCGTTGACATACCGATCTTCAGTGGCAGGAAAGAAATGACGCAGAGAACGAGAAGGAATTTGGGCATGGTCTTTTGAAGGATCCATTGCCTGTAGCGAATTCGGGAAACCATAGAAAGTCGAAATAAATAGTAGAATGGCGATTTGGACCCAGGTCCTCCCGAATGCGTTACCATAAACCTCGGGTATTAAATGAGACTGTGAGTTGAGGATCAAAGTATTTTGTTTTTTAGTACAGTTTTATTCTTTAATAGATTAGCTCCACAATTTCTAATTATTTTGCTTAATCTGGCCATGGCGATCGTAATAAAAAAGTAGTTATAAATATCAGCTATTGATTTTATAACCACGTATTTAGATTGTGGAATTAATCTATATAATGTTTATATTTATAAGCAAATTCATATGTGAACCTTGCCTAAGGCAGTAGGGTATGGCAAAAGAATCATAGCTATAAACTTGTCATGTAATATGTATTTAAAGCCTGTAATTGTATATGCTATGTCGTAAAGACAACTCTGTTTAGTATCAGGGTCATATCTGCAAGCCCAAAATGTAAAAAAAAAAAAGTGTACATAGGTTGGCTGTATGGTCACGAAACGCAAAGCCAATAAATAAAAAAAACGCGTATTTATAGTTCACATAGTTGACCACCCTATTTCTTTCAGTAGTAACGACAAATCTTCTTCTACTTGTGATACCATATACTATTCAGGAGGCATGCAGTTAGAATGGAGGCTGTGGTGATTTCGAGTTGCTTTCCCCATTGTGTGTTCGTATGTGTTACGGTAGCCTTGGATAACAGTGACAGTATGTGTGTTCAGTATAAAGTGTTGTATGAAATGAGAGATGAACAAGCGACGTGGTGAAACCCGGTACCTGTCCATTCAGGCCTTCTCTTCCGAAAGACACCTGTGCGCCACCAAGCTAAACGTTTCCTTCCTACGAACGAATCACAGTGTTGTATGCCCTCGCTCTATACTCACTGCAAAGTGCTTTAAGATTTAACCCAAAACTTTGGTGCATAATTTGGTGACTAGGCACTCTGCACCAACCCTCTCCTACCCTGCCGGTCAAGGTCGGATGAACAAAGTTTCTTCTCCCACCAGTTATCACCGTGTCAACGCCATACACCATGAAAGTGCCACAAAAAGCTAACGCCAATGACAAACAAATTTACAAAATGCATCAGGAACCTAATGTTTGTGTATGGGAAATGACGGTAATCAAAATTCGCAGTTTCCAGCTTCCAACGCCTTCTATAGCCGAGGCGGAGAATTTTTTGCACATGGTAGCACTACATATAAAAACGCCTGTCATTGTTCTCTCAAAAGAAATAACAATAGTTACGCCACAAGTTTCAGTATTGCATACTCTGAAATGTCAGCAAATTAAAATTCCACATACCTCTACTGGGGTCGAATCGCTGGCTCTTCTGTTCGCGATGTCAGCACGCGGTGACTGCCAGCTATTGCTGTGCCCACGACAGGTGTATTTGAGCGGTCGCCTGATTAATGGCCCCGTCAGGCCCAGTTCGGGCCGTGTGTGGTCGACGGAATTCGGCCGCTGAGAGGTTCCAATCGGTCACACGGCCGCTGTGATAGCGCGCCCACAAAGTGGAATGGTCAGAATTCTCCAGCGTCCTGGTTCAAAGTGGATCACAAGGCTGTCACCACTTCCACCCTGTCCCACATCTCAAGAGCACTGCTGTCACTCTACCCCATTCAAAGAGTAGTTTGACACGAACAAACTGGAGAAATCCAACCCACCATATAGTGACAGACAAAATTTATCACTGAATATGGTAAAAGACAACTTCTGTTAAGTGAAATTTTTGTATGGTGCTGTAAGGTACAGCACATTTAGTCCAGTAACGGGGTCGTAAAAAGGAGATCTCACAAGCATTATATCACGTACAAGGTTTTTTTGTTGTATATATTGCGCAGAGTAAGTAAAAACCAAGCTTTCTACCTCCGACACCCTCGGCACAATTTTCTGTGGCCAAAAAACTTCAAAATTTTGGTACTTTTTCGTCTATAACTCCTTCCTGATGAGTCTCAGCATGAAATACTTTATTTCTAGTTTGAAAGAGGAAAAAATTTCCTACAGCTTTTGTAGTTCAAAGTTTTTTCTAAACTCAAAACCAAGCGAGCTACAGTTCATCGAAAATCAGCAATATTTCACAATTTTGCGAAAAGTTGGGTTTTTCCCTACTTTGTCATTACCAGAAATTATATTCCAGATTGTAAATATATTTGTATAAAAGTAGGGTGGCAGAGTGTGTTATTGACCTGGACAGTTTAGTTCTGAGGTCAAAGAAGTCGATAGTGACGGTCTGAAATATGTCTGGCAGACAAATAAAGAGGATTTATATTTTAAAAAAATGAATGGTATGAGGGAAGTTTGAAGATGAGATGATTTATACGAAAGAGGGAGCTATTATAGAAAAAGAAGCTAAAACTCTATTCTCCTTGTAGTTGAGTTGAAAAGTTTGTGAATAATTGTTAATAACATTTATTCAGCCCGAGGGCAAAAAGAGAAAAAAAAGGGTATAGGTGTATATTTTGCGTCAGAAGAAAATGATGTATCGATAAATGCATCGACGACAACTATTAATTACGTACTGTAAAATTAATGTAAGCCTCAAAAATAAATTGTTTGTTTTATGATTCAGGGAAAATTGTATGAATTATTTGAGAAAATATTTATGTAAATATCTATCGACGTTAAGAATAGGATTTTTCAGATGCGTAGCTAGTTGGATGAGTACCAGACATTGTAATACAAAAAGAAGAATTATGGTAAATATCTGGTAAGTGTAAAAGAAAAATGTAAAACAATAATATTAATAATAATAAATACGTGAGCGTGTGTACGGACAATCGTGACGTGCACTAAAAAGGGAAAACGCTTACAGTGTGCAGTTACCCGAAACAACATGAAAACAGGCGACTTTTCTTGATTTCAGATTTAATGACGTCATTGAGCGTTTACAGACGTTATACAATAAAGGGATAAGCATACGCCACGCAACGGTGACAAACATCAGAATATTGTGCGTTGTGTCTAGTATTAGCAACAAAAAATTAGTAAAAAATTCTCCAGATACATCCATGCCAAAATAACTCACATCTGGGACGTTTATAGGGTCCAATTCTCTGCCCTCATTTTCAGCCTACTGCTGATTGTGCTGTTAGTTGGAAATGATGTCGGAGAATTCGGAACACGAATAGTCCAAGGTTTCCAATACGGCTAGTAGCTAGATAATTTTTTTTATGAACATGTAGTGCCCTTAAATCACGCCCATATGTTAAAAATTATAATTATAAGAAAACTTATATATTTGTTTGTATTACTAATCATAAAGGTACAATAACAATATCATTTTGTGAGCATCTCCGGCAAGGAGTAACTAGTTGATTTAAAGTCCAGGAATAGGATTAATAATGAAGTGAAGACTGGAGAAGATAAAAGAAAACCTGGATGTAGCAGCAGAAATTATTAAGAAATTAACTGAGCTCTAAATGGAAAAACCTATTAATTTGTATAACGTTTATTAGGGCTGCGGACAAATAAATCGCGCAGACATGGAAGTTATAATTAATCTGTGATTAAGTTGTGACATAAAACTTGTAAAGTTATTGATGAAAACTTAATCGATAGGAAGTGAAAGAGTAGAAAACAAGACGAGATAGCACAAACATTTTCTTTCAGTTTATAAAAAGGAAGATACCAGAAGATTTTTTTTTTTTTTTTTTTTTTTTTTTTTTTTTTTTTTTTTTGCAAATGTAACCCAAGAGCCAACATTAGATGAGTATTTCCTTAGGGAAAAGTATCTACCATGTATCCTGTGTTGAAGTCAATATAGTAGGTTCCAAACAAAAAAATATTTTTCTGGTTTATTAGTAATCTTTCAGTCTATTAGATTTTGTAAATTTTAGAATCATGCTGTGCCATGGAAGACAAAAAGTTAATATTCATGGCTCCTGACAAAAAACAAATTTAACAAGTTAATTATTAAATTTTTATTTATAAAATGTTGTATGAACAGAAGTCATATTTCAAATAGATATAATTGTTGATTAAAATAGAAATGATATTGTGTTTTAATGTTTGTGATACCTAAACTTGATTCACTTCTTGGATGTGGTCCAAGCACAGGACTATCTTTTAATTTTTTAAAAGAAACCTCTTCACTCCTACTAGTAACTTGGAAAGTGGTGACGAATATTGGTGGTACTTCACATATAATGTACGTGCTAACGTCACGAATCGAGAAGGAACGTTTCTTTGCTGCTATTATGTGCTGTACAGCATACAGCTTATCGGTTGTGATATTTTATAAAATATGTCTGTACTTCATAGTTGTATTCTACATTATTTTGTTACTTTCATTAATTCGATCTAATAGGAAATCAAGGTCTAAACATACTGCCTCATCTTCCTCTTGAACCAAAATGTAAACATTACTGTAACATTTTATTCGTCCGTAGACTGATCTTCGTCTGTATTGATCCATTTTGTAAAAGATAGAGTAAACATATTCCTATGATATACTTATTGTTTTATTCCTAGACGTAGTACAGGGTCCGGCAATAAAACCTCCCACATTTCACGTAGCCAGTGTGCGGGTTGTAGTGAGGATACTGATGTGGAATGTATTTTGTTTTAAAGAGGTGTACCTGCCATTTTCAGTGTGCGCCATGTCATGGCTTGGTGAGCATCGTGCGTTTGTTGTGGACGAATTTATTCGTAACAGTTGTTCTCAGATTTTCGGAGACGATTCGAACTTGGCCTACATTATCGTGTCCCGGATAGAAAAACTATTCAACTGTGGGTGTCAAACTTTAGAAATACAGGTTCAGCACTAAAAAAAACCTACAGGCCGTCCTCGGACTGCAACAACGCCGGAAAATTTAGCGCGTGTGAGTGTGTCCATGCAACATTCACCAATCTATGGGTACACTTAAAGCCTATAGTGTACAAACATCGTCCCACAACACTGCAAGCACTTAAAGAGGCAATTACCCAAGAATTGGCAGCCATTCCAAGAGAAATGACGCGAAAATGTATGGAGAACTTTCTGGATAGACTTTGTCAATGTGTCAACAATGGAGGGCAGATATAATTTTTAAAACAAATAATTTAAAATGGCAAAGTATGTATTTTTCATAAATAAAAGTAATTATTCTCTATCATATTTAGTTTTTATGTGACAACACATTAAAATGAGGGAGGTTTTATTGCCGGACCCTGTATAAGACTCCATAAGGTACTATGATCAAGTACGTTCAATTCGGCAACAATCTAATGTCCTGTACCGCTTGTGGGATGATGGGTATAAAACTCTCCTTCCAGCATACTGCCTACAGACGCAACTGAATGGTGTCCAGAATCTTTTCCTCTACCTTTCTGCTTTTTGATGGTAGCTTAGGCGCACGTGACAATTGTGTGGCACAGACTTTCTTATGCTTAAGAAAAAGGGGAACAAGACATCGTATGGTATATTAGAAGCAGTATTAGAAACGAGTTTGATGTTTCCGAGAACTGAAAACTGTTATTTCTTTTTAATGTTTAATACCTCGCAGTTTGTACTCATCCTCCCCCCCCCCCTTCATCCTCCTTTTCTGCATGGCACGTAGCTTTTTTCCCTATTGATTCCAAAGACATTTTGCACTGTTTTCTCTTGTCAGACTATCATAAATTACATACTGAGATAATTAAATAATGGAAATAAGGATTCAGGTGCTGTTGAGTGTTCTGTACCTAATTTTAACTGTGACACATAATATGAATGGAAAGCTATGAGGCATGGCTCGGGAATCCCCCCTCCTATCCCCCCACGTAGCCCAAGGTAACTTTCCATCCAACTCCTCCCCTCCTAGACCGAGATACGTAGTTTATGGACACGCCCTTACGGCTGAGTAAATAAATTTATTTTACTCTTGTGATTTTGAGCGCTGAATTTATTCCACTACGGGTTTGCAAAAATAAAACACGAAGTGAAAATCAGAAGATTCTTATTCCTGCAGGCTCATTAACATAAATTGCCCAAAGAAGCAATTGTCATTGTCATTGTGTTCAACAAGGAAGTGATTTTTTTTAGGGGAATCTATATGGTATCAGATGCTGGGACATCGATATAGAAATAAAAATAAATGTACAACTCCATACACATGATATAATTGTTACGGTAAGGAGTGAAGAGGATCTACAAACATTGTACCTAACTTCATCAGTTGCCAAGAAATCAACCATAAAAAAAAATCCAATATAATGGTGAACAATGTTAAACGTCCTGCTCATTTAAAGTTAAGTTTACCTATATGCCTTTCCTAATCTTGAAACTATGATGTAAATTTCAACAAACATAAAAACAGTCAAATTAAAAACAGCATATATGTAAGACATTCTGAGGAATAATAGTATAGGAAAGTGAAGAACAAAGTAACGAAAGAAAACTAGATGCAATTTTTATATATCAATGGCCGTTCCAATTTTAATATATGGTGGTTAATCAAGGATTACTAATGAGAAAGAAAAAATAAAATACAAACAGCTTTTTTTATTTTTTTATTATTATTTTTTTTATATAACTGCTTTACGTCTCTCAACAGGGAGGTCTTTAGAGACGGGAAAGGATGGGGGCAAGGAATGGGAAGGAATTCGGCCATGGCCTTTTTAAGGAAGCATCCCGGCATTTGCCTGGAGTGATTTGGGAAACCATGGAAAACCCAAATCTGGATGCCCGGACGGGGATTCGAACCGCCGTCCTCCCGAATGCTACAAACAGCAAAAATGAGATCTTCGTCTAAAGCTAGACTGTATAAGAACGGAGAAACATACGCCAAAAACCCATTAAAAATCCTAAACAAAAAAAGGAATGTAAAACAACGTTGGAAATTATAAAACAATTTGTAACAGGTAAATATAAAAATACAGATAAACTCATTGTCGCACATTTTAAGTAGAGACAGACCTAAAAGAAAATGTGAAAACAGAGTAAATATAATGCTGTTTTAAGCAGAATACAAAAGAAGAAGAGCCTTTACTATTTCATAAACGGTAGGACCAAATATATCGTGAGTGAGCGTATAAAAAGCCTACTTAAAAAATTTTCAAAGGTCTCAAATAATGAAATTTTTAAAAAAATCAGACACTTAAAAAATAATTATTGCCTGAAAGCTTGAGATTTTTCACTTAAGATGAAGGTCACTTTCAATTTTAACATCGTAACCGTTATATTGGAATATAATTATACTAAAACTATTACTATTGTTTAGTGATGGTATGTTTATTCTAGATCGTGTGTTAGCTCTCGTAGAAGTATCATCTAAAAATTAATTACAGTTTGTACTGGAATCATCTGAATCGAAATTTATGAAAATTTTTTGCATTCTGTAGTGCGACAGCAATGATCGAAATTTATATTAACAGTTGTTTAAGCATTGTTTTATATCATAGCTAATTGTAGCTTGTACCGGAAAATAGTTTACCCTTTGTTTTCGAATCACCAGAGATAAAAAAATTTTTACAGAAAATTGCTTAGAATTTGTGTTAAAGTTTTGTATAAAAGCTTTTGTTGACCATATGTATAAAAATTTGCATAAAACAAGTATTTTGTTCTTATCTTCTCATTATATTTTCATTATGGACGCTCAATTATATGTCTCAGGTGTTATTTTAAATTACAAGTAGGCCTAAATAAAACTGTATTATTTACAGTCAATTTAATTATATCATCATACTTAAATTTCGTTGCAAAGGAAAATATTAAAAGGTGCTACCAACTTTGTAGAATCACATTATTTTTATTTACGTGAATATATGTATGACACACAGCTTTGTTAATACTTTTTATCTGCATCAATACAGTTTCCAACATACTCATTGGGTCCTTATACACAATTCAGGAACTATCTTTCACCTCACACTTCAGAATCGAAAACACAATTAATTAATCACTAAACGACGAACACGATAATCATACTGGTCAGTTTTTTTCCTGTAGTCATCCAGTTACTTATTTACAGACTTTTTCACTTCGTCCGCCTTGTACAAAACTTTTGTCACCAGTTGTACTAGAACTAAATTAGATTTACATCATTACCCTGAGCTTAACATTCAACTTCCTACAAAAAACGCATTTTTCGACACCACATTCTTCCAAAGTTCTTGACAAACACAAATCAATGTTAATGAGGATTTTGGTTTACTTACGTACAAAGCAAATACAATGAAATGGTTTCCAGAACGTTTATGTTATTCACACTATGGGCTTAAGAAAACCACTGTAATTTTTTACGAATTTCTACGGTTGTCACAAATTACAATTTTGGACTTATATATAGAGGGAATCACTTTTCTCTCTGTTCAGTTACAAAATCCTTAGTATTGACGCTTATAATATATACATAAACACACATTCACATATACATAGTCACATTGTATCATCCTCTCTTCATGATTTACATTATCAAACAAAAAAATCTATCATTTAAATACGTAAACAATTTTGATTTCAGTCGTTTGGTGATTCAGAACAAAAGAGAGCTTTTATTTACTTCGACACCTCCAGAAAGTAATTAAGAAGTTAACATATCGAGAACAGAGTAATAGTTAGAATTTTCTCTCTCTATTTTTAAATCGGAAGCATTTGTAGTGCACTTACTTTGGCAGTGGTTAAGCTAACGAAAATAGGGAAATAAGAGATTTAATTTTTTATTTAGAATGCACACAGGTACCTAATGAAATCATTGATATTGGATATTGTCATTAATAAGTTCATACATATTAATCGCTCTGAGTTTTCTGACGGATTACTTTAAGTAGATGGGAAATGACGTTATTTAGTTTAACTTTCGCAGACGAATCCTATGATACGATACATAATAAATTCCGAGTCCTATTAATAAATTATTACGTAAAATTAACAAAAATTAAAGTGCATCTGATTTTGATATTACGTTCCGTATTGTAGACTAGCGTAATTATTTATTTTTGTTTATTTTTATAATGAACTGGAAGTTGTTTGAAAACAACGAAGAACAAGTAGTGTCAAATAGCAAGGATAATTATTTCAACATTTGTTATACATTTTCTGCCCTTAAAAGATTCATGGCGTTCTTTGTAGTTTATTCAGAACATCTTTAAGTTGGCCTTCAAACCCGTGTAATCCAATTTGGCAGGACTTAAAATTAATTATTTTTCTGTCAGGTGATTAAGTAAAAAATCTGCAAGTATTGAGAAATTTCACAATTTCCTGATGTTTTCGCTGTATCTACTAATTCTTACTTTGAAAAGAAGTGAAACTTTTTTCGAAAATTAAGCAATACTTTTAGATGACATGGCACGATATGAATTGATATTCAGTAGCTATAAACCTGCTGACAATCCATTTAAAATTAATTTCTAGACAACATTAATAATAAATTAGGGTGGTTGTATTGAATGTTTATGATACGCAGTACATGGAGGGCTATATTTATAGTGTGGTTATTTCTAATGATGGTCATGTACCATTGATGTTGAATACTTCTCGGTTGATGAAACTGAAAGGTCACAAGGAAAATTTGATTTGTGTTGATAATAATTCTGGAAAGGCCACACCGATTGGTGATAATGTAATATTTACGTTTATCATATGGGACATCAGCCTGATCAGAGACCAAAAACTAATAGATGAGCCTTATCGAAAGTTGGTAGCAATCAGATAGATTTGACTCTATTTATTCAATAATGTTCTCACATAGTGTGCCTTGATTGTATTTATGGTTTGCTAATAGCCATTGGTGAGTATACAATCTTTTTGATAATTATTTGTTGAATGACAATAACATCACTGGATTCAGTTTGGGGGAAGGGAGTCCTAATAAATCATAATTGGACACTAATATTTTGATTATATTTTCCTACGATCACTTTAATTAGTGATTTGAGATCATCTGTATTGTTTATATTAATCAATTACTGTAATTTACTGGTGTTTACATAGTATTTGTTTTGGTCTTAGGGAACTATTCCTGGTAGGAAAACATAGGTTGTTTGATTATATATTTCTGATGTTGACATTCTGTATCAGATCAATATTAGATCTAGGGTGATGGTTTATACCAAATGCTGGTCACTGCGCTATACATCCTCCATTTGTATTAATTACTTTACTTGCCTTTTGATACTCAACTGGGATCATATACTTCATTCCTCCATTATCGCTACGTTTTATTAGCTCACACCACTTACTATGGCAAATAGGGTTACTCTAAATTCTGCGGTCAAAGTAATTCATGTTAACATTTTCAGTTAACGAGGATTCGTGAGTGACTGGACGAGACTGATCTGAGAAGATAGCTTCAAACCTAATTCAGCTGGAAGTTAATATACAAATGACGACCGACAAATATTTTTTGTGAACAATGATTGCTTTCGCGTTCTTTTTACAAGCACGATGAAAGTTTTGTGTTGGTGGTAGTACAGAACTACTTTGCCCTGGCGACCGTTTAAGAGGTCACAATGGTGAATATAGTGAGGATTTCAATATTTTAGTTCTGGGACGGTCGCACAAGCTGAACATTGTGGTATTGGTCATGTCATTCACTGAAAAGCTGATGCCTGTGGGAGAATTTAGACGAATTTGACCTTCTGGGAAATATTACGATGTAGCTCAATTTGACAAATGATAAGATTAACTAACTTTCTAGGGCCATGAAGGGCTGCTGAAGGAATAGATTAAACCTGAATATTAAGTGAAATTAATACCACAGATTTGCAAGGTCAAACCTAGACCAGTTCGAAACTTAATGACTCTTGCGCTAAATGCTGCTTCCTTCTTAATTACGTCATCATGGCTGACAAATGAACGATCATTTCGCCTCGACTCCTTGTAGCGTATATTTGATTTGAAGTTAGTTTTGGTTGGATGGGATGGCGCTTCTTAATTCTGGTCAACTGTACCAAACGAAACTTCCAAACTTCGTGCTACACCAAATTCAAACTGAAATAGTCCTTCACGCTTCCAGTATTCGGCTGTAATACCACATCTGGTAAACGATGATCATCATCAATCACCTTGATGCTGAATAACTCTTGCGCTAAATGCTGCCTTTCTTCGTTATTACGTCATCATGGCTGAAAAACGTACGAGCATTTCGTCTCGAACCACTAAAGCATACTTCGGATTGAAGCTATTTTTGGTAGGATGGGATGGTGCTTCATAATTCTGGTCAACTGTATCAAATGAGACTCCAAACTTTGAGCAACACCACAGACAATTCAAACTGAACAAGTGTTTCACGCTTACAGTATTCAGCTGTGAGTCCAGCGCCTGGTGAACGTTGTTCAACATCCGTCAAAATATCGTTCACAAAATTCCCATTCACGCTGGACTGGGGGCGACGTGCTGACTAGTTAGACAGGTGTCTGGTGTCCATTAGAGGGCGGTCAACCCGTAATCGGACTTGATGGGCAGAGTCGCGGGTCCGCACACTTGCACGGGGGCTGGAGTGAGGGGCGTCAGCGAAGCCAGGGCGAGACCCGCCCCCGGCGGCGGCGGCTGCTGGGGTGGCGGTGAGTGCAGGTGAGGGTGATGGTGGTGCAGGTGGTGCGGCGGCTGCACCAGTTGCGGTTGGTGATGATGGGACGCCTCCAGCGGGTGATGTTGCTGTTGCTGGGTCAATGGGGGTAGTCCTGGAACGCCAACTTCCGGTACTGCGGGTGTTGGTGGAGGTGGTCTGTGAAATGAAAGGATAATCTGAAGAGATTTGCTGAATATCTCAGAGAAATGGGCCTCCAATCGTTTCATTCACTTAAAAAAATAATAATAATAATAATAATTGTGCACAAGGATGAACAGATAAAATTACAGAAAAGACATGTTGTAAATGATAATGCTATTGAACAAGTAGTAAATTCTATTTAAGCTTAAAAAAATAAAAAAAAATACCTTATAGGGTATTTACGTTCAACCAAAACACTTCGTGAGAACAATAGGACCAATTTTGAAATATAGATTAAAACAGTATGCGCTAATGAGATTGGTGAGGTATTTGCATTGCCTCTGATGCTGAAAAAGAATTTAAACCTGGTACAGATAATTAATCTAATCCATATCTACAAAGCGAAACCCGTGTGTCTCGGTTCCAGAAAAACTACTGAGCAGATTTCAACGCGGTTTTCAACATTTTGGAGCTAGGATCAAAGTTGGGATGTGTCGTATACCTTATGTTTCGAGGTAACATGACACCAGAGCATTAAATGAAGTTTTGAATATACCTTGACCAAAGTCAGTATTTTAACACTATAATGAATGCGAAGAGGAAACTACGCAAAAAGGAAACTACACAAACAGATAATCACAAAAAAACGTAAAAAATTAATTTGAAATTTTATTATACAACGAAGATACAATCTTAGGCTACTAGCTAAACTATGTATAACTACTACTTTTTACATGAAAGTAGACCTTTCGTGTTATCAGTAAGAGCAATTTTGGAAAATAATTCTGATTACTTGATATTAACTATAGAGGAGCAGAACAGATTTTTATATTGATACCCAGAGCCGGATGAAGTAGAATATTGAAACAATTTTCAGTTCCAGCAGCAGCTGAAGCAGCATAATGAGACATATCTAATGTCTTGATGCTGTGAAAATACCGAAAAAATCACTTTAGCAGTTTTGAGATTTTTTATTAAAACAAAAAAACAAAAAAAAAAAAAAAAAAAAAAAAAAAAAAAAAAGTCAGATTTCAACTCGGAGACCAAGGTTTCAAATTGTTAAAACACTTTCGAAATCGGTATTTTCTGCGTTATGCTGGAAGAAAGAGACATTCTAGATACAGATTTATGTACCTCGTATATATTAATGCGCGTGCGGTACATGTTTCCTAATTCGAACAGCAAAATTAACAGATGTTGTGATTAGGTTGAAACGCAGCCTGGATCAAAATGAAAACTGACATTCAGTGTGTCACAACATTGAAGCCACCACGATCTGAGAACTTTGAGGGTAAATCGACGTTTAGTGTATTTCCCGAAATGGCTGGTGGCAAAATTAATGAAACTTGATACGCATGTTTCTCACTGGGTGACTAAAAATACTGTACGGGTAAATCAATAACAACTAGACCGGACAAAGCCGTTTACTGTGCTAGTAAAATATATAAAGCAACTAAGACCGGTGACTGATGACGCTCAGGCCTGGCGCTGGGAGCACTATTAATCTAACCTCCGTCAAAATCCAACAAGTAGTTTTTCGTGAAACCCGTTCACCGAAACAGACAAACTAAAAATTCTGGTGCGTGTATCAGCGTGTAATAACTATGATTCCTTTGGACGAAAATAAACCATCTGACATCATTACGTAACTTTCAGTGAGCATTAAAGCAATTTAAGCTTTAACGTTTATCATACTGTTTAGGTATCGTCATGAAACACATATATTCGTACTTATACATACATGGATGTAAAATGTAACGCATAACGCCATAACGCGAGCTAATTCAAAACGATATAGCAAAAATACTTACTGTTTACCGCGAGTTTAATTGACACTATACTAGCTGCTTGCATAAAGGCATCATTAAGTGCGCATGCGCAGAACGTTAAAGGCACATGCGCAAAACGTTAAGTGCCCATGCCCAGAACTTTAAGTGCGCATGCTCAGAACTTTAAGTGCGCATGCGCTGAAAGTTAAGTGCGCATTCGCAGAACTTAAATTGCGCATTCCTAGAACGTTAAGAGAGCATGCTCAGAACGTTGAGTGCGCATGCCCAGAACTTTAAGTTCGCATACTCAGAACAATAAGTACGCATGCGCAGAACGTTAAGTGCATATGCTCAGAACGTTAAGTGCGCATATAGAGAACGTTAAGTAAGCATGCTCAAAACTTTAAGTGCGCATGCTCAGAACAATAAGTACGCATGCGCAGAACGTTAAGTGCATATGCTCAGAACGTTAAGTGCGCATATAGAGAACGTTAAGTAAGCATGCTCAAAACTTTAAGTGCGCATGCTCAGAACAATAAGTGCGCATGCGCAGAACATTAAGTGCATATGCTCAGAACTTTAAGTGCGCATATGGAGAAGGTTAAGTAAGCATGCTCAAAACTTTAAGTGCGCATGCTCAGAACAATAAGTGCGCATGCGCAGAACGTTAAGTGCATATGCTCAGAACGTTAAGAGCGCAAGCTCAGAACGTTAAGTGCGCATACTGAGAAGTTAAGTGAACATGCTCAGAACTTCAAGTGCGCATGCTCAGAACGTTAAGGGCGCATGCGCATTTAAAGCGTAACGCTAGCCAATTTTTCCCTACCGCGACAAAAGAAGTTTCACTTCAAAAATAAGCTAAATTTGTTCTCCTTAGCTTATTAATAAAACGATCAAAAGATTTTTAATATCTTGAATGAATGGACTTTGTCCTGGTTAAAGCTTTGCTATATGGTTGATTTGTTCTCTGTAACTTATCAATTGTACCGTAGCTGATTTTTTAATATCTTAATTGTTCATACTTCGTCTTGGTTATAAAGTTTTATCTCGATGCTGCTAGTTGCAATAAGCGACCACTATCGTTGTTGTTGTTGTTGTTTTTGGTGTTTTAGGGCGCGTCGACGTCGGGGTCATTAGCGCCCAGACCACTATCAAAAGGGAAATAAGATTACCTTTGAGTCATTTGGTTGTATGTCCTTGAGATCTCTTACACCACCCACCTGTTGTTGTTCCTCTTGCCGTCTTTGAGCCTGCTCTTGGACGCCTTGCCGCCCCCGGAGGCGGGCGTGCCCCCGGAGGCGGCGACCACTGCCCCCGCCGTCGCGGGGTTGGTCTTCCTGCGGACGTTCTTGGTGTTGGGCAGCTTGTTGTCCTTCTTCCACTTCATACGTCTGTTCTGGAACCAGATCTTGATCTGCCTCTCCGACAGCACCAGGGTGTGTGCGATCTCTATGCGCCGCCTGCGGGTTAGGTATCTGTTGTAGTGGAACTCCTTCTCCAGCTCCAGGATCTGGTGGCGGGTGTACGCCGTCCGTTGACGCTTTGGCTCCATGCCCGGCTGGTACGACCCATTGGCTGGAACATGGAGAACGTGTGCAGTGAGTACAGGGAAGCACTCAAACGGAATTATCCATCAATTTACTTATACCTCTTGCCTCTTGGGCGACAAACGATGTGACAATGATATCCCTCACAATGGAATGAGAGGAAGTATTGTTTTAGCATGTAATTTGGATATACAAAAAATTGCGCCAAGAAAGGATTTACGGGGCGACTAAACATGATATTCGACAGTAGTAGCTTTCAATAAATTACTCCGGCCATCCTGATCTGGGTTTTCTATGGTTTCCCCAGATCGCTCCATGCGAATGCTGGGATGGTTTCTCACAATAGCCCATGGGCGCCTCCCTTCCAAACCATTACCTTCCTGGATAGGTGCAATGCACCCTCCGCCACACACTTTTAGTGAATCGCGGAGTAATAGTAATAGTAGTAATAGTGACTAGTTACATCATATTGTATTATATATATATATGTCGCACTTATTTCTTTATATGTTGTTGGTCACCAGTGAATCCAAGTCCCATTTAATTAATTTAGAACTTGAATCTCCAAATATATGAATTTAATCTTTTATATTTGAATGATAACAAACTTGAATATCATCCTTTATCTTATTCACTCAAGATAATTAAAAATCATGTCTCCCAAGATATAAGGTCCAATTTTACCAATGATTGGCTAAATAGCCTTGATCCACACACGCATTGATCCATACACGCATTTGACTTAGGATCTACTAATCGCTCTCTCTGTTACTCTTGGTCCCCACAACATTTACCTGGTGATGGGTGGTTCTATACGTTGAGCAAAAATATTTGATTATACCAATAAATAATTCATTATTAAAATTAAGCAAGAAAATTTGGTTGATTGGAAGAAAGATAAAATTCCTGGAATGTTATCCTTCTTCCCTTCACTCTTCATTTAAGTCATCGTTTTGCTACTAACACGGTTGCACCAATCATAAGAAACTTCATCTCAAAAGTGACACAATACATTCCTCAGAACACCCTGCACTAATAGCTATATGCTACAACGGCCAACTTCTAAGCAGCTAACAATGACGTTGAGGACTGAAGTGCCCATTTTAGGCTAAGTGGTATGTATTTTGGTTTTACCAAAATCCCTAAGATCAAAACACTTTCATTATATCAATGAATAAATATAATCAATTAAAACAAAGTTCTATTTTGCTTAAAAATACTGATAACTGTAAAAAGGATCAAATTAAAATTGAAAGAATTTTTGTATCTATGAAACAAGCAAACGTTATAAACTCAAGTTGGTAGAATACTGTCTGGAGACTATCTTCACAAATATATGAAACAACATAAAACTGCAGCTACATTTTTCCAGATCATTTTTTTGTTTTACCAAAATATTCTAATTAGTTGAAAAAGGATAACATTCCACCCGAAAACAAGCTTTATATCTACAAAGCTGACAAACTTTGTAAGATTAAATTAAAGGTAGATATAGTTTTTTTACAAAATTGTAGGCTGATAGTAAGTTTTTTGGTAAAACTAGTAGCATGCTCAATATACTTTTTTTTTAGTTTCCCGAAAAGTTAACTTCAAGAAATATTATCCTTTTTCTACTCAGCAATTCAATTGAAAATGTGGATTGGTAGTGTCATATTTATTATATGACATCATGAAGAGTCAGGTAATAATGGTTGCAACTTCGTACAACAGAAATCAAGCATGAACTCGTCCCATTATTGCAATTACGCCTGAGTTAGCATCAAATGCATTAATGGGGTTTATTTATTTAAGTCAAAAAGTACATGAATGACGTTAATTCTGATAAATAAATATTACAGTACATTATTCACTTATATTAATGTCGTCAATTATAAAATATCTTGTAGAATCGAGACACAATATCACGATCAATTAAACTCTGCTAATCGTTCTTTGTATAAATAAAAAAGTGGCAGTTTTTTGTGGATTTTATGTTGACACGGGTAATAAATGTACTCTCAGACGAACTCCTTTTAGAAGACTCACATTTTATGCTATTCCACTCTGGCTTCTAATAGCTGGTTTTGAACTGAAATGTATTAAATTCTGTTTTAAAACTTCATTTACCTTGAATTCATTATCATTAGTGCTTCTCGACCATTAAAAACCTGTTTCATCATACCATCGAGATATCGTGCCTCAAATAGTGGCTCTGATTACTCGGAATGGAACTAATATGATTAAGAACAGAAACCAAGACTTCTTCATATGTCTTTCTTAACTTTCATGTATTCCTCTCTTATTTTCTGAAATAATTCCACTACCAAACACTTTTCTCTCTATTACTGGATGCATTGTCATTCCCATTGCGTTGCTAAGGAAGGTTTGGATTCACGAACTTTTTCTCTGTTTTTCATTAGAGAAAAGGTATAATTTGTGTTCACGAGAATAAAGATAGAGCTGAATATATGGGTGAGTTGACTCGTCGTCAAGTTGATTTGTAATAATTGAATGAACAATAAAGTCATCGCAATGGAATACTATATTTCAGTGTGCAAAAACCAAAAGCATAATTACAAAACAAAATTTGTAATGAACACAATTTTAAACTCAACAGACACTTCCGCTATTATTCTTCGAAAAGGTTGTACTAAACCTGTCTAATTTCAACAGCGACACAAATTCCCTCTATCATTATTCCACAGAAGCGTCAATTCATGCTTAGTAGGCACTTGGATACAAAATTTGAAATTTTTTCGCTCTGCGGTTAGTCTTCCGGGACTGCGACATGATCAACCCACGACATTCTTAACATTATGGTAGTAATATCTATATTTTTACGTTTAAGCATCGTTCTGTAAGATCGCAGACCTTCCTGGCGTGTAATTGCAATGTAATCTTCACAGGTGTACCGCCAGATTTTGTTGTGAACGACTAGCTCCGTGTTCTTCCTCAGGAGCGAAAATATCTGTACTGGTCGGCTGATCGACAGATACTGTTAGTCGTTAGTCGACCAATACAGACGTTTTCGCCCCTATGAAGACTTCTTTGCATACGTTATTCTGTTCGGAGTTATAAATTTTCTCATTCTTATTTTAAGTTTTTTTTTTTTTTTTTTTTTTTTTTTTTTTTTTTTTTTTTTTTTTTTATCGCAGCATTTGCCTAGAGTGTCTGAGGAAAACCACGGAAAACCTCAGACAGGATGGCCGAACCGGGTTTGACCCCGGTCCTCCCGAATGACAAGTGGCAGTGCGAAATCGCACTGACCAAGCCTCAAATATTTATATATATGGCTGTAAGAAAAAAATAACAATTAATATATACGTACACCCTGAAGTGGAGTAGGCCTACTTGTTTCCGTCCATTTTGCTTTAGCATCTGATATCAAAATCTATACTGACCATAAAGATTTGAATATCCGCCATTACAAAAAAAAAAAAAAAAAAAAAAAAAGCAGTACCTACTTAATACGAGATGTCTGCTAATTTGGTTTCTATGATTATATTACAAATCACCGTAGGACACCGGATATAACATCAAAAATATCAAAATTGCTAGAAGTTCTACTTCAGCTCTGTAATATAAACAGATTGCGGAATTAATGAAGTATGATAAAGCATATTTTATTAAAGTGGATAAAATCTTTCATTTGGAATATTTCAAGCGGCACTTCGCTAATCATCCAATATTAGCAGAAAATCCACAATATATGGATGTTCGTACCAGGAATGGAACGTCTACGTCTACCAAAATGGATGCCATACCCTCAATAGCCTCGAATATCTACAGTCATGCTGTTATCATCTGTCAATCAATATATTCGTACCGTATCAAGTAATTAGCTAATTCGATCCTCAAAGGGATTATAAGTAACTTATATGAAATGAAGTGAGTATACATCGAGAAAAGCGGTTGAAACGTGGATTTATATGTCTAATACTTCAGTATAAAGAGAAATCTAATTAAAGAGTTTAATGGGTTTCATACGGTTTAATGGACAGCGAAATGAACGTAATGCATAGGAGCCAACTGGTAGGCATACTAAGCAATGCTTCCTTCTGTAAGCAATCCAGTTTCTCTGGTTCGCAGATGTGACCAGATTATACTGCAGTAATTTAGGCAGAAACAAAAAATAGTATACTGACATGCAATTGTGCTTTTTTGAACGTATTGAAAATTTCTGTTGTCAACAAATCCTATTCTCAATTCATACAAAGGATTTCTAACTGAATTCTGGCATAACATACTAAATTTACATTAAATCACACTCTTTATTTAAATTATAAGTTAAAAGTGATTACACGGCTGGTCGGGACATAGTTTCCATCACCGCAGCGCTTTCTTAGGCAAGACGCAACCAACTACGCATGACCGTCGCTTTGGTAGCAGCAGATTGAGGGGTTAGCAGGAGTTCCGATTGAAACTAGCCATTGGTGGACAAGCGCTTCAAACGGTTGGAATATACTTATCAAGTACTGTATTTACTGACGGACAACGCTATGTAGACTTTCCAAAAAAATATTTTTGTATCAACTCATAACTTATATCTGTCGTAAAATAATTCAATAACAGTCGTGGTCAACCTTCAAAATCGTTGGCGATTACTCACCGTCATTTTTGTTGGTGGAGTTTCCGTGCACGGGGGTCAGCGCGAACAGTCTTACAACATAGCTACAACGATGAGAAAAAATTCGATGTATAAGCATTGTAATAGTTATTTGCTATTTAATGGACCATATGCGATCCCGTAAAGCCTTGATTCTGACCATGGCTTGTTCAGTCTGTTGCTATCTGTCTGCGAGTCATGTAATTTATGTTTTCCATGATATGTGTAGTTTTTGTTTGTGAAATGTGTCGCCTAGGCGATTGCGGAAAACCACTTAAGACCGCAATCATGATGCGGGGTCCAGGGCTCGAATCTCATTACCGAACCAGTGTGGTGCCGTCTCAACGTATGCAGTGATTATGGAGAGTATAATCTATACCATTATAAATCTGTAAGCAAGCTGCCTCTGTCTTAGAGGTATGAAACGGTATCACTCAAAAACTATCGCATCAATTTGGATGATGTTTTCAAATTCTTAGAGCTAATGGTCCGGATCAAAATCTGGAGGAACAACCAATGGCTTATATCGAGCAACGGAGCAAGTAAATGAAATCATTTATACGGAAGAATTATGGGCCGGACCACGGATCGCACTGTAGTTTAGATATTCACTCCATTGGGGAAAATTGACATAAAATCACGCTACTTTTTAGGGTTATGTTTCTTTGCATGACTTCGGCTATTTATATAATCACTTCTCCGAAATTTAAAACATTAAAGTAAACGCAATATTTGAAAAAACGTAATAAGCGTGAGTAATATATAATTTACTGTATGCACAATCACCGAGATTATTATCTTTGACAATTACACAATTTGGCTGTCATATGACATGTTTTGCAATTCTTGCTGAATGCTGTACAGTTTTAATAAAACAAACTTTAATGTGTGTTACTTCTTACCTACATGTCATACGGATGCGCAGTTCAGTATTTTTCTCTAAAAAAGATGTCTACAATATACGTCAACATGTAAAAATATATAATAGAAGAAAAACGGAAAGAAATTTATACACGTTTCAAATCACCCGCGCGTGAAGCAGCGGGGAAATGCTAGTAGTTAATGAGTAAACAATTATCTGAAGTTAATCGAAAATTATTTAAATTAAAAAAAAACAAACAAAAAAAAAACAGGTCTTCCGAGTATATTTTAAATAACAAGTGTACAGTTTTCTTTGGCGGCCACGTAGCTTAGGCGGAAGAACGTCTGACAACGACCGGGATACGACCATGGAGGAAGGAAATATATGGAGGAGAAGTGACGTTAAATCGGTGAAGCAGGCTCTAAACTCTCCCGCATGGCGGCAGCAGCGGTATTGCGCTTCCAAACATTGCGATGTTCCCAGTATATCCCGAAAACTAAGCAAGATATCGAAAAATTTTATTCTTTATTTTCGATTTGTCTCGTCGTGTTACATAAGAATCGATCATTAAATTTGACTTTGGCGAAATTTTTCTTCCCCATTTCAACTCAAGAAACCTCACTTTTGATACAGTATATCTCTAGAACTAGGTGAGATATCGAAAAATTTTATTCTTTATTTTTCATTTCTCTCGTCTTTTTAAATAAGAATCAATCATCAAATTTGACTTTAACCAATTTTTTCTTCTGAATTTCAACCAAAACCATTTCACATTTGGGACAGAATATCTCGAAAACTAAGCAGAATATCAAAAAATTTTATTCTTCATTTTTTATTTGTCATATCGAGTTACATAATAATCCATCACCAGATATCGGCGTCACCTTTATCCTAGAGTCCCCTTGAAGTTTTTGTACATATTCCCCGTGTCTGTATGGAAGTGGCCATACCCCCTCCACTCCGGCCATGCCCCCCCCACTCCTCCTCCGCCCTGCTTCACTTCAATGCGTGGTGAAGGTCTCTTGCGTCGTCTCCATATATTTCCTTCCTCCATGGGTACGACCCCAGACGAAACCGTCGATTTTTCCTCCGAATTGAACATTCGGTACGGTCCCCAGGGCACACTCAGCCTCCTGTCAAATGAGTACCGAAAACTTGGTGGGAAGGTAAAGAAGAAGGACCGGACCATGTCGCTGACCACGGCACGCCCACTCTGGTTCCTATGGTCAGGAAATAGGAATGAAGAGCTGTACCTCCGCTAATCCTACAGGAATACAGCTTCAGAGCTGAGAAAACCCACTGCCTTTACCTTTTAAGAGTACAGTTTTAAGGAAGTTAAAACCACCTTCTGACCATTCTGCTATTTTCGATTATCGATCAATGGAATCAGCGCTGTAACTTCGGTGCCTGGCGTCAACTAGAAGTGACTTGGTTATTTATTGCCTGCAGGGACGGTCTGTGAATAAGCGAGGAAGTAGGCCATTCTTCGATCCACCCACGCAAGGAAATGAGTGAGCTTAGTTCGGGAGACAGGAAATGAAACTGCAGTTGGCACCACTGGGACGCTCGTAGCTAGACCACCTGGCGTTTCCGACCACACAATCGACATCAGATCGATAGCCGGCCGTCGATATGTTCGTCGCGGCGCACAATGGAACCCTTTATGCGGCCACCATTTCATTATCTTTCCATTCCATCCTTTCGTTCTTATTTTAGTTTCCCCTCCACGTACGGATTTCTGTGTGATCCCTCTCTGTTTTTACCCTTTGTGTGCCCCGCCTCTGGTGGCTATTAAGATCTCCGTCGAGATATCCCCTGCGCGGGTACCTCCCAGTGTATGGGCCGGCTCTCTTCATTATCGACTCCGTTGGTGGTGGCTTCATCAGACGTCAGGGATATGATTTCAGTCCGTGGAGAATCACAACCGGCTCCGAAGAGACCTTTCCAAGAAACGTAATTTATTGGTTCGGCATTGTTGTTAATAATGTGTCATCACCCCTCAGTTTTCTTTAGTTGCAAGTAGAAAAAAAAAGGACAAAAATAAATACCTAAACAAGTATTTTCAGCGTCAGTAACATTGCGTGCCCTCCAAAGTAAACATTTCAGGGCAACGACAAGCTATTGCGACGTGAATAAGATGACGTCGAGAAAAGTAGTAAAGCGAAATTTTAACTAATATTACAAATGCGAAAGTAGCTGTGTCTCTCTGTCTGTTTAATATGCTTTTGATGGGATACAGAATCGTATTTTGGGTGAAAAAATCGATTTTCGTTTTATTGGCTTATTATATTCCGCCAAGTTTCCTCTTTAAAATGACGCATCATATATGGCTCTACTAGAATTATATATATTTTATTTTTATAGATTTGTGAGATCGGATATCGCTTTTGTTATACACTTCTCTCGTGGCTGACCATAAACTTTTTGGTAGTATATTCATGCCACATGAATTCAAATATCCCGCTTTCCAGCGATGCTAACAATTATGTCCTAGGATCTGCAGTTGAAGATGTAGCATAGAAGTCAATGCAGGTAGCTGTGGAAGAAGCAGTGAAAGAAAATAATGTAAATCGTGATCTCACAGTAGCTTTTGATGGCACGTGGCAAAAAATGGTGTTGGAACAGCAACTAGTGTTGATACTGGCAAGGTTATTGATGTTGCAATAATGTCCAAATACTGTATGCATAGATGGCTGAAAAATGGACATAGTGATGGCTGTGTTGCTAATTATTATGGTAGTAGTGGTGGCATGGGGGTTGCTGGGGTGAATTTTTTTTTTTTATCGTTCTTCAGAGTGGTATAATGTTCGCTATGTCAAGTATCTGGGAGATGGTGACTAAAGCATTCAAAGAAATTTTGGAAAGCAAACCATATGGGAACAATGTAAATACGTATAAGCAAACTTGAAAGTATTGGACATGTGCAGAAGAGAATGGGTGCCAGGCTGAGAAGGTTAAAATCAATTATGAAAGAAAGAAAAAAAAAACTAGATGATGTGAAAATCTTGGCTGGGAAAGGAAGATTGACTGATTCCATCATAGACCACATTCAGAATTGCTACGGTCTTGCAATCAGGCAAAATACAGGCAATCATGAAGAAATGAGGAGAAATGACGGGTGTTCTATTAACCCTTTCAAGCTTTCTCTATTGAACACTTTTCACCACCGTTGTCCTCCGTACAGTATCTTTGAGCACTAGATGCTGCAAACTGTTTAATTTTCATGTCTCTCGTAATCTTGGGATACTACCCATAAGCGACATATCGAACTTATTTACTTTAAATGTCAACTGATAGTCAACATTATTTATTTTCAGTACTAAGAAATGTTAAAGAATATTACTATATATGGCGAAAAAGTTGTACTTAAAATCGACTAAAATCGCTCAATATACATTTAACACCAACTTGTGGACGTTTAGTATGACAAATTAGAGAACATTACGACATATGACGAAAAATTTCTAGCTAAAAATGGCTGGAATTGATGGAGAGAGCAAATCTGGCCGAATCCATAGGTATTCTAAAAACTCCCGTGGAAGTGATGTATACTAATAGGAGACGTCTTAAAGAGCAAGTGGTAGGAGTAATAACGCTTTCACAAGCAATCGTTATGGCCATGCTTATAAACTTAGTGCTGACCAAATTTACGCATTTTTCCTGAGTAGCAAAGAGCCCACTTTCTTATAAGCGAGGGATGTGTGAATTCCACTTATTCCTATCCACCAAGCGACTTTTCATAATATGTCTCCCCCTTTCTGAGTAGCAAAAAGTCCACTTTCTTATAAGTCTTTGGGCACTAGACACTGCAAAGTGGTTAATTTTCATATCGGCCAAGGGAGTAGCCAAAAACTGACTTTCTTATAAAGGAGCAATGTGTAAATTCCACTTGCTCCTGGACCAAGAGACGAGCCATATGACCCCCACACGCTGTTCCCCCTTCCACACCCATCTCATGACGTGATAGTAGGTGGTGTAGTTTTAAATTGCCTCCGCCGTGGGGGCGGCTCGCGTGGCATGCCACCCCCAGATTCCGCCCCCGGGCGGCGGGATTCCGCTGTCCAGCGTCTGGAGCGGACGTTGTCCAGCCGGACAGCCGAGCGGGCGCTCTGGAACGCGGAGGCACGGTCTGGAATTCTTCGACATCGTCGGCGAGAGAAGCAGCTACAGCTGGCTTCAGAGGTTAACAGCGGTGTTTAACCCCGGCGTAGCCAACTCAGTGGCTCAAATCAACAGCAAATTGACAAGCTCTTCCTTCTGAAATTGATGTTTGTGAACTACAGTTTGGGATGAATAATATCTGAAGCCTAGTTAGATGTGCAAAATTTCTGTGGCTTCCTGATTTACTGATTGCTTATTGTGTCTGTTGAGATCAAATCGACTGTCATTAATCAATATTGTTTTGAAACGTAACAGAAATATCGATACGTGATTGAGACATTTCACAGCAAATTTAGTGCCCTCATTTTTCATATTCTTATAGTGACCTCCAACAAATGTACTACCGAGTACGTACAGAAACAATAGCCACTGTGAAT
The DNA here is from genome assembly GCA_031002005.1 of Vandiemenella viatica. Lineage (NCBI taxonomy): Eukaryota > Metazoa > Arthropoda > Insecta > Orthoptera > Morabidae > Vandiemenella > Vandiemenella viatica. Next base: position 83,386,561 of record CM061918.1, read on the forward strand.
TCATAGAAGCAAATATTTATGTGAAATTTCGAAGAATTTTTTATTAGATTTTTCTATAGGTATTCGCCTCGTCGACGTTGAGGTCATTAGAGGCGGGAAAGGAGTGGGGAGAAGGAACGGAAAGTAATTCGGCCATGGCCTTTTTGAAGGAAGCATCCCGGCATTTGCCTGGAATGATTTGGGGAAACCATGGAAAACCCAAAACTGGAATTCGAACCCGCGTCCTATCGAATACGAGGGCAGAACGTTACCGCTCACCCACCAAGAGCGGTAATTTTCTTAGAGGTCAAATCACTTTATCCCCACCCAAACTGCTCACAGAAATCTGTTTGTAGAGAGTTTCTGTAGGTCAAAGGGAGTGTATTTTAGCTTGTGTGGTAAGTTTGTGAGTCTTTTTCCGCAACTATCCTTTAATTTTAGCAGCTCTTTAATGTTTCACTTCTTTACTCAACAGAGAGGCACTAGTTAAAAAAAAAAAAATTATTTTCAGCATTTGTGCTGCTTCGATGTAACTCTCAATATGTTCATCCCATTACATCCGTTGCGTTTAGGCAGTAGTAACAGGCTTACAACCATAGGAAGAAACAACACCTTATGACAATGGCAGAGATAGCTGTGGAAACGTTATGCTTCAACGAAACCATCTCGCCTTACAGCCGTGAAGATTATATAACAACAGTACGCTGGGTAGTTTCCACAAATACGGTTTTCGCGCCTCACGTCCCTCCCCCCCCCCCCCCCCAAAAGAAAACTATTATTATTATTATTTTGTACATACTCGATATACTGTAGTATTGTATTGTATTTTATAACCACAATCGATATTGTGTTGTAATGTTTTTGTTTATCTGCAAATTTCTTGACATAAGGCGGCCGAAAGTCATGAGTCCACCTTCTAATTCTCTGTTAAGTTAGTGCACTTAAAAATTTACGAATACATTGTTATAAATGAGACAAGTTTTTTACTTTTTTTATTTTTTACTTTTTTTAAAGGAAGATTAGTTTTAGATTCGTAGAAACACACTGATAAGAAAATATATTATAACAACTGTCCACCGCGAGCCTCAATGCCGTATGGCGATGTCACCGGTACTTCATTGGTGAGAAAAGTATACAAGCGTAGCTGAGACGCAAGGGAAGTGATTCTGGCGACAATAAATGTGGTAATTGGGGAAATTCACTGACATATGTGACTATGACAATGGCAGATTGTTATGGCCCGGCACCTGGAAACTATCATCTCGGAATCAGCGAGGCTGGTCTTGTGTTACTGTAGTGAGCTTGTATGGAGAGTGGTTGAAGGACGGTTTAGTTACAAATTTGCGACAAGGTGGTGTACGTCAACGCCTCATCACAGAACGTGGAAGTCGGAGGCTTGCCTGCATAGTTAAGTCGCATAGGGGACGATACCTGGCAGATCTGACAGTAGAGTACAATGAAGGTGCAGGCACAACTGTTGCGGAGCACACCATCAGTGCAATTTTTTCAACATGGGACTTCGCAGCAGACGTTAAATGTTGACCCAACGGCATCGTCAATTCGATTGCAATGGGCACAAGATCATCGAGGTTGGACAGTGGATCAACTGAATCATGTCATCTCTTGGGGTGAATAATATTCCTTGCTACACCAAGTCGATGGTCGTGTCCGGATATGTCGCCTTTCAAGTGAACAGCTGTTCGAAACATGCACGGTACCACGAACTCAGACTCTTGTGGTGGTATCATGTTATGGAAAACATTCACCTGGGCTTACAAGAGGCATGTGGCACCATGACAGCTGTGGTCTACATGGAAATTTATGTGGATCACCTGAATCTCTTCCTGTTTTCGGCATCTTCCGTGTCACAAGGCCAAAATCGTGCCGCATGGGTCCAGGGAGCATGATAATGAACTCCAGTCTTGGCCACCACCAAAGTTGCCTGATCTTACTCCGACAGAAACTATCTCTGACATCACTTGGCGCCTGGTCGGCACCAACAAACCACCGGATCATAATTTAAGAGACTTATCTGACCCTTGAGTAAAAATCTGGTGCCAGATAGCTCCAGAAAACTATCACGGACTTACTGAATCCATGCAAACCGAATTGCTGTTGCACAGCATCCCAAAGTAGACCAAGACGTTACTAAGCACATGGTCATAATGTTTTGAACAATCAGTACAAGGCTGTGTATGTAACTGAGGAATGATTTTTTTTTGTGCATCCCGTTATGTGATGCATCATAGGGCAAGTATTCAAAACTGAAACAATGATGCTCAGTGACATTTTGATTTTTTGCAGGATACGAGTTCCAAAATTATTACAAGATTTTCTCCATGTGTAATTTTCCGTCAACAAGACTGAAAATATTGAAAAATTTAAAATGATGGCACTTAATAAAGGATTTCAAACCAAACTATGATACCAAGGTTTTTAAAATTATTTTGTTATTAATAAACTTTGCTCTGTGATAAAAAAAGCCACGTGTCTTAGCAATAAGATAGTTCAGCTATTAACAAGATTGGTCGGGCTAGGAAAGTATATAAGTACGTGAACTGACCTTCGCACATTAGCCATACGATAAAACTCCTAGAGCCATCACTGCAGATATTTCCAAAGGGCAATAGGGCAATAGGGCGTTGGCATAAGATGCTTGCTTGCCTACATCAGTGTAGACAGAAGTCTGCGCTAATTAAGGTTGGTTGGATGGATGAGAAAAGTTTTGCTTCGCTCATTTGAAGCACAGTAGTGTGTACTGTGGTTCATATTTCACACGTTAAACTGTGGGTGTAGTCTGCGATAGAGGCGGAATGCGTGATAAACCAAACCTTTTAAGACCGGTATAAAGGCAACACGAAGTTTTTTAAATTTTTTAATAATGTACAGTAAGAGAAACATATTGAACTGTCTAGATTGTTGCTATTATTTCTGCAACAATTACTACATTTTCTCCTGATGTAGTGCATATTTAGTCCAAATTCTTCTTTTTATTACCGAACTCTGAGATTGAGCAGCTAACATTTGTCCCTGGCATTCGGGAGGACGCGGAGTCGATTCCCGGTTAGGACATCCAGATTTCGGTTTAGCATGGTTTCTCCAAATCAACCCAGTTGAATGGCCAGATGGTTCCTTCAATGGCCCAATGCAGAATTCCTTCCCGTTCCTTGCCCCCCTAACCCCCAATCCTCTCTCGGGTCTAATGACCTTGAAATAGACGAGTGGTAAAAAATTAGGGAAAAAATCCCTATATGTTGTTTACCACCGTTCAGTAATCATATCATACTTCCATATTTGACGATATCGTCAGAAAATCCCAACATACTGATTGATTGTTTTTAAACAGTCATGGCACATGCAAATATTCGTCGTAACAGGTTAATCACACATTAACACTGGTATCCAGTAGGGATTGGATGGCTGTAGTGGCACCATTGCGAGCCCTGCGGTCCGGGGTGGTTGGCAAGCCTGGGGTCACGACGGCCAATCACGCTGTGGACCACCTCCCCCGCTGTCGGCGGACATCAAAGGCCCCCTCCCCCGGCAGCATTGTCTGTGATCAGCCCGACGGCGTGGGATCGGGGGAGGACCGGTTCGGGAGGTCGATATCGCAGAGATAGCCATCCGGACCATCGCCAGTCGCTCCGCGCAGTCCGCCGCAACAAACTGGTTTCATAAGCGGCCCGCCTCGAAAGTCTGTCCGAGAAATCACGAACAGCCTCCAGCAGCTGTCTCCTCATAACAAAAAGCTTCCAATCTGCTTTTTTATACTCTGGCCCAATGTCCTTTCTTTTTTTTGTCCTTACCGATTTTCAGGCAAGTTGCTTCCTCTTCATCTTCCTTCCTCTTCACCTTGACACAACCTTGCTTACTAAGAAATGAATGCTAACCATGGCTCTGGTATTGCATCCCTCAGACACTAGTCTCCCACTAATCTCCGATTTTACCACCCAATTATTTTTTTTTATTTACTTATGGCTTTTACGCCTCCTCGACGGCTAAGGTCATTAGAGGCGGGATGGGACTGAGGACAAGGAACGGGAAGGAATTCGGCAATGGCCTTTTTGAAGGAAGCATCCCGGCATTCCGTAATTCGCCGGAAGTGATATGAAAAGCCCAAATGTGGATGCCCGGACGGGGATTCGAACCCGCACCCTCCCGAAAGCGAGACCAGAACGTTAACCGTTCAACCACCACTCTCGGTCCAAATAATCGTGGAGATTCCGTATCTGGTTCCATTCTGTGTCAGTTTGATGCTCCAAATTGAGTTTCTCCATCAAAACGACTATCTTTTTTTTTTGACGCTTTTGCAGTCGTTTTTCGTTATATCTTTACGCCTCTTCGACGTCGAGGTCATTAGATGCGAGAAAATACTGGGCCAAGTAACGGGATGGAATTCTGGCATGGCTTTTTGAAGGAGCTATTCTGGTATTCACCTGGAGTGATTTGGGGAAACCGTGGAAAACCCAATTCTGGGTGGCCGACGGAGATTTGAAAACTACGTCCTTCCGAATGCGAGGCTAGAGCGTTACCGCTTACCCACCTCCCTTGGTTTATGAAATTTAGCTTCTGATTGCTGGGCACAACTCCTTGTTTACGAAGTCAAGTTAACGTATTATTAGGCGGTCCGGTATTGGCTAGGCACCTGTAACAATCATTATTTACATGGAATTTGCTGTCAATATGTGACCGAAAAGTCTAAAACACTGTCTTTTAATTATGTGTATAGTTACATCTTTTCCTTGTACGAGGACGCGGGTTCCAATCCCCGTTCAGTTATCCAGATTTTGACTTCCCATGGTTTCACCAAATCACCCAGGCGATCGACGGGATAGTTCCTTCAATAGCCACAGCAGAATTCCTTCTCATTCCTTGCCTCCAAACCTAAACCACCTCGAGGGCATAAAAATTATGTGATGATCGTCTAAAATGGCTTTTTGGTCACTCTATCAATGCGTGCAATGTCTAAGAGATTTGTTCAGTGCAATTGTTCATAGGCGGTTAGCTTTCTTGACTGTCCAAATGTTGCAACATGGATGCGATGGCTTAAAAGAAAGGACTTATATAGGTTTTTAAAGCCAGGAAGCCGTTTTTTATAGTTGGTAGGTTGTGTTACGAAGGGTACATACATATTATTGATTCGGTTTTTTTTTTAGTTGCTTTACGTCTCTTAACAGCGAGGTATTTAGAGACGGGAAAGGATGGGGGGCAAGGAATGGGAAGGAATTCGGCCATGGCATTTTTGAAGGAAGCATCCCGGCATTTGCCTGGAGTGATTAGGGAAACCATGGAAAACCCAAATCTGGATGCCCGGACGGGGATTCGAACCGCCGTCTTCCCGAATGCGAGGCCAGAATATTGGTTCGGGTTTTACTACGATTAATCGACGTCAAGATGATTACTGCCGAAAAGATAGTGGACAAAGATCGGGAAGAAATTCGGTCATGGTCTTTTTGAAGGAACTATTCCGGCATACGCCTGGACTGATTTTTAGGAAACATGGGAAAACGAAATCTGGATCACCGGCCTGAGATTTGAACCCGTGTTTTCCCGAATGCGAGGCAATATCGTTACCACTCACCCACCAGATTTGATGTCAGGTACCTATTTTTGCTTCAAATAACTAAAACGCTTGCGAACTGCTTTTGCTGCGGATTATAGAAAATTAATTAGCCTTGTAGTTAACGACTAGTGAGAATCAGTATTAGATATGCATCTGTGGCCTTACTTGAAGCAACAAACTATAATTTCTTTACAGCTCGCTTTACAGGCGAACGGAGAAGAGCTGTCAGGGTAGGCTATCGGGACAGTATTTATCCAAACATAAATACAACTAAACAAATTACCTGAAATTTTGTTTTATTAACTTATAACTAGATTAAAAAAATCACAGGCAGTTTCGCAACTCCTGTTAACGTGGAAAAATCTGTTGAAAATTTACAAACAGCATTAAAAATTATACATTACGAGCTGTAAAAATGGGGACCCTACCCTAAAAATCTGATATTAATAACAAAGGGGGTAAACTTTTTGTTAATATGCCGTTCAGTAACTATTATCAACTATCTTTCTCGTATTTATTTCCTGTAATTATACTGGAATGCAGTAGTTTATTGTTAAATACCTTCTATTTAATTTTCAATAAAGATTATTTGTATTTAAAATTTGTAAAGCGAAAGTCCAGTTATAGTTTGGAGTCGAAAGGCTGATAATAGATGTCGAATACTCAATATTCCACCATCTACGACGAAATATTGTGATGGTTCTATTATGAAGTCAGTTATCGTTTCACAGATCTGTATATTTCTTACGATTGAAATGAGTAAGTAAATTTTTCTGATAATTTCGAAAATAATATCAGCTTGTGATGTTGCATCAGTAACTTTCGTCACATCATAAGAAGCTATGATTTACACCAGGGGTCCCCAAATTTTTATTCCATCGACCCCCTTCAAACAATATTTGCCTTGTTATTGATCCAAAATTAAGTATTTAATAAAAACATTTATTTTTATTTTTTATTTATGATGCTAAGCAGTAAGGAGACCCGCATAAGAAACCAACAAAATAATTTATAGGCACCAAATCCACCCATTAACATTAATAGAAAAAGAAGATATTTTCCAATATTATTAGAATCTAAAAAAAAAATAATAACAAAACTATGAACAGACAGATTTTTTTTATAAGAGTTTCAAAATGCTGGTTGAAGTATTATGGATCTGTAGTTTTCAGACTTTGATGTATCACCTTTCATATAAAATGGTTTTACCACACCTGTAATAAAACGCAAACTACACAATTGTCTACATAAATTTAATTGATCACCTTTAGTATTAATCGATCCTCATTCGACCTCTGGGTAATAATCGACCCCTGGGCTCCTGGGGTTGATATCGACAACTTTGGGGACCACTGATTTACACAAATGATTCTTCTCAAATCTGGTTTATCTTTGAACAATTGTCGTTCATGTCTGCGAGTATTCCATCGCTACTGCTGGTGACTGTAATGACTGTTTCTATACCTAAAAGCCAAAAACATGATGATGGGATCGGGATTGTCAGGTGGCAACCTGCTGTACCCTCGAGAGTCTACCTGACCGCCGTTCGATCATCATAAGTCGACGTTGTCTGTCGACCCATCGCGACCCGCGTCATGTTAACAGACCACCTCCAACGAGGCTGCGATCTTCTGACGCGCATTCCATTTGCTAAAACTGTATTTTGGGGTTCGGGAAAAGGGATGTTCGAAAGTTGCTTTCCCTTCCTCAGAACTTGATCACAATTAAATTATTTCTGCTTAGTTTTACATTTATTTTAGAAACCATACGACCCATTCATTGCGAGGACTTGCCTCGCTTTGTCCCAATCAACTAATTAGAAACAGCTTTTCATTTTAGTCTCAGTGATCGCCTTAATTCTAGTCCCAAATCATATGAGGGGAGAAATTCATAAAAAAAACCCGGGAATAACTATATTTCCAAGAAATATATTAGAAGACTAGTTGTGATATTCTGATTGAAAATTTATTATCTTTTGGAATTCCTCAAGGAATTATAATTTATCGTCGTGGGTGTCACAGAACGGAAAATTACACAAGCAAATAAAATCAGAAATCAGTTTGGATTATCAAGTTAATAGTTCAACATTAATAGATAATTAATTACTTATATTTCAATCTATTGCGTAAAAATATAAACAAAATTGAGAATTTTAATGGGAAAGTGTCTTCTTCACCTATGGCATTTTTCGATACTATTTGCTGTTTCTACCAATTTATTATTGGCATCAAGAAAATGTGACATTGTGGCTGCATCTCATATTTAATTTCTGTTTCTTTTCTTTTCTTTTTTTTTTTTTTTGCTTTTTAATTCGTCCTCCATAAATTTTTAAACATAGCAGAAATATTTTCAAATTCATTTAGATAAAGTAAAATTTAGCTAAGAAAAACTATATAGTTCTCGTTTAATCATATATATTACGAGTATTTCTATAAAGTGTTTTTTTTGTCACATGCCAATATCTCCACTAATAACTGCCTGAAATATATGAATGAGGTATCATTTTAAAGCTTAAGGTCTCTACTTTCATCACATTGTATCTGAAGGAAGGAATTTTTTGGAATTCAACCCTTAAAGGACAAAAATATGAATATTTCTCAAATGCGATATTTTTACCACAAACCATTTATCTCCCTGCATTCCTAACCAACATCGATAAATGAAGTATCATTTTTGAATGATTAATATCTGAAATTTGGTGACATCATATATTAAGAAAGGAATTTTTCGGAATTCGATCCTTAAAAGGAAAAATTATCCTTATATTCGTAACGTATTTTTTTAAATCATTATCCATTTATCTCCTTTTATATCTAACCGAAATGGATAAATGAGCTATCATATTAATGAATCAGATCTCTCCATTGGTCATATAATTTCTTAAGAACGAATTTTTTCTGAATTTGACATTTAAAGACAAGAAGTAATAACCGTGAAAGTCGCTCGTATGAGACAGTTCACAGCCTAGCCACTAGATAGCAGTAGCACACATCACAGAGAGATTAATAAACTGCTTCATAAGCGTCGACTTTTGATATGTACCTATTACACTAAACAAATAAACAATTGAAACAAATGAGGCAATTCTTGTTTCATCCTATTACAAACCCCCAACCTTACAATTCATTGTATTCGCGAATTTATCGCACGAGTCTTCTAATTATTGGCAATGGACGTTATTTTATAACATTTCCAAGCATCTGCGAATAAATTAACTAACAGAACACTGAAATAAAAGTATGTATGTGTTAAAATCGACATGTCAATCATTAGATGCTTATATTTACGTAATATTCTTTTGATATATAGAGGTATTCCTTAAATTCTATGTCCATAGATATGTAAGATAAAAGCTTTGTGTTTCGAACATCAAAGGAGTGAAAGTTTTGCTTTTCTATTAGCAATATTAGCGGAGATTGTGGTTAGGCTGAAATGCAACCTGGACCAAGTTGACAAATGAAGCTTTCTGCTACAGCACAAGGACGATAAATTACAATGAGCTTTATTTCATAACAATTCTATTTAGTTCAACAACTGCAGAGAAATAAATTACCATAACACTCCGTTAAACCCGTCATTTTTGACGGGTTTTGGGGCTAGTTAAATAAATAAATAACTTAATTTCGTCACAATTTGTTTCATAAAACAATAAAGAATTTTTAATATTACACATTTTATTATTTAAACTGAATATTCAATTTGCTACTTCAATTTTAGTTTGATGCCTCCAATACATTTGCTGCTCCAGGAGTTCTCTTACAATTTCATGTTTAAGAATAGTCATGTAAACATTCCACATTCGCAGCAACGAATACTGTTTCGGAAACCAGTGTCCGGAAGCTCCACATCTTTTTGGGTACATATAAACAAAAATACATCGACACGTGACGGAGTTATTTCGTAAAATCATTGGAAAATCTTAATCCTGGGATCAAACCGGTTAATAGGGAATTCCGGGGCAGAAAGTTGCCATTCACCCACCAGGCTGTCTCAGTGAGTGGTCCCTGGCACAGTGGATCTTCACGCCCGGCAGGTGGTCATTGTCGCAGACCGTGAAATGGGAGGCAGTGGTCCCTGGAGACCAACAAGTAGCTTTCTGCTGACGAAGAGCTCAGCACGTGGGAAGCAGCGGATACCTTGCTGGTCGTCGGCTGACAGATCCATTTCACTGCGCGTAAAATGATATATACGTTTGTCACTATTGACCTGGGTATCCAGAACGGTAGTTCAACCTGTTAAGTGACGGAATTTCAATCGGACGCGCAATCCACCTATGTCGTGGCCGTCTAACTTAACGTGGAAATCATACTTGACCTGCAACTTAGCTCAAATTGCCAACGTAACATCGAATATTTCTACCAATCTTGATTACTCTTCGTCCAGTCAGTATTCTAAGAACCAGATATGGAACTAATTTACATCCGGGTTATCTATACAATTACAATAGTGGTCGTGTCCGTCCGTGTTTCTATGTCTATTAATATTTTTAACTTCCTTCCAACTCAACAGAAACGCTTAAAACTATACAGAAAAAATCTTTAGGGTCACATGAGTGTTCAGTTCGTAACCCAGGGAGATTTGGTTGAGCCATAATGAGTTTCGGCCCTTTATAGTGTAGAGTCTGTCCGTGCATAATCTGCCTTTGATACTCCTAAACAGTGTGTCGGATATAGGTGGTAAACCGGGCACTCTTTCGGGCGGCAACTTCAGTAGGCGGGAAAATCATATTTGGGGGAGGGGGGGGGGGAGCAAAGTCGTGAGGACGACAGCAATCTCAAAGTTTCGCACCGGCTCGGAAAAATCGTAGATCCGTTAGTGCTTCTAAGCCCCTTCAGATTTATCACAAAACCTTCAAATTTTGCACAGCGAACCAGTAAGATAAAATACATATCAATTTCGTATTAAAGTCAGATCGGGTCAAGCGATCACTAGCTTTGACACTTTACTAAACAGTAAATGGTTCAATCAAATCTTCTCGGGTGTCCAGCCAGATGGTGTTGTATTAACACGGACGTTTCGACAGCTGGCTCCGCTGTCTTCATTAAAGGTATCTTGTAGCTGTCGCCAGCTGACTTTCACCGCCTCGAGGCGGTGACAGTCAGCTTACGAGGCGATGGCAATCAGCTTGCGAGGAGGTCACAGTCAGCTTGCAACAGCTACAAGATACCTGATGAAAACAGCGGAGCCAGCTGTCGAAACGTCGTATTTGTACAACACCATTCGGCTGGACTTCTCTGTCATTAGTAAAGGCATAAAATTTCAAACTAAATAGAATTTCTTGTAGAGAGAATCCACAGGGTGAAATAAAGGTCAGTTCATCTTTTAGAAATATTAAATCATGCAGTCAGGACATCTGATTACAAAAATTCATTTCTTCATCATAATAAACTCAGTTTTTATAATTAAAAACTCATTTACTTGTCACTCTTAGATTCTTTGCCATATTTAATTTAAATCGTCCTAATAGGTGCAACAATGATCAATATCATATTTATGGTGCAGAAACCATTGCTGACTCAAAGTAAATGAACTATTACATAAAAGAGAACTGAAGATTATCGTCCTACAGTCAAAAAAAAAAAAAAAAAAAAAAAAAAAGAGCACTGGAAAAAAAGCACTGGATGAATAAGGGACCATCACAAAAATTTTGAAAAGAAAATGCATTAATAATGAAGAAAACAAGAGTTCTGGAATGGCTAAAGAAAAAACGGTAAATAAGTTCAGAGACAGTATATTTGTCAATTGGAAAAAAGAGCGTGGAAGACTATTAGTATTATTATTAATTGTGAAGAAAATGGATCCTGCCCTGACGCCAATTTAACTGTTCATTTTTTCTGTAAGTTATTTCTCTGTTTTAGATAAATTGTACGCTAACTCCCTTTGATAAAACGCTGCAAAGGTTGTTTTGGAAAAACATAATACCATGAATAAGAGTTAGAGAGATTAATAAGAATATAGTGGTACTCCACATATTTGATAAAAGAAAAAAAAATTATTATTATTTTATCCCATTGTTAGGACCTCTATGGATCATGTGATCACAGGGGCAGATCCAGGAATTTCCCATCCCTTCTAACATTATTTTGTCGCCCACATGTCACCGCCACACCCGTCACCATCTCATTCTTGCCGGCCGTGGCAATAGCGGTCGCCGCGGGGTAAACCGCCTTCCTTCAAACACGATTTTGCAATCCCCCTGAAGTTACCGCCAGGAGCAAGCGCTCCAGTTTGCCCCTCCCCCCACTTATGCAGCTTAGTGTGAATCATGAGAACAGGAATACTGGAATATTAATATGCTAATAGTCCATATTCACGCAGTTTTTGAGTTCTAATTTTATAAATAACTTTATTTTATTCCCCAGACGCGTTTCGCCCTGGTAGAGTAGGGCATCATCAGCGGAGATATAGTGGTAATCCAGCCCTGCATTTAAGGATTACCACTATATTTTCGCTGATGATACCCTACACCACAAGGGCATAACGCGTGTGTAGAACGAGTTTTTATATGGAAAATAAAAAAGGAATAGTGTAAATCCCAGTACCATATTTGTTACGTCTGGAGCAAGTAAACCTGGAGGAGAAATGTTTGTGTTGCTATCTGTCTGGTAACGTCTAACTTGGCATCCATAAATTACGTGAGGTGAAATAGGGGGGGGGGGTCCGGCGAAATCTCACCAGATCTCACCAGAGGGGGAGGGGGTCCGGCCAGATCTCACGAAATCTCACCAGGGAGGAGGGGGGTCCAGAAATCCGGAAAAACACCTCACGTAATTTGTGGATGCCCCCTAACTGTATTTTTCTTTGTGTAATGTGTAGTTTGTGAAATGGAGATGATGACCTTCCAACAATGCGTCTAGGTGATTACAAGAAACTGCTATAATAACTCAGTCAGGACGGCCGGTCCAGCGGGACCTGGCTTGTTGTACTACCATGCACATAAGTATCCGAACGACCTGAATACCACATCACTACATTTCATACTGGGACTTATTCAACCCTTTCTACAAATCTATGAAGACAGTACTATATCCAGTAGGTGGTACAGTAATGCGACTATCCAAAATTGTGACCATCCACCTCCAGATATCTTCGTAGATGTGTAGAACGAGTCGAATAAGTCCCCAGATGAAATGCAGCCATGCATATTCAGGTCGTTCGGATAGCTATGAGCATGGTAGTACCTCACCGATCCAATGTCTTGGTGTCTTAACGCCCGCAGCCAGACTGGTCGGTATTCTCGTATTTTGATAGCGTTAACATTTTTTTCTAACTGAATAAAAAAAGTTGAAGGCATCCGTAAAATGAATCTATGGGAAATCATAGAAACTTAAATTGTCATCGGTACTGTTTTTAAACGTGATCCGTACGAAACGCCCATCATCGCACTTTCCCATTTACGATAGTACTGAATGAAGCACGTCCTCAAACGGTAACCTAAAGTGTGTGAACACAATGGATTAATTGAATACAAAGAAACTTAAGAAAGCTATCCGTCACCAATAGGAGAACAATCTCCTGCCAACATACATTATGGAGGTTATTAAGAGCTTGCACAAGCTCCCTGGTACAATAATATCTACTGACAAAGGAGACATTATAGAGATAATGAGCAGTCAACAAAGGACTGAAAACAAGGTCGTCCTATCAAGACTACTTTGTTGAAATCATATTGATATTACCTGCTCAAGAAAGTGTCAGGCCGCTATAGATCTCCTGTTATTATAATAATTACTGTAATCACAATTATCATAGCTGTAAACACAACACTCCCTTCATGTCAGATTGTCACATAATGGCTCTAACCCAATGTTTTCTTCGTTACGAAATTACTTATATTATTTTTATACATTGTATTGAAAGTATGTACTGCTTGGCTGGGGCGGATCCAGGAATTTGGTTGGGGGGGGGGGGGCATGGCTTGAGTGAATTTTGGTTCAGAGGGTTTGCCTTCAGTGGATTTTTTGTTTTTTTTTTGGGGGGGGGGGGCTTGAGTCGGCCATGGGGTAGTCTTTTCAGTCTACTCGGGCCTCAAATCCGTAGAGCAAAAAAAAAAAAAAAAAGGTTCGGGGATGGACCTACATACTTTTGGGGGGGTGGCTTGAGCCCCCTAGTCCCCCCCCTGGATCCGCCCCTGCTGCTTGGTACATATCGTGAACCAACACAACGAATGTGATCATACGCAATGAACCGAGATGTGCTGTTACTGTTTTGTCCATTTGGTATTAAAATCTATCACCACGATGGGAGATTTTCTGCTTTCATTAGTAGAAACTTTAGTGTAAAAGATTGGTTGAGCTGTGATAACCGAGAAAAATTTTAAAAACACTTGCAGTACTTGTACTTTAAGAAAGCTTCCCTCACGATTCGTAAATCATTCGGATGAAAAGACTTATTATGGATTGATAGAAACGGGTTTTCAAGGCAGTCTCATGATTATTATCGAAGTTATTCTCTCCTATGCATATTATAGCTAATATGATATACAGTGAGAAAGCAAAACTTCTCTTTGTTTCGTTTCTCAACGAGCTACCGCAGCTGTGCAGTTTTTTCCGGCAACTGCTGCTGCACTGTGAAAACACTAAATAGAAATGAAATAAAAACTTAAAACTGTTAACAGGAAGAACCCAAAACTCAAACATACAGAAATCTCATTGCCGAAAACCTTTGTGTAGAGCAAATTCATCAGGCTTACACAGAATCAATAGCGAACTTCTTTAATGTTGTTAATTGTGATACTGATAAAGGAGCTGGATAGGGGGTCATAAGAAGACAGGAGGAGGTTGAACCTTGTTCTCGATTTCAAGCAAATGGGGGGAGGGAAAATTTTCTTTCGTTAATAAGGGAGTCAGGGATTAGAACAAATTATCAAAGGAAGTGATTAATAATTCAACAAAAACACAGAAAGAATTTAAAATTACAATTCGTAAATGGAAATAGTAGATGGCTTGAGGAATCTAACTCAATGTATATAAGATACAGATGTAGTAATAGAATAAAACAATACGAAGAATAAGAACAAAGGGATAAATGGATGACTAGAAAAGTTGCCACCGTAACACGCCCTCTATCGCAATGTAATTCAGTTAAATTTAATTCAGTCTAAAGGATTCCTGCAATACACCAAATACGGTGTCCCAAAATTCATACGTCACTTAAGGACAATCATCATTATGTTTATTCATAAAGTGTAGTTAGTTATCTATCACGGAATTTCTTTTACTTTCTCTTTTATCAGTGCCTGCATTTGTCTTCTTCCTTTGCGGATAAGAAAAGTGAAATAAACTGGAAGAAACGAATTGGGTAATCAAATTGGTGGACATGTTTAAGACATAAGCGGCTGATGAGGTGTGTATGTATTTTGATATCAAAATATGGAAATAGTACACGGATAGGAAGTATGAATCGCAATCATAAATTGGCCCTTCACATCAGACACAAGGCAAAAGAAATTCCGTGACTTTTAGGCAAGGGGTCATGATATGGAACAAGTAGTAGGTGAGGTGTCTGAACAACGTATTATCTTAAACAAAGAAATAATTTGAAGTAAGAAGCGTAAGTATGTGTGTAGGGCAGCCGTTCCCAATCTATGGGTCGCGACCCACTGGTGGGTCACGGCGTGTGTTTTGGTGGGTCGTGGAACAATCTAGGTTTTTGCCACAAAAATATATCTTTTACTTCATCTATTTTTGAAGAGGAACATTTGAAAGGCCCAAAACTCTTAACAACTGAAGAAAACTCGCTAATAGAACTGTCTTGCGATTCTTCTTTAAAGACAATTTTCAAGGTAAAATCCTTAATTTCCTTCTGGATGAATGTTCAAGCAGAGTATCCAGAAATCTCTAAATTAGCTGTGAAGTTCTTGATGCCGTTCAACATGATATACCTGTGTGAACGAGCTTTTTCTACTTTATTGTTTTTGAAAAACAAATATAGAGATAAACGATGTGTAGAAAGTGTCTTAAAGTTAAAATTAACCAGTGTTAACCCTGATATCAACGCCCACATCAGTAAAACACCAGTGCCAGAAATCTCACTGATTGTGAAGTTGTGCTTTTATGATATTTTAAACGTATTTTTTATTATCTTTGTAATAAAGCGGGAGGCAGCTGCACAAAGCATCACCTCATCAATTTGAAGGCTGAAATTCCAGGATTAGTTAAACCTCTATTTGCACATTAAAATGCCACTGATGTGCCAAGTCATATCTTGGTGGAAAACTCCTACAAATCCCATTTTAGTGGTTGACTGGTAAGTTTACCATTGTTTTTTCCTGCTCCCGGTCTTCCATATTTTCATACATTTGGGTGCAGTAAAACACAATGATAAAGTTACCAATCAACCACTAAAATCGGATATGAAGGTGGTTTCCAGTGACTTGGCAGTGGAAACCACCTTGCGTGGCCAGTTGCATTTTAATATGCTGATCGCGTTACTTCTAATCGTGGAATTTCAGCAGTGAAGTTGATGGATTGTAGTCTGTGCAGCCGCCTCCCGGTCTATTCTTTGTTTGCTGTTTTATATATGATCAATTCTTGTTTTTGTAGATAGTATATCCTTTGTACGAATATTTGCCTTTTTTTAAATCTGCTTAACGTCTCTCTAACAGCGAGGTCTTTAGAGACGGGAAAGGATGGGGGGCAAGGAATGGGAAGGGATTCGGCCATGGCCTTTTGAAGGAAGCATCCCGGCATTTGCCTGGAGTGATTTGGGAAACCATGGAAAACCCAAATCTGGATGCCCGGACGGGGATTTGCCTTTTCGTAGGATAGGATAGGATAGACGGTAGCGTATCTAGGTCATACAACAGTTCCCATTCTGTCATTAGATAGCCTCTCATATTAGGTGGATCGCGAAAAAAAATTTGCTTAAAAGTCGGTCGGGTACCAATAATGGATGGGAACCGCTGGTGTAGGGGAATGGAACCAGGCATATGCTTAGCTGAAAATAATAACTGTTGTTCCAAATAAGTGAGACAAGATCTAAACAAAAAAGACGCATTCACGCTAACACTTGTGGTTGTAGCACCTACTACTAGCTACCAATATATTAAGAAGAAAAAAAAAAGCAGCAGTGAATTGGGTGAAAATGTTTTTTAGATGCGCTTTGGACATGTACGAAAGACAATGACATTGATTTTAACAGCATGCATTTATTACAAATATAGGGGTCCTCCAAAACGAAATAGCAGGTTTTGTATTTTTATTTCTCACAAACTATAAAAGATTGAGATACATGCCACACGCGACTGGACAGAGGAAGATTCAACGTTTTACTGTATACGCTACTCTTAAAGACCGAAAACGCTCACTGAGTGAAAAAGTGACCACAAGGCGTTCTCATATCTTTAAAATACCACAACACGTTATTCGCGTTGTGCCATCCACTAAAAACAGCGAGAACGCGTTGTGGGCAACTAAAAAAGACCACGAAATGAAAATTGCGTCTAGTCTAGGTCCCATTTTCCACACA
>CM061918.1:83404571-83622016 GCA_031002005.1 Vandiemenella viatica
TAAAGAGTTTAATGTGATTCATACGGTTTAATGGACAGCGAAATGAACGTAATGCTTAAGAGCCAATTGGCATTAAGCTATGCTTCCTTCTGTAAGCAATCCAGTTTCTCTGGTACGCAAATGTGAACACATAATATTGCTGTAATTTAGGTGATACATCTATGTCAGCAGGAACCAAAGATAGTATACTGACATGAAACTGTGCTTTTTTGTATGTATTAAAAATTTCTGTTGTCAACAAAACTTATTTTCAATTAATACAAAGGGTTTCTAACCGAATTCTGGCATAACATACTAAGTTTACAATAAATCACACTCTTTATTTAAATTATAAGTTAAAAGTGATTACACGGCTGGCCGGGAAATAGTTTCCATCACCGCAGCGCTTTCTTAGGCAAGACGCAACCCACTACGCATGACCGTCGCTTGAGTAGCGGCAGATTGAGGGGTTAGCAGGAGTTCCGATTGAAACTAGTCATTGGTGGACAGGCGCTTCAAAAAGTTGGAATATACTTACCAAATAATGTATTTAGTGACGGACAACGCTATGTAGACTTTCCAAAAAATATTTTTGCATCAACTCATAACTTTTATCTGTCGTAAAATAATTCAATAACAGTCGTGGTCAACCTTCAAAATCATTGGCGATTACCCACTGTCATTTTTCTTGCTGGAGTTTCCGTGCACGGGGGTCAGCACGAACAGTCTTACAACATAGCTACAATGATGAGAGAAAAATCGATGTATAAGCATTGTAATAGTTATTTCCTATTTAATGGACCATATCCGATCCCTTAAAGCCTTGATTCTCACAATGGCTTGTTCAGTCTGTTGCTATCTGTCTGCGAGTCTTGTAATTTATGTTTTCCATGATATGTTTAGTTTTTGTTTGTGAAATGTGTAGTCTAGGCTTCTGCGGAAAACCACTTAAGATCGCAATCGTAATGCGAGGTCCAGAGCTCGAATCTCATCCCCGAACCAGTGTGGTGACGTCTCAACGTGTGCAGTGATTATGGAGAGTGTAATCTATACCATTATAAGTCTGTAAGCAAGCTGCGTGAGTCTTAGAGGTATGAAACGGTATCACTCAAAAACTATCGCATCAATTTGAATGATGTTTTCAAATTCTTAGAGCTAATGGTCCGGATCAAAATCGGAGTAACAACCAATGACTTATATCGAGCAACGGAGCAAGTAAATGAAATCATTTCTACGGAAGAATTATGGGCCGGCTTAAGGATCGCACTGTTGTTTAGATATTCACTCTATTCGGGAAAACTTACATAAAATCACCCCTACTTTCTTGGATTATGTTTCTTTGCATGACTTCAGCTATTTATATAATCACTTCTCCGAAATTTAAAACATTAGAAGTACGGTAACCGAATATTTGAAAAAAACGTAATAAGCGTGAGTAATATTTAATTTACCGTATGCACAATCACCGAGATTATTATCTTTGACAATTACACAATTTGGCTGTCTTATGACATGTTTTGCAATTCTCGCTGAATGCTCTACAGTTTTAATAAAAAAAACTTTAATGTGTGTTACTTCTTACCTACATGTCATACGGATGCGCAGTTCAGTTTATTTTTTCTAAAAATAATGTCTACAATATACGTCAACATGTAAAAATATATAATAGAAGAAAAACGGAAAGGAATTTATACACGTTCCGAAATGCTAGTAGTTAATAAGTAAACAATTATCTGAAGTTAATCGAAAATTATTTAATTTAAAAAAAAAAAAAAAAAAAAAAAAAAAAAAAAAAAAAAAAAAAAAAAAAAAAAAAAAAAAAACCAGGTCTTCGGAGTATATTTTAAATAACAAGTGTACAGTTTTCTTTGGCGGCCACGTAGCTCAGGCGGCAGAGCGTCTGACAACGACCGGGGTACGACCCCAGACGAAACCGTCGATTTTTCCTCCGAAGTGAACATTCGGTACGGTCCCCAGGGCACACTCAGCCTACTGTCAAATGAGTAGCGAAAACTTGGCGGGAAGGTAAAGAAGAAGGACCGGGCCATGTCGCTGACCACGGCACGCCCACTCTGGTTCCTATGGTCAGGAAATAGGAATGTGGAACTCTACCTCCGCTAATCCTACAGGAATACAGCTTGAAAGCTGTGATAACCCTCTGCCTTTACCTTTTAATAGTACAGTTTTAAGGAAGTTAAAACCACCTTATGACCATTCTGCTATTTTCGATTATCGATCAATCGAATCATCGCTGTAACTTCGGTGCCTGGCGTCAACTAGAAGTGACTTGGTTATTTATTGCCTGCAGGGGCGGTCTTTGAATAAGCGAGGAAGTAGGCCATTCTTCGACCCACCCACGCAAGGAAATGAGTGAGCTGAGTTCGGCAGACAGGAAATGAAACTGCAGTTGGCACCACTGGAACGCTCGTAGCTAGACCACCTGGCGTTTCCGACCACACAATCGACATCAGATCGATAGCCGGCCGTCGATATGTTCGTCGCGGCGCACAATGGAACCCTTTATGCGGCCACCATTTCATTATGTTTCCATTCCATCCTTTCGTTCTTATTTTAGTTTCCCCTCCACGTACGGATTTCTGTGTGATACCTCTCTGTTTTTACCCTTTGTGTGCCCCGCCTCTGGTGGCTATTAAGATCTCCGTCGAGATATCCCCTGCGCTGGTACCTCCCAGTGTATACGCCGGCTCTCTTCATTATCGACTCCGTTGGTGGTGGCTTCATCAGACGTCAGGGATATGATTTCAGTCCGTGGAGAATCACAACCGGCTCCGAAGAGGCATTTCCGAGAAACGTAATTTATTGGTTCGGTATTGTTGTTAATAATGTGTCAGTCACCACCCCTCCGTTTCCTTTAATTGCAAATAAAAAAAAAATAAGACAAATATAAATACCCACACAAAAATCTTCAGAGTCACTAAGATTACGTGCCCTCCATAGTAAACATTTCAGGGCAACTCAAAGTTGCGATGGCAAAAATTTTGGCGTGAATGCGATGACGTCAGGAAGTAGGAATTGACGAGTAAAGTAGTGTAGCAAAATCTTAACTAATATTATAAATGCGAAAGTAGCTGTGTCTGTCTGTCTGTTTAATATGCTTTTAAGACTAAACGGCGAAATCGGGGTTGATTAAATTTGGCAAGGTAACGCTATGTATGGCTAAGAAGGACATAGGACACTTTTTACCGTATAAATAATTTTCGAAACTAACCGAACTGTGACAAACAGGTGGGTAACGTTTGTAAGTCTCTGTAATTTTATGTTGGTCACTCAGGCTTTATTTATCTCGCAGTACGTTTGTGTATGATCTATTGATAAATGTCATGTACAGATACAACTAAAACTAGTGTTGCGAAATCTAAAGTAATATTATAAATGCTAAAGTCACTTTGTGTCTCTATATGTTTGTTACGTTTTGATGAATAATCGGCTAAGCCGATTTTGATGAAATTTGACAAGGAAGTACTACATATCAGTAGGAAGTCTATAGGATGTATAGGATACTTTTTTCAGGCATCAATAACATATTTTGTCATGAAATTTTGAAAACAAGCCTAACGGTGACTGACAGACGGATAGGGTGTGTAAGTTTCTGTAATGTTATATCGGTCACTTATCCTTTGTTTCTCACGCAATAAGTTTCTATATGATCTGTTCATGAATTTGATGTAAAAAAAAAGTTTTCTATGGCACAGTAGTGGATTTCCATTGAACTAGACTGTTATTTTGTGTTTATATTTACGAGGCGCGTCCAGAAAGTAAGTTCCGTTTCAATTTATCTCCGCTGCAGCGCTGCGATTGCAGTTCCGCACGTGCGCTGTAGACGATGTGTATCAAGGGGAAGAACGTGCGCCATTTGGAGATCGCTGTCAGTTACGTACGCTTTGTTGTGCTTGTTTGAAATGTCGGCGTTGATTGAAAATCCCGCCGCCTGTGAAATCAGGTCTGTGATTCGGTTTCTGAATGCGAGGAAAGTGAAACCAAGTGAAATTTATCGGCAAATTTGCTATGTTTACGGACCAAATGCGATGAGTGATTCGATGGTGAGAAGATGGTTCCGACAGTTCAATGGCGGGCGTAGTGATGTGCACGATGAAGAACGAAGTGGGCGTCCACCTTTGGTTACAGAAGAACTGGTTCACGCGATTGATGACAAGATCCAGGAAAACCGTAGGTTTACAATTAGTGCTCTCGCTATGGACTTCCCCCAAATTTCACGATCACTGATGCATGAAATTGTTACCAAACAACTGAAATTCCGTAAACTTTGCTCACGTTGGGTACCAAAGATTATCACTGAGCAACACAAAACACAACGGATGGGTAGTGCACTTGAGTTTTTGACCCGTTATGCTGAAAGCGGCGAAGAATTTCTGAGACGGATAGTCACAGGGATTTGGCTGGGACGTGTTTCACCATCCTCCGCACAGCCCTGACCTCGCTCCTAGCGACTTTCATCTGTTCTTACATCTCAAGTCTTTCCTAGGCAGTCATCACTTCACCAATGACGACGAGCTGAAAGAAACTGTTTCCAACTGGTTGAAGACACAGGCGGCAGATTTCTATGAAGAAGGTATACAAAACCTGGTGCCACGCTATGACAAATGCCTGCAAAATTTCGGCAGTTATGTGGAAAAGTAGTATAAGAGTTGTAGAATTTTGTGCAATAAAAATTTCTTCTGTATCTTTGTACAATTTCATTTTATTACCAAACGGAACTTACTTTCTGGACGCGCCTCGTAGTTAGGGGACGTACATTAATTTTGAGGTGAAATAGGGGGACCGGCGAAATCTCACCGGGGGAAAGAGAGACGGGGATTCGACAGAAATTTCACGTCATAGTTTTAATTCCTTGAATAACAGTAGAGCTAAAAAGTCTATAAAACTACTTGCGACGTCGATTTCAATGTTAATTTTTTAGAATACGACAATAAGTAATAATTCACGATACATGAAACACAAAACTATAATAAAATGAATAATAAAAAAACTGGACAGTTAATTCAATAGAACAGGAAAAATTTTGCAACCTGTAGTCACCGCGTATCAGTTTGAGCCTCGTACACATCAGTAACGGTCGTTTTATTAGTTTATGAATGTTAAACGTGGATACTTGGACTAATAGTTACAGATTGGCATACAACTCAGTACTGTGAAACTAAATTTGTTAGTGAAAATATTGAAGGTTAAAAACTGACAAAGCTGGAAAAGTATGTGGAAATGAGTCCCAGTGTTGACCTGCTTTCTGCTTCCCTTACTTTGTTCGTCGACAGCTTTACTTTGAAAGTGTCACAATTTTTAAATATTACTTTTATAGATCTTGAAATGGCCTAAACTGACCCGCCGTAATATATTTCATACGAAAAATTATTATTTAATCTCAATTCACGGGACAAATGAGCGGGGTGCTGTATCTAAGACTATTGAATGGCTGTTTCGGTAACCGACCAATCGCGTCTCTTCCTCTCATGGTGTGTGTGTGTGTTTGTGTATGTATGTGTGTGTGTGTGTGTGTGTAGATGTGTGTGTGTATGTGGGGGGGGGGGGAGGGGGTGGCAGGAGAGATGACGGATGATATATTAACCTTTTCAAGCTTTCTCTGTATAACGCTTTTCACCCCCGTTGTCCTCCGTACAGTATCTTTGAGCACTAGATGCTGCAAACTGGCCAATTTTCTTGTCTCTCGTAATTTTGGGATGCTAGCCATAACCGAACATATCAAACTTATTCACGTTAAATGTGAACTGCTATTCAACATTATTTTATTTCAGTACAAAGAAACATCGATACAAACAGTATGCATTTGTGGATAATTAGTAAGATGAATTAAAGAATATTACTATATATGGTGAAAAAGTTGTACTTAAAATCAACTAAATTCCCTCCATATACATTTAACACCAACTTGTTGACATTTAGTAGGACAAATTGAAGAACATTACCACATATTGCGAAACATTTCTGGTTAAAACAACTGGAACTTCTGGAGAGAATAAATCTGGCCGAATCCATAGATATTCTAAAATACTTCCGTGGAAGTGATGTATATTAATAGGAGACGTCTTAAAGAGCAGGCGGTACGAGTAATAACGCTTTTACTAACAACGTAATGGCCATGCTTATAAACTTAATGCTGACCAAGTTTACGCATTTTTTCCTGAGTTGCAAAGAGTCCACTTTCTTATAAGCGAGCGATGCATAAATTTCACTTGTTCCTAACCACCAAGCGACGTTTCATATGTCTCCCTCTCCCTGAGTAGCAAAAAGTACACTTTCTGCTAAGTGGTTAATTTTCATATCGACCAAGGGACGTTTCATATCCCCCCTGAGTAGCAAAAACTTGACTTTCTTATAAGGGAGCAATATGTAAATTCCACTTGCTCCTTCGACCAAGAGACGATCCATATGACCCCCACACCCTGTTCCCCCTACCACACCCATCTCATGACGTGATAGTAGGTGGTGTAGTTTTAAATTGCCTCCGCCGTGGGGGTGGCTCGCGCGGCATGCCGCCCCCAGATTCCGCCCCCGGGCGGCGGGATTCCGCTGTCCAGCGTCTGGAGCGGACGTTGTCCAGCAGGACAGCCGAGCGGGCGCTCTGGAACGCGGAGGCTCGGTCTGGAATTCTTCGACATCGTCGGCGAGAGAAGCAGCTACAGCTGGCTTCAGAGGTTAACAGCGGTGTTTAACCCCGGCGTATCCAACACAGTGGCTTAAATCAACAGCAAACTGACAAGCTCTTCCTTCTGAAACTGATGTTTGTGAACCACAGTAGTTTGCGATCAATAATATCTGAATCCTATTTCGATCTACAAAATTTCTGCTTCCTGTGGCTTCCTGATTTACTGATTGCTCATTGTGTCTGTTGAGATCAAATAGACTGTCATTAACCGACATTGTTTTGAAACGTAACACAAATATCGATACGTGATTGAGGCATTTCACTGCAAATTTCGTGCTCTCATTTTTCATATTCTTTTAGTGACCTCCAACAAATGTACTACAGAGTACGTACAGAAACAATAGCCACTGTGAATTGTAAATATTTATGTAAAATTTCGAACAGTTTTTTAATATATTTTTTAATTTTTTTGTTTTGTTTTTTGTTCTTATAGGTATTCGCCTCGTCGATGTAGAGGTAATTATTGGCGGGAAGCTAGTGGGGAGAAGGAATGGAAATAATTCGGCCATCGGCTTCTAGAAAGAAACATTCCGGCATTTGCCTGAAGTGATTTGGGGAAACCATGGAAAACCCAAATCTGGAATTCGAACCCGCGTTCTACCGAATGCGAGGCCAGAACGTTACCGCTCGGTAAATTTTGTAGAGATCAGTTCACTTTATACCCACCTAACCTGCTCACAGAAATCTATTTGCAGAGAGTTTATTTAGCTCAAAGGGAGTGTATGTTAGTTTGTGTGATAAGTTTGTGCCTTTTTCCACAACTACCTTTAATTTTAGCAGCTCTTCAATATTTCCCTTCTTCACTCTACAGGGATTTACTATTTTTTATATATATATCATCAGCATTTGTGCTTCTCTGATGTGTTCCATCACACCCGTTGCCTTGACGTAGCAGTAACAGACTTACAACCATCGGAAGATGCAACATCTTATGCAGAGACAGCTGTCTAAACGTTATGCTTCCACGAAATCGTCCCGCTGGAGAGCTGTGAAGATTATATTACAACAATAGTTGCGATGTCTCCACAAATATAGTTTTCATGTCTCAAATTCCCTACCCAAAAAAAGGAAACTAATTTTTTTTTTACATACCCGATATAGTATTGTATTGTATACCGACAATCGATATTGTGTTCTGATGTTTTTGTTAATCTGTAAATTTCTCGACATATGAGGGCCGAAAATCATGAGCCCGTCCTCTAATTCTCTGTCCATGTGGCTGAAAATATGAAAAAAATATGTTATTGTACTTAAAAACTTTCAAGAATTTTTTTTATTAATGAGACATGTTTTAAACAAATGGAAGATGAGTTTTATTGACTGTAAACAAGATTTGTAGAAACACACTGATAATAAAATACATCGTAACCACTGTCACCGCGTGACTCAATGCAGTCTGATGACGTCAGGGGTATGTCGTTGGTAAGAGAAGTATATAAGCGTAGCAGAGACACAAGGGAAGTCACTCTAGCGACAATAAGTGTGGTAATTGTGGAAATCCCCTGACATATGTGACTATGACCAAGGGCAGATTGTTATAGACCGGCTCCTCGGAACGAGCATCTCGGAAACGACGAGGCTAGTCGGCTGGTGCTACTGTAGTGTGCTTGTATCGAAAGTGGTTGATGGACGTTTTAATTACAAATAGGCGACAAGGTGGTGGACGTCCACGCCTCATCACAGAACTACTATTACTATTACTCCGCGATTCACTAAAAGTGTGTGGCGGAGGGTACATTGCACCTATCCGGGAAGGTAATGGTTTGGAAGGGATATACGGGATATGGCAGGAGGCGCCCATGGGCTATTCTGAGGAACCATCCCAGCATTCGCATGGGGCGATCTGGGGAAACCAAGGAAAACCCAGATCAGGATGGCCGGAGTACTTTATCGAACGTGGAAGTCGAAGGCTTGCCTGCTCTGTAAAGTCGCATAGGGGACGATCTGTGGCAGATCTGACGGTAGAGCACAAAGCACGTGCAGGTACAAGTGTTGCGGAGCACGCTGTCAACGCAGTTTTGTGTACCTGAGGCTTCACAGTAGACGGACCCTACACGTTACAATGTTGGCCCAACGGCATCGTGAATTCGATTACAATGGGCACGAGATCATCGAGGTTGGAAAGTGGATCAACTGAATCGTGTCACCTGATTGGTTGAATAATATTCCTTGCTACACCAGGTCAATGGTCGTGTCCAGGCGAACAGCTGTTGGAAACATGCACCATGCGACGAACTCAGACTCTTGTGGCGGTATTATCCTATGGGAAACATTCACCTGGGCTTGCAAAAGGCATGTGGCAGCAGGACAGCTATGGTCTACATGCAAATTAATGTTGGCCACATGAATCTCCTCCTGTTTTCGGCATCTTCCGTGTCACAAGGGCAGAATCATGCCACAGGGTTCTAGGGAGCGTGATAATGAACTCCAGTCTTGGGAACCAAAGATGCCTGATCTCACTCCCATAGAACCCATCTCTGACATCATTGGGCGCCTGGTCGGCAACCACAAACCACCGGCTCATAATTTAAGAGAACTACCTGACCCTTGAGTAAAAATCTGGTGCTAGATACACCCAGAAAACTACCATGGACTTACCGAATCCATGCCAAACCGAACTGCTGCAGCAGAGTATTCCAAAGTAGT
The DNA here is from genome assembly GCA_031002005.1 of Vandiemenella viatica. NCBI lineage: Eukaryota > Metazoa > Arthropoda > Insecta > Orthoptera > Morabidae > Vandiemenella > Vandiemenella viatica. The sequence continues at coordinate 83,413,897 of CM061918.1, forward strand.
CCAAGACGATACTAAGCACATGGTCATAACGTTTTGACCAATCAGTGCATGGCTGAGGAATGATTTTTTTATTTTATTTTTGTGCATCTCGACATGTGATGCATCATAGAGTAAGTATTCAAAACTGTAACAATGATAGCAATGATGCTCTGTGTCATTTTTTATTTTTTGCAGGATCTGAGTTTCAAAAGTTATTGTAAATTATCTCCCTGTCTAATTTTCCGTCAACGTGACTGCAAAATCTGAAAAATTTAAAATGATGGCACTTAATAAAGTATTTCAAACCAAACTATGATAGCAAGGTTTCTAAAATTATTTTGTTACTAGCAAACTTTGTTCTCTGATAAAAAAAAAAAAGAATGCCACGTGTCTTAGCAATAAGGCAATTCAGTGATTAACAAGATTGGTCGGGCTCTGAAAGTTTATGAGTAGGTGAACTGACCTTTACCACCAGAAAAGTTTTACTTCGTTTATGTGAAACATAGTAGTGTGTACTATGGTTCATATTCCACACGTTAAACTGATGGTGATAAACCAAACCTTTTACGACCGGTAGCAAGGCCACACGAAGTTTTTTTTTTTAATAACGTACAGTAAGAGAAACATACTGAACCGTCTAGATTTCTGCAACACTTACTACACTTTCTCCTGATGTAGTTCAGATTTAGGCCAAATTATTTTTTCTATTACCGAGCTCTGAAATTTGAGTGGCTAACGTTTTCCCTGGCATTCGGGAGGACGTGGGCTCGATTTCCGGTTGGGACATCCAGATTTTGGTTTAGCATAGTTTCTCCAAATCAACCCAGTTGAATGGCCAGATCGTTCCTTCAATAGCCCATTGCAGAATTTCTTTCCGTTCCTTGACTTGCCCCCCCCCCCCCCAAATGCTCTCCCGTCTCTAATGACCTCGAAATAGGCGAGTGGTAAAAAGATAATTAAAAAAAAATTCCTATATTTCCATTTTTGACGATATCGTCAGAAAATCCCAACATACTGATTGATTGTTTTTAAACAGTCATGGCACATGCAAATATTCGTCGTAATAGGATAGTCACACATTAACACCGGTATCCAGTAGGGATTGGATGGCTGTAGTGGCACCATTGCGAGCCCTGCGGTCCGGGGTGGTTGGCAAGCCTGGGGTCACGACGGCCAATCACGCTGTGGACCACCTCCCCCGCTGTCGGCGGACATCAAAGGCCCCCTCCCCCGGCAGCATTGTCTGTGATCAGCCCGACGGCGTGGGATCGGGGGAGGACCGGTTTGGGAGGTCGATATCGCAGAGATAGCCATCCTGACCATCGCCAGTCGCTCCGCGCAGTCCGCCGCAACAAACTGGTTTCATAAGCGGCCCGCCTCGAAAGTCTGTCCGAGAAATCACGAACAGCCTCCAGCAGCTGTCTCCTCATAACAAAAAGCTTCCAATCTGCTTTTTATACTCTGGCCCAATGTCCTTTCTTTTTTTTGTCCTTACCGATTTTCAGGCAAGTTGCTTCCTCTTCATCTTCCTTCCTCTTCACCTTGACACAACCTTGCTTACTAAGAAATGAATGCTAACCATGGCTCTGGTATTGCATCCCTCAGACACTAGTCTCCCACTAATCTCCGATTTTACCACCCAATTATTATTTTTTATTTACTTATGGCTTTACGCCTCCTCGACGGCTAAGGTCATTAGAGGCGGGATGGGACTGGGGACAAGGAACGGGAAGGAATTCGACCATGGCCTTTTTGAAGGAAGCATCCCGGTATTCCGTAATTCGCTAGAAGTGATATGAAAAACCCAAATGTGGATTCCCGGACGGGGATTCGAACCCGCACCCTCCCAAAAGCGAGACCAGAACGTTAACCATTCAACCACCACGCTCGGTCCAAATAATCGTGGAGATTCCGTATCTGGTTCCATTCTGTGTCAGTTTGATGCTCCAAATTGAGTTTCTCCATCGAAATGACTATCTTTTTTTTTTGACGCTTTTGCAGTCATTTTTCGTTATGTCTTTACGCCTCTTCGACGTCGAGGTCATTAGATGCGAGAAAATACTGGGCCAAGTAACGGGATGGAATTCGGGCATGGCTTTTTGAAGGAGCTATTCTGGCATTCACCTGGAGTGATTTGGGGAAACCGTGGAAAACCCAAATCTGGATTGCCGGACGGGGATTCGAAACTGCGTCCTTCCGAATGCGAGGCCAGAGCGTTACCGCTTACCCACCACCCTCAGTTTATGGATTCTATCTTCTGGTTGCTTGGCACAACTCCTTGTTTACGAAGTCAAGTTAACGTATTCTTAGGCGGTCCGGTATTGGTTAGGCACCAGTAACAAACATTATTTACATGGAATTTGCTGTCAATATGTGACCGAAACGCCTAAACCACTGTCTTTTAATTATGTGTACAGTACCATATTTTCTTGTACGAGGACGCGGGTTCGAATCCCCGTTCAGCTATTAAGATTTTGAATTCCTATGGTTTCACCAAATCACTACAGGCGATCATTGGGATGGTTCCTTCAGAAGGCCATTGCAGAATTCGTTCTCATTCCTTGCCCTAAACCTAAACCATCTCGATGATTGTGACTCGTCAAAACTGGCTTTTTGGTAACTCTATCAATGCGTGCAAAACCTAAGAGATTTGTTCAGCGCCATTTTTAATAGGCGGTTAGCTTTCTTGACTGTCCAAATGTCGCAACCATCGATGGTGATGGTTTAAAAGAAAGGATTAATATGGTTTTTTCAAGCCAGGAAGCAGTTTTATAGGCAGTAGGTTGTTTTACTGAAGTGGGAGGTAGATACATATTATTGGTTCGGGTTTTTTCTACGATTAATCGACGTCAAGATGATTACTGCCGAAAAGATAGTGGACAAATAGCGGGATGGAATTCGGTCATGGTCTTTTTGAAGGAACTATTCCGGCATACGCCTGGACTGTGTGGTATAACAGGCTATTATAATAATTACTCTGTGAAATGGGTAGCTAAGGAAACGTTTATAAAAACAGAAGAAGATTTATCAAGACTTGACAAGCTTGGTGAAGACCGCGTCGTGTTCGCTTTGAATTTTAAGTTGCTGTGGAAAAGAAGCTGTACATATTCAGACGATTAAGCATGTTATAACAATATAATAAAAAAGGGAATTAAATCATATAAGTTCATTGTTTTTTTGGCGAAGCTGGATGATGTGGAACGGAAATTGTGTTTCTTATTTTCTCATAGCAAAGGAAATAAAACTTTAGAAGAAACTAGTACAATAAATAATTAGGCAGATATTTTCACTACGTCGATAAGGTAAAATAAATAAAAATACGACATCAGTGATTAGAAATACTAGAACTGATTTTGAGGAAAATGGGAAAACGAAATCTGGATCACCGGCCTGAGATTTGAACCTGTGTTTTTCCGAATGCGAGGGCCTATCGTTACCACTCACCCATCAGATTTGATGTCAGGTACCTATTTTTGCTTCAAATAACTAAAACGCTTGCGAACTGCTTTTGCTGCGGATTATAGAAAATTAATTAGCCTTGTAGTTAACGACTAGTGAGAATCAGTATTAGATGTGCATCTGTGGCCTTACTTGAAGCAACAAACTATAATTTCTTTACAGTTCGCTTTACAGGCGAACGCAGAAGAGCTGTCAGGGTAGGCTATCGGGACAGTATTTATCCAAACATAAATACAACTAAACAAATTACCTGATATTTTGTTTTATTAACTTATAACGAGATTAAAAAATCACAGGCAGTTGCGCAACTCCTGTTAACGTGGAAAAATCTGTTGAAAATTTACAAACAGCATTAAAAATTATACATTACGAGCTGTAAAAATGGGGACCCACCCTAAAAATCTGATATTAATAACAAAGGGGGTAAACTTTTTGTTAATATGCCGTTCAGTAACTATTATCAACTATCTTTCTGTCTGTAATTATACTGGAATGCAGTAGTTTATTGTTAAATACCTTCTATTTAATTTTCAATAAGGATTATTTGTCAAACAAAAGTAAAGCGAAAGTCCAGTTATAGTTTGGAGTCGAAAGGCTGATATAAGATGTCGAATACTGAATATTCCACCATCTACGACGAAATATTGTGATGGTTCTATTACGAAGTCAGTTATAGTTTCACAGATCTGTATATTTCTTACGATAGAAATGAGTAAGTAAATTTTTCTGATAATTTCGAAAATAATATCAGCTTGTGATGTTGCATCAGTAACTTTCGTCACATCATAAGAAGCTATGATTTACACCAGGGGTCCCCAAATTTTTATTCCATCGACCCCCTTCAAACAATATTTGCCTTGTTATTGATCCAAAATTAAGTATTTAATAAAAACATTTATTTTTATTTTTTATTTATGATGCTAAGCAGTAAGGAGACCCGCATAAGAAACCAACAAAATAATTTATAGGCACCAAATCCACCCATTAACATTAATAGAAAAAGAAGATATTTTCCAATATTATTAGAATCTAAAAAAAAAAAATAATAACAAAACTATGAACAGACAGATTTTTTTTTATAAGAATTTCAAAATGCTGGTTGAAGTATTATGGATCTGTAGTTTTCAGACTTTGATGTATCACCTTTCATATAAAATGGTTTTACCACACCTGTAATAAAACGCAAACTACACAATTGTCTTTAAAAATTTAACATAAATTTAATTGATCACCTTTAGTATTAATCGATCCTCATTCGACCTCTGGGTATTAATCGACCCCTGGGCTCCTGGGGTTGATATCGACAACTTTGGGGACCACTGATTTACACAAATGATTCTTCTCAAATCTGGTTTATCTTTGAACAATTGTCGTTCATGTCTGCGAGTATTCCATCGCTACTGCCTTGTTTTATGTCTTCAGTGACTGTAATGACTGTTTCTATACCAAAAAGCCAAAAACATGATGATGTGGTCGGGGATGTCAGGTGACAACCTACTGTACCCTCGAGAGTCTACCTGACCGCCGTTCGATCATCATAAGTCGACGTTGTCTGTCGACCCATCGCGATCCGCGTCATGTTAACAGGCCACCTCCAACGAGGCCGCGATCCTCTGTCGGGCATTCCATTTGTTAAAGCTGTATTTTGGGGTTCGGGAAAAGGGATGTTCGAAAGTTGCTTTCCCTCCTCAGAACTTGATCACAATTAAATTATTTCTGCTTAGTTTTACATTTATTTTAGAAACCATACAACCCATTCATAGCGAGAACATGCCTCTCTTTGTCCCAATCTACTAATTAGAAACAGCTTTTCATTTTAGTATCAGTGATCACCGTACTTCTGGTTCCAAATCTTATGAGAAGAGAAATTCATAAAAAAAACTGGGGATAACTATGTTCCCACGAAATGTATTAGAAGACTAATTGTGATATTCTGAGTGAGAATTTATTATCTTTTGGAGTTCCTCAAGGAATCATAATTTATCGTCGTTGGTGTCACTGGATGGAAAATTACACAAACAAATAAAATCAGAAATCAGGTTGGGTTATCAGGTTAATATTTCAACAATAATAGATAATTAATTACTTGTATTTCAATCTATGGCGTAAAAATATAAACAAAATGGAGTATTTTAATAGAAAATATCTTCTTCAACTAGGGCGTTTTTTCGATGCTATTAATTTGACATTGTGGCTACATCTCATATTTAATATAAGTTTTTTTTTGCATTTTAGTCCGTCCTCCATAAATTTATAAACATAGCAGAAATATTTTAAAATTCATTTAGATAAAGTAAAATTTAGCTAAGAAAACTATATAGTTCTCGTTTAATCATATATATTACGAGTATTTCTATAAGGTGTTTTTTTTTTTTGTCACAAGCCAATATCTCCATTAATAACTGACCGAAATATATGAATGAGGTATCATTTTAAGGCTTAAGGTCTCTACTTTTATCAAATTGTATCTGAAGGGAGGAATTTTTTGGAATTCAACCTTTAAAGGACACAAATATCAATATTTCCCGAATTCGATATTTTTGCCACAAACGATTTATTTCCCTGCATTCATAACCAACATCAATAAATGAAGTATCATTTTAATGATTAAGATCTGCGCTTTGGTGACATCATATATTAAGAAAGGAATTTTTCGGAATTCGATCCTTAAAGGGCCAAATTATCCTTATATTCGTAACGTATTTTTTTTAATCATTATCCGTTTATCTCCCTTTATATCTAACCGAAATGGATAAATGAGCTATCATATTAATGAATAAGGTCTCTCCTTTGGTCATATAATTTCTTAAGAACGATTTTTTTCTGAATTTGACACTTGAAGGGAAAAAGTAATAACTGTGAAAGTCGCGCGTATGAGACAGTTCACAGCCTAGCCGCTAGATAGCAGTAGCACACCTCACAGAGATATTAATAAACTGCTTCATAAGCGTCGACTTTTGATATGTACCTATTACACTAAACAAATAAACAATTGAAACAAATGAGGCAATTCTTTGTTTCATCCTATTACAAACCCCCAACCTTACAATTCATTGTATTCGCGAATTTATCGCACGGGTCTTCTAATTTCACATATTAGTATGCATAAATAATAAGATGAAATTTAAAAATCAACTAGCACTCCAGTCCAATGGCTTCACCGCCTCACACGAATAGAAAAATTCTTTTCTTAAAATATGATTTGACCAAAGCGGAAACCTTAATCTCTAAAATAATAGCTCATTTCTCTATTTGATATCAAGGAAGATAAATAGCTTTTGACCAAAAAAAATATTGGAATAATGATATTTTTGCGCTTTAAGGGTCGAATTCCAAAAAATTCCTTTCTTGAATTTATCATTTCGATGAGAAATAGCAGCGGACAAGAAAAGGAAGAAAGTGGATTTTGAACGAACTCATCAATCACATGGACATTAACCACACAAACAAAGACCGAAGTCCAGAAAAAGTTTCCTAAGAACGCCAAAGAAACTTATTGCAACTGAGAAATCTAGGTTAAAATAACTGTCGAAATGTAAGGCCCTCCTTCCCTTTGGTTGAGAATGATTGTCTGAAGCTTTACCACCTGGCTATGACAAGGGATGGCTGAAATGGAAATCTGTGAATAGGGTGAGATCAGGAGTTGGCAGATAGAAGGATAACAGGGCAAGATGCGGTTATACTGAGGTCGATAACATCAAGTACGACTATGGAGGGTATCAGACTGTTCAGTACATGCTACAGTATCGCATGTATCCAACCTCCTGATATATATGAGGCCATGGAAAATGCACCGGAAGTGGCTAAATTATGGACCAGTGTTTCTGAAACGAGAATAAATAACCACCTTAATATCAACAGAAGAATTATAATAACTGCATTACATTGTTTCTCCTGACTGGTCAAATATAATATTATGACAATCAACTGTGTCAGCTATGACGTCGTCTGTCACGGCAATCGACGTCAATTTATGACGTCACGCAAAGACGTCATGCTTTATGCCATTATTCTTGGTAATGGACGTTATTTTATAACATTTCCAAGCATCCGCGAATAAATTAACTGACAGAATACGGAAATAAAAGTATGTATGTGTTAAAATCGACATATCAATCATTAGATGCTTATATTTACGTAATATTCTTTTGATATATAGAGGTATTCCTTAAATTCTATGTCCATAGATATGTAAGATTAAAGTTTTGTGTTTCGAGCATCAAAGTAGTGAAAGTTTTGCTTTTTTATCGGCAATATTAGCGGAGATTGTGGTTAGGCTGAAATGCAACCTGGACCAAGTTGACAACTGAAGGTTTTTGCTACAGCACAAGGACGATAAATTACAATGAGCTTTGTTTAATAACAATTCTATTTAGTTCACCAACTGCAGATAAATATATTACCATAACACTCCGTTAAACCCGTCATTTTTGACGGGGCTAGTTTAATAAATAAATAAGTTAACTTCATCACAATTTGTTTCATCAAACAATAAAGAATTTTTAATATTGCACATTTTATTATTTAAACGGAATATTCAATTTTCTACTTAAATTTTAATTTGATGCCTCCAATATATTTGCTGTTCCAGCAGTTCTCTTACAATTTCATGTTTAAGAATAGCCATGTAAACATTCCACATTCGCAGCAACGAATACTGTTTCGGAAACCAGTGTCCGGAAGCTCCACATATTTTTGGGTACATATAAACAAAAGTACATCGACACGTGACGGAGTTATTTCGTAAAATCATTGGAAAATCTTAATCCTATGTTCAAACATGTTAATAGGGAATTCCGGGGCATAAAGTTGCCATTCATCCACGAGGCTGTCTCTGTCTGTGAAGCACAGTGAGTGGTCCCTGGCACAGTGGATCTTCACGCCCGGCAGGTGGTCATTGTCGCAGACCGTGAAATGGGAGGCAGTGGTCCCTGGAGACCAACAAGTAGCTTTCTGCTGACGGAGAGCTCAGCACGTGGGGAGCCACCCAATACCGTGCAAGTCGTCTGTTGACAGATCCATTTCACTGCCCGTAAAAAAGTATATACGTTTGTCACTAGTGATGTGGATATCCAGAACGGTAGTTCAACCTCGTAAGTGACGGAATTTCAATCGGACGCGCAATCCACCTATGTCGTGGCCGTCTCACTTAACGTGGAAATCATACTTGACCTGCAACTTAGCTCAAATTTGCCAACGTAACATCTAATATTTCTACCGATCTTGATTACTCTTCTTGCAGATAGTATCCGAACAACCAGATATGGAACTAATTTAAATCCAGGTTATCTATACAATTACAATAGCTTTCGTGTCCATCCGTGTTTCTATGTCTATTAATATTTTTAACTTCCTTCCAACCCAACAGAAACGCTTAAAACTATACAGAAAAAATCTTGAGGGTCACATGAGGGTTCAGTTCATAATCCAGGGAGATTTGGTTGAGCCATAATGAGTTTCGGCCCTTTATAGCGTGGAGTCTGTTCGTGAAAAATCTGTCTTTGAAACTCCTAAGCAGTGTCGGATATAGGTGGTAAACCGGGCACTCTTTCGGGCGGCAACTTCAGGAGGCAGGAAAATCATGTTGGGGGGAGGGGGAGCAAAGTCGTGAGGACGACAGCAATCTAAAGTTCTTACCCCGGCTCGGAAAATTCGTAGATCCGTTAGTGCTTCTAAGCCCCTTAAAGCAAATCACAAAATCTTCAAATTTTGTCACTGCGAACCCAAAGATAAAATACATATCAATTTCGTATTATAGTCAGATCGAGTCGATTTATCATTAGCTTTGACACTTTTTTTTTTTTGACCTACCAGCCTGTCTCTTCTTCTTGTAAGCTTCTTCCATAAACTTCTTTTCTCACCCATCATTTCCAAAACTCGTTCATTTCTTACTTTGTCTGGCCACCTAATTTTCAGCATCTTATGTAGCACCACATTTCAAATGCTTCAAGTTTCTTTCTTTCCGGTATTCCTAAAGTCCATGTTTCGCTACCGTAAAGTGCTCCACACATAGAGTTTTAAAAAGTTCTTTTTAATTCCTAGATCAATATTTGACACTAAAAGGTTTCTCTTTTTCATGAAGGCTCTTTTTGCTAGTGCTATTCTGCTTTTAACATCATTCCTGTTACGGCCATCGGTTGTAATTTTGCTTCCTAAGTAACAGAAATCACTCACTTCTCCTATTGCATCCGATTCTATTTTTATATTTAATCTGCTAGTTGACACTTTACTAAACGTTAAATGGTTCAATAAAATCCTCTTGGGTGTCCAGCCGGATGGTGTTGTATTAACACGGACGTTTCGACAGCTGGCTCCGCTGTCTTCATCAGGTATCTTGTAGCTGTCGCAAGCTGACTTTCATCGCCTCGAGGCGGTGACAGTCAGCTTGCGACTGCTGCAAGATACCCGAAGAAGACAGCAGAGCGAGATGTCGAAACGTCGTATTTGTACAACACCATTCGGTTGGACTTCTCTGTCTTTAGTAAAGGCATAAAATTTCAAACTAAATAGAATTTCTTGTAGAGAGAATCCACAAGGTGAAATAAAGGTCATTTCATCTTTTAGCCATATTAAATCATGCTGTCAGGACATTTGATTACAAAATTTCATTTCTTTATCATAATAAACTCAGTTTTTATAATTAAAAACTCATTTACTTGTCACTCTTATACTCTTTGCCATATTTAATTCAAATCGTCCTAATAGGTGCAAGAATGATCAAAATCATATATATGGTGCAGAAACCATTGCTGACTCAAAGTAAATGAACTATTACATAAAAGAGAACTGAAGATTATCGTACTACTGACAAAAAAAAAATCACTGGATGTATAAGGGACAATGATCTAAGACCTTCACAAAATTTTTGAAAAGTAAGTGCACTAATAATGAAGAAAACAAGAGTTCTGGAATGGCTAAAAAAAAAACGATAAATAAGTTCAGAGACAGTATATTTGTTAATGGAAAAAAGAACGTGGAAGACTATTACTATTATTATTAATTGTGAAGAAAATTGAACCTGCCCTGACGTCAATTTAACTGTTCATTTTTTCTGTAAGTTATTTCTCTGTTTTAGATAAATTGTTCGCTAACTCCCTTTGAGAAAACGCTGCAAAGGGTGTTTTTCCAAAACATAATACCATGAATAAGAGTTAGAGAGGTTAATTAGAATATAGTGGTACTCCACATATTTGATAAAAGAAGAAAATATTTATTATTGTTCTTTTTTCCCATGGTTAGGACCTCTATGGATCATGTGATCACAGGGGCAGATCCAGGAATTTCCCATCCCTTCTAACATTATTTTGTCGCCCACATTGTCACCGCCACACCCGTCATCATCTTATTGTTGCCGGCCGGGGCAATAGCGGTCGCCGCAAGGTAATCCGCCTTCCTTCAAACACGATTTTGCAATCCCCCTGAAGTTGCCACCAGGGGCAAGCGCCCCGGTTTGCCCCCCCCCCCACTTATGCAGCTTAGTGTGAATCATGAGAACAGGAATACTGGAATATTAATATGCTAATAGTCCATATTCACGCAGTTTTTGAGTTCTAATTTTATAAATAACTTTATTTTATTCCCCAGACGCGTTTCGCCCTGGTGGAGTAGGGCATCATCAGCGGAGATATAGTGGTAATCCAGCCCTGCATTTAAGGATTACCACTATATTTTCGCTGATGATACCCTACACCACAAGGGCATAACGCGTGTGTAGAACGAGTTTTTATATGGAAAAAAAAAGGAATAGTGTAAATACCAGTACCATATTTGTTACGTCTGGAGCAAGTAAACCTGGAGGAGAAATGTTTGTGTTGCTATCTGTCTGGTAACGTCTAACTTGGCATCCATAAATTACGTGAGGTGAAATAGGGGGGGGGGGGGTCCGGCGAAATCTCACCAGATCTCACCAGAGGGGGAGGGGGTCCGGCCAGATCTCACGAAATCTCACCAGGGAGGAGGGGGGTCCAGAAATCCGGAAAAAACACCTCACGTAATTTGTGGATGCCCCCTAACTGTATTTTTCTTTGTGTAATGTGTAGTTTGTGAAATGGAGATGATGACCTTCCAACAATGCGTCTAGGTGATTACAAGAAACTGCTATAATAACTCAGTCAGGACGGCCGGTCCAGCGGGACCTGGCTTGTTGTACTACCATGCACATAATTATCCGAACGACCTGAATACCACATCACTACATTTCATACTCGGACTTATTCAACCCTTTCTACAAATCTATGAAGACAGTACTATATCCAGTAGGTGGTACAGTAATGCGACTATCCAAAATTGTGACCATCCACCTCCAGATATCTTCGTAGATGTGTAGAAAGAGTCGAATAAGTCCCCAGATGAAATGCAGCCATGCATATTCAGGTCGTTCGGATAGCTATGAGCATGGTAGTATCTCACCGATCCAATGTCTTGGCGTCTCAACGCCCGCAGCCAGACTGGTCGGTATTTTCGTATTTTGATAGCGTTAACATTTTTTTCTAACTGAATAAAAAAGTTGAAGGCATCCGTAAAATTATCTATGGGAAATCATAGAAAATTAAATTGTCATCGGTCCTATTTTTAAACGTGATCCGTAAGAAACGCCCATCATCGCACTTTCCCATTTACGATAGTACTGATTGAGGCACGTCCTCAAACGGTAACCTAAAGTGTGTGAACACAATGGATTAATTGAATACAAAGAAAGTTAAGGAAGCAATCCGTCACCAATAGGAGAACAATCTACTGCCAACATACATTATGGAGGTTATTAAGAGCTTGCACAAGCTCCCTGATACAATAATATCTACTGACAAAGGAGACATTATAGAGATAATGTGCAGTCAACAAAGGACTGAAAACAAGGTCGTCCTATCAAGACTACTTTGTTGAAATCATATTGATATTACCTGCTCAAGAAAGTGTCAGGCCACTATAGACCTCCTGTTATTATAATAATTACTGTAATCACAATTATCATAGCTGTAAACACAACACTCCCTTCATGTCAGATTGTCACATAATGGCTCTAACCCAATGTTTTCTTCGTTACGAAACTATTTGGATTATTTTTATATATCGCATGGAAAGTATGTACTGCCTGGTACATATCGTGAACCAACAACGAATGTGATCATCCGCAATGAACCGAGATATGCTGTTACTGTTTTGTCCATTTGGTATTAAAATCTACCACCACGATGGGAGATTTTCTGCTTTCATTAGTAGAAACTTTAGTGTAAACGATTGGTTGAGCTGTGATAACCGGGAAAAATTTTAAAAACACTTGCAGTACTTGTACTTTAACAAAGCTTCCCTCACGTTTCGCAAATCATTCGGATCTAAAGAGTTATTATGGATTGATAGAAACTGTTTTTCAAGGCAGTCTCATGATTATTATCGAAGTTATTCTCTCCTATACATATTATAGTTAACATGATATACAGTGAGAAAGCAAAACTTCTCTTTGTTACGTTTCTCAACTAGCTACCGCAGCTGTGCAGTTCTTTCCGACAACTGCTGCCGCATTTGTGCAAGAACTAAATAGAAATTAAATAAAAACTTAAAACTGTTAACAGGAAGAACCCAAAACTCAAACATACAGAAATCTCATTGCCGGAAACCTTTGTGTAGAGCAAATTCATCAGGCTTACACAGAATCAATAGCGAACTTCTTCAATGATCTTAATTGTGATACTGATAAAGGAGCTGGACTGGGAGTCATTGGAAGACAGAAGGAGGTTGAAGCTTGTTCTCGATTTTAAGCAAATGGGGGAGGGAAAATTTTCTTTCGTTAGTAAGGTAGTCTGGGATTAGAACAAATTATCAAAGGAAGTAATTAATAATTCACCAAAAACACAGAAAGAATTTAAAAATACAATTCGTAAATGGAAATAGTAGATGGCTTGAGGAATTTACACTCACTGTATATAAGATACAGATGTAGTAATAAAATAAAACAATACGAAGAATAAGAATAAAGGGTTAAATAGATGACTAGAAAAGTTGTCATTGTATAGCAATTAAATTTAATTCAGTCTAAAGAGTTCCTGGAATACACCAAATACGGTCTCCCAAAATTCATACGTCACTTAAGGACTATCATCATTATGTTTATTCATAAAGCGCCGTTAGTTATCTATCACGGAGTTTCTTTTCAGTACCTGCATTTGTCTTCTTCCTTTGCGGATAGGAAAAGTGAAATTAACTGGAAGAAACGAATTGGGAAATCAAATTGGTGGACATGTTTAATACATAAATGGGAGATGAGGTGTGTATGTATTTTGATATCAACATATGGAAATAGTACACGGATAGGAAGTATGAATTACAATCATAAATTGGTCCTTCACATCAGACACAAGGCAAAAGAAATTCCGTGACTTTTAGGCAAGGGGTCACGATATTGAACAAGGAGTAGGTGAGGTGTCTGAACAACCTATTATCTTAAACAGAGAAATAATTTGGAATAAGAAGCGTAAGTATGTGTGTAGGGGAATGACACCAGGCACATGCTTAGTTGCAAATAATAATTGTAGTCCGAAATAAATGAGAAAAAATCGAAACAAAAAGACGCATTCACGCTAACACTTGTGGTTGTAACACCTACTAGAAGCTACCAATAAAAAAAAAAAAAAAGCTGCAGTGAATTAGGTGAAAATGGCTTGCATTTATTACAAATGTATGGTTATTCAAAAATAAGTAGCGGATTTTGTATTTTTATTTCTCACAAACTATCAAAAATTCAAAAACATGCCACACGTGACTGGACAGATTAAGGTTCAACACTTTACTGTTTACGTTACGTTTAAAGACCGAAAACGCTCACTGAGCGAAAAAGCGTCTACAAGGCATTCTCGTATCTTCTAAATACCACAACACGTTATTCGCGTTGTGCCATCTACTAAAAACAGCGAGAACGCGTTGTGGGCAACTAAAAAAGACCACAACACGAAAATCGCGTCTAGTCTAGGTCCCATTCTCCACACATGAAATTCACATTTCTGCTTTTCTTTTCTTTTTTCTTTTTTTTAAAAAAGAGCTTTGCAACGAGACGGGTAAGACTCATATATATATATATATATATATATTAATTGTACCTTGGACAGATTGATCGTGAACACAAAGAAGTTGGATGCTAATAAGCCACAATGTATTGTGGCCGTTTTAAAGAAACCCAAACACGTTGTGGTATTTTTTTTTCGGTATTTGAGCGTAACATACACATTTGACACAAGCACCATTTGATGCGCGATAGATATCAAAACGGGTCCATTTCTTACCATACATGCATTAACTCGTCCCTCATGTTTATTCGTTTGCATTTGCTCCCATCTTCTACGAATTTGTGACGAGGTGGCATTTTATCGAGCTAACGCCGGTATGCATATCTACAGTGGATTCACTTATTGAATACTGCAACACACAACATGACTGTATGTGTTAAGCTGTGGCGTCACCATTTGCAAGTAAGTAGGCAGCAGCGAATGAAACTGATATGTGGGAGTTACAAACTTTGAACCTTTCTCTATCAAGTGATGTGTGACACGTATATGTATCTTTTAAGATTTTCAGCCAGTTCAATCTTTTACGGAAGGGGCCTCGTAAAGTCATGAGTTCAACTAGAACTTGCGCAGTTTCCCCCAGGTCGAACGACCTTGGGCGACTCTCTGCCAGTTAACTCCGACAACCCTGCGTATGTCCTTGTCCCCTGGTCTGGTTGTCTTCTTCTCGGTCTGTGGTGGTCTCTTGGGCTCCACTCTAACACTGTTTTTGTCCATCTTTGGTCTTTTCTCCGCGTAATATGGCCAGCCCATTTCCAATTGAAGGATGCTGTCTTCTCTAAGATGTCTGTCAGAAATAAAAATGCAACATCTGTTCCTTCTTTTTGAATAACCCTGTATAACACAATGACAGCGGTCTAGTGGCTCAGTGGCTTCTGCGGAGATTTTCACAGTCCTTTAATCCAACCTTCACCCCTGACAATACCCCAGATCGCTTCAGCGGTTCAGATTCCACGTTTAACTGTATGTTTCCTTTACCCGGTAGGATTATCGGATTAGGCTAGAGAAGAAGGAAAGGAACTGGCTACGCTACCTCCAATACCAAGCTACCTTTACCTCTTAAGGGAGGGTCCATCCAACCTTCGGGTTTAAAACCATTTTTACCTTATAACAGAATGAATGAATTGTTGCAACACAGTTTTTGTCAACCTTCGATGTTTTGTATGGTCAGTCCACTGGTAAGACATCAACCCGACCACAGAAGCAACAAGTGACATTCGATAAGATCGCTTGTGCTCTATTTGTGGTGATTATTTACAATTGTCAAACCGAGTCTTGTGGGTGAACGGTAAAGCACGGGCCTGCTATTCGGTAATACGCTAGTTCAGATCCCCTTCATATAATCCAGATTTCAGCTTACCATGTTTTCCATAAATCACTCCAGGTGAATTCCAGAATGGTTCCTTCAAAATGACATAGCCGAATTCCATACCATTCCTTGACCCAATCCCCGTGCGATTCTAATGAACAACACCGACAAACCGTAAAGCCTATAGCAAAAAAAAAAAAAAAAAAAAAAATCCTTGATTTACATTGACATTACAGCCAGCTCCTTTAACCTCAATCCATGAAGTTCGGTTACGTAGTTCTACATGAAAATATAAGAATCTATCTCATTCCGGTACCAAGAATATGATTCTGTCTTTATTCGGCCTGAACGCGAATCGGGGTCCAAATTACCCCGCTCCTCCCACAATTACGCAAGTGCGTAGGTACTCAATATAAACAAGAGAAGAACAAAACCCATTTTTTTTTTGATGATACATACCACATTCTGACACGGCTCACAGTACATTATTCTTAAAAAAAACTGATTTAATTTTGTCACCTTTTTTAAGTATTTCGGGTAGGATACAACTTTGTTATAAACAAAAAAAAACAAAAAAACCCAAAAAAAACAAAAGTAAATCAAAAGAAAAAACAAACAAAAACAAAAATGGATGGATGATAAAGAACATATTTAAAACGTATTTGAACCTATGATGTTTCCGGAAACTTCACTACGAGGTTTTCTTTCCAAGCATTGTCGATATGGAGGACTTTATAGTTGGGAAAGCCATGATAAAATGAACGGGTAGGAATTTGGCCATGACCTTTTTGAAGGAGCCATCCCAGTAATAACCTGGAGTGATTTTGTTAAAGCATGGAAAACTGAAGTCTCGATGGCAGGACGAGGATTCTAACCAGCTTCCTCCGGAATGCGAGAGCAGAGCGTAACCGCTCGCCCACCACTCTCGGTCTAGTACTGTGGTTTTCCCCACGTTTACATGTTACATTTCCACGTGGTATTTTATCCACGACGAATGCTCCACACGAGAAGGACACAGCACTTAATTAAAACCACCCATGCCAGGGTCCGGACTCGAACTGGTGACCCTAAACCCTTGGGATGCCGTGGCGGGCCCTTGGCCGAGTTCGCCACTGGGAGATTCGAGCGTTTTCCCCAGTCCCGGCCGTACTCCTTGCTGGCAGCCGGGAGCCGAGGCGTGTAGACCATTAATCAGCGGGGAGTGGCCTGTGTACGCTGTCACTCACAGCCACTGAAACCTCCTTGGTATTCCTAACGCGTGGGACGAGCATTGTGTTCGGCATCCACCACGCACATGCGGCCACTAAACAAATTACTCGCCTGCATCGGCTTCCGTCCTCACCAAACAACACATCTTTCGGACGAAAAACTCACTTTCGATCGCATCCTCTCCGCGACTTTATAGCAAATCTACTCTGTAAACTTTGCTCTGTGCTATGTATGGCATTGGGGAAGGTGCAGCTTGGACCGAGCGTGGTCGGGAAGACGCGGGTTTGAATCCCCGTCCAGGCATCCAGATTTGGGTTTTCCATAATTTCCCCAGATCACTCCAGCCGAAGGCCGGGATGCTTCCTTCAAGAAGGCCATGGCCGAAGTCCTTCCTGTTCCTTGTCCCCAGTCCCATCGCGCCTCTAATGACCTTAGCCGTCGACGAGGCGTAAAGCAATAAGAAAAAGAAACAGCTTGATATACTCTTTCTATACGGCAGCGTTATTTTTAAGAAAATGTTGTCACCGACAACATCTGTCTACTTTACGCCCGAGCAGCTTTGCTCCGATACATCTGTGACATCCCTAAATCATTCTGGCAGAATTTGCCTCCTTAACACGGAGTTATACACTGGTTGAAATAAAAAATTCAACACCCAGATGGATATGTGATAAATGAATGAAATTCGGCCCCAAGTATCTCCATATGAAGAGAATTAAATTATTAAAAAATTAAAGTTTTACGTGGAATAGAATGAGGGGTTACGGGGCTATTTATTATACAAAACTGGTATGTCTTTTAGCGTATAAGTGTAACATGACACCTTTTGGTCCATAAGTTCTTGTTAACCAAATATGCTAAGGCGAAGAGCGACGACCATCTACACCCAAATGTCTAACTATTACTATTACTATTATTATTACTCCGCGATTCACTAAAAGTGTGTGGCGGAGGGTGCATTGCACCTATGGAAAGGGGTTATGGTTTGGAAAGGTTATAAGGGATATGGCAGGAGGCGCCCATGGGCTATTGTGAGGAACCATCCCCGCATTCGCGTGGAGTGATCTGGGAAAACCATGGAAAACCCAGATCAGGATGGCTGGAGTGCTTTATCGAAAGCTACTCCTGTCGGATTTTAAGTTTACTCGCCCGGTAAATCCTTTCTATTCCATTCCCTAATCGCTCGTGGGAAAAATGAGTACAGAAATGAATCGGTTCTGGCCCTGATTTCTCTTATCTTATTTTCACGGTCATTTCGAGATATGAATGTTGCTGGTAGCAATATTTGCTGACTGTCATTCCGAAATACATCTGTCGTGAATTTTTCAATTAGCTTTCGTCGAGAGCAACGCCTTCGGTGTTCCAGGTCTTCCCAACCTAACTCCTTCAACATCGCACTTACGCTTTCCCTCCAACTATATATACCTGTCACGAATCGGGCGGCTCTTCTTTGGACCTTCTCTAAAGCCTCCATTAACCCCTTTTGATGGGGACCCCATACAGAACAACAATACTCTAAGTGAGGACGTACTAGTGACTTGTATACAATCGATTTAACTTCCTGAGTGCATTGATTTAAATTACGACCTAGAAATCGGAGCATACGATTTGCTTTTCCCATTACATTCTCGATATGCTCATTCCACGACAAATTATTACGAATTGTTACCCCTAGGTATTTAGCGGAATCTACCGTTCTAAGGACAGTGCCATTAATCGTATATTCATAGTTAAATGGTGTCACCTTTTTACTTACACGCATGACTTGGCACTTTTTAGCGTTTAACTCCAACTGCCAATCTTTACACCACGCAATTATTTTCATAATATCGTCTTGTAACAAAGCGCAGTCGTCCTGGGTTTTGATTTCGCGATAAATAATAGCATCATCGGCAAATAATCTTTTCATCCCCCCTATTATGTCGCATAGATCATTGATGTATATGAGAAACAACAGTGGCCCTAACACGCTTCCCTGGGGAACTCCAGACCCCACTTCAGTAAGTGATGAACGCTCACCGTCGAGAACTACGCACTGTGTTCTGTCCTTCAGGAAGTCTGCAACCCAGTCGCATATTTGTCTAGATATGCCGTAACCGCGAAGTTTCCTAAGTAACCTAGTGTGAGGCACAGTATCGAAAGCTTTTTTAAAGTCTAATAGAACCAAATCAACCTGGGATTGCTCATCTATAATTCGGCACAAGTCGTGAATTAGAAGTGCAAGTTGTGTTTCGCAGCATCGGCCTTTTCTGAATCCATGTTGATTTGGGTTTAAAAGCTCACCTTCATCCAAGAACCGCATGACATTTGAATAGATGATATGTTCTAAAATCCTGCAAAATATTGAAGTTAACGAGATCGGCCTATAATTCTGAGGATCATTAACATTCCCATTTTTAAACACTGGAGTTACGATAGCTGTCTTCCATTCGGCTGGTATTTTTCCTTGATCCAGAGAGACGGTATACAATTTCATCAAATACGGTGCAATTTCCTTTGCGTATCTTGAGTAGAATCTTGTAGGAATACCGTCTGGTCCGGGAGCCTTATTGGTTTTTACATTCATAAGCAGTTTAGTTATTCCCTCGACATCAAGAGCGAGATCATTCATAATTTTGTCGGTACGATTATTAAATATCGGTATCTCCTCTGAGTTTTCTATCGTGAAAGCCTTTTTAAATATATCATTCAAAATTTCTGCTTTCTCTACGCTTGTTTCTGATAATTCACCATTTTCTTTAATCAGCGACGGCATAACTTTACGAGAGCCTCTTATTAATTTGATATATGACCAGAACTTTTTTGGATTAGTAATGAGATCTTCGGATAAATTCCTAGCTTGGAATTCTTTAAACGCATCGCGCATTGCCCTACGCACTTCCGCGCGCAACTGGACTAATTTAGCACGATTAGATGAGTCCCCCGATTTTTTCACCGCGGCATGTAAACGCCTTTGCCTCCTGAGCAAACGTTTCACTTCCCTATTGAACCAAGGGAAGTTATTACTGACCTTAATACACTTCTTAGGAACAAACTGGTTTAAAACCGGTCCATATTAGTTCTTTTAAATTAAACCAAAGTTCCTCAACATTTGTATTTAGCATGTACGTATCAAAATTCTTCGCAAAGTGATCAACCATACCCGCATCGTTTGCCTTATCGAAGCAAAACACGAGTTTTTCTTTGTCATGCTTCAGACTCAGACTAGAGTTTAACGTTACCACAACCGCCTTGTGATCACTTATAACTGTGAGAGAGTTCGGAGAATTGGGTGCATCATATCGTGAAATCTCCCGCAGTATGAGTGTATTACAATGTCAGTATATAGGCTTGTTACACAGTGGATGAAAGAAGGCTCTAGTTCTACTACAGCACGCACCGGTCCATAAAAGAGGACCAGAACACTTGAAGACCGCCAATTGTGTGTGCGGCTATTGCTGGCAGATGGGTGACTGCAGGCCAGATCCACGCAGTGGTTACAGAGAGAGTTACCCCCCGGACGATTGTAAACTAATTGCTCGAAGCTGAGTTACAATCTCTGTGCCCTATGCAATGTGCCACATCAAACAGCATTTCATTGGCAGCATCGTCTAACCTGGTGTACTACAAAAAGCAAATAGACACGGAAATAGCGTACATTTGTGTTTAGAGACGAGTCTCGATTCTGTCTGTGCCAAAGTTACAATCGACAACATGTATGCAGGAGTATTGGAGAAACGGTTTGCCATGCTATGATTTCAGAGCGTCACACAGGTCCAGCTACTGGTTTCATGGTTAGGGGGCAATCAGTTTCGACAGCAGGACTGAGTCGGTTGCTGTTGAAGGACACAATGACAGTCCTCAACTACGTAGATGAGGTTATGCACCCCATTGTGATACCATTCATGTCCATCACCCAACTTGCATCTTCCAACAGCATAATGCTCGTCCCGGCCATTACAACACAAGCCTTGCAAAGGGTTGCGATTACAATTTGCATCGCATGTGCCTCAGATTTGTCTCCGATAGAGAATGTCTAGGATGCCAGGAGTAGACACATTAGATCACACGGTCACCCAGCACAAACTGTGCAACAACTGACTGCACAAGAAACGCAGGCGTAGAGGGACATATGCAAAGAAGACATGGATCCACTAACTTTAAGATGCAGGTGCTCAAGATCGGCGCACTTCTTACTGACAACTGCATGTAAATGTAATAAACTTAGCCTGATCTATTTCAATTTGTCATCATTTCTTCTGGATATGACCGTCGATATATCCACAAAGTTTCCTGAAATTCCACGACTCGGTGTTGCACTTTAAATTTCCGCCAATGTAGTTTCGAACTAAAGTGCAGCAAGAAATTTTCATTATTCGTTAGTCGGAAGGTAGGATACGTGATGTGGTGGTACACCACCCATAATCACCAGATGATGTATTAAGTGCTTGAATTAAATCCGAAATCTGTTCGCAATGCGACCTAGCCCGATACGCGAGCGGTATCGATCGGCCTAGGCTTTCCGGAGGATGCAGGTTCAAATACCAATTCGATTATTCAGATTTCGGTTTTCTCTGGTTTCCCGAAATCACTACAGGTGAATGACGGTATGGTATCTACCAAAGGGCTTGGCCGAATTTCTTCCCATTCATTATCCCCAATTCCTATTCTGCGTCTAATG
Organism: Vandiemenella viatica; assembly: GCA_031002005.1. Classification (NCBI taxonomy): domain Eukaryota; kingdom Metazoa; phylum Arthropoda; class Insecta; order Orthoptera; family Morabidae; genus Vandiemenella; species Vandiemenella viatica. The sequence goes on from CM061918.1 coordinate 83,435,567, forward strand.
ACCTAAAAAATGATGATGTGTAAAGTCTTTAGCCAAAAAAAAAGAACCTGAGTCTTCCGGAATACATGATCCCAACACCCTCTACATGGTTATGCACCAGCGCCATCGAGACTGAAATCCCGATCGAGCTTCTTGAGGACCTCAACACCACAGAAATGGGATACCTGGGAGAACAAATAGATACCACATGTTCCAGCGGCGAGATCGAAACTATGGTACATTTGTTGTCATGCCCACAACTCGGAATAAATGTATCTCACTTCAGTCAGACCTTCAATCAGGCAGTGAAAGAGCCATCGTATTGGCGGAAAACTGCCTTGTATCTGACACTGCTATCGACACTAGAAGAATGATGCGAACAAATAAAACATCCCGATAAATTATAAGTCATTGCCTGATGGAACACTATCGAGCCATACACCTGCGTGCACATGTAGGCTTTTCGCTAATCCCTAACCACTTACTTCACGTCCCCAAAAATTTCCAGTGAATTGTTTACTTAGGTAACATTCCATTCCTTTACCGTTCTGAAAAATTCCATAAGTATTTTTGTTTTGTCTGGGAGACTGTTTCTGCGTAGTTCATGTTAGCATTTTGTATCAAATATTAAAGAGAAAATGTGTGACAGCTTCTGCCAAACCATTCAAATTTAAAAGCCAATATTGATTCTTTTATTATTTTTTTAAACTAAATTAAAAAAAGAAAGGCAGCAATCGGGAAAAACGCCAACTTGAAGTCTCCATCCACCCAACGAATTACCATCAGCAGTGTTATAATGGACATGTTTTATTCTCTAAGGATATTTCAACTTTTGTTAAGTATGGCGAAATGTTAGGCTGTGTGTCGTTCGTGTCAGGACTTGATTCTTCAACCAGACGGATTTTCCCTCCAGCATATCAGCAGAATATCACGAAACGAGGAATCTATTGCGATTTCAGCAGCGTCTACTCGGAACGGATGGCACTCGAAATCTTTCACAATCCTTACTGTTTCATTATAATGGAGCAATAAATAGACCCATATAACTGTTACGAACTCAATGCAGAAAACAAACAGGTGTCAGATACCAACCAATTGGAGTTAACGTCATGAGAAGATTTATTTTTTCCGACTTCGAGGTCATTAGAGGCGGGAGAGGACTGGGTGCAAGGAAACGTTAGAAATTCAGCCATGGCCTTCTGAAGGAACCATCTCTATATTAGCCTGGAATGATTTCAGGAAACTATGAATATGGAACACTTGAATATGGATTGACGGACGGATATTCGCACCAATAACTTCCCAAATGCAAGTAGTTACACCTCACCCAACACTCTAAGTGGAAAAAAGATAATTAGGCACCACTCTTAGGAATATTAGCAGCAAAACCCAGTTTATCAGTCAGAAACGAATCAAAATAGTCATCCACATCACTCAGTCCTTACAGTAATTACCTCGGAAGGGTGGAAGACACCCTGTCTATTACATTGTCGTATTAACATCACTCCGCACACACTGAAGATAGGCTTAAGATTCAATCGGAAACATTGTGTACAATTTAATGATTAGTAATCGTGAAGCACACCTCTCCTGCACTGAGGGAAAATCTCAAGTGTTGAAAATTTCATCCATCACCATGGTTAGAGCCTTGCAGAAGTCTGCTATGATCATAGTACCGCAATGACTTACACCAACGGGGTGGTCTCTACTCACTGCACAGATAGGGTTCGAATTTAATTTAACTTAATTTATCTGTGATGGAGCGCATGCTCCCGTGGAAATTTTCTTACACACCAAGTTTTCCCCTTTTCTTACACCCGCCTACTTTTGTCTCCTGCGAATTTTAATTTTAAAATACTTCAGCGTTTTTTTGGAAATTATCATTCATCTATTCCCTTGATAATTTATTCCAGTCCTTGATACTTTTACAAACGAAAGAAAATTTCCCCACACTTTTTTGCTTGAAATCGAGTGTCAGCTTGTCATGGTTATTTTTTTTTTCCTTGCACCACTTTCCATTCTTCCAAATCTTGTATTTGATACCCAAAATGTGGTCTCACAGAAGTTTTGCAACCCAAATCTATCACTTCTGTGGCACAATCCCTCACTCTTCAATAAATGAAGGATTTCGTAAGCTTTTCCTAACACCTGTCCAATGTTTCCTTTATTACCAAATGTTATACCAAGATATTTACGTTTCAAGTCGTCTACACCCAATTCCTTCAACAATCTATAATCACAATTAACCTATAACGTTTTATCTGTTAACCTAATCCGTTGACACGTGTTTGTATTTTTCTTCATCCCATGTTGACCGGCCCAGTTGTTCGCAGTCCTTATCCGTTTTAAACCTATTATAAAGCATTACTTCATTTGCAAATAACGTAACTGCTTATTGTAAATCATTAATAGAATCATTCATTGGGATAAAGAATAGAAATGCAGTCTGTAACAACAAATAAAATTTTCTTGGGAGGGAAAAATATGACTTGCATGGTTTCCCCAAATCATTCCAGGCGAATGCCGGGATGCATCCTTCAAAAGGTCATGGCCAAATTTCTTCCCGTTAGTTGTCCCCAGTCCCATCCCGCCTCTAATGAACTGGACGTCGACGAGGCGTATAGCCAAAAGTAAAAAATAATAATATGATGGCCCAACCTCATTTCACTGCGTAGAAAAACTCTAACGTGTAATCTTCACGGGTTCCCCACCGGATAGTATTGTAGAAAGACTAGCTTTCTAAGGCTAGCTATGCCGCCATCTTCAGGTCTCATGTTACGACTGTGGCTACCAGAGCTGTACACGATCGTAACACTAGACCTGAAGATGGGGGTAGAGCTAGTCACCGAAAGCTAGTCTTTCTACAATACTATCCGGGGGAGAACCCCTGAAGATCACATATCAGCAATGCGCCGGGAATCTCTACGTTCACATAGAAAAACTCTGTTCAGAATTATTTGGTGCATGCGCGGATGTAAGCAAGCAGCTTTCAACAGGCTGTGTGTACAGTACTAGTCTTAGTGGGGGATATGGGCCCCTATGCGGAGCTGCTGGCTGTTGGCTCATTTGCAACATCCATCAATCGTCCGTATCTCGCCTCCCCTACGGCCTGTGGTAGCCGAGAAACTAGCCCGATTTCCACTGTACAGACTTAAATACCCGCTGCGATCACTACCATGGAGGAACAAGCAGAGAAACGGGCAAAGATGTAAGGTATGCGTTGTGTCCAGGAGTTTGAGAGAGATATGTCAACGATATATGATATTGTTAGCCGGGAGATCCCGAAGGATTGTTCGGCGGCTAGATGACAGTACTGTATTCGTGACTAATTAACCTAACACGGTAATCCTACTGTGAATAGGAGACTTACAGCTTAACATTGTGTTGATGGCTTACTATCAGAAGTTATGATGTTTGCATATGACATTATGCTATACAATAGGATTAAAATGGTACAGGACTGTGAACAGCTGCAGGCGGATCTGAACAGGAAATCTAGCTAGGTTGGTAAACTTGAGATGAATATAAATGCAAAGAAGAGTCTGCTTATAAGATACACAGATAAAAAATTAAATTTTGAATATGATTTTAAGGTTGGGAAAGAATTTTTGCTGAAAACCTGACATATAAATATCTTGGCATAACTTTTTTTTTTTAAAAACTGCTTAACGTCTCTTAACAGCGAGGTCTTTAGAGACGGGAAAGGTTAGGGGGCAAGGAATGGGAAGGAATTCGGCCATGGCCTTTTTTAAAGGAAGCATCCCGGCATTTGCCTGGAGTGAATTGGGAAACCATGTAAAACCCAAATCTGGATGCCCGGACGGGGATTCGAACCGGCGTCCTCCCGAATGCGAGGCGAGAACGCTAACCGTTACACCACCACGCTCGGTCTTGGCATAACATTTGATAACAAGCTCAACTAGCTAGAACGCATTGGACTGGTAGTAGGAAAAGTTTTCAAAATTCTGCACTTGTTGGAGAGAGTGATGAGAGGATGTACGAGAGAAGTAAAGGTACTGGGTTACAAAACTTTGGTCAGACCAATGCTTCAATATGGTTGTGTAGTCAGGGGCCTACATTTTGGGTAACAAATAGAAGAGTTGGAGAGGGTGCAAAGAAGGGCTGATGGATTTGTCCCTGGAAATTGTCGCAGAACGCAATTAGTAACTGATATGATAAAAGAGCTTGCCGAAGGTCGCCGGTTCGAATCCGGCCGCGGGCATGGATGTTAAGGGTTGTGTGAATGTCCTGTCCGTCCTGTGGTGTCTATACTTAGGAATAATAAAAAAAACGTACTGGAGAAACTAATTTACATGAAGAGATATCGTAAACACATTAAGCTGGCTGAATGGCTTAGTCGCCGAAAGCCATTTAAAAAAAAAAAAAAAAAAAAAAAAAAAAAAAAAAAAAAAAAAAAAAAAAAAAAAAAATCCGCGTTTACTGCTAACTATTCGCGTAGGGGCTATCGAGCTGGCCTCGCGTTGCAAGGGTGGGCGGTTCGAGTCCTGCCGAGGGCATGTGTGATTTTTATTAAGTATTGCGTCTGCCCTGTGTTGTCCATACTGGAGATTATATATAACGACGACGGAATAGCAAACATACACCTGACGAGACAAAGATCATTTGTAGCTGGCTGTATGGCTAACATGGCCAAAAAAAAAAAAACTGTTTCCTTTCCATTTGAAATGGAAGCTCGATAACTCTTTCCAGAGTTCGCATGTTAATGTATGGAATAAACGCATCATTCTTGGCTGACTCATTTAACAGTTCAGAAATTATCAAGATGGTCGTTAATGGGGACAAAAAAATTACGTACTTTCATGATGCAGGTCATGATTGAAGAGAGGTTCTGAGAGGTATTATATGACAGAAAGGGAAGAAGACTTTTAGTAGGGATACTTTGGTTTTAGCCGGACCTAAGTGTGTTTTATCCTATTTTTTTGCATGGCAAAACAGAGTTCCGTTTCAAAGAAGCTGTTATGTAATAGATAAACAAACATTACTTCCAGCAGGATATATCTGACGGCTGAAAAGCATATCCTGCGGAAAAGAACCCAAGGAAGCCGGATTTGCTCATTCTGCAATATATACTTAGTAGTTTAGGCCTATTAGTATAAGGCTTAGCTTTTTGACTGTAACATCGTGTTTCCGTAATGCTGATGTATGGCGCCCGGCTATCAATACCGCAATAATTACGGCCACGATGCTGCCAAGAAACTACAACAATTTTGTATAGCTCAGCAACCGCGGCGAAATGAATTTGCAGAACACGGGAATTTTTTTTATCAAGTTTAAGTTGACGTATTAAATAGTAGTTGCTTTTTGTTTATTTAAGTTCAGCGGATGTTGATGTTTTCTTATGGTCTGTATCCAGAGATATCGCTGTTACAGTATACTATAAAATATGTACCAAAGTACATTATTTATAATGTTATTAACGTTACTTAATAACAAATGTATATAGTTAAGCAAATACGAGGAGAAGAACTGGCAGCATGCGTTCAGCCCATTGTTCTTTTACGGGCTTACTTGGTATTTATATAGATGTTTCCGCAATATTCTCTGTCACTGTTATAGAAAAATCAAAAGAAATCAGTTTCCACAAAACTGCGTTTAACTCGCCATTTAAAGTTTTTTTTTTTTTTTTTTTTTTTTTTTGTTGGATTAGAAGCTAGGGTACTAAGCAATATAACCTCATAGATCCTGGAACTCGGTCAGTTACTCAGCGAACCGAACGGATGTAGGATCCGGGAAAATTACGAAGTTAGAAGCGCAGAGGAACAGACCAGAATCGTAATTGTTGGAAATTTATGTTGCGTTCGTATCGGGAGAGACTACAGTCGTCGACATTGTTAGAGTTTCGTCGTGGCTCTTAAAGTCATAGTGTAAGCTTTCGCTGCTGTTTATGTATTAAATAAAATTTTCTTTGAAATGTAACTGTTTTTTTATTTAAGTCAGCATGGATTTGAACATACCATCATCCTGTAAAGCATTAGTAGATTTGGTAAAATTTTGGATTAATGGGAAGGAAAAAAATTTCCTTTACTGGCCGCCCAGTCGGTATTGTGTTTCCGCAGAACAATTCTCGTAGTAAAATGTTCTCTTTACATGACAAATTTCCGCGAATCTTCAACGCACCTCTCGTGCGAATGAACAACAATAGCGCCAGTGGAGATCGCTTCTGTGTGGCGAAGGGAAAAGGAGAGGGGGAGGGGGGAGACCAGTAGCACCCCACTCCGCGCGGAACAAACGCGGTTGTCATGACGACAAAGAGCATTGTTGGCGGACGTCTCAATGTCGCCATTGTGGGAGCGCACAATGCGCCAACATCGAGCAGAGAAAAACGGCCGGTGCGCAGACAGGGAAAGTCTGTCCCCTGATTCAAAGGTTGGCTACCCTGAAATCTACCTCATACCACCTCGTACCTACCTTTCCTTACGTCACCTAAAATCACCATAATTTCTTTCAACAATTAATGATAAATTATTACTCACTTTCGTACTGCCAGTTTCAAGGTTAAAATATATTAATTCCTCCTTTCTTGCTCTTTTTCTTTTTGTTATTATTATTTTCATTGGCGGTGGGAATTTCCTCAAAGCACTGTTTACGCCTTAAACAAATTTTCGCTTAAACGTTTTGCTAATCCCTGTGGAGCAGAATATCATTCACCCTACCTATTATGGTCTGCCACCCTCTTTTTGAAAAATAATTTACTCACCGGGCCATTTTCAGAAAAAAAAAACATTTTTGTCTCATAACCAACTTTTAGAAAAAGTGATTCAATCCGTCTTAGATTAAGCGTATAATATCATATACACAGAAACAAGGAAAGATTTCTACTTTATTAAAATATATAACAATATTAGTGTATCGTCCACAGTTTGATTAAAAAAAAACGCATTATGGAAAATTATTGTCAGTTATAGTGCTGATCCTGGTATAGTGACACTAATTTTTCAATGATTGGTGCCTTATTTATCTTCAAGAATCTTGAATCGCCGCGTGCCGCTATTGACAATATGTTTCTTTTCTTAGCTAATAAATTTCTGGCTACGCTCATTCCTCTTTTGGCTACATACGATCATTGGAATGAAGTTAAAAACTTCTTTGGTGTAATAATATGTTATCCATGATGGATTAGTGGAATTCAGATATCACTGTGATACCAAATATCTTGATATTAAAGCAGCAACCAGTCACAGTTTGTTGTTATTATATTTATCAACCATTACCGATTCCGAACAGATTGTTCATCATCACATGGTTTGTATTTATATTTATAATGTATTCAAATATGCAATTGCAAAATTCAAGCGTGCGTCCTTTTTTTTGTTTTTTGATTTGAGTAATTTAATTTTGAGTTGATAAATGTAATCTCAATTATATTACTTACGTTAAATAGTTTTTTTTAAAAAATTTTAATTGAATTCTTCTTGATGGCGAAAGGATATGATACATTACTAAACAAACATAAATATTTCACTATTATAAGATTCCGAAAAGATCTTATGAGCACGCTAGAAATTTGCTTTTGCATTTACAGATGTAGCAAAGATGTTTATGTACAAAGAGTTTTGTATAATACTAAAGATGAAATTAGATTATATATTAAGTTCTATGAAAAAATTATAGCAATATGAACTGGGTATTTTAATACAAATGACTGATAGTTGTTAACTTTAAATTTGAAATGACATCTAGATTGATATACCGAGTTGGAATTAACATATACTGATACATAATAAAAAAATTTACATATAATATTTAAGTCGAGATAAATTACTTGGGGCTTTAATATTTTGTAGGAGTTGTTTTGGAAAGAGGTTGAATGAGTGAATTTAGTTAGAATTATATATGGGAATAATAGATGGCTTTCAAATTATTTAATCTGTGCTGTGTTCTTTGGTGTAGTCACTAAAGGCGCATAATATACCGGAAAGCAGGGGACGGCAATTGGTCCTCAAAACCCCCTAAATTTGTCTTGGACCAGAAATGACACTTTGATCTCTTCAAGGCGCACTGGTTAAACCTCTCTTCGAAACCTATTCCAGTTTTTGATTGACTTATCTAAAAATATGACTACTAATAATTACTCTAGTGCCCTGTCGGTTAGATACATAAATCGGAGTTGGAAATGAATTGCAGGAAAAAAGTTTTTTTTTTTTAAATCACTTGTTATACACTTGTTCTAGATTTCATTTTTAGTTTTACAGAGAAATGTCTTTCCTAAGATGTATTTGCGGCATTTACCACAGATATAGCGAGGGATCATTATATCAGACACCGGAGTATCTGCAATATGGATCCGTTGTTTAAAACTAATTTAGTCCACAACCCCAAAGTTGGTTGGATCACCCCGAATGAGGCATATTATGCCATTGTGTCAGAGGCAGGACGGTCAGTTCCTTTCTACCGGGACCTACAGTTAACGTGGAATGGGGGCATCCATAAATTACGTGAGGTGAAATGGGGGGGGGGGGGGAGAGGTCCGGCGAAATCTCACCAGATCTCACCAGGGGGGAGGGGGGGGGTCTACGGAAATCTCACGTGAGATTTTGCGAAAAATTTGGGGATAGTAGAGCTAAAAAAAAAGGTCTACAATTTGCGCCAAAGTCGATTTTAGAAGTGTATTTCGTCAAAAAAGTTAGGGTGTGACCTAAAAAAAAATTTCCCAGGGCGATTTCTGGTAGGGGTTCTCACGGACCAGATCTCACCAGAGTGGGGGGGGGTCCATCCAGATCTCACGAAATCTCACCAGGGGGGAGGGGGGTCCAGAAATCCGGAAAAACACCTCACGTAATTTGTGGATGCCCCCAATCGCAGCCATGGAACGACCTGGCATAACTACATCTACATCTACATATATACTCTGCAATTCACAAAATTGTGGGTGGCAGAGGGTGCTCAGCACCAAAACTAATCTCTTTGTTGTGCATTCCAATACCTAATCGTGCGAGGGAAAAAAGAATTCATATAAGAATCATTGCGGCACCTTAATTCTCTAATCTTGTCTTTCCTGTCTTTCCGACTCAAAAAGGTTGGTGGACGAAGTTTTTCACTACACACGTAAGTGAAAGTGGGAGTACACATGTTTAGCAATAAGTTTAAACGAAACGTGCGTCGTCTATCTGCCAGAGACTCCCAACCTAGTCTACTAATCAGTTCTGTGACGCTTTCATAAGGACGGTAGGAAGCGTCGCGAATCGAGCGGCTCTTCTCTGTACTTTCTCTATACTTTTGATCAACCCCTTACGAAACGGATCCCAAATGGCACAACAATAGTCGTATGATCAAAAACAACTCTTATTGAAAATGCCTCGTCCTACCAAGTTTTGAACCCAGGACAAGTAGAGTAAGGATCATTAAAAAGTAATAAAGAAGCAGTTTTCTTTATACTTTTGGGCTTGCAGCTTGTTGTTACAACCAACACTTAAATAGTTAATGCGGAAGTATGGAAAAGTAGTTTACTTTGATTTGTACTGTATTATAATCCAAAATTCCTCAGAAATGTTCCAGAAAATCAGAGTAAGTTAATATTGTTGAGTCATGACTGAGAGTAGAAATCTAGGTCTTGAAATTAGTTCTACAATTAACACAACAAACACGCACTCACATAGACACCGAACCTGATCAATAATTTTATTGTTTATGGTTTCCAGAAATCACTCCTGAAAAATGCTGGGATGATTATTTCAAAAGGTGGTGGCCGAATTCCTTTCCGTTCCTTGCCGCCAATCCTTTTCTTCATCTAATGGCCTCAACGTCGACTGTAATGTCTGTCTGACCAGTGTGGTCAACGAGGCACAAAGCCACAAGAAATAAAAGACACTGGTCAGACAGACATTACAGTAAAACTAATGACCTCGAGTGACTGGTATTTGGATCTGAATTGGGTGCGTAATCCGCCTCTGAATAACTTGACATGGTAATACTACCTGTTGAAGAGTTATCGTAACCACGGAAGCGTTCTAGTGTATATCATTTTCAAGAATGTAGTTCTGTCAGAGTAGACCGATTTACGCCTATTCGAAATTCCAGCGTGAAACTTTTTTTTTTTTTTTTTTTTTTTTTGCTTATGGTTTACGTCTTGTCAACATCGAGGTCATTAGGGGTAAGAAAGGAATGGGGGCGAAGAACGAGAAGAAATTTGACCGTGGCCTATTAAAGGAACTATCCCGGCATTCGTCTAGAATGATTTATGAACAACATGGAAAATCCAAATCTGGATGGCCGAACGTAGATTCAAACCCGCGTCCTCCAGAATGCGAGGCCATAGTGTTACCACTCATCGACCATCACGCTCGGTCTGCTGAAGCCGAGATTCGAAGCTAAGATTTCAGATACGTCACCACTCACCTACCTGATGGTAATAGACACACTGTATTCATTTGAAATTCTCGATGGCTTTCGACTGTTGTGTGAAACCGTTCAATGCTCTTTATAGTCTTGCAAAATAGTTTTTCATTCCAGTTTATAGCGAAGTGAATCTAATTTCGTGTTCAGTGGTGCGAGGTAGAATCAGTTGCTGTGATTGTCTCGCGCCTGGCCCATTCAGAGTGGTGTGTATGAAAGGCGCACGCGTTCATTGTTCTCACACCTTTCACCCAGGTCTTTTTTCGAATCCCCGTAATCGCGGTATATTGGTCTCAAAGGATCACGGCAACAGACTAGACTTCTGACGTAACAAACCAAAGGCGCCAACACAAACTGGACTTGGATAAATGAACGCGAGGCTGGTTCCAAGAATGACAACTAATGACATATGCTAAGCACCAGCTTAGTCCGAAGCCACTACAGACTTTTCCAACTACTTTCAGCCAGGATATTCTGGCTCATTCAAAATGACCCCCCTTCAGGTTAATGCAACGAATCTGTGCTTCTGTACTATTATAACTGTTTTAGCGAGTCGGGTGTCTGAGAGTTTGAAATTGCATCACAGAAAAACTACCATTGCGATTTGGATGGTGTTTTCAAATTTTGAGAGCTTATGATTCAGATTAAAATCTGATGAAGTAACTTATGATTTATATCTACCGAGGAATGGGGCGAGAAATTATAATCATTTCGAGATGTTGTAAATATGCGACGCGGTTCACTAGGCATTTGTAGTGAGCACTGTTTAAAAAAAAAATGCTAACAAATGTTCACACTGCCATTCTTGGGGTTCTGTTTTATTTTCTGACTTTGGTTAATTATTTCTTCAATTTTGTAAAATGTAGTACATTAAAATAAACGGAATACATGAAACAAATGTAGTAGGCATAAGTAATATTTAATTTACTGTAAACATCATTGTGCTTAGTATCGATATTAAAACCTAAAAACATTTTGCTGTTTTATTCCGCATCAGAATTTTTTTATATAACTATTACGGAAATGAGATTTTTGATTGAGGCCGTAGCTGTAATTCGAATCAAATTTTATGCTCAGTGGTATAATTCTTTACTTCTTCGTGGATTGGGATACTATTAATATACAATAATCCTCTCTACATATTAATGTGGATAATTTGGCAGTTGTAAAATAAGAGCCGTGACTTAATAGCCTATTTGGTCTGAAATTTGATACTCACGTTACAGTTAAAAATGTGCATATTAAAGCTTTAAAATACATACCAATAAAGTAAAATAACTCGAAATGTGGGTAGTTGGATACATATTATCAAACAGGTACAGGAATATATTCATATGTCTATTACGATAAATTGCGAGCGCCTTTATATTTATTGCCGCACCGTTGCCGGAAAAATTGCGTTCAGAAATGGTCACTGACTATACTGCCAACAATATCACGTAAAGTATATTTGAGGTAATATTATGTTTAAGGTAGGACCTACATTTATTTTTTCTTTAATATTCGCTTTTTCATTTATTATATTGCGTTACAATATAAGTAAAACAATAAAAACCAAGTAAATAAATAGAAATAACTAAAACAAGAGAAACTTTTAGTTGAAATTTTTTATTTTTCCGCGTTAATAATTGGTGCTAGAATAAAAACATTGAAGCATTTCTTCATACACCAGTTTCTACGCGCGTGATACAGCGGGCAATTGCTAGTATTTAATATAATTACCGCACTACGTTATTGAAGTTTACTTCTTTCCGTCAACATAATGGAATTTACGACCTTCCTCAACTGATTTTAGTTTGATGGATACGAATTCAGGGAAACAAACAGCGTTACGTTTGCGTCCTTACTCTATCGTATTAGCGGCGACTGGGCGGTAAAAAATTTGCTGAAATAATCAGCAATATAATCAGAGGAACAACAGGATCACAATAACAATACTATATAATCCATTGCAATCAGAACAAGTAACAAAGAAGTGTTTAATAAGTTCGGATAAAACCTTCGACAGTTACCGCTGCGTAAGGAATAGTCTATTTAACAATTTGTGATGACAGGTTATCACGATGTGACAAAACTGCGTAAAATGGTTGTTACGGTAGTAAATTTCACCTTACAGAAAAGTTGACGTTCAGTTTTGATCGATCGCTAGAGAAAGAGAAGGATTTGGTTAGACTGCAGCGCCTAAAAATGAAGTTCCAAAGGAGCAAGAATGGAGCAGTGGGACAGGAAAGGTTGTGAAATAATCATTTAAGGCAGATAGTGAAACAGTAGGTTCTAGGAGAAACAGACTTATTGAGACTCCACAAATAAAAATAATCTCTACGATTCGGATCTGTAAGGGAAGTAATATTTTTTCCTGACTTCTTTATAAGTTTTAATGCTGAATTGAACACTGACTGAGCTTTTCAAATTGTATTTAAATGTATTTTATACAGCATATAAATGCATATTCAGGCCATTTTCCTAGTTTTGGTCAGATTGCGGTAATAATATGATCATATGGTCATACTTTGAGGAAAAATCTGGAAATTGTTTAATAGTACCGTGAATTCATAACACTTTGTAGAGGAGAAGAAATTAATATAATTATGAACAGAAATGTACTCGTATTATAAATTGGAGGAAAACACAAATCTAATTGTCAGTGAATTGATCAGAATTCATCAGTCAAGATTTTACGTTATACATTATTGTCATTCTCTAAACATTAGTGTTCCGCCCGCCTTTTAATCTCTACAATGCAACAGTCGTTAGAAGTGTGGATACCGAACTTGATAAAGTGTTTAGTGGGAATACCGGATATAAAACAATTTATAAATTTTACATGGTGATGTAACTGTTTCGACTGAAGAAAACCTATAGAAAAATTTCAGTGACTTGACTCTGTTTTAGTAGGCTCCCGTGACATCTTGAGAAGTCGAACAAAGTTTCTCACCGTACAAGAAAGTTTTAAGTGACAATATGAGAAAATTCCTCTTCGAGAACTTGAAGATGCATGTGGTGATATATTGCAATGCTGGTATCAAACAAGAATAAACAACGGTATGTAATTACAACCAATTTATTAAAAATTCCCTTTTTTAATAGGAAGAATCGAGTAATACATTTTTTAAACGAACATTAATATTTGTCTACGAGCGCTTGTTATGAATCTCCGTGTGGAAAACATCAAGGAAGAGTAGCCATGCAAAAACCTGCTTTACAGCAGAACACTGAACAATAACGCTGTTACGGGTATAATAGCTGTTACCCGCGACTTCGTACACGTGGACTTAGAATTTTATTACTAGAAATGGATATAGAAAGATGTAAGTTAGGTAAAAGGTGTCCCAAAAACCACGAAGTCAGGATAATATGACGGAGAAACCATCACTATATCATTCTACCACTGAATATATCACACGAAGAGAATTAATCTTATATATATATATATATATATATATATATAAATAGACGTGTCTTTCTCTATATTTCACCTTTCAGCCACCAATACATAGCACAGATCACTGGTGTTTGTGTGAGGAAATAGCATGGAGTTTCCTATCGTGCACAACGTTGCCCAAATGCCGATAGCTGTGGGGATGTGGAAGATATGATGATTAGTTGATCAATGCAGGGCGTTTTCATAATTCGACCAAAGGCATGTGTCTCCGCATATGTCACTTTTCTGCCACAACTACATATCATAGATCATTGGTGTTTGTGTGTGGTAGTAGAAGAATCGTGTCTCCTGTCGTGCTCTATGATTTCTATGATTGTTAGATGTCGGTAGCTATGGGGGTGTGGGAGATATGGGGGTTTAAAATGGTCGACCTGCGGAAATTTCATATTTCTGCCAACGATGCATGTGTCTTGGTGTATCACTTTTCAGCGAAAACTATCTATCGCAGATCACTGGCGTTTGTGTGTGGTAGTAACACAGAGTCACCTTTCGATCACAACATTGGACGAATTTCAGTAACTGTGGGAGTGTGGGAGATATGGTTGTTGAAAGTTGCCGATCAAGGATATTTTCGTATTTCGACCAAACACATGTAAATTTTACTTTGCTGCCTGAGCTACATAGCGCAGATGACTGGCGTTTGTATGTGGTAATAACATCGTGTCTTCCATCGTGCACTATGGTGGTTAGATGTCGGTAGCTGTCAATCCAGATTCTTTATAAACACGAACGAAGTCGTGGGTACCAGCTAGGTAGCAAATACACTAAGAAAAGGGGGGAGCGGTTAGCTGTGAAGGCGTCTTGTCTTTCAGATTGGTGTTGTCTTCCTTCTTCAGCATGAGCGTCAGATTCTTAGTTTCTAATAACTTTAGCTGCTTGTGCTCTACGAGGCATGTCAAAAAGAAGACAAAATATACTAACGCCAGAAACTTTTAGATAGACACGAAATAATAGTCTGGTGCAGCGAAAATCAGCATCTATACTATTTTTTTTTTCTGTACACTGAATTCATCAACAGACCATACAAAAATGTAACAAACAGACAGAGTTACTTTCACACATATAATATTAGAATATAGGAAGGGAATGAATGAAAAAGCAATGTTAAAGGATGATGATTTTTTATTATTTTTTTTTCCTCAGTTGATACGAAAGAGATTTAAGTGACGTTAAACGGACATATGTCCTAAGAGCGAAAAAGTATGTTTGGAAGATAGATGAACCAACGGGACAGTGCCGGAAGAAGAGTAATGGTGGAAGGACATAAAACTACCAGAGAGAATCTCCAACGCTAAATCGGACCAAAAGATGGTTCCTCGACGACTTGGAGAGTTCTGGGTGGGAGGCAGAATGATGGATTGAAAGTTGCGGAAAAGGAAAGAGTGCTGGAAGGACTGAAGAAGGTGATAACTGACGACCACATAATAGGCACAGTAAGAATGAATGGAGAAGATTAGGAAGAAGAAAGGAAAGAGTGGACAATGAATATGATGAATCAAATTAGTGTTTTACTGCTTGACGATGGCTAAGCCATTATAGTCAGGAGTAGATTTTCCAAGGAAGAAATGGGAAGGAATTGAGCCATCCCAACATTCACTTGGAGCGATTTCGGGAAATCACGGAAAAATCTCAGTCTTAATGACCGGACAGGGTTTGAACTCGTATCCTCCCGAATGTTAGACTACAAACTTACCGCTTATAGTGTTACATTTGTGTACCTTTATTTCCGGCATACTTACTTCGAAAATTCTATCGCATAGTACCGTAGAATCAAGCGCGATACCTTCTGGAATTTAAATATACAGAACAGTCTTATAATATTTGATAATACTAGGTGATACCCGCGACTTCGTAAGCGTGGTTTAAGAATTTCTTTGCCACAATTGAATATACAAAGTTGTTGGTAACGAATGATTGGTCCCAAAAACCACCGAATCGGCATAATATGACAGGAAAGCTATCACTATATCATTCTACCGTCGAACCTGTCTCTTCAAGTCAATTTCCAACGTATTTCTGTCACCATTCGATAAGTTCTCAAAATTTCGTGACTGCAACTGTTAATCATACCGGAAAAATATGTCCTGACCTCTTCCTATAGATTTTCTTGTCAAATTCCATCAATATCGGTATACCCATTTAGTCGTCAAAACGTAACAAAAAGACAGAGACTTAATTCTGCATTTATAGTATTATTACTGCAGATCACACACACACACACTGACTGCGAACAACCCCTGAGGGATCATTATAACGTAAAAAAGTGTACACCTACAGCATTGCAAGGCTACTTATGATTTTCCTCGCATTGAACCCCTAAATTTGTGATAAAATTTGTGATATCTACAGTTTAACATTCAATCCGAATACCGACTTTCCACGCGTGACTCTTACGATCAAAAACAATTTTTAAAAATCTTTTCCTTCACGAAGATTTGAACCGGAGACCACGATCCAAACAGCAGTAAGAAAAGCGTTTTAACCACTGAGCTACCAGACCGCTACATGGAAAGACAATACAGAGACCTACACATCCTACGCGTCTGTTTACCGCCGTTCGGTAATTTTTCAAAATTATAAGACAACATGTATTATTTATACAAAAAAAAAATTTCAACCGAATGGATTCAGTATTTTTCTCCTTGTTTCAAAGGACAAGCGTGCAAACTTTCATCGAAATCGGATGAAAAGTGGATTTTTATGAAGAACAAACAAAATACATACAATCTTTACATATATAGATTAACTAGCTGATACCCGTGACTTCGTACGCGTGGATTAAAATTTGTTTGCAAGAAATGATTATCAAAAGTTGTTGGTAGCGAAGGATGGGTCGCAAACAACACCGTGTCGGCATAATATGACTGGAAACCCATCACTATATTACTCTACCATCGAACCTGTCTGACGAATAGAATCCATTTCCAACATATTTAAAAACAGAAAAACAAATTAATGTGAGGGGATGTGAGGTGTGTGGGGGGAGGGGGGGGTGTTAACTAAGGGCAACTTTATTTCAGCTTGGACTTTTTTTCTTTCTTCAGCATGAGCATCCGATTCTTGAGTTCTAATAACTTAAGCTGCTCGTGTTCTGCTAGAGATACAACTTAGGCCAATTTACGCCCGCAAGGCATGTCAAAAAAGAAGGCAAAATAAATTGGTGTCAGAAACATTTAAGCAGACACAAAGTAATAGGACAGAGAAAATCGACATCTATACTAAATAATACGTTTTTCTCTAAACGAAATTTACTAACAAATTATACACTAACATAATGCGCAAGAAGCATAGCTTGAGCAAGCGACGTAACATTACAGACTAACAAACACATCCGTCTCTCCGTCACTATTCGATAAGTTCCCAAAACTTCGTGACTACAACTGTTTATCATACAAATAATAACAATAATAATAATGTCCTGTGCCCTCCCTACAGATTTTCTCGTCAAATTCCGTCAATGTCGGTATAGGCATTTAGTTGTCAAAACGTAACATAAGACAGAAACTTACTTCCGCATTTATAGTATTACTACTGCAGATCACACACACACTGACTACGAATCACCCCTGATGGATCAATATAACCTAAAAAAGTGTGCACCTACAGTATTCCAAGACTACCTACGATTTACCTCGGATTGCACCCCTAACTTTGTGATATTTACAGTTTAAAATTCAATCCGAAAAACAGACGGCCAAATCGTGACTCTTACGATCAAAAACAATTTTTAAAAATCTTAGCCTCCACGGGGATTTGAACCGGAGACCACGACCCAAACATCAGTAAGCAAGCGCTTTAACCACTGAGCTACCTGACCGCTACACGGGGGAGAGACCTCCATACCCAACGCGTCTGTCTATCGCCGTTCAGTAATATTTCGAAATATAAGACAACATGTATTATTTATACAGATATTTTTACAACCAAATGTACACAGTATTTTTCTCCTTGTTTCAAAGCATACGTGTACAAAGTTTCACCGAGATCGGATTAAAGCTGTGGATTTGTATGAAGAACAAACAAATAAACAAACAAACATACATACATACATACATTTATCTTTATATATATAGATTAATATGATGAAACGACAAGTCTATTTCTTCATTGACAAGCAAGGATGATTTACTATAATGATTGACTTTAGTGTCCATCGCGTCTACACACGTATTTCTCCAGCGGTAGCTGGGCGGCTGAGAAACTTTTAGGTGAATGGACAACTTCACACACACTTACTGTAACCGTTTCCAATTTTCTGTTGCCGACGGTGAAGTCTATCGATCTATGGAGGACAGCGTCATGCCCCATGAACGATTGTCATCTTCCCGCAGTAAGTTCTTGAAAGGAAACCTCACCCCCTAATCATTGATTCAAATGGCGAGTATAACGGTCCTTCCTCCTATTTCACTGTGGTCATAGTAACACTTCATTACTACCAAGCCGTAATGCTGATAGTAACAACCCTCTGATACAGTATCTATCACCTTTCTCGAGACCGGTGCCACTCTTCCAAGCCGTCTAACCACTCCACGTTCAGCCTTTTTTCGTTAACAATTTGGCGTGTCGAGGAACCCTGGAGCCCGGTGGGTTTCAGACAACGGGAAGAAGACGGGCGCGAAGTTACAGTGGCATCCATTTCGGGATATCTCGACAGCAACAAGGTTTCTTCAAATCGTTTGTTGTTACAACCTCAAGCACCATATCTAGCCAACAACGGGCGGCAAGAGTACAAGAAGACCGAATATTTGTCATTTGCGAGCAATTTTCTGATCGTCGGTAGATATTTAAAACTTTACTGGTGAACGCGCACCTGCTAAAACGATGGCAAATTTTTGTGACCACAGTATTTACTGTGCTGAACTACAACAACGGATCCGAACATTGCTTCAAGGATGAGGATTTTGGTGAGGCAAGGCAGTTCATTTGATTGATGAAGACACGGGAACAAGGGCAGCTTTAAAGAACATTATTGAAGGGTTTCTTGCAGTAATTGTTACATGGAAACAAACATTTTTTACAGTTATATTCCAACAACTAAGAGAAGCTCACCTGAATAGTTCGCATTTGTTGACATTTGTTTGGATATCAACGGATCAGTTGTTGAATACGATCTGGGCAAAACTGGCAGTCAACAGTGTAAGATATAATTCAGTCCTTTTGAAGGAACTGAACCAGCTTCTCCTGGAATGATGTGAGTAAACCATGGTAAACCCAAATCTAGATGGCCAGGCGTGGATTCGAACCTGCGTCCTCCCGAATGCGAGTCCAGAGCGCTATTACTCACCCACTACGTAAGGTTTGCAACAACTATACATTCAGCAGCCAGCTTATCTGTCGTTGATGGGGACGCAAGTGACAACATCTATATTCGAATGGCATTTCGTTCTGAGGATTAGTGTTAATTTGTTACTGAATAGTTAATGAGGTGAAGTTGGGGTTGACTTCTGGATACCACCTAAAAACCGTAGTGTGAACGGTTGATAAGTCGGCCCGGGGTTTGAACCTGGGTTCTTTGTGTTTCTCCTGTTCAGTATGACGGTGATTCAACCCAATATATGCTTTATAGCAAATGAAGACCCAACTTATCCTCTGGCGTTTCTAATATTTGAATGGTTATCCATGGGAACACAATTTTTTGATGGTGTCACTTCCAATAACGGTAATTAATACAAATACGTTTTTCTATGTTCTTCCCTTAACTAATTCAAATAAATAAATTCTAAAACATCCGCTGACTAATACGATGCCAACTCACTTTCCTTTTTTTTAATGTCTTTCTTTCGGGGAGCGTGTTACGTATTTAAATCACAAATATTTCACAAGGTTAAGGATATAGTTAATGCATAGAATATGAAACTATCGTCACCTTTTTTCTTAAAAGATAAGAAAGTGATGTCTTAAACGAGAGAAGCAATTGAAAAATCGGTGACATTTATTGACTTTTGCATATACTTCTAAATAGCAAGTACTTCCATAAATTTTTCCATTACGTCTGCTTATTATTGACAGCGGAAAAGGTGTTGTTTTTATTGAGATCACATCGTAACTAAATTCAATCATGAAGTAATTAAGTATCATACAATAAAAATAATTATGGGATATCAAATATCTTATGTAAATAAAGTACTGAAAATTTTATGATTTAACTGCGAGAAGTTTTTATGTAGAACTATTAACCATGTGCATTTATTTGCCTCCTAATATTGCTGTCCAGTCAGTTTGTAAATAGATTTAGCATCTAATAATTGGAGAATTATAAGCCAGATTTAAATATATTACCAACTATAATTCCTGGTCGTCTGACAGTGTTATTCCATTTAACATTTGCAATTCAACAAAATTTTGTCCAGGTGGACGCGCAGACTTCTGCGGTAGTTGTCGATGCTTTATTGGTTGTCCGGGTTGAACCGCGTCAATTTATCGGAACTTATCTCCTCAGCCATCATTCTGTGGCTTTATTTAAAGGTCTGAAGAAACCCAACGAATAATGAAAGGCACAGAATGATGGCTGAAACGTTAGGTTTCGATAAATTGACGCGGTTCCACCGGGACAACCAATATAACAAAATCCTGGTTTGTATTTCATTAGATTTCTGAAAGTTACCCGTTTAAGCAACTTTAATTAAATTATCGATATTCTGTAAAATAAATTACATAGCGCAGATTATCCCTGCTCCGTAGGCCATAACGTAAAACATACAACGAGGAATCCCATGGTTTCTCTGCCAGGGTGACTTTTTTAAGTAAACTTCCAGACATTAACATTACCAAACAGCAGAGGAGGGTCCGATGTAATTAATACCGACGTCAAATGCAAAACGGTCTATCTACGAGCGATGAACAAAATTATGATGGCAAAGGACAAACTCACATCTTAACTAGTAGAAACATACAGACCCGCAAGTACAGAGTCTCCTATACGAATCGATAACATCGATAAAAACTTCCAACATATAAGGGATTACTTTCTAGAAATTGGTTATATAACAGCAGCTCAACTGCAAAAAAAACCACAAACAACAAAAGACCTCTACAAAATCATAACGAATAACGGCCAATGCCACAACATAGAAACTACTAATACTAAGTGGGGGATTTTGTGGTCAAATATTTTTAGCATCAACATGCCATCAGACATACAAGCTCTATGGCGTAAAGTGGTCAATGAGAGAATTGCAACAAATGATAAATAATTCCTAATACATTTCAAAGCAACGGACAGATGTGAATTCTGTGGAAATATCGACTCTTCTGCATAGTTTTCTGTGTAGTGATTCATACCATATATAGATGTGGGCAAAGCATGCTATGGCAGTCGTTTCACAAGTATCACCGATGAAGGTAACCATCTGCTTATTAATACGTCCAGTCATCAAGGTAGTCCCATGAAGAAAAAAAAACAACTCGTGCATTTGGACACTAGGCCAAACAACGTTCTACAGTCTACAGAACAAGGGGAAGAATTTAGAACATTAACTATCGTCACTGAAAATCAAGATGTGTACCATGAAAAGATCAACAAGCCTTTAACAAATAACACGATGATCAATTATAAAATCCAATTTCCCTACTTGTCTACATATAGTTACATACATCCAAGGGTAAAAATGCGCGTGCAATATTTTTGACTTCTGGCAGTTTTTTTTAACCAATTAAAATTTCATGTAATATAAATGTAAAAAAAATGTAATAAAGAGGAAATAAAAAAAAAAAAACTACAACAATTTGACAGCATCCAAGGAGGCATATATTAACCAGGCCAATTCCAACCACAAATTCTTAATGGTTTGTCTACAATCTATGTGAAATTTCGTCTTCCTTTTTCATTTCACATTTTACGTTGATAAAAGCTTACAAGGGGCAAATTAAGTCCGTTGAAAATCGCTTGAAATGTTTAATCGAATTTTTTCTGACATAATTATTTTCCGTATGTCACAATATGTAGAATAGATTTTAACTGATAGAAAAATTTTAGCGTCTCTTTTTCTCAAGTAAAAAGTCAACAAAACTTTAGCTCTTCTGCTGTTGTTTTATGGCTAAGAATTACTACAATATTCTTCAGTATAATATTCTTATCACCATAAGGTAGCTTTGCAACAGCTTTATATGTTAAAAGGTTTACGTTTCTAATACAAAAACGTTTTCATATAATTTTCCCTTACCTCCTTGGAATAAATATAGTCTAAATAGTATAGTGAATCCATTTTGTTGATACAATATACGTCACCCAATTTTATATTCCTTTGCAAATCTCTCTTGTCATACTATAAAAGTGTTTGGTTCTTTCTTTTATTAGCATTAGCACATACGTAACTTCTAACATTACTTCTACTGATCTTCATTTCTATTTGTTACATGTATTGCCTATATTAATGTAAAACTGTCTAGAATATAGCTGTTACTGAATCATTATTTTAATGCAGCCTAATTCATGTTTTCTATATAAATATTATTTATTGGTATTTTATAGTAAAAACATTTATTTACTTACATTTAATATTTATATATAAATTAAATTTTACTATGCTATTGCTGTTGAAATATGGAATTTCTAAAGGAAATTAGTTGCGTGTTATTAATTTATTTCTATTGTTTGGGAGAAATGGGATTCAGTATGTGAGTTCACCATCGTAATAATTTATATAGTAATAATAGAAATAAATAGATAACAATAGACCTACTAATAAATAATTTTAAAAATGACTATCACATATTTAACAACTACTTGTATATTGTTATTAATGTTTAATTGCAAATACAAAAGTGACTATAACTATTTGCGGCTCTTATCTCCTGTACTAAGCCAAATACAAGATACTTTTGCAACCCGAGTGAAAATTTCTTTTATCATTCTCATATGCAGTAAATTTATCACAAAGTAAAAATATTAAATGTTTGCGACTTGCATCTTAGTATTCATATAATTCAGTGACACTGAACTTTTAACTTTTTTTTTTTTTTTTTAACTGCTTTACGTCTCTTTTTAACATCGAGGTCTTTAGAGACGGGAAAGGATGGAGGGCAAGGATGGGGGCAAGGAATGGGAAGGAATTCGGTCATGGCCTTTTGAAGGAAGCATCCCGGCATTTGCCTGGAGTGATTTGGGGAAACCATGGAAAACCCAAATCTGGATGCCCGGACTGGGATTCGAACCGCCGTCCTCCCGAATGCGAGGCGAGAACGCTAACCGTTACACCACCCTGCTCGGTAACTTTTAACTTATGAACCCCCATCTGTTTCTTTAATTACCGAATGATATAAATGTTTCGTGAATATTCAATTTTTTTTTTAATTTGCAACGTTTTCTTTAAATTCTCAAAACAGGCCTAAAAGTGTACCAAAGGAGCTCCAGTTTACAATATGTTCTATTGGACTGATGTTGACGGGTTTATATTTAGCAATACCGAATTCAAAGTGCACAACTCTGTAAATGAGAGTCTGGAAACTGGCTTTTGAAATTGATTATATTAAACTGATTTTTACTATGGTTGCAGGAATGTGTGCAATACGTTCAGAGAAAATTTATGTGAATTTTAAAACGACCATTGAAAATTAGTATTACAGATTTGTTATTCAATATTAAAGTACCTACTATGAAATACATTGAACTGAAATTTTTATAGATATGAAATGTATCTACCATTTGATCTTTTATGAAGACACACAAAACAGCCAGACTGAAACATTATTTTTACTTCAACTTCCGTTCAGGGTAACGAAATGCAGTTAGGGTTAAAAATTAAATAGAAATATTTTATTCTACTAATTATTTCGTCTTTAAAATATCAAGTAAAAATATAAAAGAGCTGAAGAAAGTTTTATGAAATGCCATGTAAGTTTCAATGAAAATTCAGTTGCCTCTTATCCAAACAAAGATTTTTATCAAAATTTTTGAGTCAGATAAAGTTAATGTTGGTATGTTCTGGTTGCATTTTTCACATAAAGATTCAGCCAATTCATTTAAAAGTGGAGAACAGCACAGACTTAAAGATATCTCACAAAACGACACTAAAACATATCACTTTCAATAAATAACTGCTTTTATGGGTATACAATTACCAACTTAACAAATACTATTATTATTATTAGGAAAATCTTTAAAATAAACCTATGATCTAATTCCTATTTAAATGATTGATAGTATAATTACCATAATTGCTTCGAAACTATATTATTTTGCAGTTAAGTTTTATATGAGTGCCATTATACCAGAATGATATAAAAATTATTCATTAAAAGAAAAAAGCAGGATAAAGATTTTTTCCGGTATTATTAGTTTCCACTGTTTACGGGACTGCTGCTTAATGGGATTTGATTCTGTTTATATGTTTTCATTCGTCGCATCATAAACCAGCTTCTGAAGGGAATATTTTGTCTATATTTTTATTATCAATGGCGTAGCAGTTACATTACTAAAATAAGAATCATTATAATTGATTAAAATACTTATTTCGTAAATGTATAAACAGCCGGAAGTTTTAATTACATAATTATGTACATTATCTTCGATCGAATTCGGGAGCAGGCGGGTTCGAATCCCGGTCCGCCAATCCAGCATTGGGTTTTCAATTGTTTCAGGAAATAACTGTTCCTTCAAAAGAAAATGGCCGAATTACTTCCCGTTACCAGTCCTTTTCCGACATCGGCAAGGCGTAATGCCATAAGCCAAAAAAATTCCAAATTCCAAGACGAAAATTATTTTACAAATAAAAATAATTGATAACCGAAATGTGAATTAGCACTCGATGGGAAATGCGAATTGGAAATTTTTCATTTGTTTGTGTAGTGTCAAAGACTTTAAACAATAAAAGCGTTTGTAACAGAAATGCACATAGGAGGGGTGATCAGAATTAAGGTTACAAGACTTGCAATGGAACGAATACATTTTCAATCATACTATAAATACAGCCAGTTAATAGTACGTACATTGTCTCCGTATCGGTTTAAGCACGTGTCGCTTTGTAGGATGAGTTGAATATTTCCTCGTTTTAAAAATCCTGTGTTTGCGTGCTCGGCACGTAGTCGTCTGAAGCTAGTCTTCGGCCTCCTAGGAGTTCCTTCTAGTGAGGATAAAGGTGAAATTCGCTTGGAGAGGTCGGGGCTGTAAGAAAAGTACGATGATCCTTGTCGGTGACGTTTTCTCTACCCCTCCTCAACTTCCAACATCAATCTGCGACATGCTGACAAGACATTACAGTCTCTCTCTAAACCTCTAGCAGCTGCTAAACGAATTTCTTTGAGATACCAATTTTCCAAACGAGTCGCCATTAGGGCTACAACTAGGTTGGATGAAACTCTGCACACTTGTCAACCGCATTTCTTAGAATTACCACGCACTACTAACTTCTCTATATCGGACGAGACTCCAGGAATTTTGGCCTTGTAACCGCAATATCTGATCACCTCTCGTACAACGAAAATAGGGGTGTAAGGAAATTGTTGCTATGGCTTAAGCCCTATGCAATTAACAGCAGTAATGATATACAGTAATAAAAAAATAAAAAGATAATTTTTGATGTTTTCTAATTTCACACACACACACATTTAAATCTAATAACAGTCACAATTCATAAATAAACGTCTATTGCTGTTGTTTCATGTAGGTTTAATGTAACCGTGGTAATATCACGCAGCAAATACGACAGTCGTAAAGATTTAAACTGTAATTCCGTTTTTACATTTATTAAAAGAAAGGAAATCCAAAAGAAGAAGGCGTGATGTGGTAGTAATATACAACAAAACGATGAAAATAAAATATTTTGTGAGACTGTTTGTTTCCACTGTAAGTAATAGCTTTCTTCTCTTCTGGACACCGAATGGTGTTTACCAACATGTTTTTGTGACAAATACCTAACGGTAGAGTTTATGAACTGTTAAATACTTGACTTTTAATGCGAATGGAATTACTCAGTCGCACTCTGGCTCACGAAACAAGTTGCCAGTGACAGAGATTAATCTCCTTTCACTTGTGCAACTGGGAGCCAAGTGCGTTGCATTCTGCAGAGACAAGGGGGAAGGAAAAACAAAACCCCGTACCACACAGGTGATGAATTAACAAAATATCAATTACGCGTCACTGAGTTGGCAAAAAGCGGGCGCATCATTTCATGCTAGACACTCAGACGATTTGTTTTGTACCAGTCATTCTATTTTGTGCCGGGTACTACTACGTCAGTGGCCGAGCTATTACCGCAAGGCTCAATTTCGGCGCCTAAAGTAATTTGCCAAAATGTGCCACTACAATGGAATCTTTGATTAGTCGTGTTTCCAAAGAAATAAGTAGGACGTGGAAGGCCAGTGACACATTCCCTTCCATTTTACACACACACATACAGACACACGTACACACAAATAACAGCACACTGAATTCTGAAAAAAGTCAATTTTCGCACATACACGTTGTTTACTGTTTCACATAGAATTAATTTAGTCGTGGAAATATCACGTAACAAATACGAACCGGGCGTATTGGGTGAGCAGTTAACGACATTATGTGCATAGTTTGATTCATCATGCTGTCTCGTTTCTTGAAGTCAGCACTGGACACAGCAACATTCGGCTGTAGAGTTTGCAAAATCATTGCTAAGATTTGTAACTTGGGCTCCTTGAGGAGATCTTGCAAGCTTGCGAATTATGTTGTTCCCTGATTTTAGCCTTTGGTCAAGGATGAGCTGATGTTTCTATAAGAATACCGTTCCGAAATACTTTGGAATTAAAAATAGAAGTTTTTTTTTCTTATTGCTTAACGCCTTGTCGACGTCGAGGTCATTAGGGGCGGGAAAGGACTGAGGACAAGGAACGGGAAAGAATTTCGCGATGGTCTTTAGAAGGAAGTATCCCGGCAATCGCCTGAAGGGATTTGGGGAAACCATGTAAACCAAAATCTCGATGATCGGACGTGGATTCAAACCGGTGTCATCCCGAATGCAAGGCCAGAGCGTTACCGCTCAACCACAACGCTCGGTATGGTACGATAAAAAAGAAATTCATTCGTAAGGTCATTGAGTATTAAATGAGTCTCTAGATTACTTACAACAGAACGAGGAAAAGAAGAAAATAAATGAACTGGGATGTTTGATGATGACATTGAGAAGATGCTAAGAGTGTGTGAAACCCAGCCGTATGAACAGTACAAATGTCAACAAAACATACCCATCGCGATTTTTGAAGTTCTACCAGTTATTGCTTCATCTGCATCTATATACTCTGTAATTCACAAAGTTGTGGGTGGTAGAGGGTGCTCTTCACCAAAACTAATTCTATGTATTCCAAGCCCGAACAGCACGAGGGAAGAAAGAATTCATATAGGCACTAATCACCTAATTTCTCTAACCTTATTCCTCTCGTCATTGAGACCCAAATCCGGTGGTGGACGAAATATTTCATCACACTCATAAGTGAAAGACGTTGTTCACTTGACTACCAAATAATTTAACGAAACCTATGTTACCTGTCTGCTAGACAATCCCGCCCCAATCTACGTAATAACTAAGTGACACTTTTGTAACTACTGTGGCAAGCAGTCAGGAATCGAGTGGCTCTTCTCTGTTCTTTTTCTATCCTGTGAATCTATCCCTTGCGATTTAGATCCCAAACGGTACAATAGCAAACAAACTTGGACGAACGAGAGTTTTGTACGCTATCTGCTTTGTATGTGCGTTACAACCTATGAATTGTAGCATATAATTAGATCTACTTTTGACGGAAGTTATGTGGTAGACTCAATTCATATTGATTAGTGCTATTATGGTCAAGTACTTCTGAGAATCAATAATTAAACTGTTTACTTTTGCCTTGCCCTTTTCGCAGTTTAGTGAAAGTTTCCATTGATGGCGCCGAAGTCAAGATTGCGTGGAATTTTTAAGCAATCGACAGATTTTTTTTTTTTTTTTTTTTTTTTTTTTTTTTTTTTTTTTTTTTTTTTTTTTTTTTTTTTTTTTACAGATGACTGCATTATAAGCGGACAATTACGAGCTGCTCTTAACGTTGTGCCCAAGATCAGATTTAAAAAAGTGGTCCTACTTAGGGGTGTAGCAATATATCTCTCAACTGATAACATCGGTCCAAATAATCCATATTCATATCGAAATTTTTACATGGTCGAAACGAAAATATCGATATGATGCAGTGAAATATCGAAAACTGCAAACCCCTTTGCTCTAAAAAAAATCCTGCAAATAAATGTGTGTGGCATGCGCCAAACTTGACTGTGCAAAACACTGATTTATATCGACAACAAAATCGACAAAACAAACTTTCCTACTCTGTGGTTCCTCAGTCATTTACGTTCACTATTTTATTATTTAATCTATTACGTTACGCTCGTGTTCGTTGGTTCTTGTCTCTCTCTTGGAAATGTTACAATTTTCTAAACGGAATAAAAACTGTGTCCGAGACAATTGCTTATTTCATTAGTGTTGATAATGGACATTCTAATGTGGTTGAAGGCAAAGTTTCTACGGATTTAATGAAGCGCTTAGCTCCACTATACAAAGTCCTTCGAGAAACAATCAAAACACTAATTGGTAAGAAATATGAAAAAATCTCCAAATTTGTGAAGGAGAAGTTGAAATGGATGAAACATTTTTTCTATTATTACGAAATCTGATCGAGAGCACCATTGGCTATTTGAAGATTACAGTACATTTTTTGCTGCAGAATTCAATAAAATCAATCATGTTTGCTGTACCAGTTGGATTAAGAAATGTTAAAAATTGTAATTAGTAGTTTACTCAAAGTATCTCGTCGGTACCGTCTGAACGCATCTTCTCAAAATCAGGAGCCACTGTCACTCAAATTAGGAACAGACTTTATTGGAAAAGGGAATATTTTTAGAACTAATATTTTCAATAAATTGCTTCAAAGTTATTATTGGATTTACATAATAATTTCAGATATAGTATATACAAATATCGATATCTGACTGGAGTCGACATCAACGTCGATATGTAATTATAGATATTGAAATTAATTTGCATCCCCGGTCCTATTACACTTCCTTGAAGGACACCTGATGTAATATTTATATTAGTGAAGACATTTTCGTAAACGAGAGAAATTTCGCTGGCAGTCTGTTATACAAACAGAATATTTCATAAAAACCGAATTTCCCAGAGAAGTTACCCCGGATGACACCACACAGAAGTAACTTGAGCAACATATGAATTATATATTTATTTCCATCAGTCTTTAGACTGGTTTGATGCAATCCTCCATCTTGTGCTAACCTCATCATGTCTACATATAAAAAGGCATAGATTTCGAATATTTCAGAGAACGCTTCAGCAAATGGAAGGAAGACATAAGTACAGTAGAGTAATTTTTTTTTTTTTTTTTTTTTTTTTTTACGCCTCGTCGACGGCTAAGGTTATTAGAGGCAGGATAGGACTGGGGACAAGGAACGGGAAGGAATTCAGCCATGTCCTTTTTGAAGTAAGCATTCCAAGGCAGAAAATAAAGAGAAGTAGAGCACCTGCGTACTATAATAGGGAAGTGAGGAGGTTAAAGAGATTGGTAAGAAGAGAACATAACAGAGTTAAGAGACAGCAGGGTAGTAGGGAATATTTAAAACAACTAAACAAGGACTTAATAACACCAAAGAAAGTTGCTAAAGATGGGTTTATGAAGAGTATTGTCAGTGCAAGAGGACCATTGAGTAATGCATTTAGAAGTTTCTATGGCTATATCAGGAAACTGAGGGGAAGGGAGGGTGTAGAGACCCTTATAGATAAGGGAGCGTGCATAAACCACGTAGCTCCATTTTGGCCTCTTGTAAACCCCCCTCCCACCCCAGTAGCCCTAAGTGGCTTTTGCCTCTACTCCCCCCCCCCTCCCCACGTACCACGTAGCTTTATTTCCTTTTGATTCCAGAAGACTTTTTACTGTTTTCTTTTGTCAGACTATTGTAAATTACATACGGAGATAATTAACTGAGGGAAATAAATATTCACATGCTATTGTGAGTTCAGTTCCTCATTTTAAATGTGAAAATTGTTATGAAAGGAAAGCTACGTGGCCTTGCTCGGAACCCCCTCCTCCCACGTAGACCAGAGTAGCCTTCAAGCTAACCCCTCCCCCCCCCCCCTGGACCAAGCCACGTAGTTTGTGCACGGTCCCCAAGCATGGAGAAGAAGTTACTGAGGATTTAAAAAAGGCAGAGATTTTAAGTAACTGGTTTAGTGAGAGAATTAGGGATAGGGCTGTTGATAAAATATCGATATTATTTTTTGAAAATATCGATATTTATGAGTGATACTTTTTAGGACGATATTTTGATACTGAAATCTGGGTATCCGAGTCGATATTTTTTAAAAATAAGTTCAAATAAGTATTTTTAAAAACAGCTGCTAACAAATATTGGTACAAATAACTTAATTTTTTTATTAATAATTCGTGAAAGCACAGTCCGCACTTCTACCTTAACCTTTATATGTCACAAATTTTTATTTGAAACGTATTATAGTAAGCATAATTAAGCTATTTGCCTTAAATTTCTATTTTTTCACAACGATCAGAAAGGTTAAGAAATACATTAAATTTAACTTTTTTACTATTAAGAAAAATGTGTAATAGCTTATTTTTTTAGAAAAATAATGCCGTGAAAAACCATTTTATTTCAGAAATTAAAGACCTGATTCAAGCGAATATCTCATAACTTATTATTAGTAAATGCCACAAGACTTGATCCTGTCCGATGATTTGTTTTTGTAACATTATTTTTTTGTAAAATAGGGTCGATACATCGATACTTTTTCTTCGATGTATCGAATCCGATATTTTTCAAAATATCGATATATGGAAAATCCGATATTTTCTAAAATATCAACAGTCCTAATTAGGGACAATGAATCAGAAACGGGAATTCTCTTTTATAGGTAAGCGTGTCAGGGTTTGGAATAAGTTACCAAGAGAAATAATGAATAATTTACCAAAAAGATTGAAAGAATTAAGGTTAAAATTTGTAAATGGCACATGTAGGAAAGGGGGAAGATCTACATCTACATCTACATCTATGCAATTCACAATTACTGTGGGTGGCAGAGGGTGCTAAGCACCAATCCTATTTTAGAGTATTCCAATCCCGAATAGAACGAGGAAAGAAAGAATACATAAATGTATCAGTACGGCATCTTATCTCTCGAATCTTATCCCTTCTGTCATTGCGACCTAAATAGGTTGGCGGAAGAAGTATTTCGTTGCACTCGTAAATTAGAAATTTTCGCATATTCTCCAACAAATTTAAACGAAAACGACGTCGTCTGTCCGCCAAACAATCCCAGCCTAACCCACGTATCAGCTCTGTGACACTTACATAAAGACTGTAACTAGCGGTCACGAATCGAGCGGCTCTCCTCTGTACCTTCTCTAACGTGTCAATCAATCCCTTGCGATACGGATCCCAAATTGCACAAAAGTATTCCAAATGCGGACGCACTAGTGTTTTGTACGCTATTTCCTTTGTATGAGCATTGCAGCTTCTCAAAATACGACCTATAAAACGTAGTTTAGAATTAGCTTTGCCTACGACGGAAATTATGTGCAAGTCCCATTTCATGTTGCTTTGTATTGTTACGCCTAGATACTTCAGGGAATCGACCGTGTCAACAACTGAATTGTTAACTTTGTACTCGTGAGCAAACGGGGTCTTTTTATTACTTATTTGCATTGCCTTGCACTTTTTACAGTTAAGTGTAAGCTGCCATTTACGGCACCATTCCGAAATAACATCCAGATCGCGCTGTATTTCTAAGCAATCGTCAGAGCACCCCACTTCCCTATAAATAAGTGCATCATCAGCAAAAAATCGCATCCTGCAATTAACGTAGTCACCGAGATCGTTTATAAAAATTAAGAAAAGAAGTGGTCCTATTACACACTTCCTTGAGGAACGCCCGAAGTAACATCTAGCTTTGAAGAGGCTACCCCGTCAACAACGACATACTGCGACCGACCACTTAGAAAATCGCGTATCCATTCGCAGATCTGATTAGATATACCGTACGCTCGAATCTTCGCCAAAAGGCGGTTATGTGGTACAGAGTCAAAAGCCTTCTGGAAATCCAAGAAAATAGCATCAACTTGTGATCCTGCATCGATAACCTTCATTACGTCATGCAAAAATAGAGCCAGTTGCGTTTCACACGAACGGTTCTTACGAAATCCGTGTTGGTTTGCTGTAAGTAACTCGTTTTCGTCCAGAAACTTCATAACGTTAGAGCATATGATATGCTCCAGAATTCTACTGCAGACAGATGTTAGAGATATGGGTCGATAATTCCTAGGATCTCTCCTATCACCTTTCTTGAAAACGGGAATCACCTGCACTATTTTCCAGTCAGCAGGTACTTTTCTTTCTTCTAAAGATTTACGAAATATATCTGATAGAAATGGTTCTATTTCTTCCGCGTATTCCGAAAATAATCTTACTGGAATACCATCAGGACCCGGCGCCTTCCCCCACTTCAGGAGCTTTAATTGCATTATGATACCTACACTATCAATTTGAACTGGATCCATCTCAAATTCTACACACCGTGAAAAGGCGGGAATGTTTTCCATGTTTTCGTCAGTGAAAGAAATTACCATCGTACCATGTGCTCCATTGAAATTTAATTAAAGATTATTATTAATGTTATATTAAATACCCCTTATAAACCAAAATCCAAAAATATACACATAGCACTTTAAACACAAAAAACTAATTTTTTTAATTTGATTTCAAAAAACTAATTTTTATTTATTTATTTGTTATTTCATTTCCCCACACATGGGGATGGGCTGGCAGCGGGTGACGCCCGCTCTTCAGCCTACATTTTTTATTACAAGTCTGGTCTATTTGTTATAATTTATCATTACAATGGTTTACAGTATACTTTGTATATGTTACAATACATATTTTAATATATAGCTTTTATAATGTTGTACAATTTTATTTTACTTTTAGTACTTTTTGCAAACAGTTTTAAGATTGCCCGATTGTTCCATAATAGATTTTATTAATTCTGGTATTTCATTTTCTTCTGTGACTGACAGTTATGATTGAAATGAAGGGTATATTTCTGGGCGGATGTGTTGATTGGGTATAGGGAGGCTATTGAAGTTTCTATTGTTTAATGTGTGTAGTGCATAGAGGTGGAGAGCTGGTGGTATATATTTGTGACATGGTTTAAGTGCGTCTGGAGTTTTGATATGTGGAGTGGAGAGTGGGTTGTGTGTGTTGTTTCTGCGTACTGTGAAGGATATTCTGAGGCGTTCGAGAAAGAGAAGGAGGTGCGGAAAAGATATTTTATCGTACAGGGTGTGGTTTGGGAAGGGTAGACGGATTCTGTAAGCGAGTCGGAGTGCATGGCGTTCTACAGGGCGTTCGCCGGGAAACGCAACCCACTGTTAGCGCTACAAGGAAGAAACTGCTCGCGGCGAGCGAGCGGTCAGCTTCCGGCATTGTTCGACCGTCGGCCGCTGACTATTTCATAATAATTACGCTTCATAAACTTCATAAACTTGTATGTGCTAAGCATTTAAATGTGACGTAATTCATTAGCTTACCTTATAAAAGATGCTGGAAGTGTTGACACTTGTGTAATGCACATTTCACATCTTCTGAACATATTTCGAGACACACGCTGCCCTAACTGACTTAATGATTTTTTGGATGACTGTTCTAGTCGAAAAGCGATATCGTCAATTTTCTCCTCTGTGAGAATACGGTTGACCGACAGTGTCTTTTTGTTAAAAAATGAATCCGTTTCTCTTACTTTTTTAACCAGACGCAGAATTGTTGATTTAGCTGGCAGTAAAGCGCCAGGAAATTCGCGACGAAATTTACTGCGACACTTTTTAAACGACTTCTTCTTCACATATGTATCGTAGAGAAATATTCTTTGTTGCAAACTGTAACGTACCATAATTTTACTCACACTCAAACACGGTACAGATTAATAAGAGTATGAAGCCCCAAACCAGCCAAACCGCAAAGAAACGTTTATTCACAACACTGATTAATAAGAGACTGAAGTCACAAACTATCTACAATGCAAAGAAACCGTTCTTAACAATGTAATGGTCACTGCACTGCACTGTTGGGGCAGCGGAGGTGTTAAACAGTGCGGTGATTCACGCTGCCGTGTGGCGGGAGTTGCTGGCTCCACTGACCGAGCAAGTTGCCTACTGGGAGGGTAGCGAACGGCCTGTATTATTTGCAGTGCCTTGTAATGGGCTGGGCATGCGGATATCCAAGCGGTGTTGGCATATGTTAAAATAGGTCTTACTAATGTTTTATACGTATGGAGTACAGTCCCGGCATTTAGACCCCACCTATGTCCTGTCAGTCTTTTATCAAGTTAAGTCGTGTTTAGCTTGTCTTTGATCGTCTTTAGGTGAGCAGTCCAAGTAAGTTGGCGGTCTAGCGTCAATCCCAGATATTTGACTGTTTTTGTGAGATTAATATGTTTGCCATAGATTGTAATGTTAAGTCATATTGTCTAAATCGTCTTGTAGTTCGTCCAAAAATTATTGCTTGCGTTTTTTTGTGGATTGATTGTCAGTCTCCATTTGTTACAATTTTTTTTTTATATATTTGTTATTTCATTTCCCCACACATGGGGATGTGCTGGCAGCGGGTGATCGCCCGCTCTTCAGCCTACATTTTTTATTACAAGTCTGGTCCTATTTGTTACAATTCATCATTCTTACAATGGTTTACAGTATACTTTGTATATGTTACAATACATCATATATATTACTTCTATAAGGTATTTTTTGTCAAAAGCCTATATCTTCCTTCATACTTAACCGAAATTCAATGAATGAGGTGTCATTTTAAAGCTTATGGTCTCCACTTTGGTTAAATCGTATTTTAAGCAAGAAAGTTTTCGGAATTCGACCCTTAAAGGGCAAAAATGTAAATTTTTCTAAAATGCTGTTTTCTGTTTTACGAGTCAGTTATCTCCCTGGATTACCTATCTGAAACCGTTTTATGAAGTATCGTTTTAAAGATTAATTATCTCCGCTTTCGTGACGTCATATATTAAGCCAGAAAGTTTTCGGAATTCAACCCTTAAAGGGCAAAAGTATCAATATTTTTGCAATGCGTTTTTGTGTCACGAGCGATTTATCTCCCTTAATATCTAACCGATATAGATAAATGAGGTATCATATTAAAGATAAGGTCTCCGCCATGGTAACATTATATTTTAAGAAAGGAATTTTTCGTAATTCCGACCCTTATAGGGCAAAAAATGTCACTTTTTCTAAAATGCGTTTTTTTGTATCTCGAGCCATTTATCTCCCTGTATATATAACCAAAATCGATAAATGAGGTAGGATTATGAGGAGTAATGTCTCAGCTTTGTGACATCATATTTTAAGAAAGAATGTTTTTGGAATTCAACCCTTAAAGGAAAAAAGTATAAATTTTTCTATTACCGATTTTTGTGTCACGGGCGATTTATCTCCCTTAATATCTACCGATATAGATAAATGAGGTATCATATTAATGAATAAGATCTCCGCCGTGGTAACATTATATTTTAACAAAGAAATTTTTCGTAATTCGACCCTTAAATGGCAAAAATGTCAATATTTCTAAATACGTTTTTTGTATCTCGAGCCATTTATCTCCCTGGATATCTAACCAAAATCGATAATGAAGTAGGAATATAAGGAGTAATGTATCAGCTTTGTGATATCATATTTTAAGAAAGAATGTTTTTGGAATTCAACCGTTAAAAGAAAAAAGTATAAATTTTTCTGTAACCGATTTTTGTGTCACCGAGCGATTTATCTCCCTAGATATCTAGCCGATATAGATAAATGAGGTATCATATTAATAATAAGGTCTCCGCCGTGGTAAAATTATACTTTAAGAAAGGAATTTTTCGTAATTCGACCCATAAAAGGCACAAAAGTCAATTTTTCTAAAATGCGTTTTTTGTGTCTCGAGCCACTTATCTCCCTTGATATCTATCGAAAATCGATAAGTCAAGTACGATTGTGAGGAATAATGTCTCAGCTTTGCTGACATCATATTTTAAGAAAGAAGTGTTTGGAATTCAACTATTAAAGGGAAAAAGTATAAATTGTTCTACAACGTATTTTTGTGTCACGAGCCTTATATTTCCCTTGATATCTAATCGATATAGATAAATGACATATCCTATTAAAGACTGAGGTATCCGCCTTGGTAACCTTATATTCTAAGAAAGGAATTTTTCGTAATTCGACCCATAAAGCGCAAAAATGTTAATATTTCTAAAATACGTTTTTTGTGTTTCGAGCCATTTATCTCCCTGGATTTCTAACCAAAATCGATAAATGAAGTAGGAGTATGAAGAGTAATGACTGAACTTGGTGACATTATATTCAACCTCACTATTCATCGCATTTTATTCGCGAATTTTCTCACGGGTCGTCTAGTATTATAATATATAGCTTTTATAATGTTGTACAATTTTATTTTACTTTTAGTACTTTTTGCACACAGTTTTAAGATTGCCGGATTGTTCCATAATAGATTTTATTAATTCTGATATTTCATTTTCTTCTGTGACTGACAGTTATGATTGAAATGAAGGGTATATTTCTGGGCGGATGTGTTGATTGGGTATAGGGAGGCTATTGAAGTTTCTATTGTTTAATGTGTGTAGTGCATAGAGGTGGAGAGCTGGTGGTATATATTTGTGATATGGTTTTAGTGCGTCTGGAGTTTTGATATGTGGAGTGGAGAGTGGGTTGTGTGTGTTGTTTCTGCGTACTGTGAAGGATATTCTGAGGCGTTCGAGAAAGAGAAGGAGGTGCGGAAAAGATATTTTATCGTACAGGGTGTGGTTTGGGGAAGGGTAGAGTAGACGTATATTGTAAGCGAGTCGGAGTGCATGGCGTTCTATTATTTGCAGTGCCTTGTAATGGGCTGGGCATGCGGATATCCAAGCGGTGTTGGCATATGTTATAATAGGTCTTACTAATGTTTTATACGTATGGAGTACTACAATCCCGGCGTTTAGACCCCACCTATGTCCTGTCAGTCTTTTTATCAAGTTAAGTCGTGTTTTAGCTTTGTCTTTGATCGTCCTTAGGTGAGCAGTCCAAGTAAGTTGGCGGTCTAGCGTCAATCCCAGGTATTTGACTGTTTTTGTGAGATTAATATGTTTGCCATAGATTGTAATGTTAAAGTCATGTTGTCTAAATCGTCTTGTAGTTCGTCCAAAAATTATTGTTTGTTTTTTCCATGGTCAAATTGTCAGCCTCTATCTAGTACAAATTGTCTGCTCATAGAATTTATAAGCAAAATGTAAATAAACTGCCTGCGAGAGAAACAATACCAGTTGTAGAAATGTTCACAGAGCGACCGATTTAACAGTATTGGTACTAACCCACACTATCTTTCTGTCTGCGTGTTCAAGAATTATGCAAAAACTAATTTAGGGATATTAACAAAGCTCCACATGTTAATGATTTATGTCACTACTCGGGATATACAATAATTTTTATCCAGGTTAGTAACAAATTTCCCGATGATACAGATGCCAACAATTGATTTTGAAATTTGTGTCTCTGTCAGCGAAACACGAAAAAATTAATTAATGCATTTAATTATACTATACATAGTAATTGTGTGCGTAACTAAGTAATATACAGGATAATTTTTACACATATTAGGAACATAGTTAGGTCTAAACCGTAAATCAGGTAATTTTCGCCCATCTATTCCCGCGTTTTTCAAAATTAAAGAACGCATTTCATCAAAACTTCACATACTGGTAGCGTATGTCTTCAGTCAACATACAGGATTCTTTTATTATCTAGAGCAATAACGTAGTTGCTGATGATAGAGATGACAAAAACCCTAAATTTTGAAATTTTATCTGTACACGCGTGACTCACACAAATCCAATGATTGCGCTTCAGTGTATTTGAACATTACGACGGCTTGTTAGTAACATGTTTCGTCCATGACACGAAGTGTAAAGTATTAACTGTTTGTATGTGTGTGTGCACCGATCAAGTAATAACCTACATTTCAACGAACCTGAATCAGTGATATCTCATGTCACCGATCGTGGTGGGTGAACGGTTAACGTTCTGGCCTCGCATTCGGAAGGACGCGGGTTCAAATTCCCGCCCGGGCATCCAGATTTGGGTTTTCCATGGTTTCCCCAAATTACTCGAGACGAATGCCGGGATACTTCCTTCAAAAAGGCCATGGCCGAATTCCTTCCCGTTCCTTGTCCACAGTCCCATCCCGCCTCTAATGATCTTCGCCGTCGACGAGGCGTAAAGTATGGATTATGTCTGGATGAGACAGATGCCAACAATTAATTTTGAAATGCGTGTCTCTGATATATATATTATTATTATTATTAATCATTATTGCCCTTGAGGACAGTGTTTAAACTCAAATTATTCATGATTATTCAGTTTTTGTTTGTATTTGTCTTCTTCTTCTTCTCTTCCCAAAACCTCTTCATACGCTCACTGTGTTCCTGTTTCCTTTGCTCTGTCCATTTTGTTCCTGTTTTCTTCTGTATTTTAAATTTTGAGTTCATAATTTTGTTCCTGAATTGTCCCCTTTCCTGTGTCATTTCCTTGCTGATCCCTGCGTGGTTCAAGTCCTCTTCTATTTCCTGGAACCAATTGGTTTTCCTGACTGAACCATTTACCACATCAAAGATCCTCTTTGTGAGTCTAGTGCTGTTCATTCGCTGTAAATGTCCATAGAATTGTAATCTACGTCTTCTGATCATGTCTGTCAATCTATCTGTATGTTCGTATAGTTCTTTCGTTTGTCTTTTCATCCATATACCGTCTTTATATATTGCTCCAAAAATTTTTCTAAGGATTTTGCGTTCAACTTTTTCCGCTTCTGTTATGCCTGAAGCCCAATCGTTGTTGTTTCTGATGCATATAATGCTTCTGGCAGTACCACTGTTTTTGTAATTTATTTTTGCTTTTTGAACTACACGAGATTAGATGATGGTAGAAATGAAATCTGCTTAATGGATCTCATTGAATAGGGGTCAGAGAGTGTAACCAAGCTTCAAGCAATTGGTTTACAATCTTCCGCGGGTGACCCTCTATGCAACCACTACTTGGATCTGGCCTACCAGCAATTGCCACCCACAATTTGTCAGTCTTCACCTACTGTTGTCCTTCTGTATGAACCTTTGCCTGCGCTGGGAGTACTAGAGACTTCTTTTATCCACTGTGTAACTACGTAGTATGTACACTGACATTGCAGAACCGTCAATCCTTCGGGATATTTCGCGATGCGCACCCATTTAAAAACAAACCAGTTCTTCGACCTCTCCCACAGTTAGACATTTAAGTGTAGAGGGTCGTAACTCTTCGCCTTGTCACACTTAGTAAACAAGAACTTGTCGACAAAAAAGTGTCATGTCACACTACATTGTTC
Source organism: Vandiemenella viatica (assembly GCA_031002005.1). Taxonomy (NCBI): domain Eukaryota; kingdom Metazoa; phylum Arthropoda; class Insecta; order Orthoptera; family Morabidae; genus Vandiemenella; species Vandiemenella viatica. Next base: position 83,474,749 of record CM061918.1, read on the forward strand.
GCCACTTACACGCCAAAAAATATAGCAATTTTGCATAGTAAATAGCACCGTAATTCTCATTCTATTACATACAAAACTACCTCTTTTTTTACCGACTTGGTGGGGGAACGGTTAACGCTTCGCATTCGGGAGGACGCGGTTTCGAATCCCCGTCCGGGCATCCGGATTTGGGTTTTCTTCCATGGTTTCCCCAAATCACTCCAGGTGAATGCCGGGATGCTTCCTTCAAAAAGGCCATGGCCGAATTCCTTCCCGTTCCATGTTACCAGTCCCATCCCACCTCTTATGACCTTATCCGTCGACGAGGCGTAGAGTTATGAAACAATCAATTTTTAATCATTTAATACTCTTGTTATGGGGATACTATGCGCCAAATTTCATTCAATCCACCTGGGCGTTGTAATTTTACCTCCTGTGTATGATTGAAGCAATTTTTCTTCCACACTCCATGGATCTGTGGTTGTACAGAAGCTAAGCAAACAACACTGAAGTGTGCATTTCGATCATGCATTTCTGTATACCTAATTTGGAAGGAGAGGAGGAAAACCAAGGAAGAGATAGAAATAACAACAAAATGGATACTCCTCTGCATTTTTTTTTTGGCAGTGTATTTTTCTGAAACTTTATCTGGTAGCTAACGTTACAAGTCTTAAGTTTTGTGTGTACGAAGTCGCTAGTACAGCAATTCTTTAATATAGACATATCACACAGCTTTTTGCGTCTTGAAGACATTAACATTGAATCAGTCTTCGGATGATGCTCCCAATCTCGAGGGCAACATGGTGTCGTCGCCCGCTATTACTCGCATTCAGATCAAACAAGATATTTTATTACTTAAAACAAACCAAAACACTAATTTTACAATAAAAATGATACGGTTTACAAAAGAAGATTACACCAATTTACTATTTACAGAAAGTATTTTGTCTTTTTTTATGTTCGTTGACTTCGCCATTCAGTCATTAAGTGTCCAGCCTTCGAAAAAATCATTCCAAAAATAGAACTTGGTGTTGGTGGTGGTTTAGGTAAACGAACTTCTTCCTCGGTTTCCTTAAAACCAAGTTCTGTTAGAGCCATGTTGTTTATTTTCTAAATTTAATTTTACACTCTCTCTCATGCCACGATCCAATATACAAATTTCTTTGAGAGGTAGACCGTTTCTGAAGCAGATGCCTCCTCTGTCACTTCAAGAAATACTTCTAATATATTTACAGCCTGCGTAACAATTTACTATTCAGAGTCTGTAAATGTCACGTGAGGATTGACAGGTGCTAATACTGCAATAATAGGCTCCTTAAGAGTTAAAAATCTATTTAACATAATGTATGTGGAGTCCCACCTAGTGGGAACGTCCTGTTTCAATTTTAAGGTATCAGTACCCATGATTTTTTTTATTATTATTTCATGGTATTTTGCAGTTACATGGCTGTTTCACTTAACAAAATTATCCACAATTCTCTCGATAGAAATCTTGATTGCAGACTGAACGGCCAAATTAAGGCCGCGAGCAAAACAGATTATGTTCCTCAGGTTTAAAGAAGCAACTGCCACCTTAATGTTTTCCGCATTGTTATTTACCACTTTAAAACCTATCTATATATATATATATATATAAGGATGAATGTATGTATGTTTGTTTGTTCTTCATACAAATCCTCAGTTTTCATCCGATACACAGACGCGTTGGATTTGGAGGTCTCTGTACTGTTTTTCCGTGTAGCGGTCAGGTAGCTTAGTGCTTAAAGCGCTTGCTTACTGCTGTTTGGATCGTGGTCTCCGGTTCAAATCTCCGTGGAGGCTAAGATTTTTAAAAATTGTTTTTGATCGTAAAGAGGCACGCCTGGACCGTCGGTTATTCGGATTGAATGTTAAACTATAGATATCACAAAGTTAGGGGTGCAATGCTTGGAAAATCGTAGGTAGTCTTGCAATGCTGTAGGTGTGCACTTTTTTACCTTATATTGATCCTTCAGGGATGACTCGCAGTTAGTGTGTGTGTGATCTGCAGTAATAATACTATAAATGTGGAATTAAGTCTCTGTCTTTTGTTACGTTTTTACGACTATATGCCTATACCGATATTGACGGAATTTGACAAGAAAATCTGTAGCGAGAACACAGGACATTCTTTTTCGGTATGATTAACAGTTGTAGTCACGAAATTTTGAGAACTTATCGAATGGTGACAGAGGGACGGATGTGTGTGTTAGTCTGTGATGTTACGTCGCTTGCTCAAGCTGTGCTTCTCGCGCATTATGTTAGTGTATAATTTGTTAATAAATTTCGTTTAGAGAAAAAACGTATTGTTTAGTATAGATGTCGATTTCCTCTGTCCTATTACTTTGTGTCTGCTTCAATGTTTCTGGCACCAGTCTATGTTGCCTTCTTTTTAGACATGCCTTGCGGGCGTAAACTGGCCTAAGTTGTAGCCCTAGCAGAGCACGAGCAGCTAAAATTATTAGAACCCAAGAATCGGTTGCTCATGCTGAAGAAAGAATAAAAGACCAAGCTGAAATATAGTTGCCCTTAGTCAATTACCCCCCCCCCCCCCCTTATACGTTTGTTTTCTTTTTTAAATATGCTGGAAATTGATTCTCTTCAAGAGACAGATTCCACGGTAGAATGATGTAGTGATGGCTTTCCTGTCATATTATGCCGACTCGGTGTTGTTTGGGACCAATCCATCGCTACCAACAACTTTCTATATTCAATTCTGGCAAAGAAATTCTTAATCGACGCGTACGAAGTCGTGGGTATCAGCTAGTATTGTATATTCAGAATGTGTATGGACATTTGGATTAACGCCTTCATTATAAGAATCGATTGAATATCGCATGACTCACTCTTGTGATACTGTAGTATGAATTCAATGGTTACTTGTCCCAGGTGTACGTTTGCGGTTACCTCACTGCAGTTCCCGTTTTCTTTAATTCGTTCTCATCAGGGGATCATTTCCAGTTCCAAGGACAAAAGGACGCCACTGCACTACAACTCGATTTTTTCCAACCCCTTATCAGCGGTCAGTAAACTGATCCAACTTGGACAGTACTTCCACAGTTAAGTGGGACGAGATACTGAGACCGTTCAATGAATTATTCATTATAAAGCCTATTAAGAGCGAAATAAAAGAAAAAGGCCAAAACTGGGAACAGTGACTGAAGGAGCACCCACAATCTATTTTGCGGGGAAATGTTGCCAGTTAGTACTCTATACAGGAGTTGAAGTATCGGCATGAATAGTTGCATTCAAATTTCGTATTATAAATGACACTAGGGTGTTATTTAGTATGTTTTCGTTAGTGTTTAGATTACATGTAATAGTGGTCTTGAAAGGTCTGACTCGAAATCTAAAGGCCCCCGTTTTGAATCCCCGTCTCAGCTGTGAATTTCATTGACTCTTAACCCGACCTTCACTTCTGGACCAGGTTACTGTGAACGCCAGAACGCTTTCGTGATGCATTATTACTAAGATATTATTGATTTATTTATGACCTTGGTTTTTGCGACCGTATAGCCAGTTTCAAATGTTTACATTTTATAATAGTCTGCACAAATGTATTAAAATTTAATAGTATCATTTTAAACCTTATTGTAAATCTATATTATACATCAAAGATTGCTTGTTGAATACTTGAAATATAAATATCTTGGCATTACATTCGATAACAAGCTTAACTGGGCAGAATACATTGGTCAGGTAGTAGGAAAAGTTTATTATGCAATGGTTTGAGAGAGTGATGAGGGGATGTACGAAAGAGGTAAATGAATTGGGTTACGAAACTTTGGTCGGATCTTTGCTTGAATATGGTAATGTAGTATGGGTACCACATTTTGAGTATCAAATACAGGAGTTGGAGAGGGTGCAAAAAACGCTTGCTGGGTCTGTTTCTGGAAATTAACGCAGAATGCAATCTGTAATAGATATGATAAGCGAGCTGGGTTTGGATTCATTGAAAGACAGGAGGCGGGTGAAGAGGGTCAGGGGAGTGTACAAGGCGTACATTGGGGATGAGGCATGGAAAGATATTGGTGTAAGAAGTAAAAGTAATGGAAGGGAAATGATAACCACTACCACAAGCTGGCACTCGCTTTCAGACACAAAAGTGTAGGAAGATTCTCTTTTTGGGTAAGGGTATCAGGGATTGGAATAGGTTACCAAGAGAAATGATGAATAATTTACCAAAAACGTTGAAAGAATTTAAAGTTAAAATTTGTAAAGGGTAAGAGTAGGTGGGTGCAGAAAAGGGGGAAGATGGGTGTGTAAGGAAATTGCCACCGGAGCGTGCACTCCATTGCAATACAATTAAATATTATTATCAATAACGAGAATACTTAATACTTACACACTGATGTGCAAACCAAATAATACTTTTGTACAGAGACAATAAGTTACAATGACGTCACTGCGACTCATGATGGTCGCCTAGATATTCCAAAAAAGAGGGACACTGTTCTTAAAATGGTGTATGATCACCCGGACTGCGGTACGTACTCTCGAACATGCTATCATGTTGACGAAAGAGATGGAAGGAGTTCTTGTGGAAGAACGTTCCAATCTTCCACCAGCGTGGTCAACAAACTGTTGGATAGTGGTTGGTGCATGTGGACGTGCTGTAATAGGTTTCACCAACGCATTCCAAGCGTGCTTGATGTGTTCTAAGTAGGTGGAAAGGCAGCGCAGCCCATTCATATAAAATCCTCTCATTCCAAGTGCTACGTCATATGCGCTGTTCGATACGGTCACGCATTGTCATTAATAGAAATGATATCAGGTCCAACGCATTCTGAAAAGACACACATGGGGATGGAGTACAGTGTCACAATAACGTATACCGGTTAGTGTAACGAGATCAAAGATTTGGAGATCGGTACGACCAAGCAACATTATGCCTCCCCACAACGCAACAGTTGTATCACCGAAACTATCATGTTTGACAATGGTGTTAGGAGCATTACGTGTTCCCATCTCTTGCCAAATGTGGGTATGTCCGGAATCACTATTCATACTGAATCTGCTCTCAGGTGTATAGAGGACGTGACTCCAGTCCTCGACTATGTCCCTACTCCTCGACCTTCCAGTCCTGATGCTCTTGGCACCATCGCAAACAGCGCCGATAATGTGCGGATGTTAACAGAACAATCGTCGTCAGGTAAAGAAACCAAAACCGTGCAGTCGCCGTGTCACCGTGCAGAGTGACATCGCGTACATTACAATCAATCCTGATGAATGTGGCTACAACTGCAATTCGCTGTTTAACATGGGCCACTTCTTGCCTATTTCATAATGTATAACTAAATTTGACCATGGCTGACCACCTCTTCTCCTTCGGGCAGCAGAGCCTGTGGTTCGGAACGTGAAACAATACTGTGAACATTGCTTAACTCCTGGGCTACACTCGCCACTCTTCGTCATTCTTCCAGTTTCCCAAAGATTATTCCCCGGATGATATCCAAATGTGATCTCCGAACCATGTTGCAACGAAGAACGTCGCTACAGAGCACACAGGTTGATGGTTGACACACAGTCTTGTCCCGTACGTTCAATTGTCTAGTATTGCGGGGCGAGACCCATTTGGCACCTTTCGTAGTCCCGCAACCAAAGTGGCTCTACTAGTTTTATCGTTCTTTGGTTGGTTTCAAAAACTGGCTATAGGCGTCAAAGACGTTCTTATTCGAGCACCGCATATAAGTTTCATAACTCCTGGTAGGGATGAGAGTTGGTAGCAACTGCGTGAGCGGTGAACAATCAGTTCTAGTTGTTTTCCTTGTTCAGGACTGCGACATCGGTGTTTGCGGACGTTTGGCTGAGTGATGTCACTGGTCGCGTGGTGATTGTAGCCGTGAGTGATCTGGTCCTTTGAAGTGGTTGTGTGAGAGTGGTTCCAGTTGACAGCCGGTTGTAGCTTCCGTCTTAGTGGGCAGCCCCCTTAACTGGCCGCATGGTCCGCGGCGTAGTTAGCGCATGTTGGAGTCGCGTTGCGCGGTCTTGTACAGACCAGAACGCTGTGGTTTCCCCCACATGGGACGCACAGGACTTGGTTCCGGCAGTTGTTCGACCAATGCCAGAATCTCTGACATCTGAAGCAATGGTCGACAGCTACCGTTGTAGTTGTGTTCTTGTGGTGTTTTCTTCTGATGGTTCGACCATCTTCTTTCTTGGTGGTCGGGTCTGTTCCTTATCGTCTGGCTTCCGCTGGATGCTCGGCTGCAGGCTCTGTCAAGGGTTGGCTACATCTGGCGCCTTACCACCATACATAAAGAAGCCACCATTTCCATCCATCCATGAATATCGCAGTCAATAGCTGCACATTTTCTTTAGTACCAGGATTTTTTCATATCGCTAATGTTTGACTCTACTTTCAGAACCTAGCTTTACTGACTTTATCATGATTTTGGAAATGTTGAGCTGGTAGTATTTTTTTTTTATGATACGACCATAACATAATCAACCTACAAAGAGGAATAGATGAATTTACGGACTGGTGCCGCAAGAATAAGATTAAAATCAACGCCAACAACTGCACGGGAATGTATCTCACCAAAAAGAGACCCATCCTAACAGGACAGCTGCACGTAATGGGAAGGAACATAGAATGGGTAAATGAACATCTAAACTTGGGCATAACAATCGACAAAAACTTTCTCTTCAATGAACACATAATGGTCAGGAGAAGAAAAGGAGTGGAAGTAGCACAAAACCTGGCCCCAGTACTCTACAGCAACGACCTCGGAACAAGCACCAAGATACGGATATACAAATCAGTAATACAACCGTTCTTATTGTATGGATACCAAATATGTGGGACGGCAAGCCCAACAAACATAACGAAGGATACAGAATCGACGCCTTAGAATGATTCTAAATGAATCACAATATACATCAATTGACTGCCTACCTCGAGTAGCAAACATAGAGAACAGAAATATTCAGAAAACCATTAAATATTTAGACAATATAGAATCAAAAAGACAAAATACTGAAAGACTGGCAACTCTGGATACAGTAATTCCAAGAACATGGTACAAACATAAGGTGCCACTTAGTATTGTCTACAACCCAGTATAAATTAATACACGAAAAATAGAGGATTTTTTTTAATAAACAATTAAGGTCATCCAAGATGAATATGTCCCTGGTTTTTCCCCTAAAAGAGCATAATAACCTTACAATAAAAAGCAACGCCACCGAAGGTAGCAGGGCTATACACACAGTCGCTGAGGCAACGACACCAAAAAAAAAAAAAAAAAAAAAAAAAAATTATGGAATGTAACTTCCAGCTTACTGAGCATGTGTGGAAGACCTCTAGCAATATGCTTCCACACTTTCATCCATTTCCAACGAATAGTTGTGTTATTTTATCTATCTCGTCCATAAGTTTCGCACACTTATAAATGAGATAAATATCGAACTGACTGTTCCAGATAATTATAGTAAAATTACATTACATTGCAAAATTTTAACACGGGTAGAAAATTTTACTTAAATTTTTTGATTAAAAGAATCATAATTAAAAATTCATTATGTCCCGTACGCGTCGAAACATTTTGCTACCAACAGTACGTTCACACATACTGAGAGGGGTACAGATTATTTTTGGGGTCATGGCGTCGATTGCAAGTAGCATGTTACAGATAGCAGCTATACTTCTCATGATTCATCTGGCATAATGGAGAACGAAGTTTTGTATAACTACAGATCCTTCAAAACAAACAGGTTTTATTTCAAAATGGGGGGTGGTGGGAGAAAAGTTCCTAAGAGTAAGCTTCAACTATCAGATACAATTACTGCAATGTTAGCCGCAAAACATACCGGTACGAAAGCAGGAATAGGAAATGTGTCCTTCAATAGAATACAAAACTCCCAATAACTGAATGATGAAGAGGTATGGGGTCCACGTAATGAGTTTAAAACACAAGCGTTGGGTTGCTGGAAAAACAAACCACAACATTAACATTCCAAGAGAACTACAACAGAAATCAATAACAGAAGGAAAACAATAATAAACGAATGCTAGTCAAGTTATAGCCCGCTGCCCACGTTCACATTAAGTTGTATTTTTATTATTATTTTATTTCCAGTGATTCTCTGACTCTCCTGGGTTACCATCTGCTTTCCTGTACCTGTATGGTCATGTAGGGTGTAACGGATAAAATTGGCCGCCTTTTAAAAAAGAAAAATATCCGTCCGGTATACAGATCACCTATGAAAATTTATGATGCGTTTGTAAAGGTTAAAGACAGGAGGGAGAAATTGCAGACACAGGGTATATACCCTGTACCAGTGGCCAAGTATGTATCGGAAGGACTGGAAGTACGGACAAGGAAACGTTGAGTGAACACATGAGACTTTTTTTAAAAAAAAACGTCGTCAGAAAATCAGTTGTAGCACAGCATTCTGGTGACAGTGGGCGCGCTCTTTTATTCAGCGACGCCAGTATACTGGTTGAGGAAAGCAGGTAGTGGCCCAGGCGAGTCAGGGAAGCATTGGAAATAAAAAAAAAAAAAAGACCAGGTAATATGAACGCGGACAGCGGGCTACAACTTGACCAAATATGGTGATGCTTGCTTAGGCCGCGTATACGCGGTGCGAGTTGGCTGGAACGAGTGTACTGTCTTGCTTCGCTTCCACTCTCCTCGTTTCAACAGGTAGAGACAAACAGTTGACTGAGGATAGTGGACTCGGTTCATGACCAACTTTTGGCATCCGAGTTCACCAAACAAGATGGCGACAATTGACAAGTCGCCTAAGCGGAGTGAAGCAGAGGCATTGAAATCTTTAGAAGTGCAAGAAAGTGAGGAAATTCCATGGAATTTTAAGAATCAAAATTAAAGAACAATTATTTTAGAGACTCTGCTATCAAAAAATTGCTTCATAACGGTGTCATTTCTTATGTATTGGCAAAATATTTCACAGCAGCTCTTAAAATTGAGATGCAGTTGGTCTTAAATGATGTAACTCTCTACATTTTCACTTGGAACATCACTAAAAAAAATAAGCGCTGAGGCATTTAAAGCGTTTCATTCTATTTCCACTCTTTTAACAATTTTTCGAAGCTTTATTTTGTTTTTATTTGTATCATTCAACATTAAAATTAGCAAATTAGCTACGATGTTAATTCCTTCTTGTAATATGGACGTACTTTCAAGCAGATCAGAGTATAGCACCAGAGAGCTGTCGGACAGTGTACTGTCTTCAAATTTCCCCACCACCAACGCTCCAGCCAACTGTCGTTCCAGTCAACTCGCATGTTGTAAACGCGGCCTTAAGAAAACGCGGGACGCAAACCCTCATCCCACCGGCCACGCTGGCGGTGGGATCTTCAGTGACGTTACTACGAACGTTTAGCACTCTCTTCGGGAGCTATACCGTATAGAGGCGGCAGCGATTTCAGCCATGCCATCCGCCTACTACAACAGGTTCTACAGCAAACTGAAGCCTGGGCCAGAAGGTGGAGAAATTCCCTCAACACTGGAACAACCCAAGCCATCATGCTGACGAGGCGCCTGGGGAAGCGGGATCGCCAGCAAAATCGCACCAAGAAGCTGCTCCTAAATGGAGAAGAGATAGAGTGGTCTGCAACTGTCAAATACCTCGGTGTCACTATGGACTCCCGGTTAACCTGGAAAAGCCACATCGAGGACACTCGACGAAAAGTCGCAGCTAGGCTCCAAGAACTGTACGCGATCTTCAATCGGGGCAGCTCAATATCAGCGAGTATCGGAGTCAGTATACATTGCAGTCTAGTTCGCCCGGTAATTGAATATGCATGCCCGGTGTGGGGCTACGCATCAAAAACCGGGTTGCGCAGACTACAAACAATGCAAAACAGAGACCGAGCGTGGTTGTGTAACGGTTAGCGTTCTGGCCTCGCATTCGGGAGGACGACGGTTCGAATCCCCGTCCGGGCATCCAGATTTGGGTTTTCCATGGTTTCCCCAAATCACTGCAGGTGAATGCCGGGATGCTTCCTTCAAAAGGCCATGGTCGAATTCCTTCCCATTCCTTGTCCCCCATCCTTTCCCGTCTCTAAAAACCTAGTTGTTATAGGAGACGTTAAGCAATTAAAAAAAAAAAAAAAAAAAGCAAAACAGAGCGCTTCAGCGGGCACTACATGTCTCGAACCAGTACCCGACAGCAGACCTGCATGAAGCCGCAGGTGTCCCGCTGCTCCAAGGAAGAATATTGGCGATTACCAAATCCTTCTACAGAGCTGCAAATCCACTAATTGCAAATCTCGGACAGAATAACAATGCATATGACAAACACGGAAGGTCATTGTCCATCCTAACAAGAAATTAAAACAATGAAAGATCAAAATTAATGACATACCATTAACAAAAGACACCCAACCTGAAAGTCTGAAGGAAATGTCCAGAGACAAAACCTTCACCTAAACTGCTTGTAAATATAAAAGCAGAAATTGCTGTCGGGCGCGCGCGCAGCCATGGTAGTCCTCTGAAGAAAGCTACAACATGAGGGCTTTCGATAAATTGACGCGGTTCCACCTGTACAACCAAGATAACATTATCGTACACGCTGCGTCACCGAACGATGACGTCTGCGCCAGGCCTTCGTTGGCTGACTAGCAGCGGTCACAGATGTTAGAACAGAATCAATTTCATGAGGAAATGAAGTACCAGAATACTTTCATTATGTTTGCTTTTCATAGCGTTTAATTTTAAATAAAATACTTCCATTTAGATAAGGCAAAACTTTGCGGTTGATAAAAAGTGGAATAAAATTGTACTTCACGATTCCACGAAGTCCTCCCCGTTGTTGCCATTTTTCAACCAGTGCTGTTACGAGGCTCGGTCATTTTTAGGGAGCGTCCATTAATTACGTGGGGTGAAATAGATGGGAGGGTCCGGTGAGGTGGATAAAGGATTTTCTAACCGGTCGGTCGCAGTATGTTGTCGTTGAAGGAGAAAGTTCTTCTAATCTAGATGTTACATCGGGTGTACCTCAAGGAAGTGTAATAGGACCACTTCTTTTCTTAATTTTTATAAACGATCTCGGAGACAAAGTGAAAAGTCTTTTTAGATTGTTTGCTGATGATGCGGTTATTTATAGGGAAGTAAGAAATTTGGCCGATTGCTTAGAAATACATAGCGATCTGGATGTTATTTAGGCTTGGTGCGCTGAGTGGCAACTTATTCTAAATTGTAAAGAGTGCAAGACAATGAGCATAACTAACAAAAAGAATTCAATTGTTCAAAAATACGAGTTATTATATGGCCGATTCTGAGAAATATTTGGGAGTAACAGTACAAAGGAACATGAAATGGGACATACACATTAATTCGTTAGTAGGTAGAGCAAATTCTAGGATGCGATTCATAGGTCGAATCTTCAAAAATTGTAATGAACAAACAAAGGAGATAGCGTACAAATCTCTTGTGCGTCCACATTTGGATTATTGTTATGCCATTTGGGACCCGTTTCGTAAGGGGTTGATCGAAAGTATAGAGAAAGTACAGAGAAGTGCCGCTCGATTCGTGACCGCTTGCTACAGTCCTTATGAAAGCGTCACAGAACTGATTAGTAGACTAAATTGGGAGTCTCTGGTAGATAGACGACACACGTTTCGTTTAAACTTATTGGTAAACATGCGTACTCCCACTTTCACTTTTGAGTGTAGTGAAATACTTCTTCCACCAACCTATTTGAGTCGGAAGGACAGGAAAGATAAAATTAGAGAAATAAGGTACCGGACTGATTCTTATATGAATTATTTTTTCCCTCGTTCCATTAGGGATTGGAATGCACAGCAAAGAGATTAGCTTTGGTGCTGAGCACCCTCTGCCACCCACAATTTTGTGAATTGCAGAGTATATATGTAGATGTAGATGAAATCTCCACCAAGGGGAGGGGGTAGCTCGACAGAAATGCCACGTCACCATTTTAAGAACAGTAGAGATAAAAAAAGTTCTACAAACTTCTTGCGACAACGTTAGGGGGGGTCTGACCGCCCATAAAAAAAGGTTTCCAAAATCACGAGTTCGTCAGCAAGGCCCCACCAGAAGAGGGAGATTCTGAATTTCAGGGGAAAAAACACAACACGTAATTACTGCACGCCCCCTTAGATATTTAGGTATTAACACTGGACATGGAATTCAGGTTAAGGCTATTTAAAGTAGAAAACGTGAAATTTTTTTTGTTACCCTAAATTTAATTTGAAAATTTAAGTTTTTATTTTAGGCACAATAGGTAAACCTGACAAGACCGGTAACCCTAAAAACTGTAACTATTCTAGGCTCGTGACCGTACCCTCAAATTCATAACAACAATATTATATACATCAACTTTCAAGATGTGTGAATATGTGTATCAAGGTCTTCGTCAACTATAAGAATTCGTGATGACATTAATCACAAATGAACAGGCACATTAGACTGATAACCGATAAATTTGCCGATAATTGTACCGTTACAATGATGTAGGAACCAACAAATTTAAGGATGAAGATACAGGGTGTCCAGAAAAGGACTCCCTGATTTCAAAATTAAATATCTCGAAAACAAAGATCGATAGAGGAATGCAGTAAACTGTATGTTTATTGTGACAGCTTCGCCAGCCTCGGTAGCGTAGGGGCTAGAGTGCTAGCTCTGCGTGCCGAAGGCCGCCGGTTCGAATCCGGCCACGGGCATGGATGTTTAAGTGTTGTGTGTCTGTGTGAATGTCCTGTCCGTCCTGTGGCGTCCATACATTGGAAAACACACTATATACTGGATGATGACTTATACACTGAAAACTACAAAAATTACATTGAGCTGGCTGTATGGCCTTCGTTGCCAAATGCCAAATAAAAAAAAAAAAAAAAAAAAAAAAGCATACATAAGTGAAATAATCGTATGAAAACAATCTTTGCAAACAATCACATCAAAATGTTTTCAAAATGTTTTCACGTTTCAATGGTGGAAATGAACGCCCTGAGCTTCGGATCACTATTTAGGCATTACGTATGGCGATTACAGCGCCATCTGTTAGCAGCTTTTGTAACTATTATTTCACACTGCTGTATACACTTCTTACAGCTATCACAATAAACATACCGTTTACTGCATTCCTCTATCGATCTTTGTTTTCGAGATATTTAATTTTGAAATCAGGGAGTCCTTTTCTGGACACCCTGTATATCACCTACTATTCGTTCTATACGAAAAGAAGAAGTGAAATGTTACTCATTACATTTAATTACTTATTTGAATAATATAATTTATTTTAACCCACCATTGGCAGCTTTTGGTAGCTGTATTTCAAAGAACCGAATATAAATTTGTGTATATAATTTTCGTTTACCCACTCTTTCAGGATATTGCTCAAAACAAATTCAGGGGTGGGATTCACATCACTTTTGTTTCCTTCTTGTTCCATCTTTAAGCGTGGCCGTAGAAGTTTATACAGGGGGTGATCAGAAACTGAGGTTACGAATCCAAAATTCCTGGACTATCGACCGATATAGAGAAATTAGTAGTGTGTGGTAATTCTAAGACAAGCGATCGGCAACTGTGAAGAGCTTCAGCCACCCTCACCTACAGCGTTAGATGTAGGTGAACATAAATCCCGGCACCTTTGTAAAATTTGTCTCAGGAAGAAATCCTCTCAGTTATTTGATTTCTGTGGGTGAAACATGTAACAGAGGCTGAAATTCACACGCAGCTGGAAGAGCTTTACGGAGAGACCGTAAAGTATCATCAGCATGTCGCAGAATGGTATCAAAAGTTTGCGATCGGAAGAGAAAACGTCACCGACGAGGATCGCAGTGGCTGTAAACATCACCGACCACACTCCCTACTGCCCGCACATCGCTCCAAGTGATTTTCACCCTTATATTCACTTGAAAGAGACCTATATGAGGCCGACGATTCGCTTTCAGACGAGGTGGTGAAACACTTCACGACAACGTGGCTAAACCCGCAAGGACAGGATTTTTATCAGGAGGAAATATTCAAACTAATCACAAGGTGATACAAGAACCTAAACCGATACGAAACTATGTCAAAAACTAAAGGAATGTATGTACTATCAATTAGATGTATTGGTTGTATGAAATATGCGATTCATTGCAGGGTTTTAACCTTAGTTTCTGATCATCAATGACATATGTACAACTGATCGTCGAATATAGAATAACGATAAGAGCAAAATTAAACTGGTCAATAGAGGATATTTTAATCTTCGGACTTTGCTCTACGAGTCTGAATTCACAGCACTTTATGATAATGACGCTTTGGCTTTAGGAAATCAAGAGAGACGGTATAGTGAAGCAAATGAAATGTGGTGCTGTAGAAGGATCTTGATAATTAATTGGTCGGTTAAAATAATGAGTGAAAATATTTCGAAATGATCGGTGAAGAAAGAAGTTTGTGGAATAGTCTACAGAAAGAAAAGATAGTTTGGTGGGTGTCATTTTAAGACACAGTTGATTAGTTAAGTTGTTAGTGGTCTGAAATGCAAAAGAGGACAAATATTAGAATACATGGAGCGGATAACTGGAACGTAGATTGTAACGGGTATGTTGATGTGAGCAGATAAGAAAAGGAGAAATGTATGGAACCAGTTGATACAATGATGGCAGTAAGAAACTGGATGATGTTGTATGAAGGAAAGAGTATGATCAAGTTTTTACAGGCTTTTTCCCCTACCATTTACCTGCAGAAAACCATTTATAGTAAGTGTGAAGTGTTTGGTATTTCACATAAAATTGTAGATACCTGACAAACTAACGTTTCATTCGGTATGACACAGCGAATCATAGGGTTGTCCCAGTTTTTATTTTTGTAGATCCAATGTATTAAAAAGAATTTTAGTTGAAACATAAAATGTGTTTAATATGAATGTGAAACAGATATCAACGCAAATATTCGAACAAAAATATTTTATTAGGAGCGTATTTATAAAGTGGTAAATTCAAATACGTTCAGTTTCTTATTTTACCACGTTTTCTCGCAGTTATATTATAAGTTTACTACTTATTTAAAATTTATGGGATGCTAACCGATTTGATTGGTTATTTTGTGAATTTCGATGTTGCAATTTTGACGATCGCAGCCTCTCCGACTCAACAATTTTTTCTGTATTACAATCTCACATAAAAATTCTCCTATAATATGGTAATTGATAAAATTCTATCGTAGTAACCAATTAATGCTTGGGCGGATATTTCTTTCTTATCGAAGTGATCTACATGGTATGCCAGTTCTAGTTTCTTTGTGTTCTAAATTTTCTATTGCAGGTAAGGGTGTAAGGGACTCGAAAAAATTACCGAGAGGAATGATAAACAAGTTACAAGAAACACTAAAGGAATTTTAGGAAATTCATGAATGGAAAGATTAAAGATAAAAAAAGAGATAGTGAATGATTCTGAAAGCAGAAACATAGGGAAATTGTCATCAGAAAATGTGCTCCACTGCAACTGGATTATATAAAAAAAAGTAGATTATAAGATTCGTGATTCTTTTCTATACTTAACTATTCGCATTGACAGCAAAGATCAATACGAATAGAACACTATTTAACTGAATTCTGCTAAAAAATCAACAGCGATGATTCAGATAATGCTCCACATGTACTGTTCATAATAACTTAAAATGTCAATGAAAAATAGTAGCAACAAGATATAGGGTTATACTGCGGATTTCTAGTTTCTATTGCTGGAAGTTACTATGTGCGTGCAACAGTTCAATTGTCGAAAAACCAGACTGCAATTTGATACTTCCTACAATTTTCTCTTATACGACAGCAAAAACATACTTATTACAAAATTAAAGATTCTTCAAAACTCACTATAATAAAGATGTCCTCTCTATTTGCACGCAATTAATATATATAAAGAATTAGCTCCTTTTTTTTAAATGTTGATCATCTTATATATAAAATGAATGTTTGTTTGTTTGTATGTTAGTCTTCTATGCGTTCCTATACTATTCATACGACGATTACAATGAAACTTTGGTGAGTTATTATATGCACGAGTGTTCCAGAGAGGGGGGGGGGGGAAATCACCCCCTCTCCTCCATTACAAATCACAATTTTATACGAAACCACATTTTTTTATCCGATTTCGATGATGCAACTTTGCACATGTATACTTTAAAATAAACAAAAAAATACTGTCAACATTTGTTTTCAGAAACGCAATCACTCTCCCCCTTTTCACTTCCATAATTTTTGCCAATGTTTTTTTATATACACCCACAATTTTTATCCGATATCGACTGAACTTTTCACACGTATACTTTAAAACGAACAGCAAAATACTGTGTACACTTGATTTGCGAAAACCTAACCCATCTCCCCTTTCCACGCCCTTAATTATTGTCAATGTTCTTTACACATACCCACACTTTTTACCCTATATGGACGGAATTTTGCATATGAATACTTTAAAACCAACAGAAAAATACTGTCTACATTTGGTTTTCAGAAACCCTACCCCCTTTCCATCCTATTAATTTTTGCATAATACCCCCTCCCCCCTTTTTCTACCCCTATTAATTTTTGACGATCTTATTTATACAAAGCTACAGTTTCTATCCAATTTTGAAGAAACTTTGCACACGTATTCTTTAAAGGAAACAGAAAAGTACTGTCACCATTTGGTTAACAAAAATCCAACCACTCTCCCCTTTACTCCCACTCACCTTAATTTCAAAAGTTCTTTATAGAAACACAATTTTTGTCATATTTTTGATGGAACACTGTACACGTATACTTTAAAACAAAGATATATGTATTTCCTATGTTAGGTTTACAAAAAAACTCACCCTCTCACATTCATCACGCTTCTTAAACAAAATATACACATGAAACCATTCAGGTTTTCGCGAATATTTTGAAAGCAGATAGTGATGGAGAATTTTTACGTGTAATCCGATCAAATACTGTATAACCCAAAGCAACAGAATAAACTTTTTCAAACCTAATTTAATGGATAAAGATAATTGTATTTCAGTTATTTGGTCCTTTTTTATCTAATTATTATTATTTTTATTACTCATGGCTTTACGCCTCGTTGACGTCAAGATAATTAGAGGCGGGAAGGGACTGGGGACAAGGAACGGGAAGGAATTCGGATGACGTTAGACTACCAAAATGGCAGTCTCAGATTGAAATTTCCGACCACTCCTAAGGCACACGAGTGTAAGAGATGGGAAAATTAATTATAACAAGTTTCAGTTAAATTTAAGTGTGAATGAGATAGCGGGCGACAGCAATACGTGCCGCCAATATACAGGTAGTAGAAACGAAATCCATTAAAGTGTGGTTGACAATAAGCTAACTTCGACATAGCTTACAGCATGGTTTGATGATCTAAAATTTGACCATTCAGCAGATAGTTACACAATCATATCTATTATTTCCAAAAGGTGTTTTCTTGTAACGAGCCATCTTCGTTCTTTCGTACTTAACCAAAACCGATAAATGAGATACCATTTTACTGATTAAGTTCTCTGCTTTCGTAACATCTCTAAATGAGAGAGTAATTTTTCTAAATTCAACCCGTAAATGGCAAAATTATTTAATTTAATTTAATTGCAATGGAGCACACGCAATTTCCCTTCACACCCAACTTCCCCCTACATTTGCCCTCTACAAATTTTAAATTTAAATTCTTTTAACGTTTTCGGCAAGTTATTCATCATTTCCCTTGGTAACTCATTCCAATCCCTGACACCCTTACCTAAAAAAGAAAATCTTATGAACAATCAAGGTCACGGGTATGCGATAGTTCAGAGTCAAGCTGCTAGGCTGCGCTGGCTTCGATGAGGACTGTACCTCTAGATAGCAGCACCACATGTCACAGAGATATTGATAAACTGGGTCTGTTTTCTAGAGTAAGGAACTTCTTGGATATATTTTACCCTGCCAGGAAAAAAATCATCATTTCTAATCGCTTCCTAAAGCATTGTAATTTTCTGCTATGTACCTATTTTAGGTGGCAATAAATGAGATCATTCTTTCAACTTGCTGCAAACCAGCAACCTCGCTATTCAGCGTCTATCATCTACTTCAACTACGATGGAGCGCACTCTCCAGTACCAATTTCCCAACACACCCATTTCCCTCATTTCCTGTACCTACCTACTTTTGCCTTCTACGAACTTCAACTTTAAATTCTTTCGGCGGTTTTTGTTAAATTATTCATCGCTTCGGTTGGTAATTTATTCAAATCCCTGACCCCTTACCTACGAAAGAAAATCTTACTCCTGAAATTTTCTGGCGAACCACCTACTAAAGTCGTATTTCAGTAAACAACAAAATCGCACGACTCTGCCCATTAAAATAGTGCCTATGGAAGAGAAGAACATCACGATCTCACATATTGCACAATTTTTGGGATTTTGAACGTTTTATTTAATAACGAAACCCTTAGGCATTCGCTCATTTGTCCGTTGGACTGTCTGTTACCGTCGTAATTTTTTGAACTTGGAAATTTGCAACCAGGAGCTGCTTTGGGTCTTACTGACCGTTACACGATTATGAGCAAAAAATGCGGGAAATTCATGGAGGCGAGGTGATATTAACTGTAAGAATTAGTGGGAGCCTGAATGAAAAATTTTCTTTCGATCATCTTAATGGGTATGAAACAACAACTGGAAAACCGAACACCCTAAAAACAATTGATTTTTTTTATTCCATAATTAGTTCAATCTTTTCGCGATTAAACGTCATTGCACCTACTAATCATTCAAAAATTTCATTCGTTAATAGAATTATAGATGAACTATGGCCATATTTCCGAAGTTTATGGATTTGAAAAATAATTATATGAGTAACTTTAACAAATTCGATGCACCAAAAAATAATTTTTTCAATTAAATGTTATAGCCATAATTCGATAGAAACTTTCATCGATCGGTTAATAAGTAATGAAAATATTCAGAATACTTCTAGGACCCACTAGCCCTATAACTTTATCATCTGTGTGTCTTCGATTTAAGTACATTAGTTGAAGGGGAATTTTTCAGAATATTCATCAAACCTTATTTTGGAACCATGTCTTACTGAATTTCAATTAATTTAAAGTAATATACAATATTTTTTTATATATAATTATCAGCTTAAAACCTTAGCGGTTTGTGTACTACATAACCTATGCTCCAATACAAATACCTAGATAGGACCCATACAAAAGAAGTTTCATGTCGTATTACCATGAAATACCTCACTTTTTTTCTAAGTTGTTTGAAGTGGTATGAAGTAGACTATCATTGAAATCATATCAAAAGGCGTCTAAAAGTACTTTTAGACAATTGAAAAAACACTGTTCAAATATTTCATGATGTGGCCTGTTGAAGAAACCACCTCGGCTGTATCTCAGTTGGTTGGCTATATGGAAGATATTTCAGATGAAATGGACAAGTGAGGTAAAATTAATAGTGTTGACATTGGATGTTTTCAAAGCGTTGGACAGAATGAGCTATAAAATTTTGATAAATAAATTAGGGACAATTGAAGTAGATGAAAAAGTAATTCATTGGGTAAAAGAATTTTTAGAAGGTAGAAAGCGAACAGTTATGATAGGAAATGCATTGCTGAATGACGAGGGAGTGAAAATTGGAGTGCGACAGAGTAGTGTATTGGAACCTTTGCTAATCAGTGATCTGATTAACGATTGTATCAATTGCTTTCAGCAAAAGTTGTTTGCAGATGGCATGATGTTATATGTTGGAGCAAAACGGGAGAATTCAGTAATATCTGCAGGGTGACCTTGGCAGAATAACTAGATAGACATGTCAAGATGCATTAAATGCAAAGAAAAGCTGGCTTGTTAGGTAGGCTAGTTTTTTTAAAAAAATTTTTAATAAGTTTCGATAATGATTATGATGTTGGGAAGGAATTGTTAATTGGTTGTTGAAGATTAGAAATGTAAATACCTTGGCAATACATTTGACAATAAACTGAACAAGGCAGGACACATTAAGCAGGTATTAGGAAAAGGTTGATTTATTGAGGGGATGGACCAGAGAAGTATGGGAACTTTGTTACTAAACTTTGGCCACACTATTGCTTGTATTTAGTTGTACAACGGGGGACTCACATTTTGGGTACCAAATCTGGAGTTTGAGTGGGTACAAAGAAGGGCTGCTAGTTATGTCTCTGAAAGTAACTGCAGAACCCAGTCCTTAACTGGTGTTTAGGAGCTGTAATGGGATTCATTGGCACACGTGAATTGGAGTAACCGGCTATGTGTTCATCTAGATTACGTTTATCCACTGTTTCTCAAAACGGTTTCCCTCCTAGTGTTTTGTTAAAAAAAACTCTTCTACCTAAGCTGAATTCGAATCGATTAAATAATGGCCGAAACCAGATCGGTGTCAGAGGCAGAACAGCAATAGCTAAAGTTCTTCGGACTCAGAAAGAAGTTTCTAAAATTATGTGAATCGATAAACGTAGTGTATCTGTGTGAGTTTAATTTAGGAATACCAGAAAGAAAAAAGTTTAAGCGTTGGAAATGTGGCATTATAAAATGCATGTTGAAAATCAAGCAGTGAGATAAAGAATGAGATGAACATTTCCGGACTTAATGGGTGGAGAATTAACATTATGGAAAAGTCTTACTGAGACAATTAACAGTCTGGTGAGTAACATTTTGAGACATGCGTTATTGGTTAATGTGTTAGTGTAGGGAACAGTTAAAGGAATAAAGTTTACAGCAAAACAAGAATTAAAACCGAAGACATTGGTTTTGGTGTATTTGTTGAAATGAAGAGATTGACTGACTAATGACAGGATAAAAGAATATGACCGATATTGAAACAGGAATACAACTTAAATTTTACACTTGCTATTTCCGATATTTACCTCCAGTAAAGCTTGCTTTGTGTAACGCTTTATGTATATGAATTGTGCTGGGTCAATGTGTAATTTGGATTCTACTTTAAACTGTAAAGGATTTGGCCGATCTAATTTGACACATTATATCTACCATAAAGTTTTGACTTTAGCAGTTCAGTGCCTTTAAAAAATGAGAAATTTTGCTTGAAAGACACACACATACAGTCAACATTCGCTGCCATTTCTTCAATAGCAAATACTCTTTTTTTTATCACTGCCTCAACGGCGTTTTGTAGCCCCGCTACTGTATGTAGCTTTATCTACTGTTTCGAATAGATTATATTGGATTGGCTATGATTCGCGTTAGGGAAAAACCCGGCTTTGACCGTTATAAATAGCCTTTAGGGGAAACCCTTGAATGTTCTTATTAAGGATCGCTTGTGGTAGTTGATCCTTTATATCGGTGTCATAATTGTGCTAAATGGCACTTTGAATTTGTGCCATTCCCTTGGGAGTACTGTACCTACTGACTCCAATCTGTCAACTACTGGGCGGATAGTATCAAGACTGGTGAAAAATTTCTCTGGTTGTCGAAAGATTTCTGTATGGATGGTAGGCATATTGGTGATCTCGTGAAGAAGGTCTATTCGCGTGTAGATGCTCGCATGGCTAATCATTCTTAAGCATCTGTTCTGCACTCTTTGTAAGTGTAGCAGGGTAGATATGCATGCAGTTCCCCAGACCTGGCAACCGTACATAATGAAGGGTAGGACAACTGATTTATATATTCTAATTTTTGTTTCGAGTTTCAAGTCGTTGCTCAAGAAGATTGGTGTCAGATTCATAACCACGGCTAGGGCTTTTTTTTTCTTCTGTCGAGGACATGTTGACGGAAGAGTAGTTTACGGTCTAACGTTATCCCCAAGTACCGGTGCTCGGTGACCCAGGGTAACCTTTGCCCCATTAGCTCTAACTGTCTTTGTAGGTTTAGTAGAGAAGTACACTGTGGAACTTTTAGTAGGGTTCACCTTCACCTTATTTTCTCGACACCAGAGACTAAAGTCGTCTAGGCCTGCTTGGGCGTTGGAAATATTTCTTTCGTGGTTACCTCTAGTTGCGTAGATGACCGTGTCATCCGCAAATTGTGCAATATAAACGTTGGGCGGGGTTCGTATGTCATTGACATCAGTGCTGAACAGATGAGGCGATAAAGCAGATCCCTGCGGTAAGCCCACGTTAATTGTGAAGATAGATGATTTCTGGCCCTCGATTTGGACGAAGAACCTCCTGTCCTCGAGGTAGCTTGCTATGAGGGCAATATAGCAGTCGGATATGTCGGTGTGATGGAATAGCTTGTCTATTAGTTTGGTGTGCCACACCTTGTCATAAGCTTTTTCAATGTCGACAAATATGGCGGCTGTAGATTTTTTCCAGTTAAAACCTTTGCTGATTTGCTCGGTGAGCCTTACTAACTGACAGGTGGCTCCTACTCGGTTTTGGAAACCGAACTGTTCTTTCCTGATGATTTGTCCAAAATCTAAGCTTGCTTTAATTCTCTTCAGCAGAATACATTCCAGCAGCTTGGAGGTAGCAGAGAGTAAGCTAATTGGTCTGTAATTATTGGGCGCGCCATAGCCAAGTCACAGCTCGTTCTTATTGAGCTGGAGTAAGGTGGAGTATATTGCCCTAAGGCATTGCCTCCAAGATATTTGGACGGGACAGAACTTCACTGTGGTTGCGTCTTCTCGTTTGGCTGTAGTGTCTTCTTCAGTAGTTGGTTGCCGCCGCGGCCATCGTTGTTTTACAGAAATGGCACGCCGCATTATATTTGCTGACGTTAATGCTGCCTCGGGGAGGCAGACAGGTCTTCTTTTGCAGCCAGATGAGCTGTCAGCTTCGTGAGGAGGACGATGAGGAATAAGACAAAAATGTGTATAGGATAATAGCGAAACATTTCTGCCCAAATATAGAGATAAAAATATTTGGTTTAACAACACATTTCGTAGAGATAAATTAAAATTGATTCTGATTACTCATTCTCTTCTCGCAGTCGTAATTGTACAGTTTAACAAATATTTAAGTGAGAAATTTGTTACACTTCGATTCTTAATTATTATCCGACGGTAATGTAACATATTTTTAAGTCATATAAGTTTAATGCGTCAATTTGTTTGAAACAGAATATTTTGTAAGAACTACAAAACAACAAATAAACTTAAAAGTTATAAAGTACCTGGGATAATAAAATTAACAAAAACTTACAGACGGCAAACATTAAATATACAGCTACCCCATCGTTTTAACTCGACAAAGCCGTGAAAGTTTCTCCTAAAAGACATAACCGAATATGATTACAGCAGAATGCATGGAAGCTAAAAAGGAAATTCCAAACGGAAAATATTTTTTTACTTCTGCAAGACAATTAATAGATTAACTACTATTTCCTATTAGATGCCTACACGTAATATTGTAAATAATATTTTTAAATCAAAAACCGTTTATTAAAAACTGTTTTGATTAATGTTTATTCACAAGACATGATTTGTTCTTTCGGAATGGGGCGCTTCTTTCGGACCATAGAACTTTCCCACTGACGATACGCCATACAATATGGGCGAAACGTTTCTGGCGGAGAAGCAATAACAAAATGACTTGTTAATAGACGGTTTCTGGTTGCATAAAATGGCTAGTAAACAAGTTATTACACGTAACACTTGCTTCTAAGTCTGCAAAAATGATGGGTTTAACAAAGTGTTCTGATAAATTACTTCTGGCCATTTGCTTGGCTGAAATATAGATGTTACTAAAATAATGCACTTAACCTCGAGTTAGTAATAAAATCTTTAGCCGTTGTGACCGAGTGGTGGGTGAACGGTTAACGCTGTGGCCTCGCATTCTGGAGGACACGGGTTCGAATCCCTGTCCGGGCATTCACATATGGGTTTTCCAAGGTTTCCTCAAATCACTCCAGGCGAATACCGGGATGCTACATTCAAAATTTCCATGGTCGAATTCCTTCGCATTCCTTGTCCCCAGTTACATCCCGCTTCTAATTACCTTAGCCGTCGACGAGGCGTAAAGCAACAGTTAAAAAAAAAATTAACCGTTGTATGTCGCCAACGAAATTCTGGAGCGTGATGTAAGCGTTAGGGTCAAGGTGACACTGACCTCGCTTAGCCTTTTATTAGTATTGATGGCAGGTTGCTAATATTCAGACGAAGAAATACGAGACCCTCGAGAAATCCAAATTCAGAGCAGTTACTCCTCTGCTCATACATTTGACACCCTAGCTCTCAAGTGGACTTAATGTCAGCGAACCATATAGTTCCGGCAGCTCCTCAATACTGGAAGAAGATATTCTGAATTGAATTTATCTGAACAAGGAAGGTAAGCGGGTAATGACATGGGAGTTGAGCGGTAACCTGCAATCTATTCTTCTCCGTTTCATCTATCCGCAATTTCTCACAATGACTTCCCTTCTTGTCACACGATTTTTTTAAAATTAATTGAAACGTTTAAATCGAGGAAAAAGTAAGGTCAATGTGATAAGCAGAATAGCTCTAGCTAAAAGAGGATTCTTGAAAGAAAAAGAAAGAAAAATCTTTTCGTCTTAAACAATGGCCTAAGAAAGAATTTTCTAAAATTGTGTTCATGGAGCTTAATAGACTGCAATCAAGAAACGAAGAACACTGAAACTTCTGAAATGTGATAATATAAAAGCATGTTGAAAAATAATGAGTGAGATAAAATACGAAATGAACCTGTTTCGAAAATTTTGGATGTAGAATTAAGTTTGTGGAAGAGTTTTTACAGAAAGTAGTGACAGGGTTGTAGGTCAGTTTCTAAGACGTATGGCACTGGGTAATTTGTTTGTGGAGAGAACGGTTGAATCGCAGAATTGTAGAGGAAGGCAAAAATTAGAATATATGAATCAGATAATTGTTTTTTTTTTTTTTTTTAACTGCTTTGCGTCTCTCAACGGCGAGGTCTTTAGAGACGGGAAAGGATGGGGGCAAGGAATGAGGAGCAATTCGGCCATGGCCTTTTTTAAGGAAGCATCCCGGCATTTGCCTGGAGTGATTTGGGGAAACCATGGAAAACCCAAATCTGGATTCCCGGACGGGGATTCGAACCACCGTCCTCCCGAATGCGAGGCCAGAACGCTAGCCGTTACACCATCACGCTCGGTCGGATAATTGAGGACATGTATTATGTTTGCTGAGCGAAGAGATTCACTGAACGGATGGATGACTGTATCAAAACTGTTCCGGAACTTTTACTGCCATTATTTCCGATCTTCACCTCTGTTAGAGCTTATTTTGTGTAACGCTTTATGCAAATGAAGTAGGCTAGGTCACTCCATGGTTTACATATTAAACTGTAGTGCCTGGAGAAAAAGAACTGCCTTTTCTAAATCTGAAACAACCTTAGTACGCCTTCCTTTTGTAGGTTAGAGTTGTGAACTCGGTATCCTCTTTAGCCAGTCTGTTAAAAGATAAAAGAGAACCATTTCAGCATAGATATACATGCAGTAATAATTTCTACATAATGTTATTAATGTTCAATATATTACCTTTAAATTTGTACCATATTATCTGTATAATGTAATTGTTCTGTATTTTTCCATCAAAATTTATGTAACATGTTTCAATGTAAAATAATAAAAATCAAGGGAGCATCTGGTAAGCCTCAGGCTGAAAAGAGCCGAAATGTGGTCCTACAACAGCCCGCCCCGCTGGGCCTCACCCAGAGTGGAATGAATAATTTTAAAAAATTTACTAACAGTAAGTTTGGAAGAGTTAAATCAAAATTAACTCTAGTTACTTATACTTCAGTTTTTCTCGTAGTCATGTAATTATTAGATTATTTAAAAAGAATGTCTGAACATTGATGTTTTAATTTGGAATTTTTATAGTGCATCATTGTATAATTCGTTTACGATCGATTCTTCTCGATAGGGACCCGTATCGCAAGGGATTGATTGACACATTAGAGAAAGTACAGAGAAGAGCCGCTAGATTCGTGACTGCTAGTTACAGTCCTTACGTAAGTGTCACAGAGCTGATTCGGGGGTTGGGCTGGGATTGTTTGGCGGACAGACGACGTCGTTTTCGTTTGAATTTGCTGGAGAATATGCAAAAATCTTTAAGTTACGAGTGCAACGAAATACTTCTTCCGCCAACCTATTTAGGTCGCAATGACAGGAGGGATAAGATTAGAGAAATAAGATGCCGTACTGATTCATTTATGTATTCCTTCTTTCCTCGATCTGTTCGGGATTGGAATGCGCAGAATTAGGATTGGTGCTTAGCACCTTCTGCCACCTACAGTATTTGTGATTTGCAGAGTATAGATGTAGATGTAGATAGGGTTGAACCATCCTTAGCGAAAGAAATAATACAATTCTTGCAGTTTTGAGGGTGGATCTTCTTCCGTAAATTTGTCACCTACGACAATTATGTCTCGAACCGGTCATGATATTCATTTCCTGTGATACGGTTGAGTTTTTTTATGGGCGGCGAACTTCATCTGGAGATTTAACACCTGCGACAATACGTCGCTAGCTCATCAGGATAAATCCTGTTATTCGTCGTGGCATCCTGAATTCGGTTTTCTATGGTTTCCCGACATCACTATAGGCGAATGCTGGGATGGTACCTTTAAATGGTCATAGCCGATTTCCTTTCCGCAATTCCCTTCCTTTTGGTGGAAAGCCTAAGGTGACCATAGCTTGCCAAAGGCATCACGAACTCAAAAAAAACAACAAAAAAACAAAAAAAAAAAACTATGAACTGAGGTTACTATCCTATATCACTAACTCATTTAGCCATAGCCTTACTCAATACTTCTGTATATATCACACACCAGATTTAATAGAACTGTGTTGTTATTTGCCCCGCATTGAATTGGAATGGTAGAGTAACATAACACAATGCAAAAAAAAAAAAAAAAAAAAAGATGGAGTGTAGTTAGAATTGCATGGAAAAATTACTGTAGGACGGAACCAGTAAATGACAGAATAAAAAAACTGGATAGCTAATCGTTGGAAGACAAGAGGTGGATGCAGTGATTGCTGGGAGTTCATTAGAATTTAAATTAGTGCATGGAATGGAAAAGACACTCCCAAAGCATTAGGAAATTTTTCTTTTATGGTAAAAGAGCCAGGGACAGGTATAATTTAGCAGGACAATTGATTAACAATTTATCTTAAATAATGAAAGTATTTAGAAATCGAAAAATAACATGAGGTGAGGAGCTGGCCAGTGAAACCGCATTCAAAGAATTCAAGGCTTAAAATATTATTATTATTTTAAAATGAAATTTTAAGCCAGGTGTATCATGATTTTTCCATTGGAATATATGTTCCATTGAAATTGAAACAAAGTAACTATATGGTGGTTAATAAATGAGCTATAGGCTGGTCTGAGAAAAAGTCCAAAATAATTTTTATTGGAATATGTTGTCTGTGCGTGTGTGTCAATACCTGCTGGTGGACTGTTGTTCATTGTGTGAACCTTTCGTTAGTGTTAGGCCTACAAAGAAAGGAAGATAACATTTTAACAGACTAAACCGAGCATGGTGGTGTAACGGTTAGCGTTCTGGCCTTGCGTTCGGGAGGACGGCTGTTCGGATCCTCGTCCGGGCATCCAGATTTGGGATTTCCATGGTTTCCCAAATCACTCCAGGCAAATGCCGTGATGCTTCCTTCAAAAGGCCATGGCCGAATTCCTTTTCATTCCTTGCCCCCCCCCCCCAATCCATTCCTGTCTCTAAATACGTCGCTGTTAAGAGACGTTAACCAGTTTAAAAAAAAAAAAATAATAAAAAAAAACAGTTATGGATATTTACAAGTGGACAAGTGTAACGGAAAAAAAGTATTTTAAATTTCATTTATATATATAAAAAAAAACACTATAGGCTGGCTTAAAAAAACAATACGATATTTGAAGGACTTACGATCACGTAAAATATCGTTTAAAAAAAAAAAAAAAAAAGTTTTCGTACAATTGTTTGACGCTGCAATACTGACAGCCCTTCAACCAAAACTTCAACCACAGGACAGGAATAGCAGCAAACGAATGATGAGTTCTGGAAAGAAAAAAGAAAAAGAGGACTGTGCTACAAACTTTGTTTACAAGGTTTCTATAAGTGGCCAAAGTATATATTTGTGATGAATTATTGGAATTTTGTTCTGTGTATATGAGCGTTGTCTTAAATGTTTTCATCGAAGGTTGGGGAGTGATAACGCTTTGGCCCCGCATTAAGGAGGACGGGGGTTGGAATCCCCGTCGGGCCATCCATATTTGGGTTTTGTATGATTTATCCAAATCATTCCTGGTGAATGCAGGGATTGTTTCTTCAAAATTCAATGGCCGAATTTCTTCCCGTTCCTTTCCCCAGTCTATTGCCGACTCTATTGACGTCGACGAGGTGTACAGCCAAAAACAAAAAGGAAATTTTTCCTCTTTTAACAGAGCTATATATTATTTACTGTATTTAAAAATTTATATTGGTTTGCAGTGAGAAATAGTTGCCAGTTTAATAAGAATCATTAGCAGCGTGAAGTTAACATCTATCATAGATAATTTAATCACTTCTGGACATCCTCATATGTTACTAAACTATCTCTTTCCCGATAATATGATTTGGATACAAAAACTTAAAATTTTGTGCTCATTTATAAATCTTAAAATTCTGTGGTCATTTATGTTACTGAGGACATGGTGGCTTATGGGCACTGATTCATACCATCCCGATTCGAATAATTAATTGAATAATGAATGGAATAGATTTAGTTGTAAATTCACTTTTATTACGTTGATGTTTGCTCTATTAAAGTACCTTTTCTTTTCTCTGCCTTACAGAACGAAATATATCATACGCGAATAGTTTTTCCTAAAATATCTTCACTGAAGTTGAGGCAAATGTAATTCTAAAATACAAAATAGAGCATATTTCAAGGAAAAGCCAAAACCAGGAACTGCAGATTAGCAATTAGTAACTTACACCATCCATTTGCTGTCAGAAATATTGTTAGGAATATATGCAAATTTGTTGTTAGGTCATCGATGCGTCCAACAAAGCGCTATATGCGCTTCAATGAAGTCATCACCCGTCAAGACTTCATTGCAGTTGTACGCCGAGAAAGTCTCCGTTCTTACATATATCTTTATAATAATAGTAACAAACGGTACATATAACTTGGTAACCAGAGCGTGATTTAACTATATTTTCATTGGCTTATATCTCAGGTTCACAATAACATCTCTTCAGTTATTTTGAACTGTTGCCAATTACGGACACGTATTCACAGTTCCTATTAACCACCAGATAGTTGAATTGATAGAGTCAGATTTAAAATGCTGAGACGTCAATTAATGTCCAACACGCATATGCATAACTTTGCAGAAGAATACACGCATGAGAGAATGATTGCACAAAAAAGTCCGAAGACTAAATTTTATGGGTTCCACAACCCGTATATCAGCACTTATTTGACCATTCCTTTTATCACATCCTCAAAAAATCTGAACACTTAAACTTATAAATTTGTAACTGCATAAAATTTAAATCTTTATTAATTTAACGCGATTATAACATGAAAATGGTCTGCTGACTCAGTGGTTAAAGCGCCTGACTGGAGACCGAAAGGTCCCCTGTTCAAATCCCGGTTCCGCTAAGTTTTTAACCCGACCTTTGACATATCTTATTGTGTAACAAGAAACACGTCACATCGCTTGCCTTGTTTGTATTTCACGTAAAATTGTAGCTACCATATACCCGGTAGGATTACCGGGTTCGATTAAGACGGCTTCGGCAAGAGCGGATTACGCAGCCGTTAGGAAACCCGTTTGCCATGTCATTACCGACCATATGAGGCTATATCTTTATAACATAAAATGTGAGGGAATAGTTGGGAGGAGAGGGGATAAATTAATTTCAGGAATGTAGTAGGGACTGATGGAAAGATTTTCTTCAGACCATTTTCATGCAAGTTCCCATCTTATTAATTCACAAAATGTTTGGCTCTTGCTTTTTATTACGCGATTATTGGATGAAAATATCAGATATAAAATTGTACAAGCATGTGATATGCACATCTGTCCTCATCTTTTGTATATCTCGTTAAATATCATGTGATAAATAAATAAATTACACGACTAGTTTAAACGCTCGTCAAAACTGAGAAGTATCACTTACGGTGGAAGCAGGAATGTTTTCTGGTAAAACAAGAAAAACGAATGACGGTATTCTTTACTGATATTTTTCGTGGTATCAGTACTCTTTCTCTGATTAGATTTTCGGAGTATTTCGCTACGATGTTTTAAATCGTTGCATTTTACTATAAATGACGAAAGTTGTTATGAAAAATTTTCTTTTAATTTAAAGAAACGAATAATTATTATTTATTTGGTTGATACATTCCACGATTCCCTGCGTTTGTGGATACGTGCTGATAGTTCTTAGTAAAATTCGTTTTCTCTTTACTTCTGTCAACAACAAAAATTAGGTTATGTTCTAATCTGGTCCTAGTAATTGCTACAGAGAGTACAACGTAAACAACGAATGTTCTTCTCCTTCATCAATTTCTGCATCTAGGCGTCGTAAATAAACAAAAACCAACTGCAAATTTAAAGGTAAGTCGTACTTTAATTTGTTAAATCTATGTCTCGTTTACATATACTATATAGCAGAGTGACGGTAATCCGAACTAACTGGGACCGAGGATGGTTTGGATTATCGATTTGTTCCGATTTCCAATTTTTATAATTTCGATTTGTATAGTTTTCATTTTTCCTTTAAAATTACATTAGGTGCTTTATAATTTTACACACCCCAAGCTTCCTTTTAGCGGATGAACACGAACCCATTATTTGCGTATATTGTTGGCACGAGACACTAAAGTCAACAGATCTCATCAACACATCAAATCAATAACAAAGACTCAGGACCAACACGGTGGGTCTCAGAATTTTAAAACAAACTCAAAACTACCGGCACACTGGAAGAATTGCTGTCGCGTCAACAAACATTCAGCTTGGAAGCCAGTGTGCAGTTGGTCACGAGGATCTTGCTGCGATAATACAATAACAAACGCAACGTGTAAAACTCATTGCGCCTATTTCTTTGGTAGTGGAATTCACGAACAAAAGTCTCCTTTAAACTTAGTTGACTTATGATATTGATTCTCAGGTTACAATTTACAATTCTCTCGTTTCTTCCTGTTTATTATCTGAATGTTTATACTACCTTGTATAGGTTTTTTATTATTTTTATTTCCAAATAATTTTATGAATAGGTTCGCAACTTAAGCTAAACCCAACTTTTGATACGTAATAACAAACTAAATCCAACATCCATTTTCTGCCTGACTTATTTTTCAGCCGCCGTAATAAACTTTGTAGTATCCAATCGGTTTTTCCGTTTACAATTGTTATATAATCTCTACAACTTCATCCTGGCTGATGCCATGTTTTTACGCCACACTAAACTTTTTATGTTCTCTTTTTTTGAATTCATAGTTATTCATTTTCCTCAACAAGTTACTCCTTATCTTCAGTCAAACTCATAAACTATGATTAGTTTTGTACATTTATTATTCGTAATACAAATAAATGAATACATTATTTTATATTTACAATTGTTAATATACTAGCCTCTAAGCCTGTCAAAAATTACGGGTGAAAGCAACGGTCTGGCGATTCATTTCTTTGCGGTTATCTAAATAAATAGAATTGTTGTTATGTAATGCACATAACCTTATATAGTAATGTTGTACATATTTCGTTCATAGTTTACACAGCGATGCAAATGGAACTTTTACTGAATTATAGATGTCAGAATTAGGAGACTAATGAAATTAAAAATAAATTAGTAATCCCAAAACCTTATGCCAAAGCGCGTAATATTGGTTTTATTCCTGGTCCAGGTGTCATTGAGCACGATAAATACGGAACTACTTCCATTCGTATGAAATAATAACTTTACTGACAAAGTGCTTACGAAAACGGCTTAAATTATTTATAAAACCAGATTCATTCAGATTTATTCTGTAAAAAAATTATCTCAGTTGTCATTCCGCCTCTGTCTGCATTTCGACATAACCACAACTTCTATTAATATTGCTGTTCAAAATTCATAGCTACTATTACTCGTGTACTAATACAGTCACTGTATTGCGATCTGAACTTGACCCACTGGAGATATATACACGTTTCTGGTATAGTGACACTAGTAATAAAAGCAACTAAAAAGTAATATATTAATTTAAAGGCAGCGTATACTTTTATTTCAGTGTTTTAGCAAATCATTCCTTCGAGTGTATTGTAACAGTGACTTAAAATATCTACATCGACTATAAATACTTTTTAAGCCCGTCAAAAATGATGTGTTGGACACAGTGTTTTAGCAATTTGTTTCTTCGTTAATTAAGTACAATTTTCATCAAATAACGCTGATAATCTTGTAAATGATTTAATGTAGATAGTTCATAGCTTACTGAAAACAACATTATCGTTGTACAGATAATATAATAAAAATCTACATCGAACGAATTTAAGAAGAAAAAGCAGTAATATATATATATATATATATATATATATATATATATATATATATATATATATATATATATCCTTTTCTTTTAGTGTGCTGGCAGCTCATTTACTCGTGGATGCTCAACAAAATAGAACTGTTATTAAATAACGTGCATAACCTATAGCAACATCTCCGGTCGTTGTTGGTTGGGCAGCGGTGGCAGTAAGCGTGACGTCAGAGTTTGACTGACATCGCTATGTCTCGACCAAGATTGACATTTTACAGGTAAAGATGGGCGTGATGTATGTCGCTACGAGGTGTTCGGAAAATTGCCTGACCGCTCTGTATTAGACCAAAGCGATGTAATTTTTTTTTCCCGGTCCCACGTTCCGCTATTTTTGGACCTCCGCTGTGGATGGGAAATCGTAAATTGGCAGTTTGTTCTGAGGGGAGGGTCGGATGCTATTAGGACAGTGGGTCAACGCAGCTGCAGAATAGCCGTGACTCAGGTGAGTGAAAATAAAATTAAACGGTAGAAAGTGCCGAGTCAGCGACGTGATCGAAACGTGCCGGCGCTATTACACGACTGGTAAGACACGACGCTCCTATTGGCCGGCCGCACAGCCTGTTGCGCTACGCTCCATGTACTACGTTATTTGCCCAACAAACTGTAGTACTATTATTATTAATTTTATCGCTTAGCCCACTAAGGAGCGCGTGGAATTATAAATTTGCATTGCCCTTCCTATTCTTCTTTCTGTTCTTATTTTCCCAAAACTCCTCATCCTTTCGCTGTGGGCTTGATGTCTCTCTTGTTTCCATGTATTTCTGAGTTTCAGATTTTTTGCTGTTGGGATCTTAGGTGCAAATTCATGTTAAGTGATTAATTATCTATAAATACTGCGTGCAAATGTCATTGGGGCCAGGTTGACTTCTGCGAGAACTTTATGGGTTTCCCTAATCCAGCGTGTTTTGTTAAGTCGGGGTGCGTTGACGATGTTGTTGAAAATCTTTTTTTAACTGCTTTACGTCTCTCAACAGCGAGGTCTTTAGAGACGGGAAAGGATGGGGGGCAAGGAATGGGAAGGAATTTGGCCATGGCCTTTTTGAAGGAAGCATCCGGGCATTTGCCTGGAGTGATTTGGGAAACCATGGAAAACCCAAATCTGGATGCCCGGACGGGGATTCGAACCGCCGTCCTCCCGAATGCGAGGCCAGAACGCTATCCGTTACACCACCACGCTCGGTTTGAAAATCTAGTCATCTATTCGTAGTATATTATTAATTATTAATATTAATTGCGATGGGGCTAATGCTCCGGTGGCAATTCCCCTAGTCATCTGATTACCCCTTTTTTAATTTTTTAAATTTTCTTTTATAATTGGAGTGTTTAAATTCCACCCCATTTACTTTTTGGATTTACAAACTTTAATTTTAAATTCCTAAAGCGTTATTGGGAAACTATTCACCAATTCATTTGGCAATTTGCAAACAGTAACTAAACTTTCTTCACTCTTACATTGATCACTAGCGTTAGTATCTTTATGACAAAAAAAAAAAAAAAAATAAATAGATAAAGATGCAGGAAAATATGACTATAAAATGGGTAAATATGACCTAAAAGTAACAAAATATGGCCAAAAATTCAAATTTACTTTATAACATGACATGCTCAGTTACACATCATTTATTTTGTCTATTAGTGTCACCATAATTTGCTTACGTGTATTCGCTGCATCATTGGGACATTAAATTTTAAATCGTTTTATTGAAGTCACTTTAATTTCAGATAATTTACATAACAGAACTCTTTCATCTGTGCTAAAATACTCCTTTCTAAATTCCCTTACGTAACTTCGCACTTTCAGAAAATTTTATCTTCGGCATGGCGATAGGTCTGATCACTTATCCAACGCAGATTTAACGATGACTGAGGATATTTCTTTGAGATATTGATTGAAGCTGATCTACACAGACGTGCTGCTGCTGCACTACCGAGATTAAAAGGTGGGCGGAACAGTACGTTTAGAGAGTGACAGAAATGTATAACTTTAATATTTGACTGTTGAATTCTGACCACAGTGAAAATTAGTTTTATTTTTTTCCCCATGTGATAGCAGAAGTACAGTTCTGTGAATAATTATCTTAATTTCTTCTCATATATATCTAGTGAATTCACGGTACTAGTTAAAAAGAAACTACCAGGTTTTTCCTCAAAATACGACCATATGACCACAAATATTATCGAAATGTGACCAAAACTAGGAAAATGGCCTGAATATACATTTATATGCTGTATAAATACATTTAAATACAATCAGAAATTTTGAATCAGTGTTTAACTCAGCATTTCGGCTCAAAAAGAAGGCAGGAAAAAAATATAACTTGTCCTAAAGATTTCGAACCTTAATGATCACCTACATTACCCGTTGACCCAGACATAGTGTCTGTCCCGGATGGAATTACTTTATGCCTCCAAGACATCTTTCTTGGGAAATTTAATTATGATGTTTTCCTCGAGATGTCCCTCGTAATGAGGCATGTATATATCACTGTGATGTATGTTTAATATCATGTTGCCAACGTTGTAAATAAAGGAAATATGAAGGAAGGGAGTGGGCGAAATATATACGGCGGTGACTAATTCAGGTCTACTCTTCCGAAAGACACATTATGCAGCCAAGCTCAATGTTCCCATCCGACGGCCGAATGACCATCAACAGTTTCGTATGTCTTAACACAATGAGACATCAATGCTTCCACTGCCAAGGCTTCGGGCATCAAGCTTCTGACTGTCTCAAGCAAGTGCGCTGCGTTCACTACGGAGGGAACTATAACAACTTGGTTTGCACATGTTCGCGTGACGCAATGCTGACGTGTGCAAACTGTGGTTCTGACCACGCCGCCAGTTATAGGGGATGCCCCATAAGAAGAAAGCTTCAAGCAGCCATCAGAAGCCGCCAACGCCAGTGCCAACCCAGTCACTCCAAACGAATGGTAAGACCGGAAGGACCTCAGAGATGGTAATCAAGCCACTTCAATAATCATCCGCCGACCAACTCAAATGACCAACACGGGCACTAATGCTGTAATCAAGAGCCAAGACGAGCAAATCAGCTGGGGGAAATCGTCGAGTTGTTAACACAACTGATTGCGGCAATGATCCCCAACTGACCAAATGAAAACAATTAGATATCGAAGGAATAAGAATATCAAAAGGGTTTTCACACAGACCGTAATCACTACGGTCAAAGCCTGTTTTCCCCAAAAGTGTACAGTTCGAGAAAGTAAAATCCATCACCTTCAGTGAAAGCACAAATAAAGCTACAAATCGTAGCGGGGCGGTATAATGCCGTTGAGGCAATGAGGGAAAAAAAATAATACGCAGTACTGAGAAGTTTTGGATTTAACCGGGATTTTTGTGTATTATCTGGTGATTAGGAATTGTGCACCACCACCACCTGCCGGGCTACTCCTGGTGAAGAAACTTTCTTCCAACACCAGGACTCGTACTACCTAGCCCCATGTTAGAGCCAGATACCATCACGGTGCCGCAGCCAACTAAGACAACGTGATGACCATAAAATTGAAGTTGTGGAAGTCAAAGATGATAATAGTATGAGAAAGCGGTAGCATTATAATAAACGTGGCGCCCCAATTTGATGATGAATTCTTATGTAACTCGACGAAACAAATCGAAAGTAAAGAATACTTTTTTTTGATATCTCGCTTAGTTCTCGCATGTTAAAAGTCAGTTAGATGTATAGTTCTTGTCATTTCGTGACGTTTTTCTTCTGCTCCAGGCCGTATTTAAACGTAATCACTACCACTATACAGAAAATTGTCCAGCGTGTAATTCCTTGTGGGTTTGATGAAATTTTTTCTAGTCCAGGTTGCATTCAACCTAACTTCCCTAATTTGGATAAACGATATCTCGTGAAATAAGCAAGATATCAAATATATATATATACATTTATTCCTTACCTAAGACTCTATTATTAAACTGCGGCGCCACGATTATCATAGAATCCAAGAGGGAACTGTAATTAATATATTCAAGTAAAGTCATATGAACATGAAGAGAGGTGAAAGGTAACTGTTAAGTTGTGAATTTGCTATAAACCATTTGAACTTTATTCATGAGATAATTTATTCAACTGTGGGAACAGATCCAGATTCAAATATATAGATAGTAAGACCAATAGAAGCAATTCGACACTGCAAAAAAAGGGAAGATAAATTTAATTATTTTATAATACTTGGATTGTAAGGATTAAGGTCGCAGTTACGAATATAAATTCAGGGTGTTGAGGAATGAAAGGATAATCCGGCAACCGAAAATAGGTAACCCCATTTCCTACTATATGACAAAATTTTATTTTAGTAATAGCATCACGATTTTAGAAATATTGATTTTTTAATATTTTTTTGAGACATGTGACTTTGTAATGAATTAAAAGGTACAGTGCCATTAGGCACTAAGTGATCCCACGGTGTGTGTGAATATTGCCGATGCGTCGTGTCAACGAACAGAAACGTGACGGAACTAAAGCGTCCCGATTTACACGCACCTTGGGGGGTGCTGACAACGTCCTTCTCAACGTGGACATAAAGCGGATTTATAACCCCCATAAATAACTGAGACCCGCTTTCTATTTTCGCACGTTTCGGAAAGTTCCCGCCGAAAACTGGCGCGGACTAGCAAAAATAAACCTTAGTGACGTTTCCTAGTAAATGAGTGCTTTATGAGAGTAGGGGAAGACGATCCAGCCAATAGAGAAGCCGCCTCAATTTATTGCCGTGTTGGTGTTTTTTCTTGTCTGTTCTGGGGCCAATGTGACGCTGTTCCTTTGGCGCGGATTGCGGTGATTCGCCAAGAGCCGGACCCGACATCGCGTTACGAGAAGTGCAGAGTCTTGCTCGGAGGAGAAGGACGGACGACGAGGGACTCTGGTTCTGATCTTCATCGAGTACAGCCGTTCAACGACGCCGGAGCTGGGGACACTGCATTCACGCGGTGCGGTCGAGGAAGCTGGACGACCTCCTAATGTGGTGCGGGTCTTGCCTGGTCGCTGACCTGGGCTGTGAACAATGGTAAAAGCTACGGCCCGGACGGAAGCTCATGCAATCGTTCCACCCAGTAATGACCCTGAGATTTTGTAATGACCCTGAGATTTTGCAATGACCCTGAGATTTTGCTCTAACTGTTTGATATTCAATGATATGTAATTGTTAACCTCAGAATAAAAACAAACTTCATGTTTGACTAATTTCACAATAATAAATTTTACACCCAATTTTCAATTTTCCTATTCATTACAATAATATTTCATGTGATAAGCTGAAGATTAAGTATGATTTTTGATATTCCAAATTGATAATTTTGCTAATGATAAAACAGTATGACCCAAAAGTAAACGTCCGCAAGGTAGACGTTACAACATGGCACCCTAAACGTGGAGCTTTCGAAATATGAATGATTGCAAGAGTTTCTATGAAGCATTGATATTAAATAAATGATGAAATTTTATTTCAGTGGAAACGAGATGAGCCAGCAGAAAATTTTATTTTATGTTATATGTCATATGTTAATGCTATGCCATTGAATTATTTTATTTTAGTTCTGCAACGGAGATGGATGCAGTTTGAAAATCATAGTATGTGATGTATTGTGTTGATTCATGTTGAAATCAACGTTGAAAAATGATTTTGTTTGTCAATGGTGGAAATATGATGTGATGATTGTCTTTCATTCGATATGTTGTTGTGTTGTTGAAATATGATTTTGGTTTCCTTTCGATTGTGATGTGGTTTTGTCGAATTTTGGTAGTGAATGGTAATGGATCTGTTGAGACGATTTCTCGAGACTGGTGTGTAATGGTAAGATTGTTCCGTCGATTCAGCGTTGAAAAATGGCATGTTTGATTTTTGAATGTCTTCTGGGACGGCTATTACTTTTTATCTTTTTTCGTATCTTGCTTATTCGTGTTTTATGTGTGCTGACGTGTCGACAGAATATTCATTGTGATTTACCTGTGGTATCGGGAGTAAAATTACGTTTGCTGGAAATCATATGTCACGAGAAGTGTTACTGCACGTATGTGTTTTTAAGTTGATGGTTGATTTTAAATTAAAGCGGGCTGACATCTATTTTTGGTTTGATTTCTTTCCATATGATCACTAAGATCTCGCGTTATGCTGAAATTTTTTCTAATTGTTTTTTTAAAACAAATTCAAGGACTATTAATACGTGATTTATGTGCGCAAAGGTAAGTTCAGTGATTGAATTTTTAATGTCTTGTGGGGATATGCGGAGGCTGGTCTCAGTTCATTTTCTTTGATACCGTTGTGTGATCGAAATTTCTATTGATTCTGATGATCCAGTTGCTTGTTCAAGTTGTCTATTTTATTTTCCTTGTGGTATTCGCGGAGTGTTCGTGGAGATTGAATTACGGGGGGCCGTAAAGATAATTTAAAGGGAGGTTTGACTAACTTTTATGGCGGAAACGATTCTCTAACTTAACACTGCTTTCAAATGCGATTGCTAAAAGTTGAATTGAATGCTGCTCCGGAGTGGAAAGTTAATTAAAATGGCACAAAGTTTGAATCAAACGGAGTTAGGAAATCTTGACGTAGCGATGGAAGGAAATAACGCGAATTTGATAGATAACTC
Source organism: Vandiemenella viatica (assembly GCA_031002005.1). Classification (NCBI taxonomy): domain Eukaryota; kingdom Metazoa; phylum Arthropoda; class Insecta; order Orthoptera; family Morabidae; genus Vandiemenella; species Vandiemenella viatica. Next base: position 83,513,741 of record CM061918.1, read on the forward strand.
CGCGATCGTGAATTTTGAACAAACTCCTAGTGAAGCGGATAGTATAGTTTGCGCTCCAATTAGTGATTCCCGGGACGAAACAGTGAACCCATTGCAAAGCAAGCAGGACGTAATTCTAGCGCCTCCGCTAAATGATTTAGGTATTTCCCAGATTTTGGGGATGTACAACACATGAATGAGAACCTCACTGCCCAAATGAACGAAAAATTTACTGCCCAAAGAACGCAAATAAACCAAATGAACGAAAAATTTGCTGCTATTAGCGACCAGCATGAAAAATCCACAGCGGAAATGAACGAAACGTTTACTGCCCAAATAACGGGAGTGAATGAAAACGTCACTGCCCAAATGAACGAAAAGTTTACTGCTATTAGCGACCAGCATGAAAAATCCACAGCGGAAATGAATGAAACGTTTGCGGCCCATAGAGCGGAAATGAATGAAAAACTTACTGCTCTTAGCGACCAGCAAGAAAAATCCAAAGAGCAAATGAACGAAATAAATGAAAAAATTGACACAAAGCTAGATGATTTCGGGAATAAACAGGTTGAAATAATGGAACAATTTAAAGGAGATTTGCGGAAAGAAGTATCGGAAATGGTTAATGGCCGGGTCGAGACATTACAATCCTCTGTAATGAGTGAAGTAAAGATTCTCAAGATGGAATCACAAGCAAGAATCAAAGGACAAGAAAGGCTGGAAAAGATCAGCAAAGGCATTGAAGAGAACTTGTGTGAAACAAACAAAAAATTAGGGGACTTGACCAATAGCACAGAAGAACGGGCGATAGCGATCGAAACGCAAATGAGTAAAATTCACGCCGAGGTCGACAGGAATACGGATACGTGTGAAAAACGGAAACGGGATATGGAAAAGGCAATTGGGGAATGCAAGAAAAATCATTCTTCCCTCAGAGAAGATGTGCGGAGCATCCAGGAAGAGGTTACCGCTTTAAGTAATCGCACAATAGAGCCAGGCAGAAAATTGGTTGAAACTGAGAGGAAACAGGAAGACCGCGTGTGTGAAGATAACAGTTTTGCATTATCAATTACCGAATCTACAAAGATCAGGATGGTTGAGGAAATCAAGTCCATCAGGCAACAGCTATGCGCTATCGCACCCAAACCAGGAAAAAGGAAAATCATAAAAATGAAACCAAGATTATATGTATATGGTGAAAGAGGATATTTGAAATATGTAAAATTTTTGCAAGTGCAAGGAACATTTGCCGTGAGGCCAGAAGATCTGGATACTTTGCATCTCCGACGGAACTGTAAATGTTACGATACACTCCAGGTAGAACATCGCAGGGGGTCTGTCCTAACGATCCAACAGGCCTTTCACAGAGAGCTAAAAGGAATTCCCGAGACGACTGCAGTGCCAGAACATATGTTTCACCAGAATGTTTGTGTAGACATAGAGACAAGTGACCAACAAAACCGTAACAGATCGTTGATCGTCGATGAACAGATATGTTTGATGCATCGAATGATTTTTAGTATCGATGTGCGTGAGAGTACAAATTTTGATTGCGAAAAATGGATTCAAAGATTACATGGCCGTTTAAAATATTAAAAAGATGACGGAGACATTTTTGAAATACCAGATTTATGTAAATGACCGTGCAAGATTTTGGTTTAAGTTTGTTGTAAGTGAAATGTAAATGCAGTACAGACGACGTAGTTTTAAAATTTGTATTGCTAACTAAGGAAATGCATCAGAATCCGTAGAGGTAATTTTAAATTGATAAGGTAAAGATATTTTAGTCTAAGAATGACATTTTTAGTTTGTTTGTAGAAAACATTTCAAACCTATGACGAGCGGCAACAATAATAATACAACCCTAGAGTGAAAAATGAAACGTTGATTGTTTATTAATATAAACCTTCCATACGCAGCAAAAGCTATTATAAAAATAATAATAATAATCCTCAGAGAAATTGTTAGAAGTGAAAGATCAGTGTTTGATTACGGTTTCAATTCGAGACGGGTTTGCCAAAATAGTCGCGACGATTGTAAAATCATTAATATTCCGTGTCATTGAGTTGTGGATTAAAATTGGTTGGAGTTTGACCTTTGAGAAGAATAAATATTAGCAGTGTGTTGATGTGTTAAAATATTAAGAGCAGAAAGAAATGACGTGTTCACGATAGCGCAGAGTAGATAAAGTTCGTTAAATGTAGATCAAGAAATGATCGTCTATGAAGAGTTTATATAAATGAAACAAAAATATTGCGGACCGTGAAACCGAAGAAGGTATAGGCCAATATTATTGTAATGACGAAAAAAGTCGTCAGTTGGAGTTTAGAGGATGACAGATAGTCATCGAACTTAATAGCCGAAGCTAGAATGAACATGTACTTAATAAAATGTGAGTAGGGATTGTTCCAACACGCTAATAATTTTAAGAAGAGGAAATTCGAAACCATGAATAGATGAAACACTAATGACACGAAGTTATTTGAAGAGAAATGTCTAAGGACGTAATCGTTTGTTGATTAAAAATAAAGTGTTAGGTGAACTATGATACGATAAGAAACAAGAAATACTGATGAAACCGCGATGAAAATAAATTACTGCGTATAGAATCAGAGGATATGTTGTAAAACAATAAATTTCCGAATACAGGGAAGAAGATTTAATTAAGAAGTATGAAAATGATGGTTGCCGCTAGAAATATGTCATTACCTTTAAGTCTATGGTTACAAGGGCTTATAAAAAGTAGTAGTAAAAATTAACAATACGAAATAATCACAGGAAATAGTATCTAATCACCTATGTGAATAAACCTATCAGTGCGGAAGATGTTGAGGATTAAATATAATTTTTAATCTTATTGAATAAGAGATTTGAAGAGATCGTTTGACAGGAACGGTAAATTTAATAAGTCAAACTTAGCGAATATAGCCGGAACCGAGCGGCAGACAGCTGTAATCTTTTGTCCAAAAGCCACAAAGGGAGACGACCCTGCGCGCAGTCGAGAACCAGTGTCTGCTACCTGCTAGCCTTAGAAAGTGAAAGCGTTCGCAGAATCGCAGTGGGGTTTGTTTACTCGAGTCAGCTGGCCTTTCAAATATGACCAGAGACACTGTTAATGCCTCTGATGTTATGGAAAACATTCAATAAAATAGTATCTGTATTTATATTAAATAATTGAAAAAAAAAGAAACCAGTCTGGGAAATTATTTCAACAGAGGTTGTTAAAAAAGGGAGGCTGTAATAAAATTTTGTAATTAATACAAGCATTAGGATTTAAAATGCTAGTATTTAAAAGGCTAGTTCATGTCATGTATTGATTTGACAAATATAACTGTTAGGATACTTTTGTGATGAAAAAGTGAATTAATAAGTAATTATAAGAATAATTGTTAAAAAAATTATAGATAATAAATAATTTTGCATATTATAATAATAAAATGATGTAATTTTATTTTAATTGAATATTTTTTTTAAAAAAAGGGCAATCTAAGAAAGATTTAAATTAGTTGTATAGAGAATGATATATGTCACATGCTACTCATAAGATATGTAATATGTAGTTATAAGACATGCTGGATTGTCTCGCGAGTTCACTGAGGAATCAAGTAGGGCACAAGAGTAATTCGTGAAGTACAAAGCTATCACATGTTGTATTAAAATAGGGAACTGAAGATGGGTATATCTTAAGAAGTTTGGTAATGTAACTATTAACAAAGATCACAAACAGTTAGAGAATATTAGAACGAACTAATCTCACTCACAAGGAACATTAACCCAATGACCAGAAATAAGTGAAGTTATAGTGAAAAACTGAATTGAAAATTATCCCATAGAATAATTTTCAATTGTACGGGCGATGGGGTAGTTGTAATGAATTAAAAGGTACAGTGCCATTAGGCACTAAGTGATCCCACGGTGTGTGTGAATATTGCCGATGCGTCGTGTCAACGAACAGAAACGTGACGGAACTAAAGCGTCCCGATTTACACGCACCTTGGGGGGTGCTGACAACGTCCCATTCTCAACGTGGACATAAAGCGGATTTATAACCCCCATAAATAACTGAGACCCGCTTTCTATTTTCGCACGTTTCGGAAAGTTCCCGCCGAAAAACTGGCGCGGACTAGCAAAAATAAACCTTAGTGACGTTTCCTAGTAAATGAGTGCTTATGAGAGTAGGGGAAGACGATCCAGCCAATAGAGAAGCCGCCTCAATTTATTGCCGTGTTGGTGTTTTTTCTTGTCTGTTCTGGGGCCAATGTGACGCTGTTCCTTTGGCGCGGATTGCGGTGATTCGCCAAGAGCCGGACCCGACATCGCATTACGACAAGTACAGAGTCTTGCTCGGAGGAGAAGGACGGACGACGAGGGACTCTGGTTCTGATCTTCATCGAGTACAGCCGTTCAACGACGCCGGAGCTGGGGACACTGCATTCACGCGGTGCGGTCGAGGAAGCTGGACGACCTCATGTGGTGCGGGTCTTGCCTGGTCGCTGACCTGGGCTGTGAACAATGGTAAAAGCTACGGCCCGGACGGAAGCTCATGCAATCGTTCCACCCAGTAATGACCCTGAGATTTTGTAATGACCCTGAGATTTTGCAATGACCCTGAGATTTTGCTCTAACTGTTTGATATTCAATGATATGTAATTGTTAACCTCAGAATAAAAACAAACTTCATGTTTGACTAATTTCACAATAATAAATTGTACACCCAATTTTCAATTTTCCTATTCATTACAATAATATTTCATGTGATAAGCTGAAGATTAAGTATGATTTTTGATATTCCAAATTGATAATTTTGCTAATGATAAAACAGTATGACCCAAAAGTAAACGTCCGCAAGGTAGACGTTACACCTTGTTCATTTATTCCATGCTATTTCTACAAATTAAGAATTTTTGAACCCAGTTTTTTTTTTAATTTACTCAAGGATGTTTGAGATAACGCGCTGGTACCCAGATAGCAATTTCAACAAGAATGTAGATTTATACGAATTCACTGTCCAAATGTCCGAAACAATGAAAAAATACTTGCACGGCAACTTCAATTCGATAGACCAAAATACCAACCTTCGTGCTTTAGAACTACCATAGAAACATAATTTTAAAAGGAATGTTAAACAATTATACCATTTTAAAATTGGCAATAACAAAGCAATTTTTTAATGTGGTCGGCATGATCTCCTTAAGACATTTCTTTTTTACACCACAGGTTTCTCAAAGTCAGCAGTTTTGGCAAATTTGTATACAAATTTACATATGATTCTTAAAAGTTTTTTTTTTTTTAAGTTTTAAGAAAAAAAGAAAGTGACTCAAACAGCCTGATTAAATTTAAAAAAAAAAATGGTTCAAAAAGTCTTAATGTGTAGAAATTGAATGGAATAAACTGAAAAAAGTCACATGTTTCGGAAATATTTTTAAAAGATCATTATCTCGAAAATAGCGAGACTTTTACTAAAATAAAATTTTGTGATATAGTTGCACAGATGTGAACTATCAGCGGTTGCAGGATTACGCTTTCATACCTGGACACCCCTGCGTATATACTGGTACGATGGAAAACCCTTACAAGTTATACAGTCAAACCCTCAAATTTGTACCAGACAATTCATAAAATCATGATTTACTAGCCACAGGGACTTACTAGATTGGACCACATCGGGAATGATAACGTTCGGGCGACATTTGGTGTGGTTCCAATCCCCGAAAAAAGTGCGTGAGAGGAATGTCTGCGATGGTGCGGCCATGTCCTGCAGAGCAACAACTCTTCAAGTTGCGAGAAATTGACTGGAAAAAAAGAGCAGGTGATTCCGTTTTCAAGAAAGGCGATCGGAGAGATCCTAGGAATTATCGACCCATATCTCTAACATCTGTCTGCAGTAGAATTCTGGAGCATGTCATATGCTCTAACGTTATGAAGTTTCTGGATGAAAACGAGTTACTTACAGCAAACCAACAGGGATTTCGTAAGAACCGTTAGTGTGAAACGCAACTGGCTCTATTTTCGCATGACGTAATGAAGGTTATCGATGCAGGATCACAAGTTGATGCTATTTTCTTGGATTTCCAGAAGGCTTTTGACTCTGTACCACATAACCGACTTTTGGCGAAGATTCGAGCGTACGGTATATCTGATCAGATCTGCGAATGAATACGCGATTTTCTAACTGGTCGGTCGCAGTATGTCGTTGTTGACGGGGAAGCCTCTTCGAAGCTAGATGTTACTTCGGGCGTTCCTCAAGGAAGTGTAATAGGACCACTTCTTTTCTTAATTTTTATAAACGATCTCGGTGACAACGTTAATTGCAGGATGCGATTTTTTGTTGATGATGCACTTATTTATAGAGAAGTGGTGTGCTCTGACGATTGCTTAGAAATACAGCGCGATCTGGATGTTATTTCGGAATGGTGCCGTAAATGGCAGCTTACACTTAACTGTAAAAAGTGCAAGTCAATGCAAATAAGTAATAAAAAGACCCCGTTTGCTCACGAGTACAAAGTTAACAATTCAGTTGTTGACACGGTCGATTCCCTGAAGTATCTAGGCGTAACAGTACAAAGCAACATGAAATGGGACTTGCACATAACTTCCGTCGTAGGCAAAGCTAATTCTAAACTACGTTTTATAGGTCGTATTTTGAGAAGCTGCAATGCTCATACAAAGGAAATAGCGTACAAACACTAGTGCGTCCGCATTTGGAATACTGTTGTAGAATTTGGGATCCGTATCGCAAGGGATTGATTGACTCGTTAGAGAAAGTACAGAGGAGAGCCGCTCGATTCGTGACCGCTAGTTACAGTCCTTATGTATGTATCACAGAGCTGATACGTGGGTTGGGCTGGGATTGTTTGGCGGATAGACGACGTCGTTTTCGTTTAAATTTGTTGGAGAATATGCGAAAATCTCTAATTTACGAGTGCAACGAAATACTTCTTCCGCCAACCTATTTAGGTCGCAATGACAGAAGGGATAAGATTCGAGAGATAAGATGCCGTACTGATACATTTATGTATTCTTTCTTTCCTCGTTCTGTTCGGGATTGGAATACTCTAAAATAGGATTGGTGCTTAGCACCCTCTGCCACCCACAGTAATTGTGAATTTCAGAGTATAGATGTAGATGTAGATGTAGATGTAGAACAGCACTTGATATAAGTCCTGATGATCGAAGACCATGAGGACCTAAGAAACGCTGGCTCAATACCTAGCAAGGGGCGACTAGTGAATTCCTCACATGAAGATGCACAAGATCGTCTTTTATGGAAAAAAAAGTCCACGACTATGCAATTCGGGATAAATGCTGGGAAGAAGAAGATGCTCGTGGGATTGGTCAGGAGGTTCTTTTCTTCATTCCTCGGTTCCACGCAATTTCGTCTCTCAGTCGGTTTGCTATCGCAGAATCTAACGAAGGCAGTGGAACTAATTAAGGTGCTTTCTGCTTAGCAGCGCGCGAAGCGATTAACAAGAGATGTTCATTATTGGAAGACGTTTCACACCCCACGGCAAACACAGTTGTCAGTCACACAGCAAAGACAATGGAGAATGGTTACTCTTTCGGTTCAGCAAATCTTCCTTTCTCAGACGCTGACAACAATATCCGGAAACAGGCTTCGAATTTTAAGTGGCTAGCAGAAATTACACTGGTAATCTTCGCCTGAAATTATATGATGCGGATGGAACTATTTTGTAGCGCTTAATTGTAAGACAACCCACTGATCAAAGATATCGTATGACGTATTTTTTGTACGTGATCCTAAATACAGTGTGCTGAAATCTGTGTTCCAGTTTTAATCTTTTTACTGCATCTATTCTTACTGTACTACGCAATTATAAGAGTAGTTGGCTTAGAACAAAAGTATTTTCAAAATAATAGTTATTTTGATTGTTACGCAAGAATCGCTTTCAAAGACTTTGGATAATTGCAATATATCCGTCACCCATAGTTAGAGTTACATATTTATAAAAAATTAACTTTTATTTCAACAGTTACATGAATAGGCCTACCGTTCATTCGTTATGTACAACGATGCTGGTAGTATTATCAAGAATACAGTAAATGACATCCGTCCTCAGCAGTCGTTTTCAAGTTTGGTAAAAAAATATCAATTACTTAGACAGATATTCACTTTATGTTAGCGCGATATTCCTTTATATTCTTCCGAAGATGTTACTAAACAATCTCTCAAATCTAAATCTACATAAATGAGAAAGTTTGGATACATGTTTGGATGTACTGTCGGCCTGAATCAAGCCTTAATTTGGCACGAAGTTAGTAAATTGTGTGCGAAGTGACATACGGCAGTTTTATCCCACAAAAACGAATTGTTCCTTTAGAAATTGTCACTATAAATTCACAAACTCCAAAGACTTTCCTACTTCGTATAAAGCAGTGCCACGTTTACTCTTTGCTTTTTACGTATATCATTTTCAGAAATATAAACAATAAGTTTCTGATATATGCATCTGTGTGTTTAGTTTGAAAGCGCTAAACCGAATACACTTGACAAATTATAGTTAGAAGTAGGAAATATAGGTCTGTACTTAACCTTCATTATTATTTATTTTTTAAAAAACCATGCTGTCGGTAAGTTCACGAAGAGATTTCTTCGGTTGCTTACATGAAATGGTATAACACCTCAGGTATCACACAGTAATTTCGTTCGTAATATGTGCATCATAATGTACGCGAAAAATCAAAGCTTGAAAAAAAAGTACAATACTAAGAGTATACCATCATAATATTTGGTTCACTAAAAGTGACAAAATGGTCGCGTGTGAAACGTTTTTGTACGCTCATGACATACTATTATATGTAACGGTTTCGATTCCACCTCGGTTCAATTTATTGCCTGTGTGTTCTTTTTTTTCTGCTATTCACTCTCTGTATCATTACAAATTATTTTTACCAACATTTAAGGGGTGTAACGTAGACTAGCCTCCTCGTGGTACACCCTGGGCAACGTGCTTTCACGGCTAAATAGTCTACACAGTCGGCCTGCCAGACAATACTACAGGATCTCCTTGGCAACCAGAGCACAGTAATGTCACCTAACGGTTCTTATCAGAATCAAAAGGCCAAGAACCCTTGGGCTCTTCACTAAGGGTTTGCCAACTTAACATGGAAGGAATAAGCCGATCAAAAAGCGACCAAAATTTAAAACTTAACCTTTTTTTTTTTTTGTAGTAATCATTTCAAATAGTAGCCTATGGTAACAACAAAACACTGTTTTTCAATTAAGTGTTCAATATTCAGCAAATAACTATTAAACCCTTCACTTAAAGCGAATGTATTCAATGGTCTAAGGTAGAAAATGTTTGTTTCAAGAAGCCATATTAGGAGTAGTTTACATAGTAATACACGTCGTCACTAATACTGCTCTTACGAAATCAGCTTATTTATTACTAATAATAACTAAACTCATGTTGCCTCATGCTATAACAAGAACATTCTGGTACGGGCAGCTTTTCAACGTAGCCACTATCTCCGCTAATAGTGCCACTACAAAATCAAACGATACGAACACTGCTTAATACATTAAACGCATCGGAACTAATTTCGATTATAATTTAAAATTAAAATTCGTAAAATGGGAAAGTAGGTGGGTGGTGAAACTCCCCTAATATATCGAATACGAAATGGGAAAATAGGTATATGGGGAAAATTACACTGGAGATTTGCTCCGTTACAATTAAATTAATTTTTTTTTAAAAAAGTTATTGGTTTCCCCTGCAGTTTGTTTTTAAAACGTGATCACATAAAAAAAATTATTATGTTCAAAGATATCAAGCCATCTTCAGCTTTTTCTCTGCATTCATAAGCACAGCATTGTATCTGCAGATAAGCAATTACTGATGACAAACAGTAAATAAACAAACAACCAGCAAGTCATCCAAAAAACAGACACCTCCTAACAATTTTATAAAACTACTAACTTAGTCCACAATCCGAAGGTTGATAGGATTCTCCCTAAGGGAGTAACACTAAGCCATTGTATCAGTAGGTACGGCGACCATTTCCTTTCCTCTGGGACCTATAGTTTAACGTGGAATCCGAACCACCGGAACGACCTGGCGTAGTTCATATGATCAAAAACAACTAGTTAAAAATTCTGGTTCCCGCTGGAAATTAAATCAGGAACCAGCACTTCTAAAAGCAAGTGCCTTGACCACTAATCTACCAGACACTTCAACAGTTTCATAACGTTCTCCATATCTGCCTCTAGGTTACGTTTCTGGGACGGCAATGCTGTCCTATTTCCATGCGGGTTACAACAGCTAGGTCACTAGACCGCCAAGGCCTGCATTCGAGTTTCGTGCTAGTCTCTGATGCAACAGCCTACGAATGCGTGATGAGTGAAAACTGTATCATTCGATCGGTTAGCTCTACATCTGACAACCTTTATGATTTTCAGGATATCGTTTCTACACTATCGATAGCAAAGTTTCCTCGTATCATCGAATTCTAAGCCATGTTGTGATGAGGTATCTTTTTGCCTTCATACCTAACCAAAATCGATACATAAGATATAACTTTAAAGAATAAGTTTTACCACTTTGGTATCATCGCTAGTTAAAGAAGGATTTTTTTTTAAAAATTCAACCTGTGAAATAGCAAAATTATGAACGATGAAGGTAATTGGTATGCAGCAGTTTGGAGTCCAGTTGCTAGGTTTCGCTGAGCTCGATAAGGAGTGATTCCTATTAACACTAGATAGCAGCACCAGACGTCGAAATTTTCTCACGGACTCTGATCGCATTAACGCTAGATATTTCAGTTGACAGATATACAATTGCTATAAAATGAGACTATAGAGCAAGGCTTCTTGGCTTTGCTGTTGTAGATAATGAGTGATCCAAGACCGCTAGATAGAAGCACGACACACCACAGAGATATGGGTGTGTGTTTTCTAGAGTTAGGAGCTTTTTGGATACTTTTGTTTCTGTTAGGGAAACGTTTCATTATTTGTAACTGATTCGTTAGACATTGTAAGTGTTTTGGTATATAAGTGAGAGCCGGGAAAAGTGGTCATGCGGGGCAAAGTGGCCATGGGGGTTTTTGGGACCAAGGGATGGTGCCATCACTCGGGAAAAATCATAACTATAGCATCTTAATGCCTTCTGTTACCTTGAGAATCCAAACACGGTTAGCGTATCATCTCTGGAAGTTATTAGAATGTTGTGCAATACAGTTAGAATTAGAAAACAAATATCGTTATAGTGCTGACAGTTTATAGGGCTCCCACAGGAGACTTCAGTAAATTTTGTAATAAACTTGAGGCATTTCTAATAAACTTTTCACGTACTAAAAGGGAAATTATCCTCTGTGGAGACTTCAACATAAGTTTTGCTGTAGAATGTAACCAGACAGATTATCTTCTAGGAATGCTTAGATCATTCAATCTCTATCAAACTGTAAATTTCCCAACTAGAACACAAAAAGATAGTAGTACCATTATTGATAACATTTTTGTAGAGCACAATAAATTAGAAATACATGAAACAGTTCCAATGGAAAATGGTTTGTCAGACAATAATGCTCAAATAAATACTTTGGATGTTTTGGGAAATGAAAATAACAAAAAGAGAGGATTTGTCAGAGTTAGGCCATTAAAGGACAAGTCAATAAAAATATTAAATGATGAACTTCTCAATGATGACTGGAGCACTGTTTATAAATTAAAAGCGGTAAATAATAAATTCAATTACTTTCACCAAAGGTTTTTAGAAATATACAAAAGGTGTCTCCCTACAAAAACTAGCTCCAATTGGTCAAAAACGAGTAAACAAAAATTGGGTTACAGTTGGTATTAAAACATCTTGCAGACATAAAAGGGAATTGTATGTAAAAGTTAGGAATACTGATAATATGTTTCTCAGACAACATTACAAAACTTACTGTAGAATTTTAACCAAAGTAATAAAAGAAGCTAAACGTTTGGCCATAAACGATGAGATTAGTAGTTCAGATAAAAAGTGTCTGGAACATTATTAAAAGAGAAACAACTGTATCATACCTTGAACATAAACCTATATCTATAAGCATTAATGATAAACTTGTAAATGACCCCTCTTATGTAGGAAGTGCTTTCTATAACTACTTCTTAACAGTTGCTGAAAAATTAAAGAAAAATATATTGGGAATATGGATGCTATAGCAATACTTAAATCCTTCTCACCAAAAACAGCACCTATGTCTCTATTTCCCACCAGTCAAAATGAAATTGAAAAAATTATTAAAACCCTCAAAAATAAAAAGTCATTTGGCTATGATGAGGTTTCAACCCATGTAGTAAAACAATGTAGCACCAGCATTAGTAGAGTTATTAGTCATATTTGTAATAGTTCTTTTTGATTCACTGAAGAAGTCAATAATCAAACCGCTTTATAAAAAGGGTGACCTCAAAGATTGAAAATTACAGACCGATATCACTTCTACCAGCATTTTCAAAAATCTTTGAAAAAGCAATGTACAGAAGGGTGTATGCACATCTACAAAAGAATGACCTACTCAGTAAAGTACAGTTTAGTTTTAGACAAGGCGTTTCAACAGATTCAGCAATTTTTGCTTTTGTAAACAACAAACTGGAATCAATGCATAAAAAATTAAATTCCCTAGGTATATTCTGTGATCTTGCTAAGGCTTTTGACTGTGTTGATCATGAGATTCTACTAGGTAAATTAGACCACTATGGAGTTAGTGGTAAGCCAGGACTTTGGTTTAAATCATACCTGGAAAATAGAAAGCAATGTGTATCACTGAAAGATGCTAATACAGGAGATGTTATAAACTCAGAATGAGGTACAGTTAAATGTGGTGTGCCTCAGGGTTCAATTCTTGGCCCTCTGCTGTTCTTAATCTATATAAATGATCTCCCACATGTACTAGGTGATAATGAACACATGGTGCACTTTGCAGATGATACTAGCATATCCTTGAAAGACCCATCAGCACAAAACCTCGAAAACACAGCAAATGATGTTATAAAGAAAATTAACAGGTGGTTTAATGCCAACAAACTAATACTTAATGTAGAAAAAGACACAGTTACTTCAGTTTGTTACAAAAAATAAAACAAAGGACAGCTATAATGTGATATCAGAAGTAAAAGCAATCAATGAAAGCAGTTACACAAAATTCCTGGGTGTATATATAGATAACAAACTGAACTGGAAACAGCACATTCAACAACTTCTTAAAAAACTGAATTCTTCAATATTTTCACTGAGGGTAATATCTAGAATAGCTAATATAGAAACCAGAAAGTTAGTATATTTTGCATATTTTCATTCCCTGCTCACTTATGGCATCTCATTCTGGGGAAACTCGTCACAAGCACACAGGGTATTTAAATTGCAAAAGCGTGCTATAAGAACTATTTGTGGAGCAATCCCACAGACGTCGTGCAGAAATCTATTTAAAGACCTGGGTTTACTAACAGTATGTATACTCCGTACTATCATTTGTAGTGGAAAATCCTGAACACTTCAATCTTAATGCTGACATATATAGCCAATAAATATAATATTCACAAGGATTACAAATCACTGTCAATTGTACAGAAAGGGTTAACATTTACTGGAGGTTCCTTATTCAATGTATTACCAACAGAAATTAAATGTTATCTACAAAAACCCAACTACTTTAAGTCCAAACTGAAAGAGTTTCTACTTCAGAACCCATTTTACTCTGTGAAAGAATTTTCTTCTTCGAATTTGGTAACTAAGAATGACTGATAAAATAGTATATAAGGTGTATGGAAGGGGAAGGTGACAAAATTATCCACAATTACTAAAATGATATATGGTTTTTCTTTCTGTTGAAACTTTTGACAAATGAACTAATTACACTGTTTACAAAATTTCACTCATATTTAGTAACTAACATGGGATAGCATGCACTCAAAAACTGCTGTGAAAAATTATCATACTAACAGGTTTTTAAGTAATTGAGTGCTTGAGTGCTTATGAGTTGTTGGTAATATAATTGATATTGCTAATACGTGTGTGTACTGTTCCACATAAATAGCAACTAACATAATATAATATGTAGTCACAAATTACAGTGCAACTTATCATGGTAAGTGGTTGGTAAGAAAATAACTGGATATTAGATGCTGGTAACAAGTGTATACACTGTTCCACATAATAAGTATTAATTAACTCAGGATTGTATTTGTAGATTACAGGAGATATTGGTTATACTAATGGGTTGTTGCTAACTTGTTGTCAATACATAATAATATTATCAATTATATAGTAATATTGACATTACTAATAAGTGTATGTACTGTTCCACATCCCCGAGATTATTCTCACATGGGATCAAAGTGAACATATCTATCTATCTATCTATTAGAATATTTGTGGTTTTTGATGACCCTGATGTTTGGTGAGTGGTCAGTTCATGAATTTATTTCTAAGAAATCAGGTAACTTTTGCAAGAGTGATGTTTTGCTGTAAGTTCCTTATTTGGTGATCATTATTGTTTCTTTGCATTGTTAAGATAGAATGACGTTTCTGTAATGGCGCCGAACCGGGCAAAGTGGCCACCCGCTGGTAGCCGTGGCCTCTGTCTGCTGCACACGGATTATCATATGAAGCTGAATTGAGTATATTGATAATCAAAAAACAAAAGAAATTAAATTGACTCTATTTTGTGGTGGTATTTAAACGACTGGAAACTTTGTTTAGTGTGAGCCCAAAGGATATTGTCGTGCAATAACAGCAGGAAATAGCAAATGCAAAGGCCGAAACAAGGGTTCTTTGCAGATGTTCACATCAAGTTCATATAAAAATGTAAAAAAATGAAGGAAACCAATGGTAGATAGAAAACCACCAACCGCAGGAAGTCTAACCCAAAAAGATTGTTATTTAATTATGAGATGATCAAGAATACACACGGTGTCTGTACTGCAAAGAAAGTTTTTCAGTTCAAGATCACAGGAACGATGGACTTTTGGGCTCATGAGCTCTGTGAAGGAGTTGAACGAAACAGCTATTCCATCGTCTACGAAAATTTCAATTGAAGTGCCTTCTGTCCGTTATAATTTCTATTATTTTCAAGTTATATGACTTTTTTCTTAAAATAAAACACACTGTTTTGCAAATTTAAAGCATTTTTAATCACTCATTTTCTCTTTTCGAAGCTAAGGGGTACTTTGTGAATAATCTGTTATTTTTGGTACTAAACTTAACGCAAAGTTAACTAAAAAATTCTGATATGAGTAGTTCAGTTGAGCTTTGTAACACCTGATTTGGTTGGCTTTAGGTATATTGTTAGTTATCTTAAAACATCGTCAAACCTTAGCCTGGCCACTTTGCCCGCCCTTCCTCAGTTGACAAACAATTCCTATAAATGAACCGTTTCTTCTTTTAACCTACTACGAACCACCAACCTGACTAAAACATAGTATACCATTCACGAAATTTCCGCCTCGGCCACCTAGTTTTTTGATGATAGTCTTAACATACATCTTGACGTGATTTTTTGTGTTTATAGCTACCTATAAAACATTTATTATGTCCTTAAATCACCCGCCACGTTAGGTCCGTTAGCTGAGGACGCTGATGAGTCTGGGACTTAAATGGAGTTAGCTGATTCGAGTCCTGATGGTGGAAGAAAGTTCCATCATCAGTACTCGCCGTGCAGGGCAGGAGAGGTGCTGGTCACGATACCCATTCGCTCAAATTATACGTCAGAGTCCTGGTTTAAATTGCAAACCTCTCCAAAGTGCATAGGACATAAGACACTGTTGACAGTGAAGGTTATGACACTTTTCATTTACGATTAGTCTGCGTCGAGATCATTGAAACTGGGAGAAATAGAGGCAAGGGATAGAAAGGTTTTCAGACATGGCCTTAAGACGAAATCGCCCCGGCATTGGCCTGGAATGATTTCAAGAAATCAAGATCTGGATGGTCGAACGGGGATTTGAACTAGTGTCCCTCAAAATAATAGGCCCAAATGTTATCACTCATTCACCAGGTCCGGTTTTAATCAATACGAAAAATTCTCTCTTATTCGTCTTTCTGATAACCATGGTACCTGACCGATTCAGATGATTGCAGATACAGAGTAAATTATCCATCTGACTGAAATTATATTTGCGATCATCCGGAAATTGGCGACGACAATTAAATAATGCCGGTTCGTAGAAATGGCACCATTTCTTGTACTTCAAACGAACATTTTCAATTATCCTCGTGCTTTGTAACAGTTATACAATGTTTATTTCCAGAGCCATTGTAAGGAATGGATCACGAAGTATAAATACTTCTGCACTTACGCGTTATGCTGCGGTTCTGACCACGCCGCCAGCTATGGGGGGTGTCCTGTGAAGAGAAGGCTTCAAGCCGCCATCGGAAGCCGTCAACACCAACCCAGTCACACCGAACCAGCCGAAGGACCGAGCGACCCACAGAAAAGGACGTCAAGCCGCAGCAAAAATCATCCACCGACCGACATAAGTGACCAGCGCGTGCATCAATGCTGCGACCATGAGCCAAAACGTGAAAATCAGTTGGGGAAAATCGTCCAGTTGCTAACGCAGCTTATTACGGCGACGATCCCCAACTGACCACACGAACCCAGCAGGGGGTTTTAATAGGGCCTATAAGGACGCCTACGACGTCCATAGCCATTTTCCCGCCAAAAGTGAAATTAAAATGTGTCCCAAAAACAAAGCGTTATGCTAATACAATAACAATACTTGTTTTAAAATAACAATAAAATAAATTTCTTGGCCAAAGGTTTCTAGTTTGCTGCTAGAACGTCTTCTAAGAAAAAATAGAAAAAAATTATCCGAGAAGAGTGGAAGAGGGTATTTCAGTTGTTTAGTTGATTATTGAGAGAGAAGTCATGAACAAGAGGAGAAGATAAATCTGAATGGTGACAGAATTAAGAAGGAATGAACTGATGGCTTCATAACCTGCGTATGACTTAGAAAATTGTAAACTGCGTTTCGAGAACTGTATGTCAAAAAAATTCACATAAAACAAAAGATGTCTTCTGTTGTTTTAATACCGGTTTACGTCCGTAGCACTAATGTAAGAGGAAAGTTACATCAAGACGGTGAGTCATACAATCTACATGCTTATATTAATTAGTTGCCTCTCAACATGCGATACATGTCGTTATTGGAATCAAGTCATGCTTACGTCTAATGACTGATTCGCTTGAAACAGAAAGGAAATTTGCGAGTGCGAAATGTGTAACAAGGCCAGATATGGAGGCTAGTGTAGGATAGTTACATTAAACCTATTTTTTCCACTAAGAAGTAAAATACCTATCCCACACAGTTTCATGGCATTTATAATCTCACGTTATTTTTTCAATTACTCAGTTAACATAAAACTACACTTCTTTTTTAGAAATAATGATCGATTAAAACCGCTGGGAAAAACTTCCTTTGAATTTACGGAATGGGTATTACAAGGAATTAGCAGAAATTGTACACAATTGCGAAATTTAAAACTGAAATAAGGGTCAAAATTTACACCAGCATTTAAGAGTCCTAAAACTCTTTTATTCCTTCTTTTAATAATTATTGAAATCATAACTTTGATGCTAGTAATAAAATGAAACTTCATATAAAATTTATAGCAAGAATAAAATATTATTAAAACAGTTAAACAGTTTCATTCTGTGGAAACTGTGCCTCATGCTACGATTTGATCAATTTTTAAGGAATTTTTCCTTTCGGCAATAAGAGGTTTTGCTTATCAGAAAGTTGTTTATTTAGCGTTTGAATGAGAACGTATTCTACGATCGTAAATATTAATTTTCTCACGGAAGAATCTTTTCTGAAAAAAATCAACTATCGATTTTCTAGGCAGTGCTCCCTAGAAACTTTAATACGGGTTTGTATGGGTTTCTATAGAAGGTGAAGGTCGCAATTTCTCCCTTACGCATTTCCAGTGATTTGTTTTGACCACCTTCAATGAGTTGCAGTACCTTCTTTTACAAATATGTGCAATGATACCATGCAATCTGGTGCCATCTTTCATAACTGATTTTTCTTCTTCTGTGACTATTTGCTTAACAACAATCTATTTGTAGGACTCCTTTCTAGTAGACTCGGAACAGTTCCGGTAACCACTGATTCCATTTGGAATATTATGGTTTTTCTTTCTTTTAAAAACAAAAACATCTTCTGTAAACATAGGGTCAGCGGTTACTAGACAAGGGTCCGTTTTCACGGGTGGATATCGCTGATGCTTATTTCTTACTATGCATCTTAGATTCACCTGCCGATGGTATGTTGAAAAATTTACATTCAATGTTTTTTTCAACTTTCCTATGTCCAATTGGCTTGAAACTTAGTAGCTATACATTCTCGATCAACGTTACAATACAAAAGTAAATAATTATAATTAATAGTATTTACTATTTAAACATATTAGTTAATGAATATTAAGTAAATTTAATTACTTCTTGCATTCCAAATTTTTAAAGTTACGTGTTTCGGTGGTTCTAGTTTAGCTATTTGTACTATTATAAATCAATAAGTAGTCTACGCATGTCTCTATCTTTCTACAAACCTAACGAGATAGGGTTTCGCAACTTTAAAGCTGGGTGGATGGAGTTCTTCTCCACCACCCTAAAACTGGTACTGACCTGTTGAAATTTGGATTAACTGCTTCCTTATAATGTCCATTTCACGTTTTGCACTCTCCTTTTTCGGAAAAGTCGTCTCGAATTAAATTAAAAATGGCGAAATGTGGGACGCTCCGCAACCGCGAAATATTAGCAGTACTGCAAAAAATGACACAAAAATTATCGGTACAGGGATCATATCAACCTAAACAGGTTCGTTTTGTCATAGTGATCGTGGTTACGTTCGGCCTGGACCAAGAGTAAAAAATTTGCGGAAGTTCTTTCTGTGGCATCCATATCGGAAACGACGTATTTGTTTACAACGTAAGCAATCGATTGTCTCTGACTGCATGTATCGATTCTAAGATGGGGAGCCTTGTTGTACTTCATTTCCGATAAATATTTTGTTTCTGTTAATTTCATGGGACGTTTCACAACGGAATGAAGCTGAAATGGCAAGAAAATATTACATTAATGGATTAAACCAACATTTCAAGAGATTATCATTGATTTCACAGAGCCGGGGGCATCTTCTAGCTGCGCTGCAAAGTCATATTTCAGTATTTTTAATTTAATTGGTGGTGACTTTTCCAAAAAAGAAGAGTGGAAAATTATGAAGAGGACATTATAAGGAAGCAGTTAATACAAATTACAATAGGTCAGTACCATTTTTGGGGTGTTGGAGAAGATCCCCTCCCACCCTTAAAGTTTATGGTCTAACTAACAATCTTCTGTGTACGTATCGTATCTTATAACTTTATGTAACCTGCGAACGGAGTAAGAAATGATAATTCGTTCGTATGAAGAACAAATATCTGTCACATTGTATCTCAGATGAATTTTACAATACACCAACCAAAAATCATTCTACAACACAAATAAACGCTCCATCCAATGGAATCTGCTAATATGTTGTTGTTTAATATGCTGTTGTTTTTTTACTATCTTACCTATTTATTTCTAGTTTTCTGAAATATAGTGCATTATAATACGCGTGAAACGTTCATGAAACTACTACGTCAAAGATTAATACTCCAATAAGCGTAACAATACCGTGGAATTTAATTTACACTTAAACTTACAAAGATTCTATACTACACACATTTATGCTTTGCTACCAGAAAAAAAAGGCAAACGCATCACAACAACACACCATTGCTCACATGGTAATTGCTATACATTATAAGCATTGTTTTCTATATTATTTTAATATAAATTTGTTTCCACAGATTGAAGAATAATCCGCACGAACTACCTAGATCGAAAAAATTATCATGACCAGTGATAATAATAGGGTGTCTAAAGCGAAGACCAATATCTCTGGTGCATTGTCATGGAATCTCTGGTACTGTTGCATCTAGTTTGCTCTGTAGCCATAGCGTTAAGAAAGATCCACGACACAGATAGTCGTCTGCCGACACGATCGCGTGTACTGTTGCTTCGGAATTATCGATTGTCTGCATCGATCAGTTGGCTGCTTGAAGGTATCGATTCTCTCAGCGCACGCAATTAAGTATACCTCGCGCACTATTCGAGATAGAAGAACGCAAATTTTTTCACTAGGCATATTTGTTTCTTCGAGAAGGAATTATATATATATTTTTTTAAAGAAAAATCCAAATTATGCAGCACCATTTGACTGAGGGACGTAAGGTTTGTTTCCCCACAGTAGTGTCTTTATGCTACTTTGACGCAATCTTAACTCTCCTACATGCTCAATCAATCTCTTAATCTCAACACATTCAGTAAATTATCTGCTTTATGCATTTTAATATTTGTCTTCCCTAGTATTTATTATCTTCGACTGTGGCCTGTACTAACTAATAACACAATTCGCACTATTTCTTCAAATGCGACCAACCATCCTTCATCTTCTTTCTGTTACAATCTTCTACAAACTTCTTTCATCGAGTCTAGCTGGAGCGCTCGAAGAGTCAACTTCCTTGTTCCAGAGAGCAGTCGCGTGACAGTAAACTTCCGCGTTCGCGTGTGGATCTTACCGTCTTCGACTAATACTAGTGTGAATCGTAACTTGTTTAAATAGTGACCATTACGTGAAGCTTTAATAGTGCGTATCCAGATGTATGGTGGCCAGTACGGCGAGGGGGGCGGACCACCGCCGCCACCACCAGCACCACCGGACATCGCCTATGGAACAACATCACTGGCAGCTGTGGGCGAAAGCATTACGGAAGCAGTGAGTACTGTTAACAACTATGTGCTGGCAGGCGAAGTGGACGTAGAAATGGAAGCAGAGGCAATTGCTAACCGTAGGAAACGCCCTGGTGATTTAGATGGGAACTTTGGAGTGGATAAACGGGTAGCATTAGTGTCAGATACCCCAAACAAGATAGTGGCACAGTGAAAGTTGCAGTACCAGTTAATGATAACAGACAGGCAGGTAGATCAGAATCGCCCGAGCAGATAAACCAAGATAAACAGCAGAGTATATCCGCTAATAGTAGGAATAAAACCTCAATTATGTATAGAATGTCAGACACGGGCCCATATGTAGTTTTCATTGAAGGGAAGAGCGGAAATGTGGGACGGCTGCACCCCATGTCGCTTGGTAAATTGCTACATCAAAATATACCTGAGATTCGTGGACAAATCATTAATATAGTAACCACAGGAATAAACAGATTAAAAGTAGAAACACTTTCACCAAGAGCGGCTAACAGTATTGCGATGTGCAATCGCTAGCGGCAAGGAACTTAGAGGCTTATATCCCGGCCCACTTGGTCTGTAAACAAGGCGTAATACGCGGAGTGGATACTGAGTTGGAAATGCAGGAAATGCTAGAGGAAATCGTGACACCAGTTAAAGTGATAGCAGCAAGAAGGTTAACCAAATCTAGAATCCAAAACAACATCAGAACGGAAGTGAAGCTAGAAACATGTGTGTTAACCTTTGATAGTCAGTCATTACCACAGTTTGTTTATATACATGGGACGCGGTGTGAGGTAACACCCTACACTCGCCGTACGCATTTGCTATAATTGTTTGCGTTATGGTCATATAGGGAAGCAATGTCGGGGCAAGCCCCGTTGTGATATGTGTGGTGAGCACACCGTACAGCTGACTGCACATCTGATGTGGTACGCTGCGCCAATTGTAGCGGACCACATAACGCGACAGACAGGGCCTGTCCGATGTACTCAATACGCAAACAAGCACATGAATTAGCAGCTAGAAACAACGTGTCTATTAGAGAAGCGGAAAACTACTTTAAAAATAGACCATATGCTCAGGCAGTACATTGGCAGCAGCCATACGCAAAAAACACTCCAGACGGACGACAGTACCTGTACAAAACACCAGATATCACTAACCATAGCGAATTTCCGCCTCTAGAATCGAACAACACACCCGGACTGTATAAGCCACATCTGGATCGACCAGTGCTAGATCAGCTACCGCTGCAGAAACAACAAACAGTAGGACAGGAGATGATAGCCACACCACAACACCAATGCTGCGGGTAGAACGCAAACAACAAACTGGACATAGGGCTACACTGAGGAAGAATCTATCAGCATATTCGGGGATGTATCAGCACGTCAACGATCCAAGAGGGCCACCAGGAACACCGATAGGTATTAATCCATATCGACCGATACTGCCAGTAGATTCAGATGAACCAGGCAACAATATTATAGAACAACTAGTGGAACTAATTAACAGGATAGTAGAGAGGACAAAAGTAGGGGAACAACTGGGAGCAAATGACATTAGACAACTGCTAGAGAGGAGTACGATATCCCACCTCGTTAATCAAAGACCCCACAACAATGGATCAAGTAACTAATAGAATATCACAGGGGAATATACAAACAAGTAACAATTTGTCCAACGGAGTAATTGGATATTACAATGGAACGCCAGATCTATTAAGGCTAATAAGCTAAGCCTTATGCAATACATGTGGCCCACAATATCTCCATAAGCGCCATCGCAGAAACATGGCTAAACCCTAGAGAGACATTCCTATTTAGAAATTATAACGTTGTGCGGGCAGATAGGCCCGACGGTTATGGCGGCACAGCGCTATTAATACACAAGTCATACCGTACCAGCTGATAAACATTAAATCGTCTAACTTTTCCTTCGAGTCTGTGCGGCACGACTGCTATTTAGAAATAATCATATAACGGTAGTATCCATCTACAGATCACCAAATCAACCACCGCTTAAAAAATCCGAGCTACAACTACTAATGCGCCACCTAGATGAACCGGTATTAATCCTCGGTGACCTTAACGCCCACCACTCACTTTGGGGAAGTGCGTATGACAACCGCGATGGCCGAATAATCACGGACGTTATGGAGGAACTAGTCGTACTGAACGACGGCTCCGCAACTCGCATAAACAGACCTACACAACTACAATCAGCTGTTGATGTATCTTTTGCATCTCCATCAATTGCCCCACATATAACATGGGAAGTCATTGATGACACCCTCGGTTCAGATCACTTTCCAATTCTCATGAAACTCTCTAATACTGAAAGGAGAGAGCGAACTATCTTCTCATACTATAAATGGAACATAAAGCGAGCCAACTGGAACAAATACACACAGGAAGCTGAAATTGCCTTCAAACTCTACAAACCCACCGAAGATATAAACAACGACTATAGTGCCTTCATAAACTGCATCGAGAAAGCGGCTGATTCCAGTATACCCAAACAAAAACAAACTAATGTGATAAAAACATCCGCAGCGGAGTGGTGGGACCAGGAGTGCGAGGAGGCTATAAAAGAAAGAAAGGAGGCCATCAAAACCTACAAAATGCATCCTACAACGTCTAACTATATAGAATGTAAAAGAACATGCGCGAAGACTAAAAAACTTCTAAGGAAGAAGAAAAAGAAAAATTGGGAAGATTATTGCTCCAGACTTAGCCTCAACACACCGGTCAAAGAAGTGTGGGAGAAAGTTCGCAGATTGAGAAACGTAACCGAGATGAGGGCCACAGAACGCACACCTCCACTGAACGTCCTGACCGACATGCTAGAAAGCTTAACACCCCCCTATGTATCATCAGCCACTGAACATACATGGTAATGTGCAACATATCCTCTGTCATCCGTTCAAGAGTGAAGAGCTAAATAGAGCACTAGCCTCTGGAACATCCACAGCTCCGGGGCCGGATAATATACATTACCCCATGCTCCGTGCACTACCCGCCAATGGGAGAGCACACTTGCTTGCACTAATGAATCGTATTTGGACCGACCAGCACGTGATTACTCCTATGAGGACAGCTAGAATAATCATTATAAGAAAACCTGGAAAGACAGCTGACTGTGCCTCAGCATACAGACCAATATCTCTGTTGTCTTGTATGCACAAAGTGCTTGAAAGAATGGTCAAACATAGACTTGAATGGTGGTTTGAACATAACACGCTACTGCCACCACCCAGTATGGCTTCGGAGAGGTAAAGGCACTAATGACATACTCGCGCATCTTATTACCGACATACAGTCGTGCCTTACCAACAACAACTACATGGTTGCAATGTTTACAGACCTCAAATCCGCCTACGATAAAGTCTTACCGCCGATCCTGGGCAAAAAATTAATGGAGAACGGTGTGCCAGGACCCTTCACAGCCAGGCTGGTATCTATGATTACGAATAGATGGCTAGTAGCCCAGTGGAAAACCATCAGTTTGGGACCAAGAAAATGTAGTCAAGGTGTACCCCAGGGATCAGTCTTGTCTCCATTGCTTTTTAATATCTATACAGCTGACCTGCACAAGATAATGCCACAGTCGGTCATAGTCCTACAATACGCCGATGACATTTGCATTTATACAGTGGGCACAAGCATCGAAAATTGTCAGAAAATATTAAATGAAGCGATGCTAAGACTGATACAGTGGTTGTTTGCAAATGGACAAGAAATATCAATCAACAAAAGTTCAGTATGTATATTTACCCGCCATAGAATACCACAAATAACCAGCATGACGCTTGGACCTTACAATCTTCCAGTAAGAATAGCGTGAAATATCTTGGACTAATAATAGACAATAAACTTAAATGGGGTCAACACGTTATACAAATAGAGAAGAAAGTCTGTTCAGCCAATAACCTGATTCGAGCGGTAACAGGATTAAAGTGGGGAGCAAGCCCACCAATTGCACTGATGCTGTACAAATCCTTAGTCAGGCCACATTTTGATTATGGGTGCATCTGTTATGGATCGGCTGCAGAGCGTACATTAGCCAGGTTAGATGTTCTGCAGTATAGAGTACTACGCACCTGCCTGGGGGCGATGCAATCAACACCCACGAATGCATTATGTGCAGAAGCAAGTGAACCACCACTACACCTACGCAGATCTTATTTATCCGCTAAATTCGTACTGAAACAGGAACAGCTGTCTGGTAATAAACTAGCTAACGCCATCCATAAACTAGCAATAGACTGTCTAACGGAAAAATACTGGAGCCATAAACGACTACCACCTTTGGTCTCGGCTTACCTTGACACAAAGCACTAAGCGTCAAAGCCTGCAAAAGCAAACAATTATATTGCTATGAATCACCACTATGGCACACAATCAAAGAAGTAACAGTAAATACTCCAATATACAAAGAAAATTGCAATAAACAGGTAATTTTGGAAAATCTGAATAAATGGCTCCGGCCAGGTGTATATATACAGACGGGTCCAGAAA
This sequence comes from Vandiemenella viatica, assembly GCA_031002005.1. NCBI lineage: Eukaryota > Metazoa > Arthropoda > Insecta > Orthoptera > Morabidae > Vandiemenella > Vandiemenella viatica. Next base: position 83,539,009 of record CM061918.1, read on the forward strand.
CAACAAACTGCGCAGGAAGTGCATTCATCAATCCTGAAAGTATGGAACAGGGCTCGTTCAAATTGCCAAAGGAAACCTCTATCATGACAGCAGAATTAATTGCAATCCTAGAAGCCCTTAAATATGCCATCAATTTACAGGATAATAACATTATTGTGTTATCTGACTCGCTCTCTGCGCTAACGGCCTTAAAGAACCAGCATTTAAACCAAATTAATAACCCAGTTATAAACGAAATCATAAGAGTAATCATAGACCTAGAAAACAGAAATAAACTAATAGTGCAATCCTGGGTGAAAGGACATGATGGGTGTAGAGGCAACGAATTAGCTGACCAACTGGCAAAAGAAGCAACCGTCACTGGGAATACTACCCATACAACGATACCCATGTCGGATTAAAAGACAAACTGTACAAAGACTGGGACACAGAATGGAAACATACATCCACCATGAAGGGGAAAATACTATGCAAGCCTACACCCGGGAATTGTAAAACGAACATGGTTCCAAAATGTTCGAAGCCCCAGAAAATTATACACCACTATATCTCGACTAAATTTGGGCATGCACGCTTCAAGAAGCATCTATATAGGATCGGCGTGGTTGACGATGCAAACTGTGAGTGTGGTCAGGAAGAAGACGTTAACCACATATTCTTTGGATGCCCACTACGAAAAATATATCCGACAACCTTACCATGAAACTGGTACAACTGGAACAGCAACTACCAACAAATGTTTCAACTCTGTTAGCCCACCAACAAATACAAAATTTTTTTACGTCATGTACTCTTTTCTACAAAAAATCAATAGGGAATTATAAAAAACAGTGTTGTGAATAATTGTAACAGTCTAAAATTTTATGGTATCTATCTTTTAAAGCTGCTATTAAAATGTACATAATGCAGGAGGCAATTTGTCATTGTAAGTATATAAGAAACTATGTAACCCATCACAGTAAGGTATCTAATAATGTAAATGGATAATGGCAAAATGGCATGCTGGACTTATAAAACAGCGGTGTTGATAACTATAACGGACTTCTACTATCACTATGTTTTATGTTTTGTTAAAATTGTAATGTATATATTGTACCCTGTAAAACGGAAATTTAAACGCACATAATGTAGTAGGCAATTTGTCATTTGAAGTATATAAGGAATTATGTAATTGACCACTGTAATGTATTTAATCATGCAAATGGGTAATGGCTAAGTGGCCTGCACAGCCGAAATCTGGACTTAAAAAAAAAAAAAAAACCAGCAATGTTGATAACTGTAACAGACTTATCCTATCAATGTGTCTTATGTTTATTAAAATTGTAATGTATATATTGTACCCGGTAAACCGCCATTTAAATGTACATAAAGTAGTAGGCAATTTGTCTTTCTAAGTATATAAGAAACTATGTAACTGAACATTGTAATGTATTCAATCATGTTCATGGGTAAGGACTAAGTGGCCGGCACGGCCGAAATATGGACTTACAAAACAGCGGTGTTGATAACTGTTACAGACTAATCCCATCATTACGCCTTATGAAAATCCTAATGTATATTTTGTACCTTGTAGACCTGATATCTAAATGTACAGAATGTAGTAGGCAATTTTCATCCTAAATACCCAAGGAGCTATGTAATGGAAGACAGTAATGTATCTAATCATGTAAATGGATAATGGCTAAATGGTCTGCACGGCCGAAGGCCAAATAAATAAAAATAAATAAAATAAAACTTCTTTCATCGACTAACTTTTCCACTTTATTATATCTGTCCATTTAGTTTTGAACATATTTTTATAATATCACATATAGAGTATGATGGGTGAACGGTGAAGCTCTGGCCTCGTATTCGGGAGGACGTGGGTTCGAATTCCCGCCAAACAATTGAGATTTCGGCACTCCATTGTTTACTGAAATCACTACAGCGAATTCTGATATGGTTTCTTCAAAGGCCACGGTCGAATTCCTTCCGGTTCTTTTCCGCCTCTCCCGGTTCTAATGACCTTGACGCTGAGAAGCCGTAAATAAAAAAATAAAAATAAAATGGAATGAGTGATATTAGATTACCAGCCAAAAAAATCTTGAACCACGTTAGCATTTATTTTTAGATGTCGAATTTTCTGTAGGTTAATCTCCCCTCTCCCCATTTACCGTTCAGCTTGTATACAGCTCATAAATTACATAAATCATATTAACATTTATTTTTAAATGTCAAAATTTCTGTAGGCTAGGACCAATAGATTGGTTGGATCCCATCGAAGGAGACACCATTAACCAGATTACAGAGGAAGGACGCCAGTTGTTGTCAGTTTGTGACGAGTGTTGTTAAATGTAATATGTAGTTTGTCTATGAAAACGATACGATAGAAACAGTGAAACCTGGTGTCTGCCTACTCAGACCTAGTCCTCCGAAACACACCTGGAGAAAGCCAATTCCTACCTTCCCTTCCGACTGACAAATCACCATTAACAGTACCGCACACACTGCGAAGAGGTTTAGGATAATCCAGGACTTTAGTGCACAATGTGGTGATTAGGAATCGCGCACCACCACTGCTTCCACCCACCCAACCAAGTCCTGACGATACAAATTTCTTTCACCACCAGGACCCCGAGTCAGTCGCCGGACACCATCACGGTTCCGTATTAACCTGAGTCAGGTGAATAAATTTTTCTCGTCAAAATTTTCGTAATTTTTTTTTACACTTTATCTCTTTTTCCCTTTACACGTGTTTTCATAGACTGCATGATTTTATTACTTAAAGCGATTATCGTACACAGACGGAAAAAAAAATCCCAACACCAAGAAAAAATTATTGTAGAGTAATGAAATTTGGACAATGCATTTGTCAAGTTAACATGTTTAATTGATTAAATTTTCAAGATCACAGGTTAATTTAAGCTCAAGAAAATGCATTTCAAATGTGAAATATTGTTAAATTAATAGCCGGTGTAACCTCCAGAATTTTGAATGCAAGCCTGCAAACGTGAATGCATTGTGTCATACAGGTTTCGAATGTCACTTTGTGGTATGGAGTTCCATGCTTGTTGTACTTGTGCTGTCAATACTGGGACGGTCAGTGCTGGCTGTGGATGATGCTGGAGTTGTCGTCCAATGATATCCCATACGTGTTCAATTGGAGACAGATCTGGTGATCTCGCAGGCCAAGGTAACATGTCGACACTCTGTAGAGCACGTTGCGAGACAACAGCGGTATGAGGGCGAGCGTTATCCTGTTGAAAAACTCCCCCTTGAATGCTGTTCATGAATGGCAGCACTACAGAAATTCGAGCTGCAGTTGGTACCACAGTGACACAACGAACTGTTAGAAATCGGTTACTTCAAGGACAGCTCCGAGCCAGGCGCCCTGTAGCGTGCATTCCACTGACTACAAGCCATCGCCGTTTGCGACTCCAGTGGTGTCAAGCCAGAGCTCATTGGAGGACGGAGTGGAGATCTGTTGTGTTTTCTGATGAAAGCAGGTTCTGCCTTGGTGCCAGTGATGGCCGAGTGTTGGTCAGAAGGAGGCCAGGGGAACGCCTGCAACCAAACTGTCTGCGGCCTAGACACACTGGACCTACACCTGGAGTCATGGTCTGGGGAGCAATTTCCTATGACAGCAGGAGCACTCTTGTGGTTATACCAAACACACTGACTGCAAATTTGTACGTCAGTCTGGTAATTCAACCTGTAGTGCTGCCATTCATGAACAGCATTCAAGGGGGAGTTTTTCAACAGGATAACGCTCGCCCTCATACCGCTGTTGTCTCGCAACGTGCTCTACAGAGTGTCGACATGTTACCTTGGCCTGCGAGATCACCAGATCTGTCTCCAATTGAACACGTATGGGATATCATTGGACGACAACTCCAGCATCATCCACAGCCAGCACTGACCGTCCCAGTATTGACAGCACAAGTACAACAAGCATGGAACTCCATACCACAAAGTGACATTCGAAACCTGTATGACACAATGCATTCACGTTTGCAGGCTTGCATTCAAAATTCTGGAGGTTACACCGGCTATTAATTTAACAGTATTTCACATTTGAAATGCATTTTCTTGAGCTTAAATTAACCTGTGATCTTGAAAATTTAATCAATTAAACATGTTAACTTGACAAATGCATTGTCCAAATTTCATTACTCTACAATAATTTTTTCTTGGTGTTGGGATTTTTTTTTCCGTCTGTGTAATTATATGCTAAACCCCTGCGACTAACAGGATTATAATGAAATAGTAAATCTATTATATTTTATGCATGATGGATCAGTGGAACTCCGTGACTGTTACATCAAATTTGATGATAAAGAAAACAGCAACCAGTCACAATTGTAAAGAACCTGGCGAGGTATCAGCAATAATATTTTATCCATGATGGATCAGTGGAGCTCCGTATCACGTGTAACGTTCCCACATTAAACCTACTCCCCACACACCACTTAAAAAAAGTCCAGTTTTTTGCTGTGGATTGTTGGAATTAAATACTCGTCCAAATGTATACACAAGTTTATTAATGTTAGCATATACGCAACTTATAGCACTTTTTTTTTTTACAATCAGTCATTCGAGTGGTTTGATGCAATCCTCCATCCTGAAAAGATTTCATGGCCTCGGTATACCTTTAGGATCTTTAATGAAGTGACTTCCCGTTGCCATCTGCATCGTTATGCCGTTGATCATTTCTGATTCATCCATCATTAGCAGCCATTTCCAACCCCAAGGGCATGAGGGTGCTTCTTAACATGCAATATTTGATGTTAGAATTGAATCGTCTCGAATTTTGTGTTTGTCATTTTCTGTAATTAATATGAAAATATTGTACGAGGGTGAGTCGAATAAAAACCTTAAATATTTTTTTAAATATTGTTTACTGAGCCGAAGTGGTACAAAGCTGTATCACTTTTCAACATAATCTCCCCCACGTTCAATGCAAGTCCTCCAGCGCTTACAAAGTGCATATATTCCTTTAGAAAAAAATTCTTTTGGTAGTCCGCGCAACCACTCATGCACCGAGTGGCGTACCTCTTCATCAGAACGGAACTTCTTTCCTCCCATTGCTTCTTTGAGTGGTCCAAACATATGGAAATCACTTGGGGCAAGGTCTGGTGAGTATGGTGGATGAGGAAGACACTCAAAATGTAGGTCTGTGATTGTTGCAACTATTGTACGGGCAGTGTGGGGCCTGGCATTGCCATGTTGCAAACGGACACCTGATGACAGCAATCCACGTCGCTTTGATTTCATTGCAGGCGAAAGATGATTTTTTAGGAGATCTGTGTATGATGCACTGGTGACAGTGGTCCCTCTAGACATGTAATGCTCCAAAATGACGCCTTTTTCGTCCCAAAAGAGAGTCAGCATAACCTTCCCTGCTGATGGTTCTGATCGAAACTTCTTTGGTTTTGGTGATGAGGAATGGCGCCATTCCTTGCTCGCTCTCTTCGTTTCCGGTTGGTGGAAGTGAACCCAGGTTTCGTCCCCAGTAACGATTCTTGCAAGGAAGCCATCACCTTCTCGTTCAAAGTGCCGAAGAAGTTCTTCACAAGCATCAACACGTCGTTCTCTCATTTCAGGAGTCAGCTGCCGTGGCACCCATCTTGCAGACACTTTGTGAAACTGGAGCACATCATGCACAATGTGGTGTGCTGAACCATGACTAATCTTTAAACATGCTGCAATGTCATTCAGTGTCACTCGACGGTTTTCCGTCACTATGGCTTCAACTGCTGCAATGTTCTGTGAAGTCACAACTCGTTGTGCCTGACCTGGACGAGGAGCATCTTCCACTGAAGTCACACCATTTGCGAACTTCCAACTCCATTCGTAGACTTGTTGCTGTGACAAACATGCATCACTGTACTGAACCTTCATTCTTCGATGAATTTCAATAGGTTTCGCACATTCACTACTCAAAAACCGAATAACAGAACGCCGTTCTCCCCTGGTGCAAGTCTCAAGTGGGGCAGCCATCTTCATACTGATACTGCGACGGTATTTGTGCATCTGCACTATGCTGCCACCTACAGGCCATTCTGCACGCTGCTTGTAGCACGCTTACCAAATTACAGGATAACGCCGGCCTCGGTAGCGTAGGGGCTAGAGTGCTAGCTCCGCGTGCCGAAGGCCGCCGGTTCGAATCCGGCCGCGGGCATGGATGTTAAGTGTTGTGTGTCTGTGTGAATGTCCTGTGGCGTCCATACATTGGAAAAAAATACACATTGAGCTGGCTGTATGGCCTCCGTTGCCGAATGCCATTAAAAAAAAAATACAGGATAACGGCGCGAACTTTCGATTTTTTATTACAAATTTAAGGTTTTCATTTGACTCACCCTCGTATATACAGGAATTAAATAATCTCGGCTACGACTATCCCCTAAAACTGCCACTGCGACTATTGCTCACGACGGGTTACGTAGCGCCCACAAACTTCATGAATATCCAAATAAATGTCCATCATGGGGAAAGAGTGGCAGGTTATAAACTTTTTTTTTTTTTTGCTTGTGGCTTTACGCCTTGTCGACGTCGAGATCATTAGATGTGGGAAAGGAAAGGGAAGGAATTAGGAAATGGCATTTTAAAGAAACCATCCCGGCATTTGTCTGGAGTGATTTTAGGAAACCATCGAAAACCCAAATCTGGAGTGCCGGACGGGGATTCGAACTAGCGTCCTCTCAAATGCGAGGCCAGAGCAACCTTCAATCACGAATTCCTTCTCCTTCCAACAGACATTCTTCCCTGTATCTTTATCCAATAACGAATTTCAATAGCTGGTACCTCATGCCTCTCATAACGTGTTCTATATACTGAATTTTCGTTTGCTTTATATTGAGTAACAGTTCATTCTAATCATTAATTTATTCAGCGATTCCCGGTTAACCTTCTCACATACGCTTCATCTCTGATGGATGTAAATGGAATGTCAGTATGTGCTTTATAAAACAAAAATTGGGTAGCCTGCAAGCCGAGAAGAAAAACAGAGTTGAAAACATGTAATTGAGAGACGCATTGTTTCTCTTAGTCCGAAAACTGCATGAGAGCAATAAATAAATGAACTATGGAGTGATATGTTTTAAAAGCGTAATAGAGACGAATCGCTGACATATATGAAAAAAAGAGTAAGGAATACATATTTAGGAGATGATAGAACGTGGATGGATCTGTGGATGGCAACATACGTGTGAACGGCCCTTGATAGGAATTATTGAAGAAGTGAATAAAACAATTTGTTCAGGAAATATTATTGGATTGGATTTTTATATTTTGAGTTAATTTTGCTTATTTTCAGCATTTTTTTTTTTTTTTTTTAAAGTAAGGTTGCGGTCTTTGGTGAGCTATCCATAACTTACAATGCACTGCTTCCGGCATATCAATGGTCGTCCGAAAGCTACGAAAGAAACTATTACTAAATTTATCAATAACGTTATAACTCACCTACTCAGTTGCGAGTCGTCTAAAAGTAAAACGCTTCAATTAAAGCAAAATTTATAAATGATGCAAAAAAACCTCAAAACGCTTAACAGGGAAAAAAGTTTAAAATACCTTTATTCAACTGATAAATAGGTGCAAGAAAATTCTTGAAGGGTTTTACGCCTCTTCAACGCTTATTTCATTAGAAGGAAAGAAGACTGCTTTTAATGAGAAGACAATCCACTACGGTCTTTTGGAGGAACCATCTTGGCATTTTCCTGAATTCGACAAACCGTAGAAAGTCGAAGTGTGGATAGTCGGATGGGGATTCTAACTCCCATCCAGTGTTATGCCAGGCACGAACGTTACCGCTCACTGAATTATCTGTCAAGAAAGCCAGAAAGGTTAATGGAATTATTTATTTGATGATTAATTTTTTGATGACACCATTAAAAACAAAGATAAATTATGGATATTAGTATGAACTTGGTAGGACGTTCTTGTTCAGTTAACTCCTGATAATGATCAAATACTTTGGTCGAATCAGAATACAGATACATCGTAGCAGCCGGTGAATAATTTATCAATACTATTATAATGGCTACTATAGTCACAAAATCCTTAAAGTCAGTGAAAACGTAACAGGTTTTCGGAGTAATCTATCTTTTCCATAGTTCTCTCGCAGGTGCATAATGAAACTTCTGTTAAATATAGTTGTAGGTTCGTCGCATACATTGTTATTGTTTTCTTATAGAAACGACTTATGTTGCACAATACGAATTTCGTAATTATTTGGAACAGATATAAATGTGGAATACTCGTATAATACACTCGAAATATTCTAAACAATTGGCACACATTTCAGTTTGCAGATGTGTAAGGTTCCTACATATCAGGCTGGCATTTTAACGGTTCAATAGTTAAATATGCTATGACAGGATCCTTTTTGCTTTTTCAAATTTTGTATCATTTTATCTTCCTCAAACAGCCGTGAATTTCCGCCCTCTTTGTCATTGTTTGTGATGAAATTACACAGAAATATGTGTTTTGATGACCGCAATACAGCCGCGTATTAAAATACTAAAAAGGTTGTCAAAATACATATAAGACAATGATGAACATTTATTTGCTCAATACATCCATACTGGAAAAGATTGTCAGGATACATATCAGTTAACGATTAATTTTTCTTTTGGTCACAACATCCATGCTGGTTCATTGAAATATTCCATTAGCGTTTTCCGAACATTTTTATAATTTATGTAATTCACGAGATATTTATTTAACGTATGATTATTTACGAGGTACACAATAGGAAATGTACATATCAAAAGCTTGTACAATTTCATATCTCGAGATCTAATGTTTTAATCCACTCTACTGCACTGATCGACGCATCATGGATTTCCGCCATTGTTCCCTTGTAGGCCCGAAGAGGACAGTCAGAAACGATGTGACTGATTGTCTGTAAGGTGGCTCCACAGTCACAATTTGCAGAATCTACCCAGCCCCATTTGTATAATAAGTAGGCGCATCTGCCTATGTCCTGTTCGAATTCGATTGATGATTCTCCACTGCCGCCTGGGGAGATCGAAACCTTGTAACCTTACTAAGGGATCCTCAACTAGATTTTTATTGGCAACTGATGACTGCTCCCATTGAGTTGTCCACAGCTTATTGGTGTTGAAAGAGGACTCTGTAAGGTTGATTGTTGTGCGCCATGGTGGTTTTCTTGATTTCAAGCGTTGGTGTTTCGCTTGAATCATGTCTTGATGTGTAGGCAGCTGAGGGTTCTTCAGGATATTTATCCAGATTTTTAAGAAAGCTTCTGATCTTCTTAGTGCTGGGGGTGAGATGTTGCATAGCACTGGAAGCCATATGGTGTTCGTACTGTGAATACATCCCGTAATTATCCTCATTGCCTAATTGAGTTGCACATCTTTCTTCTTTGTATGGGCACTATTGATCCAGGATGGGCAGCAGTATTCAGCAACAGAGTATGACAGAGCTAAGGCTGTGGATCTTAGAATGTGAGCACTGGCTCCCCATGAAGTACCTGCAAGCTTATGGAGAATATTGTTTCTATTCACGAGATATAAGCTACCAAAGTCGTTAAAAATATTTCAAATTTTAGACCCTGCCTCTTTTTTCAGCGCCTTGAGAGTGAAAATTCCAAGATGATGTCACAATTAACAAGGACTCCAAATGAAATTCGTTAGGATAAAATACTATTCCAAAGTTCTTAGGTATTACCACATTTTTCTATTCCAGTGTAACAAATAAGTTTTACTTATTTAAATAATCGGTCAGGCTGCGCAGTTGTTATGCCGCCAAGCTTGAAGATTCAATGTCCCAGGATAGAACAAGGTGTACGAGCTTTCAGCATCGGTTTTTGTAAAGCTTTCGTTTGTTGTGGAAAAGACGCTCCATGGTTTAGATTCCAATTTTAGGTCCTGCCGAGATTGAGATGGAATGTGTGGCAAATTGAAACTTTACCCTTAGATACTAAAGATGGTCACACGTATTTGCTTCTCACACCTAAACATTTATAATCCAAGAGAACCAAAATCGACGCAAGCTACTTAACCCAATGCACGAAAGAACCGTTTTTTTTGTTTTTTTTTGTTTTTTTTTGTTTAAGGATTTACTCAACGTCGACGTCGGGGCAGTTAGAGATCGAACAGGAAGAAATTCAATCATGCCCTTTTGAAGAAACCACCAGGCATTCGTGTGGATTAATTTTGGGAAACCGAGCGTGTTGGTGATCAGTTAACGTTCTGGCTTCTTATTCGGGGGGACGTGGGCTCGAATCCCGGTCCGGGCATCCAGATTTCGGTTATCCATGGTTTCCCCAAATCACTCCAGGCGAATTCCTGGATGTTTCCATCAAAAAGGGTCATGGCCGAATTCCTCGAATTCCTTACCGTTCCTTATTCCTAGTCCCATCCCGGCTCTAATGACTTCAACAAGTAAAAAAAAAATAAAAAAAATTGAGAAACTGTGAAAAGACAAATCTGGAGAGATGGACAGGGATTTGACTTTGACTCCAACTCTACCCGAATGGCAGGCCCAAACCTCACCTCACCAACACGAGGGTCGATTTTGGTAATTTTTACATAATTTTCTCTTCTCACTTTTACATTGCAATTTTAAGATTTTAATCATCTTCGTCAATCTCAGCTTTAAAGCTTTTTGTTTGGAGGTTCTTATTCTGAGTCATTTTCTGCCTTGATCAATATTTTATCTGGCATCTCTTGACATTCGGTTCGTTGTTGGCGTATTATTAAACACTAGTGTAAGCCCGTGGTCGTTTTTTTCCGTCTCTTCTTGAGTTTAAAACAGTTCCATTTTATAAGGTCAAAGATTTTGACAGTTTGACCTGATCAGACCACATACGAACGTGACCTGTCATTCGCCCTTAGGGTGAATAAAATCTCTTTATTTATAAACGTTTCTCGGGAAATCTCTTTAGCTTTAAGAACTCAGATGTATTAATAAACGTACAAAACACGGACAGAGACGAACACGCTGTCGTATAATTGTTTCAAAGGTCGTGGTTGGTAGACTGAACTTTTTGAAATACATACCTGACTTGTATTTAACTCTAAAAGTTCACTCAGAAGAATTTGAACAATTTATGTTCAAAGGGAGTGTACAATTGCTTTCAAAGAATCACGTTGTTGTTGTTGTTGTGTTCTTTTTTTCTTTAGGTTGGGCAAATATTCATGATGTAATCTTTTGTCACAGTGTCTGTAACTGCCAGAGATCTTAATACAGATTCTAGATTATTAAAAAGTTGAGCTACTCCGAAAAAATGAATTGCCAGAATACTCGATTTGGTAACATACACTCACGTACAGCGAACGTGAATACCGAGACCACTAACGAAAGTGGTCAGTTAAATTCGTAAACGCAAACAGACCACAATTTATAAACTTTGGTCAAACAGCAACATTACCAAAAGTTTTAATTGAATTGAAAATTAGTCTAGACCGGAATGACAATTGGCACTCGTGATTACAACAGAGACGGTGAGTAATTTAAGTTTTTTAAAGTTTTTGTTTATATTTCTTTCGTTAGCGACTTGTTATTGAAAAGCAATTCAGCGTTTATTCAGCACTAAAGTTTATCCATATTTTTTAACCATAAAATGCTAAGAAAAGCAAAATTAATGAATGTATTATGAAGATTAATTTTGTAGCAGTTCCTTAGCTATTAAATTTTGGGAATAACCTCATATTTTTAACCGACTTCAAAAAAGGAGGTCTCAATTCGTCTGAATTTTTTTTTTTTTTTTTTTTTTTTGATGTATGTTCAGCGATATCTTCGCCAATTTTGAACCGATTTAAATGAAATTTTTATAGTGGATAGAGTATACCTCCAAAGTGGTCCCATATGAATTTCATTGAGAAACCACCCCTTCTACCCATTTACACCCCTTAAATTTTATACAAACCCACACTTTTTATCCAATTTTGATGTAACTTTGGAAATGTATAGTAAAAAATAAACAGAAAAATACTGTCAACTTTTGGTTTGAAAAAACCGAACCCTTCTCGCCCTATCCATCCCTTAATTTTTGCCAATGTTCTTTATACAAAGCTAAAGTCGACACCATTTAACTGATCTCCATTAAAGTTGGCATATACATGTCATTTTTCATGGAAAAGGTTTCTGACCCCCCCCCCCCAAAAAAAAAACCTCTCTCCATTTAAACCCCTTAATTTTTATACAAACCCACATTTTATATCCGATTTCAATGGAACTTTGGACATGTATAGTCAAAAATTAAGAGAAAAAATGCTGTCAACATTTGGTTTGAAAAAAACTGAACCCCTCTCACCCTCTCCACCCCTTAATTTTTTCCAATGTTATTTATAAAAACTGAAGTCGACATCATTTAACTGATCTCCATTAAAGTTGTCATATACATGTAATATTTTATGGACTAGCTTTCTGACCAAAAAATAAAAAAAGCCACCCCATCTCCCCGTTTACACCCCTTAATTTCATAGAAACCTATATTTCATATCTGATTTTGATTGAACTTTGCCAATGTATACTTTCAAACAAACAGAAAAATCTTGTCAACATTTGGTCTGCCAGAGCTCAACCACTCTCCCTCCTACCAACCCCTTAATTCTACCAACCCCTTAATTTTTGTCAATGTTCTTTTTATAAAAAGCTACAGTCGCCACCGTTTAACCTAATACCATGAAAGTTGGCGCTTACATGTATTTTTTCACGAGGAAGGTTTCTGACCAAAAATTCAAAAAACCACCCCCACTCCCCATTAAACAGTTTAATTTTTATACAAACCCAAAGTTTTTATCCAGTTTAGATAGAACTTAGAAAACATTTACTGTAAAACAAAGAAAAAAATAATGTCAGCTTTTGGTTTGCAAAAACTGAACCTGTTTCCCCGTTTCCGCCCCTTGACTTTTGTCAGTTTTCTTTTTGAAAAGCTACAGTTGACACCATTTGACCGATCTGTATGAAAGTTGGCACATATATGTATTTTTTTATGAAGACGATTTCTGACCAAAAAAGTAAAAAAAAACTACCCTAGCTCCCCTTTTACATCCTTTAATGTTTGTACAAACCCACTTTTTAATCCGATTTCGGTGGAACTTCGCATGTGTATACATTAAAGCAAATAGAAAAATAAACATACTACTCACATTACTTTGACAAAAACATAAACCCTATTCCCCTTTCTACCCCTTTAATTACTGTCAATGTTCATTATCTAATCTCTGGTCGCTGTTAAGACGCAAGCAAAGGCTGACGAGCGATCTCACCGTTCTCCAGCTAATAGTTATCTTTTTTTCCAGTTTTCCATGGTTTCAGGAAACCACTCCAGGCTAATGCCGGGATGATTCCTCTAATAGGCCATGGCCGAACTCCCTTCCATTCCTATACCCTGTCCTGTTCCTTTGGGCGGAGAAGCACGTGATGCCTATAGCACCCTGGGCTTGCCCGAGGCTGCACGAATCCCTTTGTATAAGTAACTTTCGTTGTATAGATAGTAAATAATATGTGTTAGCACCGTTAGGTTTAGAATTTTCTTATTGTCTTTGCAGCTAACCTCAAACTCAACATACCCATTACAACTCCCGTCCTTAATTACCGGTTTCATATATCATAATCTTAGTTTTCTTCTACGCATACGCAACTCCTTCCATCGACCGTTTGTTCAGTTAACAAATTAACCAACCCCACTGTCTCTTCTTTCTGACAGACTCTTCACTATGTTCTTTGCTCACTCATCACTTCCAAAACACCGAGCGTGGTGGGTGAAAGGTTAACGTTCTGGCCTCGCATTCGGGAGGGATGCTTCCTTCAAAAAGGCCATGGCCGAATTCCTTCCAGTTCCTTGTCCCCAGACACATCCCTCCTCTAAGTATCTTAGCCGTCGTCGAGGAGTAAAAAATAAAAAAAAACCTTCCCAAACACTTATTTTGCAGAATCCTTCTATAACACCCCGTGTTCAAAGTTTCCATTTTCTGGTTTTGGCACTGCTAAATCAGAATCTTCGAATACGAGCAGCAACAAAATTGACTTAAACGTCATTGATTAATATTCTCCGCTTGGAATTTAATACTACCTCTTTCCAGCAACTTTACGTTACTGCAACAGCTCAACATTAACGTCCCAGCCTGATGTTTGGACGATGAACGCCGCTCCAATTGCGGTCCGGTCATCCTGATTTCGGTTTTTATCAAATAACTGCGGGCGGACACCAGATATTTCCTTCATCCTGTTCCTACTCCCTTAAGGTTCTTCCTGTTTTCCAACGACCTCTCAATGAATGAGTCAAACAGGATACAGTTGATTGAAAGCAGCAGCGTTTCTCACATAGTAGTAATATTGACACTGCCGTCCAATCTGCTCCTTTGATTTTCGGAAAACTTTTTTATTTTTTTTTTTCCGCTGCATCTGAGGCCGTGATTGAAGTCCCACTATCTTTGGTAGTATAACTTCTAGATGTAAGGATAGGGTGTTGATTTTTATGACACTTTTTATTTCACTTTCAGGGGGAAAACCAGGGCTATGACCATCTAGGATGGTCTTAATGGTGAAAAAACACCTGCAGAGTTCACGTACTGTATTGTACTGCTCTATGTTGGCTGGTATAGAATACTGAGGGGAACTTTATACTTATGCCATTGCCTCGGCATTACCGTTCCAATCGACTCGGTTCTTTCGTACCGAGCGTGGTGGTGTAAGGGATAGCGTTCTGGCCTCGCATTCGGGAGAACGGCGCTTCGAATCCCCGTCCGGGCATCCAGATTTGGGTTTTCCATGGTTTCCCATATCACTCCAGGCAAATGCCGTGATGCTTCCTCAAAAGGGCCATGGCCCAATTTCTTCCCATTCCTTGCCCCCATCCTTTACCGTATCTAAAGATCTCGCTGTTGAGAGACGTAAAGCAGTTAAAAAAAAAGGTTCTTTCGTCTCTGGCGTCATTCAATTTCTTGTGGAATTTTTCTGTTAAATTAAATATTTCGGTACTTATTAGAGGAATATTTGTCTCGTTATGTAGAGTTTCTATTGGTGTATATCTAGGTGCGTTAAGGATCATTATTAGACATCTGTTCTGGAGTAACTGGATTTGTTGTAGATTGGTTTGGCTTGCCAGCCCCCATATCTAGCATCCGTACAGTAAAAATGGGAGAATAACCGATTTTTATATTCTTATTTTTGTATTAAACTGTAGTTTGCTGCTTCGTAATATTGGTGGAAGGTTGGAAATTATTGCTAGGCCTTTGGTTTTCTGATCCCTGATATGTTGTCTGAATAGTAATTTGTTATCCAGTAATATACCCAGGTACCGATGTTCTTTTACCCAGGGAATATTTTGGTTCATAATTTTAAAATTTTCATCTATTTCTGGCCTTTTTTCTGTGAAATAGATTCCTGCACATTTGGCAGGATTGATTTTAATTTTATAGTTTCTGCACCATTTACTGATTTCGTCGAGTCATTGTTGTAGGTGAGTAACGATAAGATCATGTCTTAATCCTGTCGTGTACTCTGTAGTGTCATCAGCAAACTGTGCCAGTTTCACATAAGGCGGAGTCGGGACATTATTTATATAAATTTTGAAAAGTGGCGGTGCGATCACTGATCCTTGCGGAATTCCAGCTGAAATCGGAATAATTGATGACCTCTATCCGTCAACTTCTACGTAGTTTTCTGTCAGCTAAGTAACTTCCGATGAATTTAATATACCAGTGTTTAACAGTCGTTTAAGTCCGTAATTCCTGTATAAGTTTAGCGTGCCAAACCTTGTCATAGGCTTTTTTCTATGTCTAAACTACTGCTGCTGTATATTTACTAAAGTTAAAATTTTTAGTTATATCTTCTGTAATACGGAGCAGTTGTGTTGTTGCGGTTACGCGGTTTTGAAATCCGAATTGTTCTGGTCTTATCTGCCATTCACGAAAGTAATTTTTAGATATATGATTAAATACGCCTACGAGAAGAAGTCTCGCTACCCTAATGTCAGCAGGAGAAGGCACCGACCTACAGTTATTGCAGGACCTAGATTCTAACCGGTGAGGAAAACGCATGCTGCTGTTAAGTTTCCGTAAGTGTAGATGATAAAGGAATTAGCGCTCTCTTTAAGTCAGATGTAGCGTAACACGAGCTCTCTGTATAAGTGATTTTTTTTTTTTTTTGATTTTTTTTGCCTTTACGCTTCGTTGAAGCCAAGGCCATTAGAGACTACAAAACGACTTTCAGAAAGGTATTCGACGCTCACCTGAAATGGAAAACCGCAATCTCGATCGCCGATATTGGATTCGAACCACTGTCACCACTAATGGTCTGTTGTATTTGTCAGCGGCAGTTTCTTATTCGCCAAGACAACTGACCAGTGGATTGGCAGAGTCATGTTCTGCGCTGTAGAATTTATAGGCATGTTGCCGAAATCTTTCGATGAGCCTGGGAGTTAAGGACACCTCGTGCATTGCAACAGTGGAGAAACGGTTGGGCAGATGTATTGCCCGCTTCAATGCTCTGCTCTGCAGCACTTGCAACTTTCTTAGGTTGTAATTAGCAGTGTACTCCCAGACAGGGCCAAGCATACTCAGTTACCGACCTAATCATGGAGCAGTAAATGTCAACTCCTAGATGTGACGCCAATGTTTAAGATTTTCATTATGAGTAAGTTACAGGAAGGAGAGAGAGTATTCAATTCCATTCCTGAAAAAATCTCTGTGACGGGAGTAATTAAATTCAAGGACTTTCTTCCTAAAACAATTTATGCGACAAGAATCTATCCAGACGTTTATGAAAATGTCATTCTGGCGTGAAAATATTCGAAAAATAAGAAGTATACAGAAGAACGGTTATAAATAAAGGGAAGTCGTATGATCTTCGTAGGTCTTTCTTGATTAGTTGATAGCAGGTTTTATCTCCTGTTGACGATCAAATTCTTGGGTCAAAAAAAGGGAAGCGTTGCTGACGTAGCATCTGGAAAAGCAGGATGATCTTGATACAATATATAAATTGGTAGGTCAGCATGGAATGTAGATAAATGCCAAAAACAGTTTATCAGGTTCACAGATAAATAACTAAACGCTGTTTATGATTATAGGGAGGGGTCAGAATTGCTTGTTCAAGGTTTGAAGTATGAATACCTAGGTTTGATAATAAACTCAACTGAACACAACACATTGGGCAAGTGGTACGAAAATTTTACAAAATCCATCATGGGAGGACGTACCAGAGAAGTTAGAGAATTGGGTTACAAAACTTCGGTCTTTGATAGAATGTGGTGGTGTAGTTTGGTTATCAAATACAGAAGTTGGAGGGCGTGCAAAGAAGAACAGTTAGATTTGTTTGTGGAAATTATCGCAGGACCAAGTCAGTAGCTGATATGATAAAGGAGAAGGATTGGGAGTCATTGGAATCCGGGAGGAGTGTGAAGAGAGTGCTGGGGATGTACAAGGAGTATGTTGGTTATGGGTCCTGGAGGGATATTGGTCTAAGAATTAGGAATGGTGCAAGGAAGAAGAAAAATGATCATACCAGAAGCTGGCACTCGATTTCATGCGCAAGGAGGTGGAAAAATTTTCTTTCGTGGGTAAGAATGTCAAGGATTGGAATATATCATGGATCTTGTATGACCTTCGTAGGACGTCCTTATTCAGTTAACAGCAGCTTATAAGTCCTAATGATGATCAAATACTTCCGTCGAAACATCGGAAGAAGTAAAGGACAACGCAGATCCAGTGAAGCATCCGCCGGATGATTTATAAATACAAATATAATCCTTACTATAACCGCAAAATTGTTTGAAACAACCTGTCAAACATTCTCGGGGTATTCTTGTACGTTTCTCTCGCAGGTGTATTGAGGTGTCAACTGTATAAGAAAATTGCAGGGTTATTTACTTCGTTGATATAAAACATACTATTACACTTCGTAAAATGGCATAATCTCATTTTACTATTTGGGCAATAATTTTGTTGATATAGCTTGTAACAAGTTGGCGATAGAATATTTCATAGTTATTGGATATTTACCTCATATTGATGCTAAATTAGGGTCAGGATGTAAGAGGAGACACATTTTTAACAACTTTGGTAGCTTGAAAAAATAAATAAAAATTTTCGGAAAACGCTGACTGCATTTTTAACTACCCGATCAACGAGCTACTATGGATAGCGTAGGTATCCTGAGAAAGTATTGTAAAAATATTTTTTTAGTTTTTCTAGACGAATCTTTTTAGCGGTCAGAAAACATATATTCCTGCGAAATTTCATCACGAGCAAGGACAAACGGGGAAATCGAGGCTGTATGTAGGGAATAGAATAGTATGAAAACCTAAAAGGAAATTAAATTAGTATTTTGGTCTCGGAACCATGAAATAGGTAGTTTCAAATTAAGGAACCTTAAGTATTCCCAAACTCAAATGGCTGCCGCTTGGGCAAAATATATCGATATATCCAATACCAATATTTTTGTATAGAATAATCGATATTTATTGTAAATATTTTTATTTTATTTGGAGTATCAATTTTAAGCACTGATCTTTCGGTTTGGTGATTCTGAATGAGTTTAAACTGACACAAGTAAATTTTCCTAATTTCTCTTGCTTCCATGTTGAGACAAGTATGACGACATCTCGTACTCTTGACAAAAGTGAGGTTATAGAGATAAAAAAATTCTCTTTCAACGATTGACACAAGATGCCATGTGTATGGAGGAAAGGTGAAATATACAGCTGAGAACTTTAAGCTGCGCAGGGTATGAGAGCGCTAATGGCAATCAGGAAGACGCAGGTTTGAATCCCCGCCCACCCATCCATATTTCAGGTTTCCATGGTTTCGTGAA
This sequence comes from Vandiemenella viatica, assembly GCA_031002005.1. NCBI lineage: Eukaryota > Metazoa > Arthropoda > Insecta > Orthoptera > Morabidae > Vandiemenella > Vandiemenella viatica. The sequence goes on from CM061918.1 coordinate 83,557,771, forward strand.
ATCACTCCAAGCAAATGCCGGCATGGTTCCTTTAACGGGTCATGGCCGAATTCTTTCCCTTTCCAGTACTATACCAGCTCTAATAACCTCGTCGTCGACGAAAAGTCATAAATAAAAAAAAGTAAATGACAGATATTTAATTTTGCACCGTCCTTATGTAGAAGGATAGATAGAGAAGTACATAGGGTGCGATAATTATATCGATCAAGAATAATCTCCAAGTGTTGGCATCTTATTCCACATACTCTAATTTGAATCACTAGATTTTATGCTTGTAACAACACATCATCATCTAGTGTAAGTATAAAACAACCAAACTGGACGTATTCACAAAGTAATTACACCTTTTATGGAAGAATCCACCTCACACAATGTTTCTGAAATAGAGCAAGTATTTTTTCCCTTGTTTGTTAGTTGGGGCATATCAACTAAAGATGAGTGCGGGCATGGAGCTGCCTGGAATCCGGTCATTGCCTCTTCAAAGAACTATCCCAGTATTCGCCTAAAGTGATTTCAATAAACCACTGAAATACGGATGACGCGACGGGGATTCGATCACGCGTCCCCCCAAATGCAAGTTCCTACCAACATCTTAACGGAAATACGCTTTTTTCTATGTCCCAAATAGTTTTCGAGTATTTTCTGTATAATAACTGTGCTTTGTATTTCTGTATTTGTTGGAGTTTGTCTACAAGGGGACTTAATTCAGAATGGAAGTATCTGTATGAAATTTTTATCCATGGATTAAATTTTTATTCTTAAACTTAAATAATTAATTTAGCTTTATTCCTTGGTATTCAGAAATCCTTTGAACTTCACCCGATATTCTAATAAATTAGAGAATGGTAATTCTATTAACAAATTTTTGAATACAAATTAAATTACTAAATTCTCTTAGTGGCAAGTGTGCCAACCTACTCTAAACGGTACGTGCATCCTATTTACGATGAAACTACTTGTTTCTGGGACTTACAAATAATATCCAAAACCATATGTGAATAGTTTTAGTTTATAAAGAATAATACCAGGGAATTGCACCACTTTCAGAACCTGTCAGAAAACTGGTACTAACCTGTTGAAATTTACATCAGTCGCTTCGTCAACATGTCCTCTTCACGTTTTGCGATCATACATTCCAGAAAAGTCGCCTAGAAATTTAATTAAAATGAAGAAATATAACATGACGCACATCCGTTACATGCCGCCAACGTGAAAAAAATCAGTGACAGTCTCTTAAAATGTTGATTTTAATCCTTTGTTGTAATGTTTTCATGCATTTTTCAGATCTACTCCTTTGTAAAAAGTCGCACAAAATTGACAAACACGCAATATTTATCGAGTTGTAATACGGTGATGACCGCCATCTTACATAGCAACAAACAACCAGAGATAATCGATTGCTTCCATTGGAAACAAATACGCCTTTGCGTGTTGGATGTCGCATAGCCAAAATTTCGTAATTTTTTATAGCCGTATTTCAACCTAACCATGATTTCTATGACAAGACTAAACTGTTTAGGTTGAAATGATCCCTGTACCGATAATTTTTTATGTTATTTTAACAGTGCTGAAAGCATTTAGCAGTTTGCTCAGCCTTTCATATTTCGGCATTTTTAATTAAATTCCTGGCAACTTTTCGGGAATGTACGATCGCAAAACGTTGAAGAGGACATGTTGACGAAGCGACTGATGTAAATTTCAACAGGTTAGTACCAGTTTCTGAAAGGTTACCAAAGTGGTACAGTTCCCTAATACCATCTATCAACCGTAATAATTAATTTAATATTATCTCCTTTTTCCTGTCCCAAAGCATATATCAACATTAAAGTTCCAAAAAAATCATTTAAATTATTAAAATTGATTACTAATCTCTAAATCTGAGCTTAAGTTTCCTAGGAATTTGTAAATACACAGTTAAACTGTGTTACATGTTGTAGGAGTGCATTTTGCAAACTGAAGTATAGAAAAGTGTTTTACTTACAAAAATATTTCATGTTAATGCCATATCGTGAACATTATCATGTCTAGCAAGCCTATTATCCGCATGAAGTTATAAATTTGGATATTTAGTGGCCTGAGAATGGGCTGATCAATTCTTGCTTTGGCTACCTACGTCAGAACTAAGAAGCCAGAAATCAGATGAAAAAATTCATGATTATTACTTCCAAGATACAAATTGCTAAGGGCAGTTAATTAATTCACATTAAAACAAAATCTAGCTGATAGTTTATGATTTAAACCTAGATCTTACACCAGTTGGCAATAAATTGTATTTATATGTTTCTCATAAGAATTTTATATAAAATACTTGCGTGGTGTACAGTTATTTCGGTGATTCCACGAATACTATGGAACCTATATTAGATTTTTATGTATTAGATTTAGGTTAAAAGAAGGAAGGTGTCTAGATTTGTTTGCGGAAAATACGGTAGAACACTCTTAGACAGATAATGGAGCTGCATTTAGAGTTACTGGTTAAACGAACTTGATTGGTATTTGAGTCATATAATCCCATTAAGACTTGGAAAGATATTGGAAAAAGAACGGAAAGTAGGAGCAAATAGAACTTGTTTTCACTGAGCGTGGTGGGTGAGTGGTTAATTCTCTGGTCTCGCATTCGGGAGGATGCCCGCTCGAATCCCCGTCCGGGCATCCAGATTTGGGTTTTCCGTGGTTTCCCCAGACCACTCCAGGTAAAAGCCGAGATGCTTTCTTCAAAGGGCTGAATTTCTTTCCGTTCCTTGTCTCCAGTCCATCCTGCCTGTAATAACGTCAACGAGGCGTAAAGCCATAAGTATAAAATAAATTAAAAAATTTCAGCAATAAAAGACCAAGAAAGTTCTGATAAGTGGACAAGAGAAAAGAAAACATATTCCTAGAATTCTGTAATTGATGATAATAGCTAGAATGACGGATATATAAACGACGATTTGGTAGGTTTTGCATGTTAATCAATCCCTACCCAGATATGGTATCTCATTCTGGGGAAACTCTTCACAAACTCATAAATTATTTAAAACCAAATGTGAGCTGCAAAGTTACTCGCGGAAAAGGCTACAGATTTTCTGCATAAATCTGTTTAGAAATATAGCATACTTAGAATGCAAGAACAATTAGTTTACCCTCTAATATCTTTTTAACAGAAAATTCTGAACTCTTCAGTCTTCATGCTGCTATAGAATTAAGAATACGTATAACATCCACAAAGATTAAAAACTGCCGTAATTATACAGAAAGCGATTAAACTTGCTGCAGATTCTGCATTCAATTGTCCTACCACTGGAAATAGAATGTTATTTACAAAAACCTGACAGTTATAGATTTTTTTCTTTATAACTAATTTTAGTCAGTGTATGAATTTTTTCGCGGAACTTGATAAGTTAAAAGGGACTGAGAGGGTAAGTACGCTTTGGGGTGGGTGAAAAGTTACCGTCAATCACTGTGTGGTAACCAATAACTTGTCGTAGAACTGTGAACAAAGTAGCAGTTAAATAAACTGCCTGGAAAACTGCATTTAAATATATCAAACGAACAGGTGGTATTATGTATACTAATAAAAGGATTAGCTTGGTCATCGTGTAGCCATGAGTGTAACGCTGACGTAACGCACCCAGCCTAGCTTGCTGGAGTAACAGCAACCAGTGACGTTACCACGTAGTGGCGCTTATGAGTGGTTTTAACAGTTGTATTTAGTTAAGCATCGGTATAGAAATTAATTGCCAAAACCCTTAAAGAAAAATAGACGTTCCGTTTATACTAACATATTAATTATTAGTTCTTTATTATTTATTTATTTTCGTTCGATGTAGATTTTTTTCCTTAAATTTTTTGCCCTCAGAAGTTCAAGGACAAATGCTTTAATTTTCAAGCAATAATAATAGTGGAAGTTTTGATTAGATTCAAATTTATTCTGGGACAGAATAACAACTGGCATTGACTTGACAGCAGAGAGCATGAGTAATACATTTTTTTTTTTTAAGATTGAAGTTGTTTACATTAGCGCCATATTACTGAAATATTTTTTTTTAACTATCGTTTTACGCCTCATCGACGGCTAAGGTCATTACAGGCGGGATGGCACTGGATACCAGGAACGGGATGGATTTCGGCCATGGCCTTTTTGAAGGAAGCGTCCCTGCATTCGCCTAGAGTGATTTGGGTAAACCATGGAAAACCCAAATCTGGTGCCCGCACGGGGATTCAAACCCACACCCTCCCGAATGCGAGCCCAGAACGCTGAAATGTTATTGCTTTTGAATGAAAGTAGTTCCATATTGATGGTGATTTAAGTGGCATAAATCAGGATTAAAACTAATATTCTTTTACGCGGCATAACAAAAGTTGCTAATATATATTTTTAATTTTCTTTGCTTTCACTAAGCAATAAACTTATTTCCGCCGCATTTGCGTAGTTCCAACTATGTCAGGGTTGGTGTGTGGTTGTATGGATCTGTATCGCGATAAAGAAGGATGTAAAAACTACTGAAGTTTTTGGATCAAGTTTATATCACGATGCATAATCTTACTAACATGTGACACAGCACTGATGTACTAATGTGCACGTCGTTGAAGCTTTGATTTTCTACTGGCGATATTAGCGAAGTTTTTGGTTAGGTTAGGTCAGCTCATAGTTAGTGTGTAGCCATGTTGGTATAAGTGCCATCGAAACTAGTAAAAACAACCAAAACTTAAGTGTAATAAGTAATGGTGTACAGCTGCGATGTTACAATTCAACAGTTAGTTTCTTCATTCTATATCTCTGCTTATTCCCGTTACACAAAACCTTGGTCAGACCCTTGCCTGAATATGGTGCTGTAGTATGGGGCCCACATTTTGGATATCAAATACAGGTATACGAGGTGGTGCAAAAAAGGGCTGCAAGATTTGTCTAGCACAATCAATAATTGCACTAGCACAATCAATAACTGATATGATAAAAAAAAAACTGGAATGAGATTCATTGGAAGAGATGAGGAGGGTAAAGAGAGCGCTGGGAGTGTACAAGGCGTATATTGGTGATCAGGGGTGGAAAGATATTGGTGCAAGAATTAAAATTAATGCATGGAAGGGAAAAGATGGTCATGACTTCAAGCTGGCATTCGATTTTCAGGCACAAGGGTGCAGGAAGATTCTCTTTTTTAGGTATGGGTGTCAGGGATTGGAATAAGTTTCCAAGAGAATTTATGAATAATTTAGCAAAAACGATGAAAGAATTTAAAGTTGAAATTTGTAGAGGGCAAAAGTAGGTGGGTACTGACGAACCAGTATTGCATTACTGTTTCTTAGGATGACATTGATGTATGATTGTGCAAGATAAGAGTGATAGAATTTTTCAGCGGCGGCCAAGAATAATGAAAAAGTGTGTGCAAACTATGTTTACCTGAAAACATGGCTTCTATTGCAGACATGAATCAGAGTGTAAGTGTGAATTAAGTTAACGTTTGTATCGACGCACAACACTTTCTACATACAAAGGTAAAAAGGCCTATACTACTGTCACAAATGTGTAAGCGGGCTGCGAGAAAGTTAGTGGTGTATCGGTAGCTTAATATATGCAGTGTTCGAGTATATCATGATTCAACGTGACCTGAAATGGGGCTATAATGATAATTCGTTACTACCGAGAACATATCGCCACAGATCACAGTGTATCTCAGATGAGCACTACTTTAATAGAGACCAAAGATCAGACTACAACATAGATAAACATTCCACCATTTCGGTTTATGTTGATTACGTAACATTAGTTATTTATTTTTTCCGTTTTTTTTTTTTAATTGCTTTACACCTCGTAGTCGGCTAAGGTCATTAGAGGCGGAATGTGACTGGGGACAAGGAAAGGGAAGGAATTCGGCCATGGACTTTCTAAAGGAAGCATTCCGGCATTCGCCTGGAGTGATTTGGGGAAACCATGGAAAACCCAAATCTGGATGCCCGGACGGGGATTCAAACCCGCGTCCTCCCGAATGCGAGGCCAGAGCGTTAACCGTTCACCCACCACGCTCGGTTTTTCTGTTTTATGGAATACAGTATGGTGGAATGCACGGAAAACGTTAATATAACCATTACATCAAATATTAATACTCCAATAAACTTGACGAAATTGTGGAACTTTACGGAAAAGGTTACAAAGATACCAAATAACTATACTTTATGTTTTGCTGCTCGAAGAAAAACAAAATACAAACGCATTAACTTTTAAAAAAAATGTATGCTATTAGAATCAAGAGCAAACTCAGATGTTTAACTTATCTTTGGTAGTTGTAATATTCATCCCCGAATTTTTTAAATCAAAACGGTAATTAAAATTAAATTTTGTTAGATTGAAAAACTGAAGGGGAACGTGAAATTAGCTACAAAAATTTATGCGATATATACTTGTTTATGAATTATGAACACCATCATTGTCTCAGACAGCTTCCAGTCAGTGTTCCGTTAAGTCTGACAACAATAATCTCACCAATGCCTTTTGTCTTCACTCTAATTCCTCCTTTTTCCCTCTGCTCAATTCATTCCTACACCCTGCATACTTTATCGTACTCCTCCCATCCAGTTGCCCATTATATATGGCTTTAAGTGTCAGAATTCATATTTTCCTTGACACTTCTCTTCACGTTACAACAGCGTAGTAATCGTCATTTTTCCATTTTTGTACCAGGTTTCTCGTTTATTTCCTTCGCCACATGTTGATTTCACAACTTCTCCTGCCTATCTGTTTGGTCTACTATATTTCTCCTACTTCTCCTCCAGCACCCCTTCACAAAATAGTCATTGAAATGCAGAATCTCGTAATTAAGAACGGTGGGTGTATCATCCACCTCTTCATGTTCTTTAATTGCTAAGTTACAGACAGACCGTATTAATTAACATTGACGTCATCTGTGGTTCTTTAGGTGTTGGTACTTGTTACCAATCAGAAGAACTGGATTCTAATTCCGATTAACTCGAGATTTTTCCGTACCATGTCAAGTCGGCCCTGGTATCATATTACATTAAAAGACTACAAACGTTTAACTTCAGTTACCCCGCCATCTGAGCTGGGTTGAAATATGCAATAGACATTTTGGTCACCTATTTTTGATTAAAAAAATATGAGATTAAAAGTCACGAAAAATGATCAGTGGTTATTAAAAAACGAGGAAATAACCTTGAATGTGAGAAATTAAAGTAACTATAGAACTAAGTAAGATATATTCGTTTGCTCCTCAACGTGGTGACATAGTTTCAATTTGCAGAGCATTCCGCCTCTTTCGTGGGTGGATATACAGTTCATTGCTGAATTAGAGCCTTAGCGTAGTTCATATGATCAAGAAAAACCCTTAAAATTCTTGGCACTATCAGGAATTGAACACGGACCACAAACTTTGAAAGCAAACACTTCATGAGCTCTCAATTACTACGAAGGATACAAAGTTTCTAACGTGAAAATAGTAACTGAACAAGAATCAACTGGGAAGATTCGCTTGACCGGATTAAAGACCATTTAAAGTAAAAAGGAGATAACTGATAAAATATATCAGAAAAGAAATGTTATTGACGCTAAAAGAAATGAAAGGATATGTTCGAATATGTCCTTGACAGTTGAAAGAAGACTAAAACGTTTATCATATAGGTAGCAAAATAATTACAGGTACAACCCCATAACTTCCAAGCTGAAATTTTTTACAATCCACGACAGCAGTTTAAAACTTTAACTATTTAGAAAGCATAATCCTTAATTACGAAATATTTTCATTTTCCGTGTATCATATGTTTAGAAGCTTCATAGCATCATATGAAAACTGACAATTTTCAAAACTCCTTTGTCATAAATTGTGCAGGAAATATTTTTTCGATTACTAGCAGCAAATCAAAGTTTTTTGATGATTTAGAATACTAACCAGGTTGATCCCTCATGTTTTCTATGTCTCAAAAATATTTTGGTTGTAAATCACCATTGTTATACATTGTGCAGTAAGTATCTTTTCGATTAGTAACAGAAAATCAATTTTTTTATGATTTACGTTATTAACCAGGTTGATCCCTCATGTTGTCTATGTCTCAAAAATATTTTCGTTGTAAGACAATTGATGAACAATTTGTTGTCTGGTATGATTTTACAATGTAACGAAACTATTACACAAAGTCATTTAAACTTCTATAAGTGAAGACCCATTTAATATGTTCCTGAAGTTTAAATAATTTATATTAAGAACTAAACAAGAGGTTTTCTTAAAAAGTGGTTAGTTGATATATTAATTACGGCGTCCGTTAAACATTCTTTGCCACTGTCTGCTACAAACCTATAATTCAACGATTGGGTTCTGATAACGGTGGTTCAATATCACAATTAAATATACACATATCATAAAAAACATGAATTACACGAATATGCTCTAGCCATTGCTCCACGAACTGACAATCACATATTCTAACTACCCAGAGAAAACATTGGACACATTCCTCATGACGAGAATCAAGGCTTTGTGTGATCCGATAGGGTCGATGCGCAAATATATATATATATATATATATATATATATATAATGTATGTATATATATAGCTATATAGAAAGAAGAAAACAAAACTTGTTACATCATGCAACATTAAAATATAACAGCAGGTACTAAAACATGATTAGGTCAAAAATCAACAAATTATTGCACGTATAAAAATTTTTGCACAAATCTCCTCATTAACATTCGAGTTTTCGTATTAAAAATAGATGAGGAGATATGTTGCGTAAATTACATAAAACAGAAGACAGCAAAATTTGTTTGCGGGAATCATTGTTGAACACAATCAGTAACTGATATGAAAAACGTGGTGAGTTGAGAGTGATTAGAGAACACAAGAAGGGTACTGGTGATGAAGCTACGGAAGACATTGGTAGAAGATTTTTATTTTATCCATGATAAATGGACTTTTGAAAGTCTGTAACTGTTTTGAAATATAAGGTGAGCAAATAATTATCCTGCAACACAGTTACTTTTAATAAATTGTTTATTTATTAATTTATGGCGTGACGCGTTTCAAGATCTGAATCTCATTTTCAAACGCCGTTTTTTTTATTTTTTTTTACATTCTTGATGTGACGAGTGCTCGTGTAAGTTTCTGCTGGATGATAGCAGGTTTTATTTTGTGTTTCATTTTGTGGAGACTTCTTCAAAAACACGAAACATAGAAAGTTACACGTGCACTTTGTCACTATGTTTACATACAGATAAAGCTTTATCTGTATGTAAACATAGTGACAAAGTGCACGTGTGACTTTCTGTGTTTCGTGTTTTTGAAGAAGTCTCCACAAAATGAAACACAAAATAAAACCTGCTATCATCCAGCAGAAACTTACACGAGCACTCGTCACATCAAGAATGTAAAAATAAAAACGGCGTTTGAAAATGAGATTCAGATCTTGAAACGCGTCACGCCATAAATTAATAAATAAACAATTTATTAAAAGTAACTGTGTTGCAGGATAATTATTTGCTCACCTTACATTGGTAGAAGAATTAGTAGTAGTTTCCAGACCATGACCACAACTTGGTACTCGATTTCAGGCATAAGGCTATGGGAAAATTTTCTTTCGTAGGTCAGGGAAGAAGGAACAAATTACCAAGCGAGGTGCTGAATAGTTTTACGAAAAATATTGAAAAAAGGGCTAAAGTAAATGGGTAGGGAGATTGTAATCAAAGAATTTAAAATTAAAAACTAGAATTGGAGAAATAGTTGAATTGGGAAATTGCGAATGGAAATTCCAATGCAAATAAATAAAATTAAATTAAACCGTGACATAAGATCCCATCAAAAAAAACCGTGCTGAGATTTGTCAAAACACTTATATTATCGGTAATATGTCATCAGATTGGGAATTATAAATTAATCTTGTAAAAAAATAATACTCGTTGGTAATTGGACGTTTGGAATTAATATTTAGGTTCCAAGCTGTATCCTACAACACAAGCTTATCAAACAATTCTATAAATTGCTACTGCCTTACGTGCAACATGTATCATAGACATGTATTTATAACTGTTGATTATTAATAGACTTATTTCAAAATAAGCCAAAATGAAACTAGTACCTTAAATTGGGGCATTTATTAGAAAATAAAATCAGGTCTAGCTCCTATTGTAGAATATTGAAGCGTTTGCTATGCCGTTAAGTACTGATATATGCAAATGCCACTCGGCGAAAGTAGATACAACTTACAAATTAACAAAGTTTTCTCCGCGTTGTGTATTTATGAATGTTTCTCGGGAAACCACCAGAGTAATACTATTATTTACACACAATATTTCAGCGGCATAAATGCTGCTAGGCAAACGACAGACATTGTTACGTTGCCTAGAAGCATCTCAGACTTCATTAAACAACGTCTGTCGTTGCCATGACAGTTTTTCAACAACGCGCTGTAGGAAAACTTCAAGTCTTACGCGTACACCTGAAGATGGCGACGGAGCCTTATGTCGCCAAAATATTGTGTATAAATAATAGTATTACTCTGGTGGTTTCCCAAGAAACATTCATAAACATATATAACTTATTCCTAGAACATTCGACACAAAAAAGACTGAAATTTCTAAATAAAAATTACTGCTGAAAATCCATATTAATCTAATGTTAATACTTAGAGACGCACCTTGTCAAAATTAATCTCTTCAACTATTTGATAAGGACTCAGAAGAAAATAAACAATAAATTTTTCTACAGAATCAGGCTACATATCAATTTACTCCGTATGCAAGGAACGTTGGTTCAGTGTTCGCAGATACACAAAATATCAAACATTTTACACATCGCATCCATGTATATAGTCGACGATGGTGTTATTATAGCCGGGAGAGGAAGTAAGGAATTCGGTTATGGCATTCTCAAAGAACCAACCCAGCTTTTGTGTACTGCGGCATGCCATTTTCGTAACAGCTCATAAGAGAAATTTATCATTATAATTAAAAAATTTACATACAGTATGGCGAATCATAGAGAATTTCCTGATTTTAGCCGAAATTAATAATAGTAATCAGAAAGTTATCTGCTTTTACCATATCTGCAACTGCATCTGTCCAACATAAATATTGGACCAGGCATACTTCAAAAGCTCGTGACACCAATGAAGACTTCATTGTTTCGTTCTTACGATGTTTTTGATGTTCTATCCAAACAAAGTATTGGGTAAGACGGTGAAATGATATCGACATTGAGGCTAAATTATTATTTACCGGGGTCATTTTTTTACGTACTATTACACTCCTAACACATTATTTCTCCACAAAGAATTCTCTCTCTCTGAACATGTTTTGTAACGTTTGACATGTTTGTTATGGTTTTCGCTACATGTTGAACTATCAACTCATCACTTCATGCCATTACTATCTAGTATATGCCACAATTTTTGAAATATACAGGTATGTAAGGCGACCATAGTATTTGTCAGTTTCCCATAACTATTACACTGCAGGATGAATATTTTCTTTCACTAATAGAAACTATAAGGACGGAAAAAATTGATGTGAGACGTGATGTAAACATATAGGTTCGGTAATACATGGTTCAAAGGCAAATGATGTCTATCTTACGGGCTTTAGATCAAAGGTCAGTTTAACCCAACAAACAAAATTAAATGGAAAAAAATTAACCAAACCATTACATATGCTACTGTTAATAAATTGCAGCTTCCCTTTGTTTATATTATCATGAAATTTTTCAATGCAATACTTAGAGTCTTCATAATTACCCTACGGTTGCGATTAAAACTGAAAGAATTAATATCGTTGGTATTTCAGCTAAACTTAGGGTTACTCTCTATATTCAAATAAAAGATTAACAGTAGAACAGAGGACGAAAGAGATGAATGTAAACTTCATTTCTGTATGATTTTAAAATTATCATATTCTAAACAAATTACCATCAAATACGTAAATCGAAATAAAAAAATAACTATTGTTTAGCACGACACTAAATTTTAGTTTACAGTACCTGGTTGACGCAAAACATCATTTCATGTTTTTTGGGTAGGTTTATTAAACTCATACTGTGACATCAAAAGAAATATTTGAAAAAAAATTAGATTCCTGATCTTAAACACAGAAGCAAAATTATGTCAAATAAGTAACCCGCAAGTCATAAGTGCAAACAGCTGTGAGAAACGTGATATAATTTTACTATTTGTTGTTAAAAATATAGAAAAAGCAAAAAATTCCAATTCTGCCACTGAGGGATCTCAGTATAAGAAGGTTGACAGTTTGGAAGGAATAAGCTTTTTATAACTATACAAATTTTTTGTTAAGAGATTCTGTCGAACACAGATATAATTATAGACGCTCTGACACAAAAGTGAAAAACAAACTTTTTGGCAATAAAAAATTAAACGATATTTTATAATAGTTCAAATATTATACTATTACTTTTCCTACGGTGTGATTAATGGAGAAACTACAAGTTCAAACAAAATCAGTGGCAATGAGTGACAGGAGATCTGAGAATATCTTTTTCTTTACTTTTTTGTTGTTTAATCAAAAACCGCATCTAAAGCTGTTAAATTCTTCGGTTAACAATCAGTTTGCAAGAATTCTTACTTTCTCACTATAGAACAAACATAGAGTAAGTATTTTTCTGATTCTAATTTGAGTTCTGTACATGATTTTTTTTTTAATTTCATGGTATCCCGAAGACCTGTTTGAGAATTAGCAGCTAGATTTCTATACACGAAATAACTTTGGAATAACAAAGATAATCAAACAGAATTTCTGATTAAAGACTTAACCGTGGAAATGAGGACTTTATTAAATAAATTTTGTACTTTTTATAGGTGAATATTAAATTATTCCGCTATAGAACCATTCTTTGACGTGTCTTCAGAACTGAGAAACATGCAATCGAAAATTAGAACGAATAAATAATAATAGATATTCCACAAATATAGGGATACAGCAGAAACGACAAGTATAATAAACGACAAGAATAATTACATCTGTCAGAAGGAAATGGTGACTTATTGAAAAACACTATTTTACGGATGATAATGATTCTATAATGATTCTATTTTAGTGTTTTCTCGTTTCTATAGATATATTTAAAATCGTAGTACATTGTTAATATTTTTAATGGGCCTTGCTACAGATTTAAGTCGTAACACAAATATAAATGTTGTAGATGTTAATGAGATGAGGTCACAAGAATAGTAATAAGTTTCGTTTAGTTTGTATAACATAGGTATCAGCGTAAGATGAACGTCATGTCTGTTGTTCACTGAATTAATTTATAGTTTCGGCACTCTTGCTAAAATAAATAGTTGATCTGTTATTTGTTGGGTATCTTAGTGGCTATCGCACGTTGTTATTTGCTTGTTCCTCTTCAATGTTAGGATTATCAGCAGAATGGTACAACAAACATGAACCACGCATCTGAAACGAAAAATTTATTTGGCAGTACGACATGAAGAGAAGCTTATTGTGGTCAGACCAGAGATCAATAATTTATTTTCTGAGAACATTGAAATTTAACTGGAATTTTATATTTATAAGATTTTTGTTTCTCCCAACCATAATGTAAGTTGTGTCACTTGATTTTTCAACTATGTTTGTGAAAGATAGCGCAGGGCTGTACTGACTTTAAATTAGACGGTATGGGTAAAAAACTGAATATCAAATTAACTGAAATTATTCACCTTAAACCACGTATTTTTTTCCATGATTTGTCTTTCTGTTGTCCATTAATGCATATGCGTCAGAAAATCATTTCCACATTCGATTGTTACAGTTTCATCAAATCGATAAAAAACGTCTGTTTGTCAAAATAGGCGAGTAAATATATATATATATAAAAACACACTGGGTACTAAATCTAGTTGTCATATACCATAGGTATTGCACGATTTGAATATATGAGCAGAAACAATGTTGTAATAATTATTTTAAGAATTGTTATGGTACATAATGTAAGACATCAACGATACAAAAAAAATAATACTTTGTATGAATATAACTTTAATTTTCGCTATGACATAAGTAATAGCATTTGTTCTTTTTTAATGAGTTAACATGTGCCAGATCTGCATAATGTTACATGCAAATAATTTTTTGTTTTTCACGATTGTTTAGCTCAAATTCTTGGTGATGCTTCTGCTTATTGTAGCAAACTGGCACGATTTTAATATCACAGAATGCACCAAGGTACATCTTATAAGGCTGACTTGTTGAAATACTGTTCGCTATTAGAAGTTAAACGGTGCTAGATGTTGGTATGCAAATATTTTTATGTTTTTCCTGACTATTTGGTTCATAATGTTTCTAGTTATTGCTACAACTTGGTATGATTTTAACATTTCAGAATGCACGGGGACGTAATTTATGGAATTCGACTTCGTCATACGCTATTCAATATTAGAATTCAAACGGTGCACCAAAATTTATTTGTGTTTGTACATCTGTCTCTTGGTTAACTATCGATTTATCGACAGACTGAGTTTCCGGGGATTCATTGGCATGTCATCGGAAGCAACAAAACCGTAACCCATTGTATGTCTCCTATATAGAAACTGTATTGCAGATCATCTACTGACAAACACAAAACCATCTCGTGATTAGACAAAAAATTGAAGTCTGTAACAAAAGGAGAAGAGCATATTATGTGTAACAATCATTACGTATTGTCAGTATGATTAAAAGTGACAGCGAGTGCGCTTGCACACACGAGTTATGTACATACAATATGCTTATCCCAAGGACATCTTAAAAACGTTCAGTGCCATTTTTGATGGGAAACAAACGTACCGTTAACGTCCAGTTTGAACAATAAGCGAGAACGTTCTTACTCATTTCCAAGCGTCTCTATTAAATATGTTACTGAAATACACAAAATGCTGTTGTACGGTAAAAAAAGTGATAGTGTCGTGATTGCTGATTTACCACGAGATAAACCGCTAAACTTCTGTTCCTTACATCTCAAATTTAGGGAATAATACTAGAAATAACCTAACAAAAGCAGACGTCACTCTGGTGTTAAATTTTTTAAGAAAAGAACTGGCCAATTTGACCAATAACGGCATCGAACTTAATATTATGTTTTCACTGCCCAATATTTACTGTACTGAGCGTGGAATGATTAACATATTCTTATACAAACCACTCAAATATAAGATCAGATACACAAACTTGGTCACATAGCGTAGGTAAGGGAAGGAGATGTTGCCAAGAAATACACATTTACAATGGGATACATACAAGAATTTGAGGAAATAGTGGTAACCTTTCACTAAAAATAAAGGAATAAGACAATTGTTGAGTTGCTGACCATTTAAAGGAGAAGAATTTATATCTCTACAGATGGAGTATGAACCCATTAGCTTAAATTACTAGTAAATTATAGCAGAAATTACCTATAAAAACAAGAAGCCATCCTTAAGTTGATCTTGAGATAATATTTTTTAAAAAGAAAGAAAGAAAACAGGTCATTTGGGACGATCACGGCAGCGAAAAATCTATTGGTTTGATTCCGAAAACTTCGTATCATATTTTCACGGCCTAATTTTTATTGCACAGTATCTATGGTGAAAATTATTAACATTTTCGTATCCAAAACACACAAATTTAATAAGAGCAGATACACAAACCTGGATACACTCTACTTGTAAGAAGGAACAAGTGTAGCATTAATATAATGTACTTTGGTAACTAGCCGAGTGAACAAAGTGTTTACTCTTGATAATTCGGCGATCGAAACTCTGTCACCATTTTCTTCAGAAGATGGTGACAGAGCTTCGATCGCCGAATTATCGTGTGTAAACACCTTGTTCGCTCGGCTAGTTACCAAAGAATATTATGTTATTGTTAAACTTGTTCCTTTCTGCAAGAGGAATGTGGTATAAACAGTACAAGCTAATCAAACAGCAAAGCGACATTTTAATCCACACCTTGTTCACTCGGTTAGTCAAGGGAGAACTTTATTTTAATTCTCAACTTCGAAAAAAAAAAACTTCGTTCTTATGTGTAACATTGTTTGTGGCCGCAAAGGCCCAGGAAACTATTTGCTTCGTTAACCATGAAGGAACGATAACGTTGCTACCGAACTAAATGCTTCGAACTTTCATATAGGGTGACTAAAATACTCACCGACTCCGGCAACATGAATCTTCTTCATCCATGGATATATGATCCTGTCCCCAGATCCCGAACTGTCTCCTTGTTCCGCCTCCTCCACTTCCTCCTCTTCCTGGTCGTCGTCCAGGTTATCCACACCTGCCCCCGACGCCGCCCCCGGCGTCACGGTGCCGGCCGCCACCACCGGCGGGGGCGGTGGAGGCGGCTGTTGCTGCCCAGGCTGACTCGGGGGCTGCGGGGGTGGGCTCGGCGTGCCGCCTCCGCTGTTGGCCGGCGTCAGTGGCTGCGGAGGCGGTACGGCCCCACACTGCTGCGGGGGCAGGTCCGGGGGCGGCGGCGGCTGGTAGAAGTAGCCACCGTTGGAGGCGGCGGGGGCGTAGCCGTTAGTGGTAACCGCCACCGTGGTGGGATACCCCTGGTGGTGGTGGTGAACCACATGGTGCTGTTGGTGGTGGTGTTGCTGGTGGTGGTGATGGTTATGGTGATGGTGGTACGCCTGGTACTGAGCCGCGCCGGCGAAAAAGTCGGCGGGGATGTAGTTACTCTGGCTGTATTCCTCGCTGGGAGGGAACTTTGGGTCCACCAGGAGCTGCTGTTGCTGCTGCAGCTGCTGTTGCTGGTGCTGGGGCGGTAGCTGTTGGTGCTGTTGCAGGCCGTGGTACTGGTGGTAAGGCACCGCCGGGGCCGCGGGTCCAACCTGCGATCCCGCCAGAGCTCCGCCTGGCGGATTCATCAAAAACGAACTCATGGTCATTAATTTTTCCTTCCCGAGCGCTGCTTCGCTCGCGCCGTGCTTTCTGAGGGGCTCCCGCGAGCAGTTTCCCCCACTCCTCGCACGTCACAACTCCCCCCCACTCGTCCGCGTCGACCTACTTTTACCCCACCCTACAATCCCCCACCACACAACTCACTGATCCGTACAGCTACCGCATGCTCACAACGCTCTTCAGCACTCGTATAGTCCACTCTTTCACTTATCCGTGTGTTGATTACAACTGCACCAGAGCGATTTCACGTAGTGACTGTTGCCGTCAAGGACTGGTTGTAGTATCTCTGGCCTGCGATACTCCCTCCAGCCGTCACTGTTGCCCCCACCAGTCTAGCTCGTGACGTAGCAGAACCGAAAAACGCTGGGAGCAGGCAGTCTGTGATCGCGCCGGGCGTGTGTGTATGTGTGTGTGTGGGATAGAGGGAAGGGAATAAAAAGCGCGTGTAGTGGGGGACTGCCGCCCGGCTCCCGTCGCCGCCCACAGAGCCTCTCCAATTAGCATACCACGTGACGACGGCTCGGCCAATTAGAGCGCGCCTGCGTCACGCGGCCATGATGGATCACCAGCCCGCCCTCCCACCAATAACGGTCGAGCGGCGACCGCGCTGCCGCCTGGCGGAGCGCCGCCGTAGCGAACCTCCTCGTGCCTGCGCGTTGGGGCAGTGTTTTGTTTCCCTGCTCAGCGACGCGATGTAAAATTGTAACGGAATTAAATAACTCCGAAAGACGTCTTCATTCGAATGGTAGGGTGGATAGACAACATTTATGTACCGAGATATAGCTTGTGTTTAAATTTACTTACGAAATCTCTAACAAACTATCTTAGTTAAACAATCTAACACGATCCTTCGCTGTACTAATTCCATGTAAATGATTTTTCGTAAGTTTATTTTACTTAATGAGCTTTACATTCGTTTCTAAACTAAGTGATGTCTTAAAGATTTAAGAGAACAACATTGAATTCTTAAAAAATAATTTGATGTATTTTCGTTTAAATAAATATTACAGCCACGATTGTTTTCCAGTAATACAAATAACAGTATATCACATCTTTTTCGAGAATAATATTTCTATAAAAGCCCTGTACAGATATTATTAACAATCAAGCATTTTCATGATTCTTGGATATCTCAAGACGTGAATGTTTACTCATGGATGATTATAACGTATGCTTGGATACAGAGCCTAGGAAAAATTAATCCGATCATATTTATTTAGATTAGAAAAATTTAAAGAAACATCTCCTATCTTGTCCTTGATCCCTACAAAAATTAATTTACACTTAATTCAAGCTCTTACCCAAATTCTTCAAATCTTTTATTTTATATATCGAACGAAACGAAGGTAATGTTATGTACTACGTTTCTGATATTTAAATAATCAAAAGTTTGCTCCAAGTGAGAATACGATTTCATGAATAGTTAAATTCAGATACAATTAATGCTATTTGTAAAACTCGAATGTTTGTGTAATTGTATTCAGAATTTATATACATTTTTATAAGCTAAAAACGCCTGCGAGTAAGTTTTTATTTAAAAAAGGCTGAAAATGTATACCAATTAAGGGTCACTCTCGGCTATAAGAGCTAAGGCGTGGTCATATTCTGCCTGAGATTGCTAAGCTTTCTGCTTACAGTATTGGCTCTATCAAGACTTGCACGCCAATGCAGCCGCCGGATAAACAGGCGTGATCAAAGAACACAATAGACTGAGGCACTCCAACTCTATTCCCAAGAACTCTGATCGTGGAGATGCTACTTCTGCCTTCCTCACTACCGTCCACATTTCGAAGTCTACCTCCCCTAACCTCTCACACACATTCGCTTGCCACGAATCGCTCTGGCGAAATTCTCACCTCCCCACTTTCAGCAGGGAATGAAGAAGGGGAGAGAAGAAAAAGAAAAAAACTCCCTCTACCCTCGTCAATGTCACAGGTTCCCAGAAATCGCTTCCCTAGCTACGAAAACCCACCCCGTCAACGCGTGGAATAGTGAGAAGCGATGGGGGGAAAAAAAGAATATAGGACGCGAAGCTGAGGGAAAAGTTATTGTTTTTCTTTTACAGCATATTCGGCCCCTTATTTCCTCTCAGGGGAGGGCTAAAATGACGTAGCGATTCACTTTTTTCCATCACACAGTTTTCCATCCCGAATTTTATTAGTCTTTCCTCGCAAGCTGTGGCATAGTAATTAAAAGCTACCCCCTTACAACAACACGCTCTCAGGAACAGCCAGTGGATTTTCTAGTGGCTTGCTTGTTTTTCCATCCTCGTTATAAGGTTGAGCGGACTGCAGAGATTTAATTTTCCAGCAAAAGGAGAAGGCGGTATGTCCCGTTTGTTCTGAGGACCTTGTTTATTTCTCACTCTGGTTGACACGTTCTGTTATCCAGTGTAAAGTGTGATAAATGATTCGTTTGCAGTTGCCAGTAGGCTGCAATATCGTTTTCCTCGTTATCACACGACAATGGAGCCGTATTCAGTTGGACTAATTCGGAAGCAAAAGAAATAGTTAATTTTTCGAAGTATTCTTAGAAAATCGAGAAATAATGTACACCGTGAACCATCAAGATATCATCCCATGGCACGAGTATGCAAAAACAATATTTATCTGTCTCAAAGTGTGAGAAGCAAGTACATGTAGCATTTTTCTTTAGATTTCAGCCAACTATAAAGTACAAAAAATAATGTATTTCATGATATTTTCTTTTTAACGATTCTCTCTTTCAGATTGTTATCTATCTTCAACTCGTTTGTTCTCTTGTTTTCTTCCATCTACACTGTTCCTCACAAGATATTCACCTTTCCCTGGAAATCCTCAGCTATTTCTCTCTCTGTCTCAAATCAGGTCTCATAAATATTTTATTACTTTTTAAGGCAATTAGTTCTATGTTTTCTTTTTAATTTTTTTTATCTGAGCAGTGAACTGTCGTTTTCCAACAAGGTATAGCATCAATTCTTTTCAGATTACCTTAAAAAGCTATCCTTCTTTATTTCTTACATTTTTCATGTCTTAACCCATTTCCCTATTTTCAATTTTGTACTTTGATAATATCGCTCATTTGCTGCACAGTGACATAACTCAAAAACTTCAATTTTACAGGAGGATCAGATCAACATGTTTCATGTGTAGTAACTTTATGCGTTCACTAGAAAAAAACTTATATCTATGTTTTAGAGAAAGAACACAATGTAATAGAAGGGAAAATGTACAATATCAGTTGCAGGTTATGGGGAGATTTCTTTTATATCCTTACAATCATCCTCATTTTGAATTATGACATTCTTGCTGCAATTAATGTTTTTATGTCATGGCATAAGATAAAATGTGTCGTTTTTGTAATAGAAATAAGTGCAAGAGAGTAAATGTTTTTCAATTTATAGTTATGTCACAAATTCACAATACCTGAAAACAATGGGGATTACAGTTTGCCAAACAACAATTTCATCAAAAGATGCTTTATTTAATTTGCCAAATTTCCCAAGAAGAAAATACAAATTTTAAAGAAAAGAGATTTTTTAAAAGTAATAATAATGAGAGCTTGCATAAGAAAAAACAATCATTTTATGGGAAAAAATGAACAAAATTATTTTCCAACCAAGCAACATTGTGTAAAAAAGTAATGACTTAATCTTTTAATTCAGTCAGATTATAAAAAAAACATTATTATTTAAACATCATGAGCACTCAAGCTATTATAGTAATTATCAACTTCAGGAAATTTTAGGTCAGTCTCAAACTTTATCACATACAGGTAATCTTGGTACTGTCTTGTTACATTTAGTTAATTAGCTTCACAAACCTTACAACATTTCATAGAAAGATTTATAAAAGCTTGGTATAGCATTCTAAGCCTAAGCCTAAGAGATCTTCCTTCTTTTCGAGAAATTCCCGGTCTTGAATTAAATGCTGGATTTAATGTAATATCTGAGTCACAACTTTTCTTCTTCCTTTTGATTATTATTGCCTCTCGAAAGTCATCTGCATACGAGTATTTATAAGAAACAGTATTGGGAGAATCCCTTACACTTTAAGCATCTTTACTTCTGATAATTTGAATGCTGCCATGTTCAGAGGACCTATGTCTCCAGTCAGAGCTTTAATGTCATAGAAATCCTTGTAACATAATTCTTTGACATGGAAAGGTTCTCCGGTTTTTTTCGCAGATCGAATTGCGGAGATGAAAGAATCAGGAGTATACAATGGTCCGCTTCTCATAATGCGCTTAACCATTCTCTCTATCAATGAGTGAACGGAATCACCTTCATTCTGAGAGTGGCCTTTAACAAAGAATTTGTGTGTAATTGATTTCAGGCCTAAATAACGTGTGGCGTATAAGTAAAGAGCAAGCATAAATTTATTTTCTGCTGTCCTGCAAAGTTGTCCGAGTAAAATATAACATCTGCATCATGTTTTGTGGCAGCAGTCTTTTTCAGATAAGGGAGCGTGCATAAACCATGTAGCTCCATTTTGGCCTCATATGAACCCCCCCCCCCCCCCGTAGCTTTTTTCCCTTTTGATTCCAGAAGACATTTTGTATTGTTTTCTCTCGTCAGAACTATCGTAAATTACTTACAGAGATAATTAACTGAGGGAAATAAATATTCACATGCTGTTGTGTGTTCTGTTCCTCATTTTAACTGTGAAAATGTTATGAAAGGAAAGCTACGTGGCCTGGCTCGGAACCCCCGCCCCTCCCCCCCACGTAGCGCAGTGTAGCCTTCCAGCCAGCCCCTCCCCCCTCTGGACCGAGCCACGTAGTTTGTGCACGCTCCCTAAAGAAGGCACATGTACTTAATTCATTTGCACCACGATGGCCGTTTGCTTCATCCCAGACAAAACAATCACATGTATTGCTCTTCAAGTCATACATAGCGAAATTGAAAACATTTAATTTGGATGTATAGTAGAATAGAGAAGCATCCCCTTTAGGAAGTTGCATTACAGCCTGTAGATCATAAACAACCACTACAGCATTTGAATTTTCTTTGTATGTTTTTTTTTCTCCTCTCTTGACAATTGTTTTTCGATAAGATTGGTTAAATTATTCTTGTAACTCTGTTTTTCTTCACTGTCTGCATTTTCAAAAGCTACGCAGGTTTCACATAAATCTTTCTTTGGAACGAAAAATGAAATATTGTATTCTTTTTTAAATATTCTATAAAATGAAGTATAGTTGGCAAAAGGTACCTTCTTTTCTTTGCAGATAGCCAGCATAGTCCTTGTGGATGTCTGCAATTGATTTGCTTCCATCAATGAAGAGCCTCGTTGTAGTTGCCCTTAGGTATGGCTTTCAATTTCGGTATCGAATCTATGTGCTGCCTCATGCCTTCCCTTATCATTGGATCTAAGATTTCTGGTGTTTTATTGCATTATTTATATTAAAATAGACTTGCACCCGTCGCATAAATGTTGTGTAAGATATCAAGATGCCACCAAGAGCAAAGTTTTTTTTTTAAATTTAATATCGATGTTTCAACTTTATTGAGTCTTACCTTTGTTTCAAGGGAAAAATTACTTTAAAGAAGAAAATAAATTTAAAAACGTAGTTATAAAGTTGAAATGACATGAATAAAATTGTCATGTCATTTCATCTTTATAGCAACATCTGCAAGTTTTATAATATATTGCTTCTTTTCCTCTCCCTTTTTTTTTTATTTTAACTTTTTCCTTAAAATAAAAGACCTAAAAAAGTCAAAACCTCGGCATTGAATTAAAAAACTGTTTTTAATTGTTAACCGCATATTGCTATCCTAATGTACATTATTAATTAAATGTGAACTTTCTTTTAAAATTTTTTAAATAAGTGTCCCATTTAGTGTTAATAGTAAAATTTTAGTAACAAGAGTGACATAAGTGTGAATCATAGAAGACGAAAATTATGTCGTAGGAGAAGATTTCATGCAAGAACGTCATATCGTCTCAAACCACAAAGTGTAGACTAAGTTTATGCAATATGGTATTTTGTAATAACGTCATAATTCAAAATAATCCAACGATAGACAAGATGCCTTGCATCAAGAGCGACACATTAAGGAATAGAACTAAAGGCATTTAAGCAGTGTATTTCAAAAAGAATGTCACAATTTGATATAACACATTATTGAACAAATGTTAATCTAACGTGAATATTCTTACCATTTACAAAATATCGTCATAAACAAAAATACGCCGCTCTTGAAGAAACTTGTCGCTATGTTACTTTGACAACAGCCAAAACTCAACTGATATGTGACAGTGTTGTGAATAAACTGAAGGGCGGTCTGTTGAGAAACAATAGTGACATAACCAGCTCTCTCTCGGCGAATACAGTAGTTGAAGTTCAAATGTGTCGTTCTACAAACTAAAAGTATACACGAAAATGGATCATCCTTTGGTCATAACTCAATAAAGGTCATTTTTTAGTTATGTCACTGTTGCAGCAAATGAGCGATATGGTTTTCCTTTTCAATTTCACCTACCTATTTGTCGCAAGATATTTTGCCTTTCTGGTTTAACCACTGTGGATTTCTATCTTAATTTCGTGTTAGATTTCTTGCTACAGGCCTACATGTTTTTATTTTACTGATACATCTTGCTCTTTCTGGGTTAGCGTTGTTTCACTTTTATTCCTTTTCTAAATGTTGTTTACTTCCTGTATTAGTCTGAGCGATTCCTCGTATTTCACAAACTTATTTACTTTCTCGTTTTATTTTTTTGTGATCAATTTCTTCTCATCCATTCAATTTATGTGCTCTACCAGTTCAAATCTACTTTCATCTGTATTTATGTTTTATACTTTAAGTCCTCAATTGTTATTTTATGTCATAAGTTCACATCCTATCCCATCTTCCTAATCTCTTGGTGGATTTTAACGA
Organism: Vandiemenella viatica; assembly: GCA_031002005.1. Classification (NCBI taxonomy): domain Eukaryota; kingdom Metazoa; phylum Arthropoda; class Insecta; order Orthoptera; family Morabidae; genus Vandiemenella; species Vandiemenella viatica. Next base: position 83,581,474 of record CM061918.1, read on the forward strand.
TCCTCAGTTCAACTTTCAGTATTTGACTTGTCTTCGTAAAATAGGCATGGAAGCACCATTGCCTTATATAACTTCAGCGTAGAGTTTTACCATATTTGGTTCTTGGTAAATCTACCTATTTCATCGAAGAAATCAAAACGTTCACGCATCCTGCAGGCTGGAGCTAATCACACAACTCACATAAGCATTTGAAAACTTTGTATGGCCACGCGAGACTCCATAACTTGTAAAGTTATTTCTCATGAGCCAGAAATATGGTACCATAATCTATTTGGTGAGATGATTACAATAAAATACATGAAAGTATAATATTTTCCCTCCTGTCAAAGTAATTCTGGAGTTCCTTAACAACAAACCACTTAAACTAATTTTACACCAAATATTGTAAATGTGATTTTTTTTCCCAGAATCCTGATCGAAGGGTGAATACACCTGGAGGAGATGCAAGAAATATCACACGAAGCAAGTTAGCATATCACTGGTATATTAATAATTTCTAAACTCCAAATTGTAATTCCCTGGATGTCGTCAAACATATAATTGTAAAATTTATCGAATTTATCTACGAAAACTCCTTATTCGTAGTGTATAACTGAATTAAAGTGACATTTAATTAAAGAAATAAAAGATTTACTTGTAACCTAATTACATGACGGCACCAACGAAAAATATAATATCAGGGGATGTAGTGAAATATTCTTTTCGTATGACTACGGATTTCAATAAAGGTTGAGCGGTAACGATCTGGCTTCGTATTTTGGAGGGTGTCGGTTCGAATTCTCGTCCGGCCATCTAGGTTTAGGTTTTCTGTTTGTTTCGCGAAATCACTCCAGGCGAATGCCGGTATGGTTCCTTCAAAAGGAAATTGTTGAATTCCTTCCCATTCCTTGCCCTCAGTCTTTTCAAACCTCTTGTAAAATCGACGTCAAAAAGGCAGAAATCCATAAGAAATATTATAAGACCGTTATTAATATTATTATAATGTCTTTTCCCTACAGCATGGTGAGAAATTTAACATCTCAATAATCTGCATTTTACTGTAATTTATCAAAACTTGTTTACACCGGTGAAGAATAATCAAAGAGTAAGTTTCATACGGCAAAAAAAAAAAAAATAAAAAAAAAATAATCGTATGTGACACAACAGAAATGCAATAACCAAACTTTGTCACATATAAAACATAAAGCTGTGTCGTTTAGTTTGGGGCTTGGAGTATCATCGGAGGGAAAAAAATTCTGAGGTAGAGCGTTAAATTCTTCGGGTAGATATCTGCAATATTTAATTAAGTTCTCAACGAGCCGATTGATGTAACAATTGAGAGCAATGCAGTTCATACATAAATTTTTAAATGTAGTATAAACTTATCAAATCTCTAAACGTACACAATGTGTTATAATAGAATTTGTGGTTACAGCTACCCAGGATATTTTCATCTCAACGAACAAAACATGTTTGGAATTAACTGCTAATATAAGTGCAAAAGAAATATCATTTTTATATTTTCGAATAGATTCGCCATCTGTTGACTCATTTTCTAAAATTAACCAAGTTATTATCAAAGTCCAATAACAAGATTTTTTCCCCCTCTCATCTTTCCTTAGAATGGTTTCATACAAACTTCCATCTGTTCCTATCATGAGCTAACCTTTTATCTCAACAAAACCATTACAACTTACGTTATCATTTAATTATTTCACATATTCTGTTTTTTTCTACAGTTCGTTAGTTTTATTGTTCACTCCACTAAAAAATAAAACATACCCACCAACCTTGACGTCATTAGAGGAGAGGAAGAGGGTTCGAATCCCCGTAAGATGTCCGCAAATCACGTGAAAGCAAAAAGGTATGTCCGAATCCCTTCCCGTTCCTTGTCCCAATTGTCTCCCACAAACTTTTTCCAGTCACTCTCAGGTCATGTAAAAATAATTTTTTAATCCTTTTAGACAATTATGTTTTACATACTTCAGTTATCCTTCTTTGAGGTCTTCTTAAACTACAAACTGTGTTCCATAGATACGGTTTCAGATAGTTTCTTTGGAGTTCCTTGTCAATGTTTGTAACTTTCAACCATAAATTAAAAATTTATTTTGTTATAAATAGAATATTACTTCTTCTGTTGAATCTGTTCCTTTTAGTATACGGTTGTGGCTTACTTGCATTATTATTTCTTCTTCACAATAGGGATAAAAAAAGTCTCGTTTTCGACGCGTCCTAAAGCCCAAAAAACAACACACACCAACAGTTTTAAATACTTTATAATTCATTCTTTTTTGGTTTACGATTAGCTCAAATATTTTGTTTATGGTATTTAGCAGTTGTTAACAACGCTAATGTTCGATATTACCTGCTCATGATTAGACTAAAATTTTACACGACTATTGAAAAAATCAAACCATTTTACTCGTTTATGTTTTTCCGATCAGGCAATCGACTCTTAAGTCATGTTTGGATAAAAATCATGTATTTGTTTTAAACAAAGAATATTTGTTAATGCTGTTTGCGGAAACAGACGGAAAACGCACCCAAATGACATGTAAAAATAATATTTCACATGAAAACAAAAACACGAATACGGATCAATATATTTACCATTTTTGGATGACAATCTAAGTGTACAGTGAATCGAAGGTGACATTGCGAAAATGATGTTTACTCTAAAGCATATATAATTTATTGACTGAAGAAAAATTCGTTCCCAGCTACTCGAGTATTATAAAATTTCATAAATGAAATTAATGATCAAATAGCCTGTTATTTTATGTCATATAGTGTTAGGTACCGGATCAGCTAGACGAGCGGTAATATTAGCGCATTTCAAAGGGAAAGAAATTTTCACAACAGGGTAAGAATGGTTCTGCGCAGATCATTACCAGAGGTGATGACTCCTTATTAAAAGCAAACCGCAATGTCAAAACAGGGATGTCATTTAATTGACAGCAAACTGATACATCGGCAGAATGGACTATTCTGCATTAAATATACTTAACACTGTGTCAATAAGCGTTAAAACGTGGAGGACTATGGGCGACTATGTTAGATTACCGTTCAGTCCCGTGCATCTGATCTAACTAGAAATAATAAACTGTTACGATGAATCCAGAAGGGCCAATATGCCTCAAAATAACAGAAGTCAACAAATTAGATAGAGAAACACTCACTTCCCGCCCTTAGCTTATAGCGTCTCGAAAGGACCAGTATCATTGGAGGACAGGAGGAGGATGAAGAAACTGCTGGAGGTGTGTACAAGGCTTCTGTTGGTGGTGATTGAGCATAGAAGGATATTGGTAGAAGAATTAGAAATGGTGCATGGATGGAAAGAGATGATAATGACTAGAGCTATTAAAGTAGCGAGAAACTGTGTACCCGTATGTATTCGTTACTAAACCAATCAGTACTCGTTATCATCGAATGGTTACCCGTTACTTTTGGTCCAATCGAGCGCTCGTATGAAGCATTGAGCCGTGTAGCGTACGGGATACGGGATGACTTCGTTTGTACTTTGAGAAGTTTAAATAAATTATTTACATAGTTAGTACGTTTAGGTAAATAAAATAGAAGTTAGAATATCGCATTTTAAGATAAACGCTTTTCATAAATATTTTAAATCGATAAAATCTCGCTAAGGTATGATCAATAAAAAACAATAACCAACTCAAATCATTTATCCAAATTTTCTATTTAAAAATTATCCTCAGTAAATTTTAATGTTAAACAATGTATGATCAATAAAAAGCAATAACCAACTAAATTTTCTAATTAAAAATTATGTTGTGTATATTCTAATTTTAAACAAAAGCAAAACTACAAAATAACTCTTAATGTTGAAAAAATTACTGCAAATGTGGAATGGTTACTATATTTTAGTGCTCATATGTGTTCCTGCTTTCCTTAAAAGTTTCTCAAATTAAGAATTGTCAATCCATTACAGTACTAGAAGTGTCAGACAACATAACGAGACAACACACAAAGTCTTGGGGTAATTTAAGAATCAGTAATATGAAAGTAATTGCACTATCATTAACCAGGAAACGAAAGATGAGGGGCGAAAATCAGTTTATAAATATCATTTACATAGTATACTGGTATAATTCTGGTCGATAAATTGTAATGAACTGTCTGAAGTTAACTTAGACTGCAAAACGTGTTTTATTCATTAAAGTGAGAACAAAAATTGACTAGCACATGAAGATAATTTTTTGTCTTTTTAAACACAGAGATGTAATAAAAAACGATGAAATAAAAACATGCAAACGTAAATTATATCTGAAAGAATTAAAAAAAATGTAGACAGCTAAATATATAACGCAATCCACCTTCGAAAACAGAAACGACCGAAAATAAAATAAATGGTAATACATATATGAAAGAATCCAAGCAAATGATAAAATTGTATATAAAGAAATAACAATATGTTCTTATGAAAATAGTCCTAACAAAAAATCTACAACCAAATGAATAAATTATATATTACATTATATTATTAACATATTGTGTACGCTTATTTTACAGGCATATATACCGTGGCTACATAAAGTTATAGATTATCTAGTAATCAATCGTTACTAGGAACACAATAAGGACAGACAAAATCTGCATCTTAGCACCTTAGCCTACAGAAACGGACAGGATGAACCAAGCTGCAGTTCTGCGAAACAAAGATAACAGAAGAACATTTCTAAAAATGGTAATATAAGAATGGCCATTTCATTTCACAAAACGAATTTGTGTTATAAGTTGCGTTTGCTGTTCATTAGACGTGTTTCAGATTTGAATAATTGCCAGAGTATATTTCTTAATTAATTTTTGACTGTCTGTAACATGGTGTATAAAAGGCATCGTAAATTAGTCTGACATTGAACCATTAGATTTCTGGATGTTGCGAAGCGTCTTGGGTTAGATATAGGAATGGAACGGGGATTTTCTTACGTTAGTATACAACGACTCGTGAAGCCAACAGCACGCCGAGCTGGGTCCTACGATAAGCTAATCCTCTTTGGTACCTGGACAGGTGTTGGGCGTTTTCTGCCGAGTCACTGGGACACCGTTTGTCGGGCCTGGGGTAACAAACGAGCTACAAGGTCGGTCCGACGCACAAACGACGCTCCGAATTCGGAAACATCCCGATTCGTTTCAGCGAATGGTTACGCCATCCAACTGTGGTAATTAACATAACTAAAATGGTACCTTGTCATTTAAATATTGCTACTGCATAAGGCTGCTATTGAAGGAGGACAGCCACGAAATAAAGTATTCAGCATTTTACCACGGCTTCCTAAGCATAGGATCCTGATATGCGTAGCTATGCGTTTAAATTTTAATTTTTCTTCTAGAAGCAAAGCGTAAGCGTTTCTAGTCTACTATATAATTTCTTATGCTCACTCATTCACTCGCCTCGATAGCTATTGGCTGGAGAACGGTGTCACGTGTCACAGCCTTCGCTCGCAAACCAGCGACCAGAGATACCATTAGAAGAAAATCATGGTTATGTCCACAATTTAATAGCAACTGCTACCAAATTAATTGCCATAATACATACATTAAGTTTACGTTTTGTAGTTTAAAAATATCAGTAAACTTTACGTCTGTACATGTTGCTAATGAAATCAACTTAAAAAACTATTAAAAAAATTAAATTTCTCACGGTCTCTTTTAACCACGTATGCCAATTGTCATTACGGCTTAGGATAAATTTCAATTTAATCAAAACTTTCACTAATGTTGTTGCTTGACCAAAGTTTATGCATTACGGTTTATTTGCTTTTAAGCTATTTTACTGACAACTTTCGTTAATGTTCTTTCTTCATGTTCGATGTACGTAAGTTATTAGGTTATATTAAGTGGACATCAGACCAAATATGTTACCTAATCAACTATTCTGGCAATTAATTTCTTTGTAGTTGCTCAACTGTTTAATAATATGGAACGTGTATTAAGTTCTCTGGTCGTTATAGATACTGTGACCAATGATTACATTGTGAGTGTTTGCCCCGTTTCAGTAAAAACAAAACAACGTAAAGCATTCCAAACAAACAGGATTTTTTTTTAAATTTTGCAGAGTGAACTATAAGGGTCAAATTCAAGTCAAGTTTGTATTTAAGCAAGTTCGAGTCTACGACCTTTGAAACAATTATTCGATTGCACGATCTTACCTGTCCGTGTTTAATACCTACGTTTAATAATACTTCTGAGTTCCTCAAGGTCAAGATATTTTACTCACCATAAGTGAACAAGTTCATATTTTGTCGGATTAGGTCAACCTTTTATAATCTTTGACCCTAAAAGCTGGAAGAATTCTAGACCCGTGACGGCAAAAAACAGTTACGGGTTTACACTAGTATGTAATATCTTTGAAAATACTATCGCAAATCATATTCTATAGTTTCGTTACGTTTATTGGAGTTTTAATATTGTCGTTAGATTAATATTTTTCCGTTTATTCTAACGTACTATATAACTCAGAAATATGAAGAAATAAACTAAGAATGTTTGGTTGTCAAAAAGCATTATTCCTCTAACCCAAAGCATTTCCTTGTTATTCCTTCATCTATCTGTCATTTAGTGGATCTCGGGAGCTCTTTCTTTCCAGCCTAAGAACACATACTTTCCTTCTCATTTTTCTTACCCTCATCCTCTTCTTTCGTCTCGATTTTGTATTCCAAGTGAAACATCATTTCCATTTTCTTTTCTCGTTTCGAAATCCTCTGAGATTTCAATAGTCTAGATCAGCCGTTTCCAAATTATGGGTCGCGACCCACTGGTGGGTCGCGGTGTGTGTTTTGGTGGGTCGTCGAACAATCGAGGTTTTTGCCACAAAAATTTATCTTCTATTTTATCTATTTCTTGCTCCGAGTGTTCCATATTTTCATACATTTGGGTGCAGTAAAACACAATGATAAACCTACCAATCAACTACTAAAATCTGGTCTGCAGGTTGTTTCGATCAAAAAGCGACTTGGTAGACAAGTTGTATTTTAATATGCTGATCGAGTTACTTTTAATCGTGGAATTCCAGCACTCACCTACCAATCAATCAGTGAAATCGGATCTGCACGTGGTTTCCACCAAAAAGCGACTTGGCAGAACAGTTGCATTTCAATATGCTGATCGAGTTACTTCTAATCGTGGAATTTCAGGAGCCAACTTGATGAGGTGATGGTCTGTGCAGCCACCTCCCGGTCTATAATATGTTTTATGTATTATGAATTCTTCTTTTTTTTATAGTATATCCTTCTTATGAAAATTTGCCTTTTTGTAGGATAGGATAGTTGATGGCGTATCGAGGTCATACAACAGTTCCCATTCTAATATTAGATAAACTCTCATGTTAGGAGGGTCGCGAATTTTTTTTACTTAAAAGTAGATCATGTACCAATAAAGTTTGGGAACCGCTGGTCTATATGATACAAAAATCCTTTTTTTCAGTGCCCATGATAAGAGATCTGTGAATCGTTCTTATGTATCAGTGATATCCATTCATAATTGCAGAAATACTTACAGCGATGATATTATCAGTAAGTGGAAGAAACAAAGAAAATAGAATTTATTAGAATTTGTGTGTAACATGATTGTAAAATGATCAATAACTTAATCTTTGCCGGTAATATAGAGTTATCACTTGGCTTCAACCAGAAAAATTAAAGACTGTGAAATATTAATTAATGATACGGAAAGCGTCATGTTTAAAATCGATATAATGAGCCACAAATTAATCAAATGAGAGCGTTAATAGTCATTTAAAGTCAGTACGGAATTCCTTAAAGTGCTAACCCCTTCATCCTATAAAATACAAAAGTCAAATAGAGACATAAAGAATCGCTCGGTTAATTTCAGTGACTTTACTTGCTGCTTTGATTAAGATCGTTGAAAAGAAATATTTTGTATCTTTTTTCCTCTTGTTGGCTTTTCTTCTTCCGAATGTATATGTTGTGCCATTTGGGTTCCGTTTCGTAAGGGGTTGATCGACAGTATAGAGAAAGTACAAAGAAGAGCCGCTCGATTCGTGACCGCTTGGTACAGTCCTTACGAAAGCGTCACAGAGCTGATTAGTATATTGGACTGGGATTCTGCGGTAGATAGACGAAGCACGTTTCGTTTGAACTTATTGGTAAACACCGCTTACGAGTGCGGCGAAATTCTTCGTCCACCAACCTATTTTAGTCGAAATGACAGGAAAGATAACATTAGAGAAATAAGGTGTCGCACTGATGCCTATATGAATTCTTTCTTCCCTCGTACCATTCCGGATTGCAATGCACAGCGAAGTGATTAGTTTTGGTACTGAGCTCCCTCTGCCAACCACAATTTTCTGAATTGCAGAGTATATATGTTGGAGTAGATGAGTACAAAATAAAGCTGTGACTGGTGTCTGTATTCGGAATGCTGAATTGTTTTACTTACGATGTGTTCGGACTAGCGACTCAACTAATGCTTTCTGATTCTTGTTTTTATTAGTCTCCCGAATGGTTTGATAATCCTCCATCCTTTTTTCGCTAACCTCTTCATCTTACTGTACCTTTTAAAACCTACGTTTTTAATTATCTGCTTCTTATATTCTAATCTCAGTTCTTACTTTCGACTGTCCCATCCACTAACAACAACAACAAAAAATCAATCCCGCATGTCTCTTCTTTCTGTAATGCTCTTCCACAAACCTCTCTCCTCGCCCATCATCTCCAAAATTTTCCTGTTCACTTAATTTACAACACCCTTATATAGCATCAAATTTTTCCTTTTTTTAAACATTCTGGTCTTCCTCAAATATATGCTTTGCTACAATAAAATGCTGTGTTCCACACTTAGAAATTAAAAAAGTTCTTTCTTAGCCCTTGATCAGTATTTGAAACCAAAAGATTTCTCATTTTCAAGAAGACTTTTTTCGGTAGTGTTATTCTGCTATTAATATCATTCCTGATCCGGTCATCAGTTGTAATTTTACTTCCTAAGTAACAGAATTCAGTTACTTTGCATCCGGTCCTATTTTTATATTTAATCTACTATTATTTTTATCATTGTTATCGCTTTGGTGTTGCATTGATCTGTATTTGATTCAAATTTTTCCTGTAGTATTTTGTTCTTGCCATTCAGTAATACTTATTCTGTTCTGTTAATAGGACAATGACATCAGCAAAACTGTAGCATGCTGAATCTTTATCCCTGAACACTTATGCCATATTCTAATTTTCCTTTACTTCATGTATTGCCCACTCTTACTACAACGTGGTTATTAAACGGGATTGACTGAAACCTTGTCTCACGCCCTTTTAACTGATGTGGGTCTCTCTTGATTCTCTACTTTTATTATAGCTCTTTAATTCTTATATTATATAGTATTCTTCTGTCTCAATATTTTAGACCTGCCTTCTTTAAAATTTTGTACATCTTTCCCACCTAATATTATCATAAGCTTTTTCTCAATCAAAAAACACAATAAAAATATTTTTATATTTCGATCCGCCCTTCAAGTATCAATATCAAACCCAAAATTGTGTCTCACGTGCCGCAGTTTTTCTTAAACCCAAACTGATCCTCCCATACTTTCTCCTCTACCTTCCTTTCTATTCTTCTGAATATTATTGTGGTCAGTAATTTCGAAGCATGTAATGTTAGACTTACGGTGCGATAACTCTCATATTTGTCGAATGGTGCTTTCTTCGGAAGTGTGAAGATGATACTTTTATTAAAATCATTAGAAATCTCTCCTGTTTCATAACTGTTCGGAATCACTTTGAATAACCATTAGATTCCATCTTCTCCTACGGATTTTAGAAGTTCTGCAGGAATCTCAACAATTCCAACAGTTTTATTTGATTTCAAAGCTCTATCAAATTTTGTCCTTGAAACTGCATCTCCTAAATCATCAATATCAACATCGCATAATTTTTCCAGTAGACTGTTGTTCAAATCACCTCCCTTCCTCCCCCCATCATACAGTTTCTCTACATATTCCTTCCATCTTGTAGCTATATCTTCTGAGCTTATAAGAGCCTTACAATCAGCAGCTTTAACGTATAAAGCGTACTTGGAGAAACTGTATTATGGGCATGATTTGAACAACAGTGTATTGGAAAAAGTAGGCTATGTTGGCATTGATGACATAGGATATGCTGGTTTAAGGGCAGAATTTGATAGAGCTAGGAAAGATGTTGACTCAAATAAGACCTTGGAATTTTTTAGATTGTAACTGGAAAAGAAATTTATGCTCAGAAAACAAAATTTATAACATACGTTTTAATAACAAACCAGACCACAAGACACGAATAAAAAATAACAACAAAATACAAAAAATTTAGAAAGTCAATTGTCTTTGGACGCGAAAATTGAGTATGAAAATTATTTTCTGTTTTAAATCTATCAAGAAAAATTGACACATAATTCTATGTAAATTCGATACAATACGGGAACCTTACTTAATAAAATATTTGAATTGATCTAAGTAAATGAGAAGAATGTAACAGTGGAAATGAATATGTAGCAATCATATGAAGTCGCCGTTGTTACTTCAAATCGATAAGGGAAACGTTGACAATGCTCTTGAGGTTATTAATATGTTGACCCACTTTACTATACTCTGATGACGTAAAAGGCACCCAGTAGAGTAAGGGCAAACTGTATTTACTAACGCAAAAACGTTTTGAATGCCACAGAAGATTTCTATATGGAATAAGTTCATTAAAGAACAAGAACAGCAATAGAATGGAGAAATAAATAATTCTATGCAGACTACAGTTAATGATTAAATAAAAGAACTCTATAGTCAATAATATACGAACATGTAGATTCATTCCTGAGAAAGAAATATATATATATTATTATTTTCAATTGCCATTGCCAGCTATAAAGAAATAAATAAAAGTCTGCATAATATACATTATTTTCATTTATTCCCACAAAAAAAGATAAAGCATAAAAAATAATATCCTGTCTGGAAAAAAGATTTGTTGGAAATTCTCTAATCATAAAATAATTATGTATTTTCGACTTAAGAATAAAAAACGAACAATATTTGTTATACAGTAATATGAGACAGTGAACGATGTATTAGGAATTTTAAATAAAAATTACTCATACTCAATGCGCCTGGTTAATAACCATTTAAACTTTATCTTATAAACTTAAATCTAATCGCAGTTAAGATAAAAACTCGGAGCTATGCTATAAAAAATACAAGCCTCATTTTAGATAGTTATTAATTCGATATAATTGACCCTCATTTTCTAATTTAAAATCGACTTACTGTGATATTATACCGTTCTAGAAACGAATTCGTGCACACAATAGTCAGCGTTTAGAAGATGCGATACCTGTTGATTTGTTATTGCAGATTGCAATTGATGTCTTGTTTTTACGATGGAAACTAGAGGAAAAGCCCGGACTTCTTCTTTAGTGAAGAGACAAACTTGGCATTTGCTTAGCGTAATATCAGTAGTCCACGGTAAACCGAAATTTAGAACGCCAAGCCCAAAGGTTAACAGCTCTCTCGCCATGCTAGGTGAAGTCTTAAGGAAATATAAAAAACATTTGATCATATCAGAAAAATCAGTAAATTAAGTTACTCAGATTCAATTTACAAAATAACCTGAACCCGACAGTGCTATGTAGGCCTATCAGCAGTTTTTAGGAACTTTTATGAAAGACAACCATTTTTAATTTGGTGACGATTCTCAATGTGCTCAGTTGTGCTGCAAACTTTCATATCGTAAAGAAAAACTCCAGGTAAATGTGGGAAAACAAGTAGTTTCATCAAGAAATAAACGTCTTAGCTACCGTTTTAGGCAATAATGAAACAAGTTAACCTGTAATAAATATAATTTTTGGTAATGTTTTCTAATGTCGAGACTTCGGCGAGGCAACTATTGGACTGCACCGAAACACATGAACCAACAGTTTACTCCAACAGTTTACTGATTATTTATGAGGCAAATTATATTTGTTCTAAATGATGTTTCATAAGCAAAGTGGGAATACATTTTTCTGTACCAAACAAAAAGTTAGTCAGTCATGTTTAATGGCACTGTTCATTTATAGCCCCTCCCAATTTTTGATTTGATGAAATTGGAAGATAAATCAAGAATTAAGATGGAAGCAGCTCTGCATTAGATTATTCTGTAACAACGGTAGAAAGAAGAAAAAAAACACCTTACAGAAAAGAATTCATTTAACCTGAGATTACGAAATACATATAATGTAGGTTGAGCTAAACGCACAGTTTCAAAAACTCACTGATAAATCCTTCGTGGAGCACATATAAAAGATCACTGGAATTACACAAGTTTGTCGAACGGTTAGAAGGGAGCATATGGTCAAATTATTTCTGCCTAAGCCTTTGCAGATCAGGTGCAGAAAAAAACACAATTCGTAGTTGCTAAGAATATGTTCCCATGTGACCAAATAAAACGTTTCGGCTCTAACTTTGATACAAACCGTTTTCCTCAAAGGTTTTATCAATGAAAATGACTTGTCCCAAAGTTGACCCGCTTCACGGGGTAAATTTGGTGGTGCACGAACGGAGGCAACTTTTTGCATGAAAAATAGTCATAATATGACTTGTAGTACCATTATTCGAAATAACGTAACAAATCTTGTTTTGTAAAATTTGTGTCAATTTCCCAACAAAAAAAATAAAATAAAAATAAAGAAAAATCTAGTATATAGTAGGTAGTTGGTTGGAATATGATCTAGATCTATGTTTTATAGGCATGATCAGTAAGTTGGAGAGATAACAAAACATGGTACAAGCCTTTACACATATACCAAAAATGTGGTAAGAGTAGGGTAGGTGGTGGTAATATGAAACAGGGTTGTAATATGAAACACCATAGTATTTGCAGACTACTAATGCCATCTGGTAGCAGCTTCAGTTATGGTAATCCTAAAGTTCTGTTTCCATCATTAGAGGCAGCAGAGATCAGTATTACATTGTTTTATGGCCGTGAGTAGACCCACTTCGTTTTACAACCTCCAAAAATTTTTGTAAGGTTAGATTCAAGTATTTTTTCTGCTAACTTTACTTACAAATTAGCATACTGTTTCTACTTTACGATTTAGTAATATAATTAAGCCTACAAATGATAATTTTAGTTCCTTGAAATTATTTATCAGAAATCTAGTTTCATTGATTAGTTTCGAAAATGGCATTGGGTGGTAATATGAAACATGCTGTTCCATATTACAACCCCTCTTTTGTTTTGTCATAATTAAAGCAAAAGATAATCATGTGAGCATCCTCTACCTTCCACTTCATACTACACATATACTACAGCGACTTTTGCTCACGAAGAACAATGAACTGTGAAATGTAATTGTGGTTTATAGCTCATAAAAACAACTTTCCTACAAAGCGATGTTTCGGACCACTGCATTCTTTCAGCTTTACTACAAGTTTACACTGTAAATTGTGATTTTCTACCAGGTAACATCAAAATATAATTTAATAATTTCATTAATAAAAATGCAAACTGACAATGTTTGTTTTACAATTTATTTTAAATCTGTTTCATATTACCACCCCATTTCAAAATGCTCATAATTTACAGCAAGTTAAAAAAATCTATTGTAATTATTGAAAATGTTTATTATTCATCACAAATATTATTCATCCTTTTTTTTTTTACGTTCGAATCCCCGTCCGGGCATCCAGATTTGGGTTTTCCATGGTCTCCCAAATCACTCCAGGCAAATGCCGGGATGCTTCCTTCAAAAAGGCCATGGCCGAATTCCCTCCAATTCCTTGCCCTCCCCCCCCCTTCCCCATCCTTTCCCGTCTCTAAAGACCTCGCTGTAAGAGACGTTAAGCAGTTAAAAAAAACACACACACACATTTTTTTATGGAACAGCCACATTTTAAATTCAGTATATTGCTTCAAAGGAAAAAGTGTTCTATAATACTACCACTTCCCCTACGATACCAAATATATTTCGTTTCTCTACTGGTTACTATAGGCGTAGCACCTAATTCATAACGGGTCATTTACGCATTTTTTTTTTTTTTTGATGCGAATGAAACAGTTTGGAATCCGAGCTTGTAGGAACTCAAAATAGTTGAAATAGAACAAAAGACACAAATTGCTGTGCAATTGGAATTTAAAGTAGGTCTGTAATGGATAAACAAAACGTCCATCAGGACGGTCATAGAAGCAATTGAATTCAATTTAATTTCTATGGAGAGCATGCTACGGTGGTAATTTTCCTTTATAAAGGTAAAAGTAATGGTCACGTTGTTCCGACGGCTCCTGCCGTAGGATACACGGAGGTAAAGCTCCGCACTCCCTGTACTACCTTCGGCACTAGAATGGATATGATATCCACAAAAAAATCTGGCTGCACTCTTTTTACGCCGTCCAGCGCCTATATGTGATACCTAACAATTAGATGGCAAATTTCACCACCATATTCAAGCAGTGGTCTGAGCAACTCGATTCCCCCATTTCTGTGGTACATCTTCTCATTAATAATTGGCGAAAAAAATTTCTTTTGCAGCCAGGAAAACATTGTTTCAAAATTTAATAACGTACGATTTCAATCATTCATCTGTTAAAAAATATTCTTTGTATTTGTATATTCTTCTTGCTAACTTTAATTGCTACACAAGTAAAAAAAAAAATGAAGCTTTTTTCTCTTTCTATTGTATTTATGAGAACTTTCTCTGAAAAACTCCAAAGATTGTGTTTGTTCTTTTAAGTAGGGTCAATGCTTCCAAGTTGTTTCTACATTCTTTTTTAATATTCGTCAGCAAATATGGAAACTCTTCATTGTCAATAATTATTTTTTGTTCTATGGACCAACATTTCAGTATTATCCTTGGCTTCTGATAATCTCTGAACTAATTTTCTCGAATAACTCATACTTCAATTGTCATACTTCTTTTTTCACCTAGATATCAACCTAAAATAAATGTAAATAAATATAAAAAATTAAATTTTTGATAATTAATTGTTTACAAGAAACTATATAAGTCTCAAAAACTGTTACAAGCAACATGTGAATCCCATGCTTATCCTTGGTTCCAAATGGAACACTCAAAATTTGGATCGTGGAAGTAACTATTCTATGCATTTTTTTCCTGTCATAATTTAGACCTCTCCAAATTACTTTCTGATATTTTCCACTAGAGAGCAGTTTAGAATGTAATTTCATGTCTCTCGATTGGTTTTATGCAATCTTCCATCTCTTCCTACCTTGCGCTAACCTCTTCATCTCAACGTAACCCTTACTACCTACGTCTTCAATTACCTGCTTCATATATTTTAATATCTGTCTTTCCTTACCTTCGACTGTTTCCTCCAAGAACAAAATAATCCATCCCACATGACCCACCATCCAGTCTCTTCTTTCTGTTAGAATCTTCCACAAACTTCGCACCCATCAATTCCAAAACTAGTTGATTTCGTAATCTCTCCACTTAATTTTCAGCATATTTGTATAACACCACATTTTAAATGCTTCAATTTTTCTTCTTTCTGGTATTCATAGTGTCCATGCTTCACTACAATAAAGGGCTGTGCTCCAAACGGTTTTAAAAAGTTCGTTCTGAGTCCTGTAGCCATATTTGAAACTAAAATATTTCTCCGTTGCAAGAAGGCTAGTGCTACTCTGTTTAAACATCATTCTTGCTTCAGCCATCAGTTGTAATTTCACTTCTTAAGTAAAATTTAATTTAATTTACTATTATTGCTATCGTTTTTGCATCATTTCATTACTTTTGTATTGCGTAGGCTTGTATTTACTCCAAAATCTTATTTCAGTTTTTTGTTCATGCAATTCAGCAGCTTCTCAAAATCCTCAGCCTGTTCTAATAACAAGACAATGTCATCAGCAAATCGTAGCATAATGATTTTTTATGCCACACTAAAATTTCTCTTTTGCTCCCTTTATTGCTTTAGGTACATATAAGTTGAATATTAATGAAGATAGACTACAGCTCCATCTCACATCATTTTTTACTGATGCATGTCTCTCTTGATATTTTCATTACAGCCACTTGATTCCTATATAGATTATGAAGAATTCTTCTATCTAGATATTTTAGGCTTGATTTCTTTATAACATCTAAACATATCAAAAACATTTTATAAATTAACAAACTCCATAAAAGTATCTTTGTTTTTCTTTATCTGCTCTTCAAGTGTTAATCTTGGTGTTAGAATTGCCTCTAATGTACCGCAGTTTTTCCTAAACTCATACTGATCTTCACTTACTATCTCTTCTACTATCCTTTCTATTTTTTTGTGTATTATTCTGGTCAGCAGACACTACGTGACCTTAAAAATTCCCCTCCATTCACTTCTATTTGTTAAAATATTTTAAAAATAATTTCTTATGTGTGTCAAAATAATAAAATCTGTATTATCACAACCAATAAAGCGAAAGAAAACTTAGGGGGGAGGTGGGTTTTTTCATTATTTTGATGTATGCCAAATAAAAAATCGTGAAATAAGACCAGACACAAAAATAATAAAATTCTATTCTTTTTCTTCTTCACCACCTTTGCTCAACACACTGGGATTGGCTGCCTTGGATAAGAATTACTCGTCATTGGTTTGGTAAAATTTGGAGCTACGATTTCACGACAGCGTGCCCTTGCCAGGTCGTTGTAAGTAGAGGAGAATCGGGTAATATGGAATACCATTTATGTTTTGTTGTACAAAATAGTACTGAAAATAATTTAACATCTGAAACTAAAACCAATACAACTTCAACTTCTTGTGATAACATATATCTAATAAAAAGCTGTCAAAACAGATTTTTTTAATTAATAACATTTAGTTTAAAAAAATTTCTCGTTTGGAGGGTAATATGGAATAGGCGGGTAATATGGAATAGAAGGTTTCAAATAACGTAAACTATCTGGAATTGAGATAAACGGATTTAATGATACTTTTTAGTCAACATCATCATCATCTTTGTCGGATTCAATAGCTATCGCTTCCTTCTTTTTCGGCTGTTCTTAAAACAAAACATAATTAATGAATTAATTAAGAAATATTTACTTTCTCAATTATTATTTTCAATCAATATTAACAAAAATCGTATTACTGACATTATATTTGATTAAAAATGTATTTCAACTCAATAATTATTTTTCGGGTTGTATGAAATACCACAGTTTTATGGAATACCAAGTATCTCATATTACCCGAATCGCTATCTTGGACAAAATAGGCTTGATGATACTATAAAAAAAAGATGGAAGCCAGAAAAAAGACCTGTACAACAAACCATCACTCTTTTAGTACACATTACACTAAGACTAGCGATCAACAATATAAATATAATATTTTAGAAAATTAATCTGCAAAAATTCTCGAAAGTGGATAAACAAACTTTGTTGGATAGCAAACACAGTTCAGCTCCCAAATGACCGACCTTCATAACAAAGCATCAGAGTAGTTTTGAGCAGCAGTTGATGGTACTTCCACTATACAGCAGCATTCGGCAGAGGAGAAACCTCGGTATTCCATATTACCAGACTATTCCATATTACCCGATTCTCCTCTACTAATGAGGAAGTGTAGTGTTGCCATCTGTCTGCCAAAAGTGTAACTATGTTCAATGTATTTTTGTTTATGAATCGGAGATTGGAATCCGTAGCGGCAATTCACCTTGGTGGCTGCGGAAAACTGCCTAAAAACCGCAATCAGAATGGCTGCTACGCGGGGTCCTGGGCTCGTGCCCGGTCCGTTGTAGCTCCTCGATCCATTGTGCACTGAGTCACACTGGCGGGTTGGTGTTGTCAATTCGCTGATGCGCCTTGCAGTGCGCTAAGCAACAACAGTTGCAGACTGGTACGTGGTACCACTGAGGTATCATCCTATCGCAGCTCCTGATGCAAGCAGTCTCCTCGGTCTAAACTAACCCAGTCGGCGTCCCCGTCGCTCCGTGTCCCCCCGGGCGTCGCGACGCCCTCCATCCATCACTCCGACTGCCGCGACGTCATCCCGGGCGTCGGCACTCAGCAGCAAGGCGTCTCCACGCGTCCGAATCACTCTCCACCGCCAACGCGCATCGATCTCTCGAGCCGGGGAGGAAAACAGCCAGCGGCGCAGTCTGAATGGAAACGACCACCTCCACTGTGCTCAACGGAGATGCGAATAAGATCTCTTAACATTTTACACACAATAATCAACATTAATAAAACGCTGACGTCACGCTCCCGGCCTTCGTTGCCAGAACTAACAACGGCCAAAAATGTTACTGCAAAATCTCAATTTTGTTAATTAACAACAGCAAAGAATTGAAATAACAGAACACTGAAAGAAAAGTATGTATAGTATTTCGTTAAATAAAAATATTTTATTATTAATGTTATCTGCAACTAGACCCTGTCAGATCACGCAAAGCCTTAACGATTCAGTTTTCTAAGTTTCCATACAGCTCTCATTTTTTCTCCTTGGATTCTCTTCCTTTCTTCAGTCCACTTCGTCCCCGGTCTCTTAATGACTTCATTCTCTGGCGGTACTTCCCATTTGTTAATTTTTTTCTCTGTACGTTTGTCTGTCTATGATTGCTGATGAGTTTATATGGGCTTTTTCCAGGTCTTTTTTGATCTGCTGGACCCAGGACATAGGTTTTAGCTGTTCTATGTACGTCACAATTTTATGAATGAGTCTTGCTGCTGGGAGTCTGTAGATACGTCCCAAAATCTTAATCTTCGTTTCCTGATGTCTGCCGCGAGGTTTGTTAGTGTTTCTGTTGTTTTTCGAGATTTAAGTTTATATCCGTCATCTGTTTTTTTCCGTGCCAAGAATCTTTGTTATAATTTTGCGTTCTTCTTTCAGAATGCTTTCTAGGTCACCTTTCCAGTGTAAAGTTTCGCTGGCGGACAGGGCTTCAGGTTTAATAACTGTGTTGTAATGTCAGACTTTTGTATGTATGGACAAACATTTTTTATTGTATATGTTGCAGGTTCTACCGTAAGGTCTCCAAGTTTTTGCATGCTAACTTTCTGTGCTATTTTCTCTCCTCGTGTGGGTTCGATGGTTTCTCCCAGATACTTTAAGTACGGGACTCTCTCAATTTGTCCATAATTTGAGACAAGATTTTGAGCATGAAGTTTTGAGCAGATGATGGTTTTTTGGAAGGATATTTGTAAGCCTAATCTTTGAGAGTTTCTGTCCGTTTAATTGCTGTGGTCTCGTCATGTGCAAGTATGGCTGAATCATCTGCGAAGGCTAGGCAGAAAATTTTAGTACCATTCTTGCGTCGTCCGAGTTGTATAGGTTTCCAGTAGTTCTGGTATCTAAGTTCTTTCTCCCATTTTCGGATGACTTTATCCAGAACAAGGTTGAAGGGTATAGGGGACAGACCATCACCCTGTCGAACGCCGGTATTGATCTGAAATCGTTCAGATATCTCGCCCATGAATTTCACTTTGGAGGTTGTGTCGATGAGTGTTTTTTAGTGATGTTTACGGTTTTTGAATCAAGACCTTGCTCTTCGAGGACATTGAAGATAGATTGCCGGTCGATATATGATATGCCTTTTTGAAATCTACAAAGGAGAAAATGATTGGGCTGTTCCTGAGTGCTTTATATTTTAGTGTTGATTTTAAATTGAATATTTGTTCTGTGCAGCTCCAACCGGTGCGGAAGCCAGCTTGGTACTCGCCAATTTTGTGGTTGAGTTGTTCTTTAACTCTTTTGAGAAGAGAGGCTGAAAGAATTTTGTATGTAACTTGAAGAAGGGAGATCCCTCGACAGCTATTGATGTCCGTTTTATCTCCCTTCTTGTGTAGTGGGTGATTGTAAATAAACGTAACAGTTATTAGATGCTTTTTATTTGCTTTCATACATTCCATGTAGACGTTTTCTTGTCCTCTCTATCCAGAGATATTGCTGTTGCAAGGTACCTATTAGGCACATTATGTCATTCTTAAGGTTATGAGCGTTGTTTAATAACAATTGTATTTAGTTAACTTCGAGGAAATTAAATGCCAGAATATTACGTTCAACACTTTATTTGTGGCGTGCTTATAAGATAGACTTAAATAAATCACGAAATTATTAATAGCATTTCTCATTATTAGATCCGTAGATTAGGTTCAACCAATATATTTTATTTTTGTTGGATGCTTCTATAACTGTAATCTGCCAGTTTTGTTCTTTGTCAGAACAGAAATTTCCTTTCATTTAGTTTAAAAGTGTTCATCGTTTATGACTAACAGAATTGCTGCATGCCACCTATTTACATGAGTTATAAGTAAATAATCACCTATTAGGCTGCTGCTTTTAGATACAGTCTTTTTTCCTTCCATTGATATAGAGTCATGTTCTATCCATGGATGAGGAATATTTATAAAGTATTTTGTGAAATATCTTGTCATTCATACAGCTGATTCACTCTTTCCATTTGCTCTTTTATATTTTAAATTAGAAATGTTGTTATTAAATCCTGCTTTACTTTTAATTACGTTTCCTCTCTTGTTTTATAAGTGCTGCTATGTTCTTAAAAATCTCATTTATCAAATATCGTAGCTATGTTTAGCTTCGTTGAAATCGGTTCATTAGTTTTTGCACGGTAAGCGCACTGACAGAAATCTCAAAATTTAAAATGTTGGCCCTAGTTTCAATCTGAATAGAAAGTTGCTTGTAAGTTGACCTACGAGACAAGCTACAACAATGTTCAGATGCATTAAATTCCGTCAATTAGGTTTTTGGTGATGCACCAACATACAGACCAAATTTTCAGAATTGATGTTTGTTTTGTTCTTTTCTTGCTGCTTGCTTAACGCCTCGTCGACGTCGAGGTCATTAGAGGCGGGAAAGGCCTTGGAGCAACGAACGCGAACGAATTCAGCCATGGTCTTTTGAGGGAACCATTCGCCTGAAAGGACTTGAGGAGGCCATGGAAAACCCAAATCTGTATAGCTGTATAACGTTCTTCCAAATACGAAGCCAGAATTTTCGGTTGTGATCTTTACTTCATCAGAAAGTATGTTACCAATCCGGATAAAAAGTATCCAGTACCTTAATCAGTGGCACAACCTTTCACCAAATGTATTTTCGTTAAAATCAGCCAATTAATTTTTGCGTGATGCTGGGCAAAAATTTCGAAATTTACGGTTTTTGTTACTAATCTGTACATAGACTATCACATATCCTAACCAGCAACATAAGCTTCCTCTGTATGTAGTTAACTAGAAATCCATGCATTAATTTTTGAGCAATGTGTGCAACAGACAGACGAAAGTTTTAAAATTTTCTCTTACGACCCCTGCTTCACATTAAAACAATATTGCTAACCTGAGTAAAAATTATCGTATATCGTAAATCGTTACATAAGGTGTCACTATGTGTAATTTCCTTAAAAACCATTAATTAATTCTGGTAAGATGCGTAAACAGACGAAAAGTCCAAATCTTACAGTATTGGTAACTCTGTCACTAGTGGTGCACTTTGCAGTAACTCCTTTTATTATTAAATAGATGTTATGTGCGAAGACAATTATTCTACAATTTTATTACGTAGTAGTACAGATCTGCTTTTGGTGATACACTTTTCGTGTTGAATCAAAATAACCGTATGGCATTGTTGACTGAAAGGTCCTAAAGGATTGTTCGGCCGCCATGGAACAGAGTTGTCGATCCACCGCGCAATGCGTTTCTCGACATGGCTAACTAACATAACGCGGTAACCCTGCCGGGTATTGGAGACATACAGCTTAATATGCAATCCGCATCACTGAAGCTTTGTTGCGTACATCACACTACACAGAAAGCTTTGCCAAAGATGATCGTCGGGTTAAGTCCTTTGAAAATCTCATCCAAGACGGGGATTCGAACTGGGGACCTTTCCTTCTCCTGTCAGACTCCTTAACTACTGATCTACCACACTGCTCGTATTAAATCCAAATGGTATCCTAATTACCTGAGATTTGTGAAGAAACTGGAGTATTATTTCTCCATCTGGTTGTTATGGGCCATTTCCTCAATTGCGATAAATAATATTTATATGAATAATTACGCCTATGCAATTGAATATTTGTTTATTTCACCGAACGCGTTTTACTTCATGTCTGAAGCATCTTCAGCGGTTCGTTCTGTGGGGTATTTTTACATGAATTAGTTTCTTATATGCTAATTTGTACATAGGGCTTATGTTAATAAATATATACAATTCTACTTACAATTTTCCATCAATTACAGTATTTGGCATAGATTATGCCGGTAATATCATTTTGCATCTTCTTCAGTGCAAGTGACTTGATACTCGCAAAAATGAAGATGCAAAATGATATTACCGGCATAATCTATGCCAAATACTGTAATTGATGGAAAATTGTAAGTAGAATTGTATATATTTATTAACATAAGCCCCATGTACAAATTAGCATATAAGAAACTAATTCATGTAAAAATACCCCACAGAACGAACCGCTGAAGATGCTTCAGACATGAAGTGAAACGCATTCGGTGAAATAAACAAATATTCAATTGCATAGGCGTAATTATTCATATAAATATTATTATTTCTCCATTTGATAGGAATACAACGAAGTATAATTACACCTTGCCTCTGGTCAGACTAAGCCGCCAAAGCACCTCGCCGAAATTTCTGCCATTCCCTCTTGGGAGCTACCATAGCGGTACTTGTCGCAGGTTGCATGCTGGGAGTGTAGTAATGGATTGGACGCGGTCCGGTCACACGGAGTCCCTGGGGACTCATCGCAGGGAACGGAACTGCCTCAGTGTTCCCGAGGGACCAGGAACGGCGGAATAACGGAGCAGGTGAAAAGGAGCCGCTAAACCAGAAAAGCCATAGCAGTGCAAATACTTTGTCTTCTCTCCCAAGGACAACGACTTCAAAGCTATCAGCTGGAACAGTAGAATAACAACGTGGTCTGCTCGCTAGTATCAAGTACTACCATTCAACATTTGAGTCTTTGACGTATGGACTACATAGTTAAGTTCTTTGAGAGGCTGATCGTTAATTGGATGACAGGTGTTTTAATAGGGTGTGTTTGGTTTTGAAAGCAAGCTCCATTCACTAACGGCTTGCTAGACCTGTCACGGCTTTATCAGGGCTCCTATAAGACCGTGACAGTTACTGTGCCGTTGTCTAGGCACAGTACGTACACGCTGTTTTTCATCCTTACTTCAAACCATCCCCTACTTGCCCGTCTTCCGTCACGTAAATTGACGGTTTTAGCTAAGCAAGGTCCTCAACCCAAAGGTTGGTTGGACTCTCCAGAAAGACGCATATTAAGCCTAGTGTCAGAGGTAGGACGGTCTGTTCATTTCCTCCTTATTAGCCTAACCAGTTAATCCTGTCGGGCAAAAGGGATCTAAAGTTTAAAGTGGAATGCTAGCCACGGAAGCTTTCTGGCGTACTTCACATTACACAAGAAGTTGTGTCAAAGGTGAAGGTTGGGTTAAGGACCTTAGAAAATCTTCGACGAGACAGGAATTCGAAGCGGGGACCTTTCGATCTCCAGTAAGACGCCTTAAACAATGATCCAGCAGACCGTTAACTTGGCGGTTATAAATTGGATTAGATTTAACTTGGGAAACAAAGTAGCTACCAATAGAAAGATAGAGGAGGAGATAGTGTAAGGAACAAATAAGAGTGGACAATTTTATATTCTGATCAAGGATATTATCTTGAGGGAAGAATAAATCTTGCTGTTTAAAATGTACTACCAATCAATGTTGACCTACGGCTCTGAATTCTGGACATGGACGAAGACAAATTACAGAAGAGATGAAGTTTCCAAGAGGCACAGAAAATGTCACAAGGAAGGATAGAACCAGTAACGAAAACATGGGAAATATTAACATACTGCAATGGCTAGGGCATGTCATCAGAATAGAAATCGGGATAGTGTCGAAGTTAGCTTACTTGACCAAAAGGAAGGATAGAGACGTATTGGAATACCATAGAAGAAAGAGGAAGAGGAGAAAAAGAGTTGACTGGGACAAGTAGTAGTGGAAGAAATTTGCAGTCACCATTTTCACATTTCTACTATCCGATTGACCAAATTTCGTATAGAATAATATATTATATTATCTTATTCTAAAAAAATGTTAATTGAAGAATAAAATATGTTAAAATTGTTCATTTAGCGACTTTATGAAAACCGTGAGCTATAGTTTACTCGCAATCTTTGGGAAGCTACATATAGCGGTAAATCAGGAAAATAATGGAATAAAAAAATTGAAAAAAAAGAGGAGGGAGTTAGAATTTGCTATTTTCTTTCGAGTAAAACTTGTACAAATCGCCAGAAGAAAAAATGCAATCTTTTATGAGATAAAAAGTAATAATCCCAACTAAAATGCCTGCAGTATTTTTTACCACCTTGATTTGCCAAATTTTACGTCATGTTCGCGTTTATGTTAGTAAGGACTAAGTGTTATTCCAGCTGTTGCTTTAGTGTGCGTTGATGTTAGTTATTACAGACCTGGGTAAGAAGTAAAATTTCGTATAATTTGCAATTTCTAAGTTAGATATGTTTGAAAGTTGTATGTGTCGCACGCACAAATGAATCAGTGATATTATGAGAATTCCGTCTTTCAGGCATAAGGCAGGAAACAGGAAAAATATGAAAACTCATTCGTTTTGAACGGGAGAGTATCAGAACTGTGTCAGAGAGGATACAGAAATACAGGAAAGCGCACTGAAAGATCTGAATGACTCGATAAAATTAATGAAAAGCAGCTGACAAAATAGCAAGTGTCTGTCTGGAGATAGAAGTAAAGGGCAACAAACACAAGAGAAGATCGAGGAAAACTTGGCAGGACGAAGTAAAGAGAAAGTGACAAATAGAGAATTTGGGGTAGAATTTGAGAGACCAACAGAACGAGAATAATTTTTTTTTTTAACTATGGACTATCACTTTCTCGGTAATTCATACACGCTTACCATGGTGTGCGTAGTAAAACGTTAGCGTCTTCTAATAACAAGTTTGTAATGTAGTATCTTTGTGACCTTAACTGTATAACTAATTCCACAAATTCGTTATGGTTATCAAATTGTTAATATTTTATGTAGTGCTTTGATTAACGTTTTACGCATATCTAAACGTACAACACTTCAGGTAGCTGAAGAAATAAACAATCGAAGCTACATAATATAGAAAAAAATATTATAGGAAACCAAAACGTCAAGGGTTCATTTGTGTTTGTAGCGTTATCATAAAAGCGTATGTCATAAAGGATTGTTCATGAGGGAAGCATTTTTATGTCTTAACGTCTATCAACATCAGTTCATTAGAGGCGAAAAACGATCTGGCGCACGGAACAGGAAGCGATTCAGCAATAGGATTTTGGAGGGACCATCCCGGCATTCGCCTGGAGTGATTACAGGAAATCTGGTTGGTCGGATCGGGGCTCGAACTAGCGTCCTTCAGAAAACGATATCGGAGGCTACCCACTCACGGTTGGCCACTGAGATGCATAGTGATCTGGTCACCTATCTGTTCTGGGAACGAGGGAATTATAATTTCTTGTTATGTTCGCCATTCAGGTTTAGTCGTAACATATACCGGAGATATTAAACTAGACCGTAAGCTTTCAAACTGATAAAACTTTATCTAAACTGGTTCTGTAGTTTCTGAGTGATACCTGGGAAAAAAAGGCAGAAAAACTCAGTTACTTTTTTGATTAAGGTATTACGCCCCGTCAACGTCGAGCTCATTACAGGCGGAAAAGTAATGTGGGCAACGAACGGGAAGGAATTCGATAATGACCTTTTGAAGGATCCATCCCAGCATTCGGCTGGAGTGACTTCGGGGAACTATGGAAAACCCAAATCTCGATGGCCAGACGGGGATTCCAACCCGCACCATCTCGAATGAGAGTCCAAAACGTTACTGCGCACCCACCACGCTCGGTAGGCTAACTCAGACTGCCTACATATATATATATACAGGGTGTCCAGAAAAGGACTCCCTGATTTCAAAATTAAATATCTCGAAAACAGAGATCGATAGAGGAATGCAGTAAACGGCATGTTTATCGTGACAGCTGTAAGAAGTGTATACAGCAGTTTGAAATAATAGTTACAAAAGCTGCTAACAGATGGCGTTGTAATCGCCATACGTAATGCCTAAATAGTGATCCGAAGCTCAGGGCGATCAGTTCCACCATTCTGTAGTGCCAATGGTGAATATTTTGAAAACATTGTGATGTGATTGTTTGCAAAGATTGTTTTCATACGATTATTTCACTTATGTATGCTGATATGAGCTGTACATCGACATCTGTTAGCAGCTTTTGTAACTATTATTTCACACTGCTGTATACACTTCTTACAGCTGTCACAATAAACATACCGTTTACTGCATTCCTCTATCGATCTTTGTTTTCGAGATATCCAATTTTGAAATCAGGGAGTCCTTTTCTGGACACCCTGTATATAGGACATTACAGGCGGGAGAATGTTGGGGACATGGAACAAGAAGCAATTCGACCGTGCTCTTTAGAATCAACTGTCGTGAAATTTCGGGAAACCGTGAAAAAAACAGGCATCTTGATAACAAAACGGGATGTATCGAGCGTGGTGGGCGAGTGGTTAACGCTCTGGCCTCGCATTCGGGAGGACACAGGTTCGAATGCACATCCGAGCATCCAGATTTGGGTTTTCCATGGTTTCCCCAGATCACTCCAAGCGAATGCCGGGAAGCTTCCTTCAAAAGGCCATGGCCAAATTCTTCCAGTTCCTTGTCCCCAGTCCATCTTGCCTTTAATGACCTCGACGTTAAAAAAAAAAAAAAAAAAAAAAAAAAAAAAAAAAAAAAAAAAAAGTGGGGATTTGAACCAACGAAACCAAGCTCGAGCGTTACCAAACACCCAACAGTTGCGGCGAGTTAGAAGATGCTCAAAAAATGCACCTGGGCAAATGCATTTGGGTTGGGTTTCAACGGTAATGAAGATTATCTTATTCAATACAATGCAAATGGAAAAATGGGAGATAAAACTTTTTCAAAAAAATTGCTTGAAGGGAGGACCAAAACGTCCATCTGTGATGGTAGACACGGAGTTGGCTGTGATGCCCCGCGAGTGGCGTCTTTCTATTCCTGGATGTCGACCTTGTCGCAGTGGGTGACTGTGTGAAGGTCGAGTCGACAGCTGACAAATGGAACTCTGGCCTTCATTAACGAGCCACCTCCTGTGTCAGCTGATTGCAGCCGGCAGAGAGCAAAAAGACCGCGATGGACGACGCGAATCGACTTGGCGCACCGGGTCGCAGATTGTTGACGTCGCCGAGCCTGTCATTACACCGCCACACCATTAAACGTGCATTGTTACTTAGTGTCGTTACTCTCACCACAACTGAATATTTTAACCATAACTATTATAAGGAGAGAAAAACAAGTGGTTTTATCTTGTTGAGAAATCTGTTAAAGGAGGTGTAGAAGAGAAATTGCAGTAATTAACTCAACTCAAAGACAAGGAGAAACATAGTTCAAAAGTGTCAGAGGCATGTAATCATGTAAGGGGGCTTCAATTAATTACGCGTGCAGTTTATGGTAATTAGGACTCCCCTCCCTTCCCCTTGGTGATCATTGGTGATTATTGGTTAGCATTGATGAGCACTGGTGAGAATTGGTAAACATATGTGAGAATTGGTGAGCATTGGAGAGCATTGGTGATCCGTGGTGAGAATTGGTGAGAATTGGTGATCACTGCTGAGCATTGGTGAGCATTTTGTGGGCATTGTGAGCATTGGAGAGTATTGGTGAGCATTGGAGAATATTGGTGAGCATTGGAGAGTATTGGTGAGCATTCTGGAGCGTGGATGAGCATTAGGGAGTATTCGTGAGCATTAGTGGGCATTGGCGAACAATAGAGAGCATTGGTGGGCATTGGCGAACATTAGAGAGCATTGGTGGGCATTGGTAAGCATTGGAGAGAATTGGTGAGTATTGGTGAGCATTGGTGAGCATTTGTCAGCAATGCTGAGAATTGGAGAGCATTGATGAGCATTGGTGAGTATAGGCTAGCATTTGTGAGTGTTGGTAAGCATTGGTGATCATTGGTGAGCATTGGTGAGCATTGGCGAGCATTTGTGAGTATTGGTGAGCATTGGTGATCATTGGAGAGCATTGATGAGCATTGGTGAGCATTGGCGAGCATTGGTGAGCATTGGTGAGGATTTGTGAGTATGGTGAGCATTGGTGATCATTGGTGAGCATTGGTGAGTGAGATTTTCTGGAGGCACCCCCTCTCCCCCACCCTCACGAAATCGACTCCGTAATTCTGAAATTTTTTAGTCTATTGTTCTTGAATATTGAAATGAAGACGTGACCTTTCTGTGGAACACCTCTCTCCCCATTTGTATCACGTATTTTATGGACACTCTCTGATTTGGTTATGAGTGTATTAAGAGGATGTATCCAGGTTCACTGGAAGACTTTGCTAAACATCTAGAGCGGCTACATACTGGTTGGAAAATCTGGACTTACAACTTTAAACTTTTATTTCAGGAGCCTTGCTGATTGTTTTATAGTGAGACTCTGTTATTTACTGCCTTGTATTGCATATATTGCATATTTTTCCATAATTTAAATAAATGATGTAAGTTTCGTAGAGAAATGAGGGAATAATCAGCTTTCTGTGACATAAATTTATGCTGTTGAAACCTGCTAAGTGAAGAAAGGAAATGGTAGCGAAATTCATGGAAGCGACGTGAAATTCCTCAAAATAGCGAGAATGGTCAGAGTAAACAGTGGAAGACTGGGGAAACAGTAGACATTGCAGGAGAGTATAAAATCTAGTGATACTTGTCGCGTCAAATTCGAACCGTCTGGCGACGTTTCGGTAGCTGGTACTGCTTCAATTGTTATTACAGGAGACGATAAATATACAAGATTCAGATGATGGGTATAGAATAAAGTAAATCTGAATTTCAAGAATGACATATGAAATGGAAATAGAAGCTAACAAAACACATAAAGCCAGAAGATAGACGCCTCAAAGGAATGGAGAACTGTGCGCAGACTTACTTGCCTCGCATTCTGGAAGACACGGGTTCGAATCCCCATACGGCCATTCAGATTTGGATGTTCGATAGTTTCCCCAAATAACTCCAGTTGAATGCCGGGAAGGTTCCTTCAAAACTTAATGGCCGAATTCCTTCCCGCTCCTTGCCCCTAGTTCTTTTCCACCTCAAATGACATCAACGAAGCGTAAAGCGATAAGAAAAAAAAAATAAAGTGTGCAGAAAAGAGAAGAATATTGGACTGAACTGATGAAGGGAGTTGTTGGGTAGAGAGAGAAGAGAGAAAAAAAAGGATTTTCTTTTGTTCAAAACAGACTCTACCAACGGTTGCAAAATTTTAGTAATATTGAGCTGTTAATACTTGACAGTCAAAGCAATTGTTATTTATGTTCCACTGACATATGCCTTTTGCCTCTTCTCAAGGTATCATTAGCTACTAATGTGTGTTAAAATTAAACCGAGCACAGTAGATGCGTGATAACGCTCTGAACTCGCATTAGGGAGGAAGCGGGCTCGAATCCCCATGCAGCCATTCAGATTTGGGTTTTCCATCAGTCATAAGTAGAACTAGGTACTGTAACGATCCTCCTATAAGCAATATGTATATAAATATCCATGTTTGGAAAACATGATCTTAAGGCAATTACATTCAGGCCATCTTCAAATTATTGACACTAACGGTACGAACCCTTGATATGAAGGACGACATACAGCTTATATTATCTACATTTCAAGGCATTGACTCTGGCTAATTTTTTTTTTTTTTTTTTTTTTTTTTTTTTTTTTTTTTTTTTGCTGTGCGCCTTGTCGACGGTTAAGGTCATTATAGGCGGGATGGGACTGGGGACAAGTAACGGGAAGGAATTTGGCCATGGAATTTTTGAAGGAAGCATCCCCGCATTTGCCTGGAGTGATTTGGGGAAATCATGCAAAACCCAAATCTGAATGCCCGGACGGGGATTCGAACCAGCGTCGTCCCGAATGCGAGGCCATAACGTTAACCGTTCACCACACGCTCCGTACTCTGCCCAAGCCAGACTAGGTAGTCACAGACAGCTTGTAACATCTAGAAGCTACATGACACCTGATGAAGACAGCAAAGTCAGACGATCTGATTCTCCAACACCATCCGGCTTGACACCCAACAAGAGTACCGTGTATTAAAAGTAGTATATGTAAACATTTGCTTTCTGAGCTTTATCTCCCTTTTCATATCTCGTCTGTTTATTCTATTCCTTTCTGTGTGTTGCTGCAGGCAGAGACAATTAACAGAAACTCCTTAGAGGGCTGCTTAGAGGTTTCCCCGGATTCTCTCCTCGTTTTCCAGCAACATCTCATTTCCAACCCCAACTCCCCTCGTTGGGTCTGAAAGCGGAGGCTGTGTGAGGCTGCTTCTTATGCAAGCCGCCTGATTGATTGACTTTGAATGATTAAAAAAGTTTTTTCCCCCGTCAGACGTGGCGGAGAAGTTTTGCACGAGCGGATAATGGCGTCCGATAGAGCCGCACGTCAAGAAGTTTTGAGTGCCACTCCGCCGATAAAAGAGGGAAACTTTGTTTCGCTGTCGTTTCAACCCCGAAACCACCCCCAGTCCCCGCGTCAAGTAAGCCGCTCGCTCCAATTTTTTTTTCTTTATTTTAGGTTGTTATCTGCCCGGATGGCGGAACCAATTTTCTGATAGACGGGAACTAAACCAGTGAGCTATCTATGATCCGAGCTCGGTGTCCAATTAGTAATCAAGCGCTTGACAGGGGAGCGAAAAAGGGAAAGGTGAGATTGATCGCGGGGGCTGTACATATCGGAAATGTAATTATACCGCAAGTAGGAGGAGGAGGGGAGGAAATCACCGCACAGTAGTTTTAACATTCACTGAATTGGTGTTTCTGAGAAGTTCTAGTTCGTTGCCGATACCTTACTTCCATGCCAGAATGAATCTGAATATAATATTCTTTCTTATATTAACTGGAGGTAGGATTACAGTAAAAATATTGAATATTTTCAGTACATTAGCAGTCATGTAAACCAAAATATCAGATCACAAGAACAATTTAAAAAAAGTGTAATTTTACTTCTGAATCATGAATCTCCTTTGAGGAAACCAAATGACTGTAACGGTTAAGCGATCATATTACCAAGCATACTTGTTACCAGTAACAACATTTTGAAACATGTATCATTACTAAGACAACGCTGCTGCATAAATCAATACTCGAGAATAGAACAGATACGAAATGGAACCGTCGAGAGATCCAAATAAAGTAAGTAGGCCTACCATGTTAAAATACAGCGGCAGCAAAACGGAAATTGTTTTGTAGTGTCGAGAGAATTAATACACTTTTTTTTTTTTGGTCACACGAAATTTGCCCTTGAAGGAACCACCCTGCAGTCGCCTGGAATGATTAGGGAATACAATGGAATACCTAAATCTGGACAGCCGGACGGGGATTTGAAGGATTTGAACACGCGTCCTCGCGAAAGTGATGCCAGAACGTACCTAGTCACAGAAAGTAATTATGGAATGTTATCTAGAGAATGTTAGGATGAGTGTGTCATCATATGTAACTTCTCATGCGACAGCACCGTGGTGCAATTTTTCAACAAAAAAAAACTACTCGTTCTATCCCGGCAAGTGTCTCTATGGACTGTCTGTGTGATTGTTGAGGTACTCCCATACCCAGCAAGATCCCCAGATCTGTCCCCGATAGAACATGTGTTGGAGCAGCTCGGATGACAACTTCGTCTCCGTACCAGTACGCAGGATATCAACGAGCAATTGCAACAGTCGTCGGGAAGCTTGTTGAGAAGAGGATATAATGGCTTTATGACACCCTTCCCAAGCGAACAAGTGCATTCATCCAGAACAGAGGGGGTGCAACGTCGTAATAATAAGTGGGCTCGTTTTACGAAATTCTTTGTAAATTTGACTTGATTTTGTAATCACTGAAATAACCTCACATATTCTCTCAACCCTACTCTTTTATGAAGATAACAAAGGGACTTCACCAATTTCAATACATGTGTGGAACAATTCAAGGAACACTGAAAAGTAAAGCCCTAGAGGAGAGTGAACTCAAACGTTTTAAAACAGCGGCATTACTGGCTCTGATGTATAGCAGTGAAAAGTGGGTAAATGAAACTACAAAAATAAAATTCAACCATCCAAAATGAAGTTCCTAAGATTAGTAAAAGGTTTTCCATAATGACAGAAGAAGGAATGAAGAAATAAGCCATGAACTGCATATTTCCTCGCTCAATGATGGAATTTTTTTTAAAGGTAAAATTGGAGGAACCACGTTCTAAGGATGGCTTATGATAGATTTCCGAAGCTTGCCCTTCAGTACCATCCTACAGGAAGAAGGGATACCGTGAAGGGATGATTAGAAAACTAACATCGGAACAGGCATTCGGTCTATCCACAAAGAGGAAGTAGGTAAGTAAATATCCTCTCAACCAATGATGTTTCATTTCTTTTCCTCGCTCTTCTTCAGGATGCTTCACATTTTTTGTCAGGGAGTCTATTTTCTAATATACAACGCCGCGAAACTCTTCGATTTTGCAAGAGGCAGTTATAATCACTGTCTTATTAGTTTTCAGATGATTGTAGTCAATATTTCGGTGGACAAATACTTTCGCCGTCTCCTTTGCTTCATCTTTCTCTATCTCTATGGTAACATTTACCCACACAAATAACGGTGCACTCTGTTTGCTGAACCAATTAGTACTTCACGTAATTAGTATTTTGTTATTAACTGCTTTTACGGGAATGCTCTGCGTTCAAACTATACTCATTTACTCCCGACGTTTCGACCAAGCGTTATGGTCTTCTTCTGAAGACAGTAGGCCTCGGTCGGAAGAAGTATATGTAGAACGCAGCCTAAGTTTCATATGCAATTAATAACACTCGATAACACGTGCGAAAATTACGCAAATAAAGTACGATGATTAGCCAACCAGAATACAACTAAACTGGACATAACACACCCAGTACATCCATATCTCTGCGGTATGTGGTGTTGCTATCTAGTGGTAATTTTTACATCGGAATTGTAGCCGAAAAAACAAATGTTTCCTTGATAGAAAAAAAAATCCGAAAAGTTCCTTACTGAAGAAAACACACAATGTTTACGTATATCCCTGTGGTATGTCATGCTGCTAGCAGCGACACAATGAATATCAACGGCAGTGAAGTCTAGCGGCATGACTCTGAACTGTTTGATACGCGTGACCTTGATAGTTATCTCATTTTCCATTTCCAGGTTGACTTCCATTAAATTCCTTTTTTAATTTATTTTACTAAATGGGAAAGCTTAATCTTTATAATGATACGTAATTTATTGATTTCGGTTAAGTATGAACGAATGTAAGTGGCTCGACATAAAAAAGAAGTAATACATATGATTCTGACTACTACGGAAACCGCTATACCTGTTATATGTTGGAACGGCTTCCATTCATCAGGCAAATCTAGAAACCTTCCTTACTAGATAAATTTAAATTAGTGTCCACGAGCTTCATATTGAGAAATTTCGAACTCCAGTACTTACATGTCCCCAAAGTGTTCCGTATTCTTTGTGTTTTCCAGTCTCGAGCTGTCCACTTCTCGCAGACGTCCACTGAGGCCCGAGGTTCATAAATCCGAGTCCACCCCTCGCGTGGCCCTGCACCCTTTCTTTCCTGGTGACAGCGGGCGGCCTCTTTCTCTGCTCCCGCTTTCTCCTGTGCTCCCGAGGGAACGCTGCACAGTGTCCGCCGCCTTTGTGACTCAATGCCCAGATTGGCCACACCGCGTGACCTCGCTGTGTCGGCGGCTTTCCGCATGTGAGGAACTGCAGAGCTACCGGACGAAGAACAAGCGGCCGCACAGTGGAAGGGAGATAATGCACCAACCTCCTCAATACTCCGTACCACACGTAACAATCTAGCTGTAACACAAATCCTCAAACTTTTTTTCCTGTAGATAATCTGATGTTTTTTGTTTGTTTGTTTGTTTCTTTGTTTTTATTTGTTTGTTTGTTTTTTATTTGTTTGCTTGTTATGTATTTGTTTGTTTGTGTGACTTTTTTTTCACCGTAACACTCCTCCGTGCCTGATACTGAATTTATCTAAACTTCATAACGTCGAGTGTGTTCTTCACCTTCACATCAACATTCATAGAACTTTTTAGTAGACGGGAAAATTGCTTCCAACATTTATTCTGAGATTTACTAAAACGATCTTATTGAAAAACTGATTTTTATGTTTATTTCGAAAACAAGAAGAGAATGACATGGCAAATATTTTGGAGAAAAAAATTAGTAATCAAATCTCTAGTTACATTATAAAATTAAAATTCTTTTCAAAATTCAACACAATGGAAGTGAACAATTTGGATATAGAATTTTTAAAAAAAAAAAAACCTTAGTAAAATTCTTACGTTAAATAAAATCTCAGTTTAAATTAAAAATACATAAATAATGTTATTAGTGGGAGGTTGAACCTGATGCTCTGATAGCAGTTGTTAAATACGTATTTAGCTCCAACGCAGTGAGGCTTAGGCTCAAATCTTCATGTTAAGTTATTTGTAATCGATTAGTTAATTTCTTAAGAAGATTTCTTACTGCGATAAAATCCCTTTCCACAAGGTATGAAGATGCGAAATCTGTTAAAAACTTTCTTGGGATAGTTCATAATGCAGGATAAGCAACACGTATATCATTCTGAAGCCAGAACTTCTGATAACCCTTTTTGAACTTCACATCTGCGTTCTTAGTTAGCACTTATTTCAATCAGTTCTTCTTGTAGTGCGATGTTCGATTCTTCAAATGCACCATACGGATCGATAACCCGGTGCAGTATTTCCATAGCTGAAACATCCGGCCCTATTTCAATTAAAGATGGCCCATTATTTCCTCAGCGTTTATTGTTCCTGGGAAGACTGTTTTGGATTGCCGTAAAAAGCTGTAGAGTTGTTTCCTTGAATGTGGTAGATGGAACCATTGAACATCTATGTTGGAGCTTGTTACAAGCAGCTAAAGGCTCTACATCTTGGCGGTGTTGAGCAATGGGCCAATGGTTTTCTATGCTTAAAGTAAATATATTTAAAATAATTGGCGAGTCCTTTTTAGCTGAAGCCATGACAAAAGTGATATCTGCATGTTGACGTTCAACGACTGAAGTCGGGGCTACTTTCAACTTGACTCCTAGTCCTGTCAATTGTGTACATGATATCTACATCTGATGTTAATCTGTCATTAACACATGACAAAATAGGCAAAAATATTGCAAACATGGTAGGAACCAGAACACAGCCCTGTTTAATAGCAGTGATCTGGAAGGGCTATTTTAATCATTTCGTTTTGAGAAAAGTAGCATTCCTGCTGTCTTCGATTAACAGAATCAAAGGCTTTTACAAGATCTATGAAACACGTACACAAAACAATACACTCGTAAATAAAATTCCATCACCTGGGAATACTACAGGAAACATTCTCAGTTTAGATTCCAGAAGAAATAGCAAAGATTAACCTAACGGTTGAGAAAAGAAGATGATAAAATTGTAACGTAATTTTCGAGGAGGGAAGTTTTCCTACATATCCATAGGTAATTTTCCACGAGACGCTGAAGAATCCCCAAAATGATGGCCGGAACGTTACATTCTACACCTAAATCTACATATATACTCTGCAATTCACAAAATTGTGGGTGGCAGAGGGTGCTCAGCACCAAAGCTAATCTCTTTGTTGTGCATTCCAATCCCTAATGGTACGAGGGAAAAAAGAATTCATATCAGAATCATTGCGGCACCTTATTTCTCTAATCTTATCTTTCCTGTCATTCCGGCTCAAATAGGTTGGTGGACGAAGTATTTCACTACACTCGTGAGTGAAAGTGGGAGTACGCATGTTTACCAATAAGTTTAAGCGAAACGTGTGTCGTCTATCTACCAGAGACTCCCAGCTTAGTATACTAATCAGTTCTGTGACGCTTTCATAAGGACTGTAGCAAGCGGTCACGAATCGAGCGGCTCTTCTCTGTACTTTCTCTATACTTTCGATCAACCCTTTACGAAACGGATCCCAAATGGCACAACAATAGTCCAAATGTGGACGCACAAGAGATTTGTATGCTATCTCCTTTGTTTGTTCATTACAATTTTTCAAGATTCGACCTATGAATCGCAGCCTAGAATTTGCTCTACCTACTAACGAATTAATGTGTAAGTCCCATTTCACATTCCAGTGAGTCGACTCGATAGTACCAGGAAAGGCACAATAATAGCTACATTCTTCACCGTTGTAAAACACGAAATTTTAATTGATTTATGACGAAGATACAAAAACATGAGCAGAAACGTTGTCTATACTAATATTATAAATGCAAAAGTGACTCTGTTTTTCTGTCTGTTAAGTTTTCACGAATAAATTGCGATCTTGATGAAATTTGACAAGGAAATACTATATATCATTTAGAACGATATACCATACTTTTTTCTGGATAAATAGCGAATTTTTGTCATATACTTTTTCAAACTTCCGTGGCGGTCGTTGTTATTAATATCTTAATCTTCGGGCAACGCTGTGTTTTATTTCTGTTTATGTGAGCTATGGGCTGCCATTTTTTTTACTTATTGCTTTACGCCTCGTCAACGGGTAAGGTCATTGGAGACGGGATGGCACTGGGGATAAGGGACGGCAAGGAATTTGGCCATGGCCTTTTTGCAGGAAGCATCCCGGTATTCGCCCGGAGTGATTTGGGGAAACCATGGAAAACCCAAATCTGGATGCCCGGACGAGGATTCGAACCCGCGCCCTTCCGAATGCGAGGCCAGAACGTTAACCGTTCACCCACCACTCTCGGTGGGCCGCCATGCTACAGCCTTCGTCAGAGATACTGTTTTTGTTTCCACAGCAAGTGCTAAGCGTCACAAAATGGTAAGGCACTGTCTTCGTTGAAGTTGTTATTCTTCAAATTTTCTGCTGCCTCCTTCACTTGTCGAAGCCTCCACTGATCATCTCTCCATAGCAGACTCGTGACTTCAAATTTTATAGTTCACCAGGGGTCCTTGGCATGGTGAACTACGGCTGAATAATATCTCTGACGAAAGCTGTAGCATGGTAACCGAAAGCTCAGATAAGAATGTAAAAAACGTGACATTTCCTAAAAATAAAAATAATATATTTTCTCAGGAAATTTTGAAAAGTAACAAAACGGTGACAGACAGACGGATAGCGTGTGTAATGAATAAAACTTTCTCGGGTAGCTAACCGAGTTAGTACATCGTTTGACCACGACGTTTCGGCGGTCACAAACTCCGCCGCCGTTGTCAAGTGACTGCTGCTTGACAATGGCGGCGGAGATTGTGACCGCCGAAACGTCGTGGTCAAACGATGTACTAACTCGGCTAGCTACCCGAGAAAGTTTTATTCATTTACACACGCTATCCGTCTGTCTGTCACCGTTTTGTTACTTTTCAAAATTTCCTGAGAAAATATATTATTTTTATTTTTAGGAAATGTCACGTTTTTTACATTCTTATCTGAGCTTTCGTTACCATGCTACAGCTTTCGTCAGAGATATTATTCAGCCGTAGTTTCACCATGCCAAGGACCCCTGGTGAACTAAATTTGAAGTCACGAGTCTGCTATGGAGAGATGATCAGTGGAGGCTTCGACAAGTGAAGGAGGCAGCAGAAATTTGAAGAATAACAACTTCAACGAAGACAGTGCCTTACCATTTTGTGACGCTTAGCACTTGCTGTGGAAACAAAAACAGTATCTCTGACGAAGGCTGTAGCATGGCGGCCCACCGAGAGTGGTGGGTGAAGGTTACGTTCTGGCCTCGCATTCGGAAGGGCGCGGGTTCGAATCCTCGTCCGGGCATCCAGATTTGGGTTTTCATGGTTTCCCCAAATCACTCCGGGCGAATACCGGGATGCTTCCTGCAAAAAGGCCATGGCCAATTCCTTGCCGTCCCTTATCCCCAGTGCCATCCCGTCTCCAATGACCTTACCCGTTGACGAGGCGTAAGCAATAAGTAAAAAAAATGGCAGCCCATAGCTCACATAAACAGAAATAAAACACAGCGTTGCCCGAAGATTAAGATATTAATAACAACGACCGCCACGGAAGTTTGAAAAAGTATATGACAAAAATTCGCTATTTATCCAGAAAAAGTATGGTATATCGTTCTAAATGATATATAGTATTTCCTTGTCAAATTTCATCAAGATCGCAATTTATTCGTGAAAACTTAACAGACAGAAAAACAGAGTCACTTTTGCATTTATAATATTAGTATAGACAACGTTTCTGCTCATGTGTATCTTCGTCATAAATCATTAAAATTTCGTGTTTACAACGGTGAAGAATGTAGCTATTATTGTGCCTTTCCTGGTACTATCGAGTCGACTCACTGAATGTGAAATGGGACTTACACATTAATTCGTTAGTAGGTAGAGCAAATTCTAGGCTGCGATTCATAGGTCGAATCTTGAAAATTGTAATGAACAAACAAAGGAGATAGCATACAAATCTCTTGTGCGTCCACATTTGGACTATTGTTGTGCCATTTGGGATCCGTTTCGTAAAGGGTTGATCGAAAGTATAGAGAAAGTACAGAGAAGAGCCGCTCGATTCGTGACCGCTTGCTACAGTCCTTATGAAAGCGTCACAGAACTGATTAGTATACTAAGCTGGGAGTCTCTGGTAGATAGACGACACACGTTTCGCTTAAACTTATTGGTAAACATGCGTACTCCCACTTTCATCACGAGTGTAGTGAAATACTTCGTCCACCACACCTATTTGAGCCGGAATGACAGGAAAGATAAGATTAGAGAAATAAGGTGCCGCAATGATTCTGATATGAATTCTTTTTTCCCTCGTACCATTAGGGATTGGAATGCACAACAAAGAGATTAGCTTTGGTGCTGAGCACCCTCTGCCACCCACAATTTTGTGAATTGCAGAGTATATATGTAGATTTAGGTGTAGAATGTAACGTTCCGGCCATCTTTTGGGGATTCTTCAGCGTCTCGTGGAAAATTACCTATGGATATGTAGGAAAACTTCCCTCCTCGAAAATTACGTTACAATTTTATCATCTTCTTTTCTCAACCGTTAGGTTAATCTTTGCTATTTCTTCTGGAATCTAAACTGAGAATGTTTCCTGTAGTATTCCCAGGTGATGGAATTTATTTACGAGTGTATTGTTTTGTGTACGTGTTTCATAGATCTTGTAAAAAGCCTTTGATTCTGTTAATCGAAGACAGCAGGATGCTACTTTTCTCAAAACGAAATGATTAAAATAGCCCTTCCAGATCACTGCTATTAACAGGGCTGTGTTCTGGTTCCTACCATGTTTGCAATATTTTTGCCTATTTTGTCATGTGTAATGACAGATTAACATCAGATGTAGATATCATGTACACAATTGACAGGACTAGGAGTCAAGTTGAAAGTAGCCCCGACTTCAGTCGTTGAACGTCAACATGCAGATATCACTTTTGTCATGGCTTCAGCTAAAAAGGACTCGCCAATTATTTTAAATATATTTACTTTAAGCATAGAAAACCATTGGCCCATTGCTCACACCGCCAAGATGTAGAGCCTTTAGCTGCTTGTAACAAGCTCCAACATAGATGTTCAATGGTTCCATCTACCACATTCAAGGAAACAACTCTACAGCTTTTTACGGCAATAAACAGTCTTCCCAGGAACATAAACGCTGAGGAAATAATGGGCCATCTTTAATTGAAATAGGGCCGGATGTTTCAGCTATGGAAATACTGCACCGGGTTATCGATCCGTATGGTGCATTTGAAGAATCGAACATCGCACTACAAGAAGAACTGATTGAAATAAGTGCTAACTAAGAACGCAGATGTGAAGTTCAAAAAGGGTTATCAGAAGTTCTGGCTTCAGAATGATATACGTGTTGCTTATCCTGCATTATGAACTATCCCAAGAAAGTTTTTAACAGATTTCGCATCTTCATACCTTGTGGAAAGGGATTTTATCGCAGTAAGAAATCTTCTTAAGAAATTGAACTAACGATTACAAATAACTTAACATGAAGATTTGAGCCTAAGCCTCACTGCGTTGGAGCTAAATACGTATTTAACAACTGCTATTAGGTTCAACCTCCCACTAATAACATTATTTATGTATTTTTAATTTAAAACTGAGATTTTATTTAACGTAAGAATTTACTAAGGTTTCTTTTTTTTAAATTCTATATCCAAATTGTTC
Source organism: Vandiemenella viatica (assembly GCA_031002005.1). Classification (NCBI taxonomy): domain Eukaryota; kingdom Metazoa; phylum Arthropoda; class Insecta; order Orthoptera; family Morabidae; genus Vandiemenella; species Vandiemenella viatica. Next base: position 83,621,633 of record CM061918.1, read on the forward strand.
ACTTCCATTGTGTTGAATTTTGAAAAGAATTTTAATTTTATAATGTAACTAGAGATTTGATTACTAATTTTTTTCCTCCAAAATATTTGCCATGTCATTCTCTTCTTGTTTTCGAATAAACATAAAAATCAGTTTTTCAATAAGATCGTTTTAGTAAATCTCAGAATAAATGTTGGAAGCAATTTTCCCGTCTACTAAAAAGTTCTATGAATGTTGATGTGAAGGTGAAGAACACACTCGACGTTATGAAGTTTAGATAAATTCAGTATCAGGCACGGAGGAGTGTTACGGTGAGAAAAAAAAAAAAAAAAAAGAAAAAAGGTCACACAAACAAAATACATACAAACAAATAAAAAACAAACAAACAAAACAAACAAAGAAAAA
>CM061918.1:83623016-83652016 GCA_031002005.1 Vandiemenella viatica
AGTCGTTTTCACTTTTATGTCAGAGAGTCTATAATTATATCTGTGTTCGACAGAATCTCTTAACAAAAAATTTATATAATTATAACAAGCTTATTCATTCCAAACTGTCAACCTTCTTATACTGAGATCCCTCAGTGGCAGAATTGGAATTTTTTGCTTTTGATATATTTTTAACAACAAATAGTAAATTTATATCACGTTTCTCACAGCTGTTTGCACTTATTGCTGTTTGCGGGTTACTTATTAGACATAATTTTGATTCTGTGTTTAAGATCATGAATCTATTTTTTTTTTCAATATTTCTTTTGCTGTCACAGTATTAATTTAATAAACCTACCCAAAAAACATGAAATGATGTTTGCGTCAGCCAGGTACTGTAAACTAAAATTTAGTGTCGTGCTGAACAATAAAGTTATTTTTTTTATTTCGATTTACGTATTTGATGGCAATTTGTTTAGAATATGATAATTTTAATATCATACAGAAATGAAGTTTACATTCATCTCTTTCGTCCTCTGTTCTACTGTTATTCTTTTATTTGAATATAGAGAGTAACCCTAAGTTTAGCTGCAATACCAATGAGATTAATTCTTTCACCTTTAATCGCAACCGTAGGGTAATTATGAAAACTGTAAGTATTGCATTGAAAAATTTCATGATAATGTAAACAAATGAAAGCTGCAATTTATTAACAGTAGCATATGTAATGGTTTGGTTAATTTTTTTCAATGTAATCTTGTTTGTTGGGTTAAACTGCCCTTTGATCTAAAGCCCGTAAGATAGACATCATTTGCCTTTGAACCAGGTATTACCGAATCTATATGTTTACATCACGTCTTAACAACAATTTTTTCCGTCCTTATAGTTTCTCTTAGTGAAAGAAAATGTTCATCCTGCAGTGTAATAGTTATGGGAAACTGACAAATACTATGGTCACCTTACATATATTTCAAAAAGTATGGCATATACTAGATAGTAATGGCATGAAGTGATGAGTTGTTTAGCGAAAATCATAACAAACATGTCAAACGTTGCAAAACATGTTCAGATCAGCACCTTCAAGAGAGAATTCTTTGTGGAGAAATAGTGTGTTAGGAGTGTAATAGTACGTAAAAAAATTACCCCGGTAAATAATAATTTAGCCTCAATGTCTATATCATTTCACCGTCTTACCCAAAACTTTGTTTTGATGGAACATCAAAAATGTCGTAAGAACGAAGCAATGAAGTCTTCATTGGTGTCACGAGCTTTTGAAGTCAAATATTTATGTTGGGACAGATGCAGATATGGTAAAAGCAGATAACTTTCTGATTACTATTATTAATTTCGGCTAAAAACAAGAAATTCTCTATGATTCGCTATACTGTATGTAAATTTTTGAATTTTAATGATAAATTTCTCTTAGCTGCTGTTACGAAAATGGCATGCCGCAGTACATGAAAGCAGGGTTGATTCTTTGAGAATGCCATAACCGAATTCCTTACTTCCTCTCCCGGCTATAATAACACCATCGTCGACTATATACATGGATGCGATGTGTAAAATGTTTGATATTTTGTGTATCTGCGAACACTGAACCAACGTTCCTGGCATATGAAGTAAATTGATATGCAGCCTGATTCTGTAGAAAAATTTATTGTTTTTTTTCTTCTGAGTCCTTATCAAATAGTTGAAGAGATTAATTTTGACAAGGTGCGTCTCTAAGTATTAACATTAGATTCCTATGGATTTTCAGCAGTTAATTTTTGTTTCGAAATTTCAGCCTTTTTTCCGTATCGAATGTTCTAGGAATAAGTTATATCTATTTATGAATGTTTCTCTGGAAACAAACCGAGTAATACTGTTATTGTTACACAATATTTCGGCGACATAAACCTCTGTAGCCATCCTCACGTGTACTCGTAAGCCTTGAAGTCTGCCTAGAGCGCGTTGTTGAAAAACTGACATGGCAACAACATGGTATGCAGCAGTACACAAAAGCTGGGTTGGTTCTTGAGAAAGCCATAACCGAATTCCTTACTGGCCACAATCCTCTCCCGGCTATACTAACACCATCGTCGACTATATACATGGATGCGATGTGTAAGTATTGTTTAGCGACAATCATAACAAACATGTCAAACGTTGCAAAACATGTTCAGATCAGCACCTTCAAGAGAGAATTCTTTGTGGAGAAATAATGTGTTAGGAGTGTAATAGTACGTAAAAAAATTACCCCGGATAAATAATAATTTAGCCTCAATGTCGATATCATTTCACCGTCTTACCCAAAACTTCTTCTTCACCTGCCATATCCCGTACATTCCTTCCAAACCCATTACCTTTCCTGATAGGTGCAATGCACCCTCCGCCAAACACTTTTAGTGAATCGCGGAGTAATTGTAATAGTAATAGTAGACATTGTTACGTTGCCTAGCAGCATCTCAGACTTCGTTAAACAAAATCTGTTGTTGTCATGACTTTTTCAACAACCTGCTCTAGGCAAACGTCAAGTGTTACGACTACACATGAAGATGGCGACGGAGATCCATGCCGCTGAAATATTGTGTGAAAATAATCATACTACTCGGTTGGTTTCCCGACGAACATTCATAAATTTATAGCGCCGAGAAAATTGGGTTCATTTATAAGTTATATCTACTTTCACCGAGTGGTATTTGCATATATCAGTACTTAACGGCATATCAAACGCTTCAATATTCTACAATAGGAGCTAGACCTGATTTTATTTTCTAATAAATGCCCCTATTTAAGGTACTAGTTTCATTTTGGCTTATTTTGAAATAAGTCTATTTAGAATCAACAGTTATAAGTACGTGTCTATGATACATGTTGCACGTAAGTCAGTAGCAAGTTATAGAATTGTTTGATAAGCTTGTGTTGTAGGAAATAGCTTGCCACCTAAAAATCGATTCCAAACGAATATTATATTTTTTTAAGATTAATTTATAATTCCCAATCTGATTACATATTACTGATAATATAAGTATTTCATTTCTTTACTGTGTTTCTCCTTTCTTCATAAGTAATGTGTTTTGAGAAATCTTAGCACGGTTTTTTAGATGCCATCTTCCGTCACGGTTTAAATTAATTTTATTTATTTGCATTGAAATTTCCATTCGCAATTTCCCTTTTCAACTATTTCCCCGTTTCCAGTTTATAATTTTTAATTCTTTGATTATAATCTCCCTACCCATTTACTTTAGCCCTTTTTCAATATTTTTCGTAAACTATTCAGCATCTCGTTTGGTAATTTGTTCCTTCTTCCCTGACCTACGAAAGAAAATTTTCCCAGAGCCTTATGCCTGAAATCGAGTACCAAGTTGTGGTCATGGTCTGGAAACTACTGCTAATTCTTACAACCAATGTCCTCACTAGCTTCATCACCAGTACCCTTCTTATAGTTCTCTAATCACTCTCCAACTCACCACGTTTTTCATATCAGTTACTGATTGTGTTCAACAATGATTCCCGCAAACAATTTTGCTGTCCTCTGTTTTATGTAATTTACGCAACATATCTGCTCATCTATTTTTAACACTAAAACTCGGATGTTAATGAGGAGAATTGTGCAAAATTTTGTAATAAGTGCGATAATTTGTTGATTTTTGACCTAATCACGTTTTAGTACTTGCTGTTAATATTTTAATTGTTGCATGATCTACATCTACATCTACATCTATACTCTGCAATTCACAAAATTGTGGGTGGCAGAGGGTGCTCAGCACCAAAGCTAATCTTTTTGTTGTGCATTCCAATTTACTAATCGTCCGAGGGAAAAAAGAATTCATGTAAGAATCAGTACAGCACCTTATTTCTCTAATGTTTATCTTTCCTGTCCTTCCGACTCAAATAGGTTGGTGGAAGAAGTGTTTTCACTACACTCAAAAGTGAAAGTGGGAGTACGCATGTTTACCAATAAGTTTAAACTAAACATGTGTCGTCTATCTACAGAGACTCCAACCTAGTCTACTAATCAGTTCTGTGACGCTTTCATAGGACTGTAGCAAGCGGTCACGAATCGAGACGCTCTTCTCTGTACTTTCTCTATACTTTCTCTATACTACTCAATCAACCCCTTACGAAACGGGTCCCAAATGGCACAACAGTAGTCCAAATGTGGACGCACAAGAGATTTTGTACGCTATCTCCTTTGTTTGTTCATTACAATTTTTTCAAGATTCGACCTATGAAATCGCAGCTAGAATTTGCTCTAACTACTAACGAAGTAATTTGGCATGTCCCATTTCATGTTCCTTTGCACTATCACTCCCAAATATTTCATAGAATCGACCATATCAATAACTGTATTGTTTAACTCGTATTTCTGAACAATTGGATTCTTTTTGTTAGTTATGCTCATTGTCTTGCACTTTTTACAATTTAGAGTAAGTTGATGTAAGAACTTTTGTTATCTTCATTCTATATAGCTATATATACATACATTTTATATATATATATATAATTGCGTATGGACCTATGGACCCTATCGGATCAAACAAAGCCTTGATTCTCGTCACTGAGGAATGTGTCCAATGTTTTCTCTGGGTAGTTAGAATATGTGATTGTCAGTTCGTGGAGCAATCGCTGGAGCATATTCGTGTAATTCATGTTTTTTTATGATACTGTGTATATTTAATTGTGATATTGAACCACCGTTATCAGAAGACCAATCGTTGTATTATAGGTTTGTAGCAGACAGTGGCAAAGAATGTTTAACGGACGCCGTAATTAATATATCAACTAACCACTTTTTAAGAAAACCTCTTGTTTAGTTCTTAATATAAATTATTTAAACTTCAGGAACATATTAAATGGGTCTTCACTTATAGAAGTTTAAATGACTTTGTGTAATAGTTTCGTTACATTGTAAAATCATACCGAGACAACAAATTGTTCATCAATTGTCCTTACAACGAAAATATTTTTGAGACATAGACAACATGAGGGATCAACCTGGTTAATAACGTAAATCATCAAAAAATTTGATTTGCTGTTACTAATCGAAAAGATACTTACTGCACAATGTATAACAATGGTGATTTACAACCAAAATATTTTTGAGACATAGAAAACATGAGGGATCAACCTGGTTAGTATTATAAATCATCAAAAAACTTTGATTTGCTGCTAGTAATCGAAAAAATATTTCCTGCACAATTTATGACAAAGGAGTTTTGAAAATTGTCAGTTTTCATATGATGCTATGAAGCTTCTAAACATATGATACACGGAAAATGAAAATATTTCGTAATTAAGGATTATGCTTTCTAAATAGTTAAAGTTTTAAACTGCTGTCGTGGATTGTAAAAAATTTCAGCTTGGAAGTTATGGGGTTGTACCTGTAATTATTTTGCTACCTATATGATAAACGTTTTAGTCTTCTTTCAACTGTCAAGGACATATTCGAACATATCCTTTCATTTCTTTTAGCGTCAATAACATTTCTTTTCTGATATATTTTATCAGTTATCTCCTTTTTACTTTAAATGGTCTTTAATCCGGTCAAGCGAATCTTCCCAGTTGATTCTTGTTCAGTTACTATTTTCACGTTAGAAACTTTGTATCCTTCGTAGTAATTGAGAGCTCATGAAGTGTTTGCTTTCAAAGTTTGTGGTCCGTGTTCAATTCCTGATAGTGCCAAGAATTTTAAGGGTTTTTCTTGATCATATGAACTACGCTAAGGCTCTAATTCAGCAATGAACTGTATATCCACCCACGAAAGAGGCGGAATGCTCTGCAAATTGAAACTATGTCACCACGTTGAGGAGCAAACGAATATATCTTACTTAGTTCTATAGTTACTTTAATTTCTCACATTCAAGGTTATTTCCTCGTTTTTTAATAACCACTGATCATTTTTCGTGACTTTTAATCTCATATTTTTTTAATCAAAAATAGGTGACCAAAATGTCTATTGCAGCTCAGATGGCGGGGTAACTGAAGTTAAACGTTTGTAGTCTTTTAATGTAATATGATACCAGGGCCGACTTGACATGGTACGGAAAAATCTCGAGTTAATCGGAATTAGAATCCAGTTCTTCTGATTGGTAACAAGTACCAACACCTAAAGAACCACAGATGACGTCAATGTTAATTAATACGGTCTGTCTGTAACTTAGCAATTAAAGAACATGAAGAGGTGGATGATACACCCACCGTTCTTAATTACGAGATTCTGCATTTCAATGACTATTTTGTGAAGGGGTGCTGGAGGAGAAGTAGGAGAAATATAGTAGACCAAACAGATAGGCAGGAGAAGTTGTGAAATCAACATGTGGCGAAGGAAATAAACGAGAAACCTGGTACAAAAATGGAAAAATGACGATTACTACGCTGTTGTAACGTGAAGAGAAGTGTCAAGGAAAATATGAATTCTGACACTTAAAGCCATATATAATGGGCAACTGGATGGGAGGAGTACGATAAAGTATGCAGGGTGTAGGAATGAATTGAGCAGAGGGAAAAAGGAGGAATTAGAGTGAAGACAAAAGGCATTGGTGAGATTATTGTTGTCAGACTTAACGGAACACTGACTGGAAGCTGTCTGAGACAATGATGGTGTTCATAATTCATAAACAAGTATATATCGCATAAATTTTTGTAGCTAATTTCACGTTCCCCTTCAGTTTTTCAATCTAACAAAATTTAATTTTAATTACCGTTTTGATTTAAAAAATTCGGGGATGAATATTACAACTACCAAAGATAAGTTAAACATCTGAGTTTGCTCTTGATTCTAATAGCATACATTTTTTTTAAAAGTTAATGCGTTTGTATTTTGTTTTTCTTCGAGCAGCAAAACATAAAGTATAGTTATTTGGTATCTTTGTAACCTTTTCCGTAAAGTTCCACAATTTCGTCAAGTTTATTGGAGTATTAATATTTGATGTAATGGTTATATTAACGTTTTCCGTGCATTCCACCATACTGTATTCCATAAAACAGAAAAACCGAGCGTGGTGGGTGAACGGTTAACGCTTCTGGCCTCGCATTCGGGAGGACGCGGGTTTGAATCCCCGTCCGGGCATCCAGATTTGGGTTTTCCATGGTTCCCCAAATCACTCCAGGCGAATGCCGGAATGCTTCCTTTAGAAAGTCCATGGCCGAATTCCTTCCCTTTCCTTGTCCCCAGTCACATTCCGCCTCTAATGACCTTAGCCGACTACGAGGTGTAAAGCAATTAAAAAAAAAACTGTAAAAATAAATAACTAATGTTACGTAATCAACATAAACCGAATGGTGGAATGTTTATCTATGTTGTAGTCTGATCTTTGGTATCTATTATAGTAGTGCTCATCTGAGATACACTGTGATCTGTGGCGATATGTTCTCGGTAGGAACGAATTATCATTTATAGCCCCATTTCAGGTCACGTAGAATCATGATACTCGAACACTGCATATATTAAGCTACCGATACACCACTAACTTTCTCGCAGCCCGCTTACACATTTGTGACAGTAGTATAGGACCTTTTTACCTTTGTATGTAGAAAGTGTTGTGCGTCGATACAAACGTTAACTTAATTCACACTTACACTCTGATTCATGTCTGCAATAGAATCTATGTTTTCAGGTAAACATAGTTTGCACACACTTTTCATTATCTTGGCCGCCGCTGAAAAATTCTATCACTCTTATGTTGCACAATCATACATCAATGTCATCCTAAGAAACAGTAATGCAATACTGGTTCGTCAGTACCCACCTACTTTTGCCCTCTACAAATTTCAACTTTAAATTCTTTCATCGTTTTTGCTAAATTATTCATAAATTCTCTTGGAAACTTATTCCAATCCCTGACACCCATACCTAAAAAAGAGAATCTTCCTGCACCCTTGTGCCTGAAATCGAATGCCAGCTTGAAGTCATGACCATCTTTTCCCTTCCATGCATTAATTTTAATTCTTGCACCAATATCTTTCCACCCCTGATCACCAATATACGCCTTGTACACTCCCAGCGCTCTCTTTACCCTCCTCATCTCTTCCAATGAATCTCATTCCAGTTTTTTTTTATCATATCAGTTATTGATTGTGCTAGTGCAATTATTGATTGTGCTAGACAAATCTAGCAGCCCTTTTTTGCATCCACCTCGTATACCTGTATTTGATATCCAAAATGTGGGCCCCATACTACAGCACCATATTCAGGCAAGGGTCTGATCCAAGGTTTTGTGTAACGGGAATAAGCAGAGATATAGAATGAAGAAACTAACTGTTGAATTGTAACATCGCAGCTGTACACCATTACTTATTACACTAAGTTTTGGTTGTTTTTACTAGTTTCGATGGCACTTATACCAACATGGCTACACACTTAACTATGAGCTGACCTAACCTAACCAAAAACTTCGCTAATATCGCCAGTAGAAAATCAAAGCTTCAACGACGTGCACATTAGTACATCAGTGCTGTGTCACATGTTAGTAAGATTATGCATCGTGATATAAACTTGATCCAAAAACTTCAGTAGTTTTTACATCCTTCTTTATCGCGATACAGATCCATACAACCACACACCAACCCTGACATAGTTGGAACTACGCAAATGCGGCGGAAATAAGTTTATTGCTTAGTGAAAGCAAAGAAAATTAAAAATATATATTAGCAACTTTTGTTATGCCGCGTAATAGAATATTAGTTTTAATCCTGATTTATGCCACTTAAATCACCATCAATATGGAACTACTTTCATTCAAAAGCAATAACATTTCAGCGTTCTGGCCTCGCATTCGGGAGGGATGTGGGTTTGAATCCCCGTGCGGGCACCAGATTTGGGTTTTCCATGGTTTACCCAAATCACTCTAGGCGAATGCAGGGACGCTTCCTTCAAAAAGGCCATGGCCGAAATCCATCCCGTTCCTGGTATCCAGTGCCATCCCGCCTGTAATGACCTTAGCCGTCGATGAGGCGTAAAACGATAGTTAAAAAAAAATATTTCAGTAATATGGCGCTAATGTAAACAACTTCAATCTTAAAAAAAAAAAATGTATTACTCATGCTCTCTGCTGTCAAGTCAAATGGCAGTTGTTATTCTGTCCCAGAATAAATTTGAATCTAATCAAAACTTCCACTATTATTATTGCTTGAAAATTAAAGCATTTGTCTTGAACTTCTGAGGGCAAAAAATTTAAGGAAAAAATCTACATCGAACGAAAATAAATAAATAATAAAGAACTAATAATTAATATGTTAGTATAAACGGAACGTCTATTTTTCTTTAAGGGTTTTGGCAATTAATTTCTATACCGATGCTTAACTAAATACAACTGTTAAAACCACTCATAAGCGCCACTACGTGGTAACGTCACTGGTTGCTGTTACTCCAGCAAGCTAGGCTGGGTGCGTTACGTCAGCGTTACACGATGACCAAGCTAATCCTTTTATTAGTATACATAATACCACCTGTTCGTTTGATATATTTAAATGCAGTTTCAGCCAGTTTATTTAACTGCTACTTTGTTCACAGTTCTACGAGAAGGTATTGGTACCATACAGTGATTGACGGTAATTTTACACAGACCCCAAAGCGTACTTACCATCTCAGTCCTTTTAACTTATCAAGTTCCGCAAAGAAAATTCATAAACTGACTAAAATGGGTTCTAAAGCAAAAAATATTCTATAAGTGTCAGGTTTTTATAAACAACATTTTATTTCCAGTGGTAGGACATTGAATGCGGAATCTGCAGCAAGTTTAATCGCTTTCTGTATAATTACGGCAGTTTGTAATCTTTGTGGATGTTATATGTATTCTTAATGACATAGCCATCTATACCAGCATGAAGACTGAAGTGTTCAGAATTTTCTGTTAAACAGATATTAGAGGGTAACCGATTTGCTCTTGCATTCTAAGTGTGCTATATTTCTAAACAGATTTATGCAGAATATCTGTAGCCTTATCCGCGAGTAACTTTGCGGCTCGCTTTTGGTTTTAAATAATTTATGTGGTTTGTGAAGAGTTTCCCCAGAAGGAGATACCATATCTGGGTAGGGATTATTAACATGCAAAACCTATCAACATCGTCATTTATATATCCGCCATTCTAGCTATTATCATCAATTAAAGAATTCCAGGAATATGTTTTCTTTTCTCTTGTCCACTTATCAGAACTTTCTTGGTCTTTTATTGCTGAAATTTTTTAATTTATTTTATACTTATGGCTTTACGCCTCGTTGACGTTATTAGAGGCAGGATGGACTGGAGACAAGGAACGGAAAGAAATTCAGCCCTTTGAAGAAAGCATCTCGGCTTTCACCTGGAGTGGTCTGGGGAAACCACGGAAAACCCAAATCTGGATGCCCGCACGGGGATTCGAGCAGGGCATCCTCCAGAATGCGAGGACCAGAGCATTAACCCCTCACCCACCACGCTCAGTGAAAACAAGTTCTATCTTGCTCCTACTTTCCGTTCTTTTTCCAATATCTTTCCAAGTCTTAATGGGATTATATGACTCAAATACCAATCAAGTTCGCTTATCCAGTTACACTAAATGCAGTTCCATTATCTGTCTAAGAGTGTTCCTACCGTATTTTCCGCAAACAAATCTAGACACCTTCCTTCTTTTAACCTAAATCTAATACATAATCTAATATAGGTTCCATAGTATTCAACCATATTCGTGGAATAACCGAAATAACTGTACACCACGCAAGTATTTTATATAAAATTCTTATGAGAAACATATAAATACAATTTATTGCCAACTGGTGTAAGATCTAGGTTTAAATCATAAACTATCAGCTAGATTTTGTTTTAATGATGAATTAATTAACTGCCCTTAGCAATTTGTATCTTGGAAGTAATAATCATGAATTTTTTCATCTGATTTCTGGCTTCTTAGTTCTGACGTAGGTAGCCAAAGCAAGAATTGATCAGCCCATTCTCAGGCCACTAAATATCCAAATTTATAACTTCATGGCGGATAATAGGCTTGCTAGACATGATAATGTTCACGATATGGCATTAACATGAAATATTTTTGTAAGTAAAACACTTTTCTATACTTCAGTTTGCAAAATGCACTCCTACAACATGTAACACAGTTTAACTGTGTATTTACAAATTCCTAGGAAACTTAAGCTCAGATTTAGAGATTTAGTAATCAATTTTAATAATTTAAATGATTTTTTTGGAACTTTAATGTTGATATATGCTTTGGGACAGAAAAAAGGAGATAATATTAAATTAATTATTACGGTTGATAGATGGTATTAGGGAACTGCACCACTTTGGTAACCTTTCAGAAACTGGTACTAACCTGTTGAAATTTACATCAGTCGCTTCGTCAACATGTCCTCTTCACGTTTTGCGATCGTACATTCCCGAAAAGTTGCCAGGAATTTAATTAAAAATGCCGAAATATGAAAGGCTGAGCAACTGCTAAATGCTTTCAGCACTGTTAAAATAACATAAAAATTATCGGTACAGGGATCATTTCAACCTAAACAGTTTAGTCTTGTCATAGAAATCATGGTTAGGTTGAAATACGGCGATAAAAAATTACGAAATTTTGGCTATGCGACATCCAACACGCAAAGGCGTATTTGTTTCCAATGGAAGCAATCGATTATCTCTGGTTGTTTGTTGCTATGTAAGATGGCGGTCATCACCGTATTACAACTGGGATAAATATTGCGTGTTTGTCAATTTTGTGCGACTTTTTACAAAGGAGTAGATCTGAAAATGCATGAAAACATTACAACAAAGGATTAAATCAACATTTTAAGAGACTGTCACTGATTTTTTTCACGTTGGCGGCATGTAACGGCTGTGCGTCATGTTATATTTCTTCATTTTTAATTAAATTTCTAGCGACTTTTCTGGAATGTATGATCGCAAAACGTGAAGAGGACATGTTGACGAAGCGACTGATGTAAATTTCAACAGGTTAGTACCAGTTTCTGACAGTGGTGCAATTCCCTGGTATTATTCTTTATAAACTAAAACTATTCACATATGGTTTTGGATATTATTTGTAAGTCCCAGAAACAAGTAGTTTCATCGTAAATAGGATGCACGTACCGTTTAGAGTAGGTTGGCACAACTTGCCACTAAGAGAATTTAGTAATTTAATTTGTATTCAAAAATTTGATAATAGAATTACCATTCTCTAATTTATTAGAATATCGGGTGAAGTTCAAAGGATTTCTGAATACCAAGGAATAAAGCTAAATTAATTATTTAAGTTTAAGAATAAAAATTTAATCCATGGATAAAAATTTCATACAGATACTTCCATTCTGAATTAAGTCCCCTTGTAGACAAACTCCAACAAATACAGAAATACAAAGCACAGTTATTATACAGAAAATACTCGAAAACTATTTGGGACATAGAAAAAGCGTATTTCCGTTAAGATGTTGGTAGGAACTTGCATTTGGGGGGACGCGTGATCGAATCCCCGTCGCGTCATCCGTATTTCAGTGGTTTATTGAAATCACTTTAGGCGAATACTGGGATAGTTCTTTGAAGAGGCAATGACCGGATTCCAGGCAGCTCCATGCCCGCACTCATCTTTAGTTGATATGCCCCAACTAACAAACAAGGGAAAAAATACTTGCTCTATTTCAGAAACATTGTGTGAGGTGGATTCTTCCATAAAAGGTGTAATTACTTTGTGAATACGTCCAGTTTGGTTGTTTTATACTTACACTAGATGATGATGTGTTGTTACAAGCATAAAATCTAGTGATTCAAATTAGAGTATGTGGAATAAGATGCCAACACTTGGAGATTATTCTTGATCGATATAATTATCGCACCCTATGTACTTCTCTATCTATCCTTCTACATAAGGACGGTGCAAAATTAAATATCTGTCATTTACTTTTTTTTATTTATGACTTTTCGTCGACGACGAGGTTATTAGAGCTGGTATAGTACTGGAAAGGGAAAGAATTCGGCCATGACCCGTTAAAGGAACCATGCCGGCATTTGCTTGGAGTGATTTCACGAAACCATGGAAACCTGAAATATGGATGGGCGGGCGGGGATTCAAACCTGCGTCTTCCTGATTGCCATTAGCGCTCTCATACCCTGCGCATCTTAAAGTTCTCAGCTGTATATTTCACCTTTCCTCCATACACATGGCATCTTGTGTCAATCGTTGAAAGAGAATTTTTTTTATCTCTATAACCTCACTTTTGTCAAGAGTACGTGATGTCGTCATACTTGTCTCAAACATGGAAGCAAGAGAAATTAGGAAAATTTACTTGTGTCAGTTTAAACTCATTCAGAATCACCAAACCGAAAGATCAGTGCTTAAAATTGATACTCCAAATAAAATAAAAATATTTACAATAAATATCGATTATTCTATACAAAAATATTGGTATTGGATATATCGATATATTTTGCCCAAGCGGCAGCCATTTGAGTTTGGGAATACTTAAGGTTCCTTAATTTGAAACTTCTTATTTCATGGTTCCGAGACCAAAATACTAATTTAATTTCCTTTTAGGTTTTCATACTATTCTATTCCCTACATACAGCCTCGATTTCCCCGTTTGTCCTTGCTCGTGATGAAATTTCGCAGGAATATATGTTTTCTGACCGCTAAAAAGATTCGTCTAGAAAAACTAAAAAAATATTTTTACAATACTTTCTCAGGATACCTACGCTATCCATAGTAGCTCGTTGATCGGGTAGTTAAAAATGCAGTCAGCGTTTTCCGAAAATTTTTATTTATTTTTTCAAGCTACCAAAGTTGTTAAAAATGTGTCTCCTCTTACATCCTGACCCTAATTTAGCATCAATATGAGGTAAATATCCAATAACTATGAAATATTCTATCGCCAACTTGTTACAAGGTATATCAACAAAATTACTGCCCAAATAGCAAAATGAGATTATGCCATTATATGCAGCGTAATAGTAAGTCTCATATCAACGAAGTAAATAACCCTGCAACTTTCTTATACAGTTGACACCTCAATACACCTGCGAGAGAAACGTACAAGAATACCCCGAGAATGTTTGACAGGTTGTTTCAAACAATTTTGCGGTTATAGTAAGGATTATATTTGTATTTATAAATCATCCGGCGGATGCTTCACTGGATCTGCGTTGTCCTTTACTTCTTCCGATGTTTCGACGGAAGTATTTGATCACATTAGGACTTATAAGCTGCTGTTAACTGAATAAGGACGTCCTACGAAGGTCATACAAGATCCATGATATATTCCAATCCTTGACATTCTTACCCACGAAAGAAAATTTTTCCACCTCCTTGCGCATGAAATCGAGTGCCAGCTTCTGGTATGATCATTTTTCTTCTTCCTTGCACCATTCCTAATTCTTAGACCAATATCCCTCAAGGCCCCATAACCAACATACTCCTTGTACATCCCCAGCACTCTCTTCACTCTCCTCCCGGATTCCAATGACTCCCAATCCTTCTCCTTTAACATAAGAGTTACTGACTGGGTCCTGCGATAATTTCCTCAAACAAATCTAGCTGTTCTTCTTTGCACGCCCTACAACTTCTGTATTTGATAACCAAACTACACCACCACATTCAATCAAAGGCCGAAGTTTTGTAACCCAATTCTCTAACTTATCTGGTACGTCCTCTCATGAAGGATTTTGTAAAATTTTCGTACCACTTGCCCAAAGTGTTGTGTTCAATTGAGTTTATTATCAAACGTTCTACCAAGATATTCATACTTCAAACCTTCAACAAGCAATTCTGACCCCTCCCTATAATCATAAACAGCCTTTAGTTATTTATCTGTGAACCTGATAAACTGTTTTTGGCATTTATCTACATTCCATGCTGACCTACTCATTTATATATTGTATCAAGATTATTCTGCTTTTCCAGATGCTACGTCAGCAACGCTTCCCTTTTTTTGACCCAAGAATTTAATCGTCAACAGGAGATATAACCGGCGATCAACTAATCAAGAAAGACCTACGAAGGTCATACGACTTCCCGTTATTTATAATCGTTCTTCTGTATACTTCTTATTTTTCGAATATTTTCACGCCAGAATGCCATTTTCATAAACGTCTGGATAGATTCTTGTCGCATAAATTGTTTTAGGAAGAAAGTCCTTGAATTTAATTACTCCCGTCACAGAGATTTTTTCGGGAATGGAATTGAATACTCTCTCTCCTTCCTGTAACTTACTCATACTGAAAATCTTAAACATTGGCGTCACATCGAGGAGTTGCCATTTACTGCTCCATGATTAGGTCGGTAACTGAGTATGCTTGGCCCGTCTGGGGGTATACTGCTAATTGCCACCTGAGAAAGTTGCAAGTGCTGGAGAACAGAGCATTGAAGCGGGCAATATATCTGCCCGACCGTTTCTCCACTGTTGCAATGCACGAGGCGTCTGTAACTCCCAGGCTCATCGAAAGATTCCGGCAACATGCCTATAAATTCTACAGTGCAGCACATCGGTCTGCCAATCCACTGGTCAGTTGTCTCGGCGAATAAGAAACTGCCGCTGACAAATACAACAGACCATTAGTGGTGACAGTGGTTCGAATCCAATATCGGCGATCGAGATTGCGGTTTTCCATTTCAGGTGAGCGTCGAATACCTTTCTGAAAGTCGTTTTGTAGTCTCTAATGACCTTGGCTTCAACGAAGCGTAAAGGCAAAAAAAAAAAAAAAAAAAACACTTATACAGAGAGCTCGTGTTACGCTATATCTGACTCAAAGAGAGCGCTAATTGCTTTATCATCTACACTTACGGAAACTTAACAGCAGCATACGTTTCCTCACCGGTTAGAATCTAGGTCCTGCAATAACTGTAGGTCGGTGCTTTCTCCTGCTGACATTAGGATAGCGAGACTTCTTCTCGTAGGTGTATTTAATCATATATCAAAAACTTACTTTCGTGAATGGCAGATAAGACCAGAACAATTCCGATTTCAAAACCGCGTAACCGCAACAACTCAACTCCTCCGTATTACAGAAGATATAACAGACAATTTTAACTTTAGTTAGTCTACAGCAGCAGTATTTTTAGACATAGAAAAAAGCTTATGAAAAGGTTTGGCACGCTAAACTTATACAGGAATTACGGACTTAAACGGCTATTAAACACTGGTATATTAAATTCATCGGAAGTTACTTAGCTGACAGAAAACTACGTAGAAGTTGACGGACAGAGGTCATCAATTTTTTCCGATTTCAGCTGGAATTCCGCAAGGATCAGTGATCGCACCGCCACTTTTCAAAATTTATATAAATAAAATCCCGACTCTACCTTATGTGAAACTGGCACAGTTTGCTGATGACACTACAGAGTACATGATAGGATTAAGACATGATCTTAACGTTACTCCCCTACAACAATGACTCGACGAAATCAGTAAATGGTGCAGAAACTATAAAATTAAAATCAATCCTGCCAAATGTGCAGGAATCTATTTCACAGAAAAAAGGCCAGAAATAAATGAAAATTTTAAAATTATGAACCAAAATATTCCCTTGGTAAAAGAATATCGGTACCTGGGTATATTACTGGATAACAAATTACTATTCAGACAACATATCAGGGATAAGAAAACCAAAGGCCTAGCAATAATTTCCAACCTTCCACCAGTATTACGAAGCAGCAACCTACAGTTTAATACAAAAATAAGAATATACAAATCGGTTATTCTCACATTTTTACTGTACGGATGCCAGATATGGGGGCTGGCAAGCCAAACCAATCTACAACAAATCCAGTTACTCCAGAACAGATGTCTAATAATGATCCTTAACGCACCTAGATATACACCAATAGAAACTCTACATAAAAAGACAAACATTCCTCTAATGAATACGGAAATATTTAATTTAACAGAAAATTCCACAAGAAATTGAATGACGCCAGAGACGAAAGAACCGAGTCGATTGGAACGGTAATGATGAGGTAATGGCATAAGTATAAAGTTCCCCTCAGTATTCTACACCAGCCAACATAGAGCAGTACAATACAGTACGTGAACTCTGCAGGGGTTTTTTTCACCATTAAGACCATCCTTGATGGTCATAGCCCTGGTTTTTCCCCTTAAAGTGAAATAAAAAGTGTTCTAAAAATCAACACTCTATCCTGACACCTAGAAGTTAGACTACAAAAGGTAGTGGGACTTCAATCACAGCCGCAGAAGCAGCGGTAAAAAAAAGTGTGCCGAAAATCAAAGTAGCAGATTGCACGGCATTGTCAATATTACTACTGTGTGAGAAACGCTGCTGCTTTCAATCAGCTGTATCCTGTTGACTCATTCATTGAGAAGTCGTTGTAACACAGGAAGAACCTTGAGGGAGTAGGAACAGGATGAAGGAAATATTTGGCGTTCTCCCGCAGTTATTTAGTAAAAACCGAAATCAGGATGGCAGGACCGCCATTAGAGCGTTCATCGTCCAAACATGAGGTTGGAATGTTAATGTTGAGCTGTTGCAGTAACGAAAAGTTGCTGGAAAAGAGGTAGTATTAAATTCCAAGCGGAGAATATTAATCAATGACGTTTAAGTCAATTTTGTTGCTGCTCGTATTCGAAGATTCTGATTTAGCAGTGCCAAAACCAGAAAATGGAAACTTTGAACACGGGGTGTTATAGAAGGATTCTGCAAAATAAGTGGAGAGATTAACTCTAAATAAACGTGTTTGGGAAGGTTTTTTTTATTTTTTACTCCTCGACGACGGCTAAGATACTTAGAGGAGGGATGTGTCTGGGGACAAGGAACTGGAAGGAATTCGGCCATGGCCTTTTTGAAGGAAGCATCCCTGCAGAATGCGAGGCCAGAACGTTAACCTTTCACCCACCACGCTCGGTGTTTTGGAAGTGATGAGTGAGCAAAGAACATAGCGAAGAGTCTGGCAGAAAGAAGAGACAGTGGGGTTGGTTAATTTGTTAATAGAACGGTCGATGGAAGGAGTTGCGTATGCGTAGAAGAAAACTAAGATTATGATATATGAAACCGGTAATTCAGGACGGGAGTTGTAATGGATATGTTGAGTTTGAGGTTAGCTGCAAAGACAATAAGAAAATTCTAAACCTAACGGTGCTAAAACATATTATTTACTATCTATACAACGAAAGTTACTTATACAAAGGGATTCGTGCAGCCTCGGGCAAGCCCAGGGTGCTATAGGCATCACGTGCTTCTCCGCCCAAAGGAACAGGACAGGGTATAGGAATGGAAGGGAGTTCGGCCATGGCCTATTAGAGGAATCATCCCGGCATTAGCCTGGAGTGGTTTCCTGAAACCATGGAAAACTGGAAAAAAGATAGCTATTGCTGGAGAACTGTGAGATCGCTCACCAGCCTTTGCTTGCGTCTTAACAGCGACCAGAGATTAGATAATGAACATTGACAGTAATTAAAGGGGTAGAAAGGGGAATAGGGTTTATGTTTTTGTCAAAGTAATGTGAGTAGTATGTTTATTTTTCTATTTGCTTTAATGTATACACATGCGAAGTTCCACCGAAATCGGATTAAAAAGTGGGTTTGTACAAACATTAAAGGATGTAAAAGGGGAGCTAGGGTAGTTTTTTTTTTACTTTTTTGGTCAGAAATCGTCTTCATAAAAAAATACATATATGTGCCAACTTTCATACAGATCGGTCAAATGGTGTCAACTATAGCTTTTCAAAAAGAAAACTGACAAAAGTCAAGGGGCGGAAACGGGGAAACGGGTTCAGTTTTTGCAAACCAAAAGCTGACATTATTTTTTTCTTTGTTTTACACTAAAAGTTTGCTAAGTTCTATCTAAACTGGATAAAAACTGTGGTTTTGTATAAAAATTAAACCATTTAATGGGGAGTGGGGGTGGTTTTTTGATTTTTTTGGTCAGAAACCTTCCTCGTGAAGAAATACATATAAGCGCCAACTTTCATGGTAATAGGTCAAACGGTGGCGACTGTAGCTTTTTATTAAAAGAACATTGACAAACATTAAGGGGTTGGTAGGAGGGAGAGGGGTTGAGCTTTGGCAGACCAAATGTTGACAAGATTTTTCTGTTTGTTTGAAAGTATACATTGGCAAAGTTCAATCAAAATCAGATATGAAATATAGGTTTCTATGAAATTAAGGGGTGTAAACGGGGAGATGGGGTGGCTTTTATTATTTTTTGGTCAGAAAGCTAGTCCATAAAATATTACATGTATAAGACAACTTTAATGGAGATCAGTTAAATCATGTCGACTTCAGTTTTTATAAATAACATTGGAAAAAATTAAGGGGTGGAGAGGGTGAGAGGGATTCAGTTTTTTTCAAACCAAATGTTGACAGCACTTTACTCTTAATTTTTGACTATACATGTCCAAAGTTCCATTGAAATCGGATATAAAATGTGGGTTTGTATAAAAATTAAGGGGTTTAAATGGAGAGAGGTTTTTTTGGGGGGGGGGGTCAGAAATCTTTTCCATGAAAAATGACATGTATATGCCAACTTTAATGGAGATCAGTTAAATGGTGTCGACTTTAGCTTTGTATAAAGAACATTGGCAAAAATTAAGGGGTGGACAGGGCGAGAAGGGTTCGGTTTTTTCAAACCAAAAGTTGACAGTATTTTTCTGTTTATTTTTTACTATACATTTCCAAAGTTACATCAAAATTGGATAAAAAGTGTGGGTTTGTATAAAATTTAAGGGGTGTAAATGGGTAGAAGGGGTGGTTTCTCAATGAAATTCATATGGGACCACTTTGGAGGTATACTCTATCCACTATAAAAATTTCATTTAAATCGGTTCAAAATTGGCGAAGATATCGCTGAACATCTCTGTCCGTGTTTTGTACGTTTATTAATACATCTGAGTTCTTAAAGCTAAAGAGATTTCCCGAGAAACGTTTATAAATAAAGAGATTTTATTCACCCTAAGGGCGAATAACAGGGCAAGTTCGTATTTGGTCTGATCAGGTCAAACTGTCAAAATCTTTGACCTTATAAAATGGAACTGTTTTAAACTCAATAAGAGACGGAAAAAAACGACCACGGGCTTACACTAGTGTTTAATAATACGCCAACAACGAACCGAATGTCAAGAGATGCCAGATAAAATATTGATCAAGGCAGAAAATGACTCAGAATAAGAACCTCCAAACAAAAAGCTTTAAAGCTGAGATTGACGAAGATGATTAAAATCTTAAAATTGCAATGTAAAAGTGAGAAGAGAAAATTATGTAAAATTACCAAAATCGACCCTCGTGTTGGTGAGGTGAGGTTTGGGCCTGCCATTCGGGTAGAGTTGGAGTCAAAGTCAAATCCCTGTCCATCTCTCCAGATTTGTCTTTTCACAGTTTCTCAAATTTTTTTTTTTTTTTACTTGTTGAAGTCATTAGAGCCGGGATGGGACTAGGAATAAGGAACGGTAAGGAATTCGAGGAATTCGGCCATGACCCTTTTTGATGGAAACATCCAGGAATTCGCCTGGAGTGATTTGGGGAAACCATGGATAACCGAAATCTGGATGCCCGGACCGGGATTCGAGCCCACGTCCCCCCGAATAAGAAGCCAGAACGTTAACTGATCACCAACACGCTCGGTTTCCCAAAATTAATCCACACGAATGCCTGGTGGTTTCTTCAAAAGGGCATGATTGAATTTCTTCCTGTTCCATCTCTAACTGCCCCGACGTCGACGTTGAGTAAATCCCTAAACAAAAAAAAACAAAAAAAACAAAAAAACGGTTCTTTCGTGCATTGGGTTAAGTAGCTTGCGTCGATTTTGGTTCTCTTGGATTATAAATGTTTAGGTGTGAGAAGCAAATACGTGTGACCATCTTTAGTATCTAAGGGTAAAGTTTCAATTTGCCACACATTCCATCTCAATCTCGGCAGGACCTAAAATTGGAATCTAAACCATGGAGCGTCTTTTCCACAACAAACGAAAGCTTTACAAAAACCGATGCTGAAAGCTCGTACACCTTGTTCTATCCTGGGACATTGAATCTTCAAGCTTGGCGGCATAACAACTGCGCAGCCTGACCGATTATTTAAATAAGTAAAACTTATTTGTTACACTGGAATAGAAAAATGTGGTAATACCTAAGAACTTTGGAATAGTATTTTATCCTAACGAATTTCATTTGGAGTCCTTGTTAATTGTGACATCATCTTGGAAATTTTCTCTCTCAAGGCGCTGAAAAAAGAGGCAGGGTCTAAAATTTGAAATATTTTTAACGACTTTGGTAGCTTATATCTCGTGAATAGAAACAATATTCTCCATAAGCTTGCAGGTACTTCATGGGGAGCCAGTGCTCACATTCTAAGATCCACAGCCTTAGCTCTGTCATACTCTGTTGCTGAATACTGCTGCCCATCCTGGATCAATAGTGCCCATACAAAGAAGAAAGATGTGCAACTCAATCAGGCAATGAGGATAATTACGGGATGTATTCACAGTACGAACACCATATGGCTTCCAGTGCTATGCAACATCTCACCCCCAGCACTAAGAAGATCAGAAGCTCTCTTAAAAATCTGGATAAATATCCTGAAGAACCCTCAGCTGCCTACACATCAAGACATGATTCAAGCGAAACACCAACGCTTGAAATCAAGAAAACCACCATGGCGCACAACAATCAACCTTACAGAGTCCTCTTTCAACACCAATAAGCTGTGGACAACTCAATGGGAGCAGTCATCAGTTGCCAATAAAAATCTAGTTGAGGATCCCTTAGTAAGGTTACAAGGTTTCGATCTCCCCAGGCGGCAGTGGAGAATCATCAATCGAATTCGAACAGGACATAGGCAGATGCGCCTACTTATTATACAAATGGGGCTGGGTAGATTCTGCAAATTGTGACTGTGGAGCCACCTTACAGACAATCAGTCACATCGTTTCTGACTGTCCTCTTCGGGCCTACAAGGGAACAATGGCGGAAATCCATGATGCGTCGATCAGTGCAGTAGAGTGGATTAAAACATTAGATCTCGAGATATGAAATTGTACAAGCTTTTGATATGTACATTTCCTATTGTGTACCTCGTAAATAATCATACGTTAAATAAATATCTCGTGAATTACATAAATTAAATTTTTTTCGGAAAACGCTAATGGAATATTTCAATGAACCAGCATGGATGTTGTGACCAAAAGAAAAATTAATCGTTAACTGATATGTATCCTGACAATCTTTTCCAGTATGGATGTATTGAGCAAAAGAAATGTTCATCATTGTCTTATATGTATTTTGACAACCTTTTTAGTATTTTAATACGCGGCTGTATTGCGGTCATCAAAACACATATTTCTGTGTAATTTCATCACAAACAATGACAAAGAGGGCGGAAATTCACGGCTGTTTGAGGAAGATAAAATGATACAAAATTTGAAAAAGCAAAAAGGATCACGTCATAGCATATTTAACTATTGAACCGTTAAAATGCCAGCCTGATATGTAGGAACCTTACACATCTGCAAACTGAAATGTGTGCCAATTGTTTAGAATATTTCGAGTGTATTATACGAGTATTCCACATTTATATCTGTTCCAAGTAATTACGAAATTCGTATTGTGCAACATAAGTTGTTTCAATAAGAAAACAATAACAATGTATGCGACGAACCTACAACTATATTAAACAGAAGTTTCATTATGCACCTGCGAGAGAACTATGGAAAAGATAGATTACTCCGAAAACCTGTTACGTTTTCACTGACTTTTTCAAGGATTTTGTGACTATAGTAGCCATTATAATAGTATTGATAAATTATTCACCGGCTGCTACGATGTATCTGTATTCTGATTCGACCAAAGTATTTGATCATTATCAGGAGTTAACTGAACAAGAACATCCTACCAAGTTCATACTAATATCCATAATTTATCTTTGTTTTTAATGGTGTCATCAAAAAATTAATCATCAAATAAATAATTCCATTAACCTTTCTGGCTTTCTTGACAGATAATTCAGTGAGCGGTAACGTTCGTGCCTGGCATAACACTGGATGGGAGTTAGAATCCCCATCCGACTATCCACACTTCGACTTTCTACGGTTTGTCGAATTCAGGAAAATGCCAAGATGGTTCCTCCAAAAGACCGTAGTGGATTGTCTCCTCATTAAAAGCAGTCTTCTTTCCTTTTAATGAATTAAGCGTTGAAGAGGCGTAAAACCCTCCAAGAATTTTCTTGCACCTATTTATCAGTTGAATAAAGGTATTTTAAACTTTTTTCCCTGTTAAGCGTTTTGAGGTTTTTTTGCATCATTTATGAATTTTGCTTTAATTGAAGCGTTTTACTTTTAGACGACTCGCAACTGAGTAGGTGAGTTATAACGTTATTGATAAATTTTGTAATAGTTTCTTTCGTAGCTTTCGGACGACCATTGATATGCCGGAAGCAGTGCATTGTAAGTTATGGATAGCTCACCAAAGACCGCAACCTTACTTTAAAAAAAAAAAAAAAAAAAATGCTGAAAATAAGCAAAATTAACTCAAAATATAAAAATCCAATCCAGTCTCTCACAAGTCCAATAATATTTCCTGAACAAATTGTTTTATTCACTTCTTCAATAATTCCTATCAAGGGCCGTTCACACGTATGTTGCCATCCACAGATCCATCCACGTTCTATCATCTCCTAAATATGTATTCCTTACTCTTTTTTTCACATATGTCAGCGATTCGTCTCTATTACGCTTTTAAAACATATCACTCCATAGTTCATTTATTTATTGCTCTCATGCAGTTTTCGGACTAAGAGAAACAATGCGTCTCTCAATTAGATGTTTTCAACTCTGTTTTTCTTCTCGGCTTGCAGGCTACCCAATTTTTGTTTTATAAAGCACATACTGACATTCCATTTACATCCATCAGAGATGAAGCGTATGTGAGAAGGTTAACCGGGAATCGCTGAATAAATTAATGATTAGAATGAACTGTTACTCAATATAAAGCAAACGAAAATTCAGTATATAGAACACGTTATGAGAGGCATGAGGTACCAGCTATTGAAATTCGTTATTGGATAAAGATACAGGGAAGAATGTCTGTTGGAAGGAGAAGGAATTCGTGATTGAAGGTTGCTCTGGCCTCGCATTTGAGAGGACGCTAGTTCGAATCCCCGTCCGGCACTCCAGATTTGGGTTTTCGATGG
Organism: Vandiemenella viatica; assembly: GCA_031002005.1. Taxonomy (NCBI): domain Eukaryota; kingdom Metazoa; phylum Arthropoda; class Insecta; order Orthoptera; family Morabidae; genus Vandiemenella; species Vandiemenella viatica. Next base: position 83,647,069 of record CM061918.1, read on the forward strand.
TTTCCTAAAATCACTCCAGACAAATGCCGGGATGGTTTCTTTAAAATGCCATTTCCTAATTCCTTCCCTTTCCTTTCCCACATCTAATGATCTCGACGTCGACAAGGCGTAAAGCCACAAGCAAAAAAAAAAAAAAAAAGTTTATAACCTGCCACTCTTTCCCCATGATGGACATTTATTTGGATATTCATGAAGTTTGTGGGCGCTACGCAACCCGTCGTGAGCAATAGTGGCAGTGGCAGTTCTAGGAGATAGTCGTAGCCGAGATTATTTAATTCCTGTACATACGAGGGTAAGTCAAATGAAAACCTTAAATTTGTAATAAAAAATTGAAAGTTCGCGCCGTTATCCTGTAAGTTGGTAAGCGTGCTACAAGCAGCGTGCAGAATGGCCTGTAGGTGGCAGCATAGTGCAGATGCACAAATACCGTCGCAGTATCAGTATGAAGATGGCTGCCCCACTTGAGACTTGCACCAGGGAAGAACGGCGTTCTGTTATTCGGTTTTTGAGTAGTGAATGTGCGAAACCTATTGAAATTCATCGAAGAATGAAGGTTCAGTACAGTGATGCATGTTTGTCACAGCAACAAGTCTACGAATGGAGTTGGAAGTTCGCAAATGGTGTGACTTCAGTGGAAGATGCTCCTCGTCCAGGTCAGGCACAACGAGTTGTGACTTCACAGAACATTGCAGCAGTTGAAGCCATAGTGACGGAAAACCGTCGAGTGACACTGAATGACATTGCAGCATGTTTAAAGATTAGTCATGGTTCAGCACACCACATTGTGCATGATGTGCTCCAGTTTCACAAAGTGTCTGCAAGATGGGTGCCACGGCAGCTGAGTCCTGAAATGAGAGAACGATGTGTTGATGCTTGTGAAGAACTTCTTCGGCGCTTTGAACGAGAAGGCGATGGCTTCCTTGCAAAAATCGTTACTGGGGACGAAACCTGGGTTCACTTCCACCAACCGGAAACGAAGAGAGCGATCAAGGAATGGCGCCATTCCTCATCACCAAAACCAAAGAAGTTTCGATCAGAACCATCAGTAGGGAAGGTTATGCTGACTCTCTTTTGGGACGAAAAAGGCGTCATTTTGGAGCATTACATGTCTAGAGGGACCACTGTCACCAGTGCATCATACACAGATCTCCTAAAAAATCATCTTTCGCCTGCAATGAAATCAAAGCGACGTGGATTGCTGTCATCAGGTGTCCGTTTGCAACATGGCAATGCAAGGCCCCACACTGCCCGTACAATAGTTGCAACAATCACAGACCTACATTTTGAGTGTCTTCCTCATCCACCATACTCACCAGACCTTGCCCCAAGTGATTTCCATATGTTTGGACCACTCAAAGAAGCAATGGGAGGAAAGAAGTTCCGTTCTGATGAAGAGGTACGCCACTCGGTGCATGAGTGGTTGCGCGGACTACCAAAAGAATTTTTTTCTAAAGGAATATATGCACTTTGTAAGCGCTGGAGGTCTTGCATTGAGCGTGGGGGAGATTATGTTGAAAAGTGATACAGCTTTGTACCACTTCGGCTGAGTAAACAATATTTAAAAAAATATTTAAGGTTTTTATTCGACTCACCCTCGTACAATATTTTCATATTAATTACAGAAAATGACAAACACAAAATTCGAGACGATTCAATTCTAACATCAAATATTGCATGTTAAGAAGCACCCTCATGCCCTTGGGGTTGGAAATGGCTGCTAATGATGGATGAATCAGAAATGATCAATGGCATAACGATGCAGATGGCAACGGGAAGTCACTTCATTAAAGGTCCTAAAGGTATACCGAGGCCATGAAATCTTTTCAGGATGGAGGATTGCATCAAACAACTCGAATGACTGATTGTAAAAAAAAAAAGTGCTATAAGTTGCGTATATGCTAACATCAATAAACTTGTGTATACATTTGGACGAGTATTTAATTCCAACAATCCACAGCAAAAAACTGGACTTTTTTTAAGTGGTGTGTGGGGAGTAGGTTTAATGTGGGAACGTTACACGTGATACGGAGCTCCACTGATCCATCATGGATAAAATATTATTGGTGATACCTCGCCAGGTTCTTTACAATTGTGACTGGTTGCTGTTTTCTTTATCATCAAATTTGATGTAACAGTCACGGAGTTCCACTGATCCATCATGGATAAAATATAATAGATTTACTATTTCATTATAATCCTGTTAGTCGCAGGGGTTTAGCATATAATTACGATAATCACTTTAAGTAATAAAATCATGCAGTCTATGAAAACACGTGTAAAGGGAAAAAGAGATAAAGTGTAAAAAAAATTACGAAAATTTTGACGAGAAAAATTTATTCACCTGACTCAGGTAAATACGGAACCGTGATGGTGTCCGGCGCCTGACTCGGGGTCCTGGTGGTGAAAGAAATTTGCATCGTCTGGACTTGGTCGGGTGGGTGGAAGCAGTGGTGGCACACGATTCCTAATCACCATATTGTGCACTAAAGTCCTGGATTATCCTAAACCTCGCAGTGTGTACGGTGATTTGTCCGTCGGAAGGGAAGGTAGGAATTGACTTTCTCCAGGTGTTTTCGGAGTACTAGGTCTGAGTAGGCAGACACCAGGTTTCACTGTTTCTATCGTATCGTTTTCATTGACACACTACATATTTCATTTAACAACACTCGTCACAAACTGACAACAACTGGCCGTCCTTCCTCTGTAATCTGGTTAAGGGTGTCTCCTTCGATGGGATCCAAGCAATCTATTGGTCCTGGACCATACACGAAAAAAAAAATAGCCTACAGAAATTTTGACATTTAAAAATAAATGCTAATATGGTTTATGTAATTTATGAGCTGTATACAAGCTGAACGGTAAATGGGGGGAGGGGAAATTAGCCTACAGAAATTTTGACATCTAAAAATAAATGCTAACGTGGTTCAAGATTTTTGGCTGGTAATCTAATATCACTCATTCCATTTTATTTTTATTTTTTTATTTACGGCTTCTCAGCGTCAAGGTCATTAGAACCGGGAGAGGCGGAAAAGAACCGGAAGGAATTCGACCGTGGCCTTTGAAGAAACCATATCAGAATTCGCTGCAGTGATTTCAGTAAACAATGGAGTGCCGAAATCTCAATTGTTTGGCGGGAATTCGAACCCACGTCCTCCCGAATACGAGGCCAGAGCTTCACCGTTCACCCATCATACTCTATATGTGATATTATAAAAATATGTTCAAAACTAAATGGACAGGTATAATAAAGTGGAAAAGTTAGTCGATGAAAGAAGTTTGTAGAAGATTGTAACAGAAAGAAGATGAAGGATGGTTGGTCGCATTTGAAGAAATAGTGCGAATTGTGTTATTAGTTAGTACAGGCCACAGTCGAGGATAATAAATACTAGGGAAGACAAATATTAAAATGCATAAAGCAGATAATTTACTGAATGTGTTGAGATTAAGAGATTGTTTGAGCATGTAGGAGAGTTAAGATTGCGTCAAAGTATCATAAAGACACTACTGTGGGGAAACAAACCTTACGTCCCTCAGTCAAATGGTGCTGCATAATTTGGATTTTTCTTTAAAAAATATATATATATAATTCCTTCTCGAAGAAACAAATATGCCTAGTGAAAAAATTTGCGTTCTTCTATCTCGAATAGTGCGCGAGGTATACTTAATTGCGTGCGCTGAGAGAATCGATACCTTCAAGCAGCCAACTGATCGATGCAGACAATCGATAAATCCGAAGCAACAGTACACGCGATCGTGTCGGCAGACGACTATCTGTGTCGTGGATCTTTCTTAACGCTATGGCTACAGAGCAAACTAGATGCAACAGTACCAGAGATTCCATGACAATGCACCAGAGATATTGGTCTTCGCTTTAGACACCCTATTAGTGTTGCCCAAAATCGGTCTTGGTCTTGCATTTTTGCAAGACCAAGACCAAGACCAGGTGTATTGATGCAAGACCAAGACCGGCCAAGTCTGGTCTTGTTCTTGCATTTGGGCAACACTAGTGTTGCCCAAAATCGGTCTTGGTCTTGCATTTTTGCAAGACCAAGACCAGGTGTATTGATGCAAGACCAAGACCGGCCAAGTCTGGTCTTGTTCTTGCATTTGGGCAACACTACACCCTATTATTATCACTGGTCATGATAATTTTTTCGATCTAGGTAGTTCGTGCGGATTATTCTTCAATCTGTGGAAACAAATTTATATTAAAATAATATAGAAAACAATGCTTATAATGTATAGCAATTACCATTGAGCAATGGTGTGTTGTGATGCGTTTGCCTTTTTTTTCTGGTAGCAAAGCATAAATGTGTGTAGTATAGAATCTTTGTAAGTTTAAGTGTAAATTAAATTCCACGGTATTGTTACGCTTATTGGAGTATTAATCTTTGACGTAGTAGTTTCATGAACGTTTCCCGCGTATTATAATGCACTATATTTCAGAAAACTAGAAATAAATAGGTAAGATAGTAAAAAAACAACAGCATATTAAACAACAACATATTAGCAGATTCCATTGGGTGGAGCGTTTATTTGTGTTGTAGAATGATTTTTGGTTGGTGTATTGTAAAATTCATCTGAGATACAATGTGACAGATATCTGTTCTTGATACGAACGAATTATCATTTCTTCCTGCGTTCGCAGGTTACATAAAGTTATAAGATACGATACGTACACTGCAGATTGTTAGTTAGACCATAAACTTTAAGGGTGAGAGGGGATCTTCTCCAACACCCCAAAAATGGTACTGACCTATTGTAATTTGTATTAACTGCTTCCTTATAATGTCCTCTTCATAATTTTCCACTCTTCTTTTTTGGAAAAGTCACCACCAATTAAATTAAAAATACTGAAATATGACTTTGCAGCGCAGCTAGAAGATGCCCCCGGCTCTGTGAAATCAATGATAATCTCTTGAAATGTTGGTTTAATCCATTAATGTAA
>CM061918.1:83653016-83684223 GCA_031002005.1 Vandiemenella viatica
TGATCCTCTTTTGGCTTTAATGGCCTTATCGTCTATAAACTACACAGGCCTTTTATTTATTTATTCTTAAAAAACGAAATCACCTTTTGGTGTGCCGGAAACTCAATAGGCAGAACTTCGATGATTTACCAATAAATAAAACGTATGAAACACGTATTACGTAACCAGCAGATTTAATTTTAAAAAATGGGAATTTAAGTGGCTCAAATGAATGGGAAATCAAAGAATAAGGCGCAAAACACAAGGCGGTATAAAAATCAACATGTACTAACACGGTTCAAATTAAAATCAATTTTAAAGATAAATAATAAAATCTGACAAGGTGTTTAAAACTATTTGAAGAAACAAAACCAAATCTATTTCTAATAATTTATCGTCATTGTAAAGGACAGGAGTTCTAAGTGCTATAATGAGTAACTTTTAAAAAAATAAAATAAAAAAAAAACTCCAACCACGTAAACACAGAATATAGTCTATGCTCCATGGAACAGTAAACACCTGTAGGTAAAACATTGAAATTAGGTCAGAGTGGTTTTGCGTTGTTTCAGTTCACATTGAAGAGCAGCTTGGAAAAGATTCAAAACTTTCCAGTTCAAATTAGTCAAAAAATCAAACTCGAACAGTGAGAGGAAGGAAACGTGATGTAGATTCACGTAAAAATAAAATTAATTTCTACTGTCCTTCATATTATTTTCGTAGTTAATGTAGCTGACAAAATGGAGATATGTCACACAGATACCGCTTAAGATGCTCTAAAAAATAGAATGAAATGCGTCCGTTGGAAAAAGAAAGAAATTTCAATTGCATTGGCGTATTATTAATTTGATACAAATTGATTAACTTGGCACTCAAATTCTAGGAGAAAGAAAGTGTGAAAATTTTCTTTTATAGTTATGAGAGTCAACGACAGGAACACATTACCAAGGGAAATAATAGATAGTTTACCAAATACATTGAAGGAATTTAAAGTTGGCCGCGGTAGTCAGATGGAGAAAAATCATGACTTGTGAGGGTGGTGGCGTAGGAACATTGCCACCGGGACGTGTGTTCACTATCACAATTTCAATTAAATTTTTAAAAAAATTGAGGAATTGGCCCACAATACACAGTTGTTACTCTCCATACGGTAAGTAATCTGATGACTAGAATCTCTAATAATGTTCATTCTTTGCGTGCTATCGTACAATTCCTCTCTCGTGAGGGGTAAGTGGTAGCGCTCTGGCCTCTCATTCGAGAGGACGCGGGCTCAAATCCCCGTACGGCCATCCAGATTTGGGTTTTCCGTGGTTCCCCCTAATTGCTCCAGGCGATTGTCGGGATCGTTCCTGTAGAAGGTCATGGTCAAACTCCTTTCTGTTCTTTACCCCAGTTCTTTCCTGCCTCTAATGACCTAGACGTCGACGAGGCGTAAAGCCATAAGCAAAATAAAACAGAGCGAACATGGTAGCTGAGTGGTTTACGCTACAATCTGACATTTGGAAGGAAGCTGGTTCGTTCTCCGGTCCGACCAACCCGGTTTCTGTTTTTCATAGTCTATGAAGTCACTCCAGGTGAAAGTTTGGATGATTCTATAAAGAGGTAAAAAACCCCTTCCATTCCGTTCCCTTCTCTCCAGAGTCTTGCGGATCTGAAGACCTCTATGTGACGAACCGAAAGTACCTAAGTAAAAATCGATGACGCTCCAATCGGTTTGATAGTCAGAGCTCAGAAAATGGTTCTAATGGTAGCTGGCTTGTTTTTCATCACTGCAGCTCTTCATGTACATTAAGAACGGTGTATATTGTTTTCTGTAACACAGTATTGAAGTATTTATTGATTTATAATTTACACATCCGGTACATCAACACCACGGCTAAGTGATACACGCGTTCTCTTGTGGCAAAATTTTCGATAACGGCTTTGCATAAATGTCACACTAGTTCGTTGATACAACGTCCAATTTTGGCCCTTAATGCTTGGCTGAACGTGATGTTCTCAGCGTAAACGCGAGACCTCAGGGAACCTCACAAAAAAGTGAATAGTTGTTAAACAGCATTATCGCGGCCGCTAAATCTGTTCACTAAAACAAAAGATGACACAACCAGAAAAGATTTGTGCAAGACCTCAATATTACAATTGCTGTACGACAAATGGCACCATCCTGCTGAAACCAAACGTCTTCATGAGCAATATTCTCCAACTTAGCCACAAAGAACTGGGTAATCACGATAAGATAACGTTCACCATTTACGGTTAATGTATAACCAGACTCATTTTCAATGAAAAATGATGTTCCAATGATCCCTCCAGCCCACAATACTCATCAAACAGTCAAACATTGGGGATGCATTTGTTTCTCATGAAATGTGTGCGGATTTTCTATTTCCCGAATGCGGAAGTTTTGACAATTAACGAAGCTATCGAAGTAAAAATTGGTATAGTCGCTGAAGACCATTTACTTACAAAACTGGCATTCACTTCTTCTTGTTCAGTAATCCAGTCGGTTCAGTCTCTTCTCTTTGGATGGACGGCTCAATTGGATTTTGTAAGCAAGGAGATACAATCTCAAACTGCCCCTTTTTTTCTTCTGAACGATCATTACGAGCTCGTGTAGTGTGTTTTACATCGACAACTGAACTAGTACCTTCTACTTTTTTCAATTATTCTTTTCACACTTGATGAATTCGAAACACTATCCCTACCGAAAATTGAACGCACCGTACGAATAGTGCAAACCAAACTGTCATCATTTTGATGGTAAAGTTTAACAACACAGACGCGATGTTGTACAGTGTAGTACCCTGTGTTTATTATCTCCTATCTTTACCTATCGACCTGTTTCAATTATCGACCCATCGAATAATTACAGCTAAAATGACAAGCATTTCAAATTTGGCTCTCTCTCATTGAAACGCCCTTTTTAAATACTCTTCGGCATTTTCGAATACTGTTAAATAATTTTGAAAACATTGTATTTTGTGTTAACTTTTACTGCTAATCATACAATTGGTATAACTTTTAACTGCATGATTTTCTCTATAAATGCACATTCTTTTGACGGATTCTGCTAAAAAGGGTTCTAATAGGGTTCAGATATTTATGACCAATAACCTAGAGAAATATGCATACTAATGTGACCTAAAAAGGGGTAAATATAACCTAAAACGACAAAATATGACAAATCATTCAAATTCAGCATACATCAAAACACCCTCAATTACACATCATTTACAGGGCGTTCGCCGGGAAACGCAACCCACTGTTAGCGCTACAAGGAAGAAACTGCTCCCGGCGAGCGAGCGCTCAGTTTCCGGCATTGTTCGACCGTCGGCCGCGGACTATTTCATAATAATTACGCTTCATAAACTTGTGTGCTAAGCATTTAAATGTGACGTAATTCATTAGCTTACCTTATAAAAGATGCTGGAAGTGTTGACCCTCTTGTGTAATGCACATTTCACATCTTCTGAACATATTTCGAGACACACGCTGCCGTAACTGACTTAATGATTTTTTGGGTGACTGTTCTAGTCGAAAAGCGATATCGTCAATTTTCTCCTCTGTGAGAATACGGTTGACCGACAGTCTCTTTTTGTTAAAAAATGAACCCGTTTCTCTTACTTTTTTAACCAGACGCAGAATTGTTGATTTAGCTGGCAGTAAAGAGCCAGGAAATTCGCGACGAAATTTACTGTGACACTTTTTAAACGACTTCTTCTTCACATATGTATCGTAGAGAAATATTCTTTGTTGCAAACTGTAACGTACCATAATTTTACTCACACTCAAACACGGTACAGATTAATAAGAGTATGAAGCCCCAAACCAGCCAAACCGCAAAGAAACGTTTATTCACAACACTGATTAATAAGAGACTGAAGTCACAAACTATCTACAATGCAAAGAAACCGTTCTTAACAATGTAAGGGTCACTGCAATGCACTGTTGGGGCAGCGGAGGTGTTAAACAGTGCGGTGATTCACGGTGCCGGTTGGCGGAAACTGCTGGCGGCACTGACCGAGCAAGTTGCCGACGGCAACAGACTGGGAGGGTAGCGTTTTCCGGCGAACGCCCTGTATTTTATCTACCTGTGTCGATTTCATGTAGACAGTATCATTTGTTTCCGTCTCTGGCCTCGCCTTCGGCAATACTCCGGTTCGAATCCTCGTCAGTTATAGTTATAGTCCCCATAGTTTCATCCCGCCTCTAATGACCTCGACGTCGACGAGTCGTAAACCCATAGGCAAAAAAAAGTTGTTTCCGTGCACTAATTGCACCATTTGGAAATTAAATTTTGAGTCTCATTAATTTCACATAATTTTGAGAAAATTATTTTGTCTGTGATAATTCCTTTATGAACCTTGCAATTTCTAAATTAAAAAAAAAAAAAATGTTCGGTGGTACTCACTGATCTACTGCAGATTTAACACTGACTGAAGATTATTTTCAGAAGTATTGGTGACAATGAGACATTGATTGACGCGGCTCGACACAGGCATGCTGCTACTTGTATTGACGAGATTAAAAGGCGGACGGAAATTTAACATGACAGTGAATTCTGACCAATTTTTTTCTCCAAAGTATAACAGGAATAAAGGTCTATCAATAATCAATTTAATTTCTTCTCGTCTATAACTTCTAGTGAATTGCTGCTGATATTAAAAAATTTCCTGCGTTTCCTCAAAATATAACCATAAATATTATCATAATATGATCAAAACTAGAAAAATGGCCAAATATTTATACACTGTATAAAATACATTTAAATACAATCAGAAACGTTGGTATCATTCGCCAAATTTTCGCACGGGCCACGTTCCTACGTTAATGCTATGACCTAGATCTGTACGTTCATCGGAACCACACCAAAATTCCACAAACAAGTTTGGGGGGGGGGTACTCACGTTCAAGGAAATCACAGAAACTTTTTTCTTTGTTTCTCATTTTTCTGTTTTCTGATGCCTCGTAAATATAAAATGTACCTCAGTTTACTCCTTAGACCCTGGGCTGCACTGTGTTTGAAAAACAATAAAACTGGGTCCCATTGGTTTTGCGAGAATTGCGTTCAACGAAAGTTTCTTTCTCGCAGTCGAAACTATATGCAACTGTTTTTAAGTATAATGTACCCAACTGCTGTTGATGATTTTTATATTCTCTTTCTCTGTTGCATTTAAACCACATGATTTTTGAGCGAAGTTTGATTTAAGACAGAAGGCTTGGTGGCTTTATAGGCGTTTTGAGGTACTCAGTTGCTAGTTCTAACGAAAGTGAAGCTTGACTTAGGGATGGGCAATCAAAAAAATATATCGATAAATATCGAAACGATATTTACAAACACTATCGATATATATCGGGGAAAAATATCGATATTTCGATATTATTGTCTAAAGGGACTAATTATCTTAAAAAAAATCATAAAATACATCAAAATATTTAAGAAAATTCTGAAAATTAAAGACACAGGTAGAAATTATACAAACTTTTGTTAATTTATTACTTTTTTCAATCAATCAAACCAGTATTCGTCTGATATGGACATCAAAAGGACTCTCTGTTTTATGTGCTCCCCCGTGAATCTACTCCTGTTGTTCAGTACAGCTAAGTTGACTGCAGGAGCCACTCTCTTGGACGACACAGAAGAAGCTTGACATATAATGTATTTCAGCGCGCTGGAGCACTGGCAATCACCCAAAACTTTACTGGATCTGATTTTCTGTCTATTAATGGTTGGTCCAGATACTGCTTAAGCTAATTAGGAACTGAGCCAGAGCTTGGAACCTCTTGCATAACAGTAGTGCTAAGGGATAATAGCTTTTCATGTGCGGACCAAATTGATGCGTTATCTGCGATATATTGTGTCGCTGCTGTAGACCTTACTTCTGGAGAACTTTGTCCTCGTCGTCTAAGTTCCAAGCGAATATCATTACTTATTGTAGATATCGCATTTGACACACCGATTGGAGAAGTGAAGTGTATACATTTGAAACGCGGGTCCAAAATGATAGCTGCTGCAAGGAATGTATTTCCTTCTAAAGGACTTAATTTCTCTTGAATTCTTTGGAGTAAAGCCTCTTTTACCGTGAATCCTAAAGTGGTCGAAGGAGTAGCTTGTTCCGTTACTTGTCGAATAAGATTTGTAACAGGAATGGCTAAGCTAGCAGTCACATAATTTGTACCACTAACCTCTTCAGTGGCTTCTTTGAAAGGACGAAGCAGGACAATGAGGTCACGTATTACATTAAGCTGTGAAGTTGCAACCATATCAAGTGTGTTTATATTTGACTGACTTTTTGTAGCTAAGATTTTAGCTTCAATTACAGAGAGTCTGACAAATCGTTCAAACATATTAAAGTAGGAGTTCCATCTAGTGCTAACAGCTTGTGTCAAAGTCAACACCTCTCCTTCCTTTTCCCCAGATGCTTCTTGTTCAGATGTTAATTTTTTTTTTTTAACTGCTTTACGTCTCTCAACAGCGAGGTCTTTAGAGACGGGAAAGGATGGGGGGCAAGGAATGGGAAGGAATTCGGCCATGGCCTTTTGAAGGAAGCATCCCGGTATTTGCCTGGAGTGATTTGGGGAAACCATGGAAAACCCAAATCTGGATGCCCGGACGGGGATTCGAACCGCCGTCCTCCCGAATGCGAGGCGAGAACGCTAACCGTTACACCGCCCCGCTCGGTTTAAAAATAAGATACCTTTCATTAACAAATACTTGAATTTACTTATTTTCACATTATTATATTACCACTCGGTGACTGGCCACGATATTACTATCAGGGTCAGCTAGTCTGCAAAAATTATTCATTTAAAATTATAAGAGTTCCTTGTTGTAATCAAAGAAAACTGACATCAGCCCAGCTTTCTGGTACCTGAAACGTCTACGAGATGGAGTTAGCTCTGCTTCCGAGATACCAAATACAAGAATTACTTACTATTTTTTTTTTTTTTTTTTTTTTTTTTGAAAAATTGCTTATTTGCAGGGAGACCTATTTAGGTAAACTTAAAAACAAAACATTATCTAAATATGAAATTTCATCCAAATCATTAGAGGCGTTTCCGAGATCCAATAAATATATATATATATAAGAATTGCTGGTTTAAAAATATAGGATTTGGTCATTAATTATGTTTTTTCCAAAAAATAATTAAACATAATGAAAAGCAGCATTATTTTTGAATGTAATTTTTGTGTACGTATGATGTTAATATAAGAACTTCTCTCATATATCGATTATGTCACATTTAACAAAAAAATAAAAAAAACTAATTCTCCAAATAAAACGATGCCACGTATCCTGAAATAAAGATCAGTTTTTAAACTGATACCAATTTTTTGACAGTTTCTTCTTAATTTATCACGTTTTCAGTGTCTTATGTGTATAAGACATAGCCAACTTCAATCCTAGAATCAAGGACTGCACGTTGTTTCAAATCCATGTCAAAATTCAATCCGCAATTTATCTGAAAATCGCGTTCAGCGCAAAATTTCCTTGTATTTTTATCTTCATTCCATCATTTTACATCACATAAAAATGAAACACATGCCGTTTTACTCCTAGGACCATCAGCTATGCATTATTCGATACCCCATCAAAATGAGTTTTTTTTAAAAAATTTTTTAACTGCTTTACGTCTCTTTTTAACATCGAGGTCTTTAGAGACGGGAAAGGATGGGGGGCAAGGATGGGGGCAAGGAATGGGAAGGAATTCGGCCATGGCCTTTTTGAAGGAAGCATCCCGGCATTTGCCTGGAGTGATTTGGGGAAACCATGGAAAACCCAAATCTTGATGCCCGGACGGGGATCAAAATGAGACAATTAGTTTTTTTCTCACTCACATTCAACGAAGAATGGATACTAGTTTTTGGACATAATATCAAATTTGAAACATTATATATCACACACGATTTACTATTAACGTTCACACTCTTATTCCTACCTACATGGATCACTGTTTACGTACAGTGAACACGGGGAGCTTTATTTGCGTGACCTTGATAGTAACAAGTAGAAGTGCCTAATTAGGCTGATGAGGAACGGCTGCCCCCATTGTTCTCGGTGATACCTTTGTCAGCTGCCCTCTCTCGTCGTATCCCATTACAAGCTCTTCCACACCTGCGGGAGCATCCCACAGGACTCATTAGACCAGGATCAGGGCCGGGAGGCGTCATGATTACAGGGACGAGAAGCGGTTCCAACTAACAGGTAGCTTGGGGAATGATTGTAAACAACCTTGGGGTACGAGGAGTAGTGGACTTATTTGACCTTATCGAACATTCTTTGTCTTATGGTTTTATATTTCTCCCAGATAGTACGAAACGGAAAAATGACTGAGGACAAGGAACAGGAGTGAGTTTGGCAATGGTCTTATCAATTAACCATTCCGTTATTAACCGGTAGTGATTTCGGCGAACCCAGGAATTCCGAAATCTGGATAGCCGGAAGGAACCAAAGACCTTTTTTTATTATTATTTTTGCTGTCATCAGTCTTTCGGCTAGTTTGATGCAATCCTCCATCACTTCCTATCTTGAACTATATTCTTCATCTCATCATATCCCTTGCAACTCACGTACTCAGCTATATGCTACATATATTCTGAACTTTGTTTACTTCTACAGTTCTTTCCTTCAATTGCCCCCCCCCCCTTTCCTAACAAATTAACCATCCACCACGTCTTAAAATGTAACCAACCACCTGTTCCAAAAGCTTCTTACTTCGTCCATCACTTCCAAAACATGTTCATTTCGTATTTTTCTGTACACTTTATTTTAAGCATCCTTCTATAGCACTACGTTCCAAATACTTTGATTTTCCTTTTTTATGGTATACGTAAGGTCCATGCTTCACTACTATAAAGTTCTGTGCTCCACTCAAAGGTTTTTAAGAACTTCTTCCAGTGTCTTAGATCAATATTTGAAACTAAAAGATTTCTCTTTACCATGAAGAATGGTTTCGTTAGTGCTATTCTCCTTTTAAATTCCTGGTTCTGCCATCAGTTATATATATATATATATATATATATATTACGCCTCGTCGACGGCTAAGGTCATTAGAGGCGGGATGGGACTGGGAACAAGGAACGGGAAGGAATTCGGGCATGGCTTTTTTGAAGGAAGCATCCCGGCATTCGCCTGGAGTGAATGGGGAAACCATGGAAACCCCAAATCTGGATGCCCTGCGGGGATTCGAACCCGTGTCCTCCCGAAGGCAAGGCCAGAACGTTAACAGTTCACTCACCACACTCGGTGCCATCAGTTGTAATTTTACTTACTACTGTAAGTAGCAGAACTCATTTACTTATCTATCTCATCCGATCCCATTTTTATATTTAATCCACTATTACTGCTATCTATCTACCACATTTCATCACTTTTGTTTTGCTTTGGTTTATATTTGGCCCTAAATCTTCCTTCAGTATATTTTTCATGTCATTCAGTAACTTCTCAATATCCTTAGTCAGTTCTGCCAACATCGACAAATCGTAGCATACTGATTTTTTTCTCCATGAACACTTATGCTGCATTCAGATTTTTCTTTTACTTCTTTTATTACTTCCTCTACATACAAATTCAATATTACTGTAGACAGACTACTACCTTTACTCGCATCCTTTATAGCCGATGCATGTCTCATGATTCTCTGCTTCTATTATAGCCAATTGATTATTATATAGGTTATATTCTTCTATATCGATACTTTTTACATGACTTTTTAAAAATTTCAAGCATCTTGTCCCAGATGTATCAGAAACTTGCTCGACAGGTATCAAACTTTTAATTTACGCAGTTACTATTTGCTGAATAACCTCTGCGCTGATGCCCCGTGCATTGGTTCGGGGAGGTACAAAGAGCATAGGACCCCACGTACCGGCCATCCTGATACGGGTTTAGGCTGTTATCCTCAGCCTTCAAGGCGAATTCTGGGACGGTCCCAATCTCCGCTTCATCAACTACGGATTTATACAAACAAAAAAGACACTTATGACACTTCATCACTTCCCTCATTAGTACGTAATACTACCTGGAAATAGCTACAAAATACTTGGGCGTCAGAAAGGCCATGATGCCGTAAAACAAAAGCTACAAATTTGACCAGCTCAACCATGAGTAAAACTCAGCAGTAGCAGCTGATCGCCAAGGTTGGGAAAAAGTGGCGAAGAACATGAAGGAGGCGCTACGATTTTCTAATTATGAACTCATCTCTCGCATTACACTCTAGCGTCAGGTTTAATTTACTACATGCAGTAAGCTGTTGTTTTCTATATTAGGTTCAAGCTTAATTTCATGGCAAATTTTACACTGAACTGCCAAAAGTCATGAGACAGGAAGAAGCAAAAATCCAGATTGTGATACTAACACGGAAAAATAAAATATGTATGTGCCGTGCCATTTTGGGACTTTTATTTTCAGTTTCAGGGGTCGTCTGAAAGGTTTTCTGACCTGATTATAGCAGCATGATATGGATTAAAAGACTCTGAACAGGGAACAACCTTTTTTTTTTTTTTTTTTGCTAATGGCTTTGCGCCTTGTTGACGTCGAGACAATTAGAGGCTGGAAAGGACAGTAACGGGAAGCAACTCGGGCCTGGCCTTTTGAAGGAAGCATCCCGGCATTCGCTTCGAGTGATTTGATGAAATCATGGAAAACACAAATCTGGATAGCCGGACAGGGATTCGAGCCCGCCTTCTCCCGAATGCGAGGCCAAAGCGTTAACCGTTCATCCACCACGCTCGGTGGGTGTTGGCGACAGCCGCCTGAGGCATTCCATTTCGGAAATTGTTTGTGATTTCAACGTAATTCCATCCAAAGTGTCAAGACTATGCCATGGATATGTAATCTCTGGGATCACCTCCCGCCATGGATAATGCAGTGGCGGCCCAAGTCTATTTAATGACCAAGCCCAGCAACGTCTGCGTCGAGTGTCGGTGTTGACAGACAGTGTGGAACGAATCACAGATGTGTCCATGCGAACCGCGCAGCGAATTTTGGAGTTTAAGAGATATGGCAGCAGAAGACCGATTGCTTCTGCTAACAAAAGGCCATTTGCTGCTGCGCCTCTGCTTGTCTCGTCAACGTATTGGTTGGATCCTAGGTGATTTAAAAAAGTTTGAGAGGACATGTAAATCACGATTCCGGTTGGTAGGAGCTGGTAGTAGGGTTCGAATATGTCGCACAGCCCACGAAGCGACGGACCCAGGTGTCCAGGACGACACTGTGCAAGTTAGTGGTGGGTACGTACTGGTAAGAGCCGTGTTTACATGTCGTAGGCTAGCTGCTATAGTCAATCCGAAATGACCGTTGACTGGGAATGGCTAAGTTCAGTTACCTGGTGACCATTTGGTTTGAGGAACATTTAGGGCAAGTCCAGCAAACTTTTTGCCTCCTACATCACCAGACATAAATCCAACTGAACATACTTGGACATGATCGAAAGGTGAGTTCGTGAACGACGTTCTGCACCAGCAATACTTCCTCAATTATCGGCAGCTGTTGAGGAAGCATGGTTCAATAATTCTTAAGGGTTCTTTCGACGATTTGTTGAGTCAATCCCGTGTGGTGTTGCTGCACTTCTACAGGAAAAAGAGGATCTCATACGATATTAGGATGTATGACTAGAGTTTTGGCACTTCAGTGCATACTGTTGCTGGCAATTTGTTTATCATTTAGGGGTATAGTCAACATACAATCAATGAAAGCTCTTACTCGAAAATCAGAATCTTCTAAAACACTTAGTCCTAAAACATTTTTAATTAAGATTAATCCAAGAAACATCAAAAATTCATAAAGAAGGAAATCGATATGTTTTGCGAATTTTTACACCATACCCAAAGTGCTCACCGCGTCTTTTAAGTGAAACCAAGATAAATCAACAGTCTGTCAATTCGAGGTTTTCTGTTTGATTATATCATACGCATCCCCGTTTTTACACCCTTCTTACAGCCATCAGGTGCGTAATTTTCCTGATCTCCATCGAAGCATTCTTTGATGAAGGCTGATTGATAGAGGAAACTTGTCTTGAAAATCTTTTCAGCTCTGAAACAGCAGATTGATTTGTAGGTGCACTCTACAAACAACGAGTGTTGTTTGGAAATCAGGAACATGCAGTGCAGGATAGTACAATTCTTCACAAAAAAAAAGTTAAACACCCAGTAGGGGAGAAAGAAACGAAATGAAACTTCACGAATTGAGAGGGCATGTGACGTTATTTGAGTGATTACAAAATCGAGTCAAATTGGTATTATGAGCCCGCTTATCAGTATCACGTTGCTTCCCCTCTGGCTTGAATACAGATTCTGTTGAGAAAGGTGTGATGAGACCGTCGTATTCTCTCCTGAGGCATGCTGGCCCACAAATACTAACTGATATTACATCTCCTGGGACGGAGTTGACGTTTAAGTTGGTGCCACACATGTTCTATTGGGGACACATCTGGAGGTCTCTTTCCAGCCATTACCTGAAGTCATAAACGATGTCTGCCCACACCATAACGCTAGGAATAGCACCAACGTGCCTCTTCAAAACATTTGCAGAATGGGACCGCTCAACACGGCACCACCATACTCACCGACGATGGTCATCCAAGGTAGTACAGAATAGCTAAACCCAATGAACTTCGTCGCTTTGTATTCAGTTATAAATCGTGCTCTGATTTCATATTATCCTCTTGATTCGATAAAATTACCTTTAATGGGGCAGTAAACCTCGTTGGTTTCTAAATTATTGTATTGAACGTACTACCAAAAAAATCCCTTGCGGCTTCTCTGATATATTCCACAAAGTGTTAGTATCAGGAAAACATTTTCTGCGTGAAGTAAGTGTGAAAAATAGCAGCATTGTAGGGACGGGTTGTGATGTTCAGAAAAGAGGGTGGGGGTATACGTTGAAAGGAAAACCAGCTACTCAGCCAACCAGCTCTGGGTACGTCTGTCAGCTTTGTGTGGATGCTGGAGCTGGGGTTGGTCCGTACCTGGAGAGGAAAGAGGATCAACTGGAGAAGAAGGGAACACAAATACGGCCAGAGCAGGTACTGGGAGGACGGGATTCAGTCCCTCCAACAACAGCAGATCCAGCACACACAACCAGTGCGTAAAATAGTTCCTTGCAATGGTAAACTAATAAAACTGACTAAACCTAGTTATCATTTGTGCATCCGTTTTATTATGCTTAAATTTTAGATGCACATAACACCATACATTTAGTGGATTAATAAAACCTAAATGTAGAGATGTGTTTTGGATATTGTCACAGGTCTAGGATAGTTTCCAGGTCACTAATAAAGTATCATAGTGTAGCAATGCTGAAGAGCAATGGCACTAATAGTAACCCTTGAGGTAGTCAATTTTTTATAGGGTAAATCCGGGTTAGATGGCCATACGGGAGAGATGGCCAACGACTAATTTTTTGACTATCCGACGTACAGCGCTGCCGGTCAGTTGGTAGTTAGTTAACAATGTAAGTGTTGCTGTTCCGCATGACTCTTTATTTCAACTGGAAGTAAGTAATTTTCACGATTTTAGTTTTCAATATACCTTGAAATTATACAGTATGTCACAACCTTTTGATTTAAACATAACTTAGGAAGTGAGTAACTACGGAAACTTTAGTTTTAGAGTTGTTTTGGTCTAAATGCATTAAGGTACATAGGTTATGATTCAGTTTGTGTCCACCATGTTTCATGACACGCTATGGCCGTCTCTCCCGGCCGATCGGGAGAGACGGCCACATCAGTATCGGGATAGATGGCCATCCCATAAACGTGCTATGTATTAAATTTTGACGGTATCGTTATTTTTTAGAGATGCCAAATAAATACATTCGAAAAGCCAGCTCTGTCAGAGGATCATGGAAAGAAGAAGAACTTAAAAATGCTATTAATTAAGGAAACAATGATGGTTATTCTGTGATAAAAGCTTCCATGGAGTTTAATATTCCAAGGAAGTTCGCACTCTAGCTCGGAACAGATGTTGAAGTTTGCTGAGATTAATAATATCATTTTTATGTGCCTCCCCAGCCATACTACCCATTATCTGCCACCGTTGGACCGATCTGTCTTCAAATCTTTAAAGCATAATTTTTACAATGTCGTTGAAAAATGGCACCCAGATCGGAAGATTACAATTTGGCGAGCTACTACAAGACTGTTGGGGAAAAGCTGCAACACCAGGGAACGCCATCTGTTGGTTCAAAGCAACGAGCAAATGAGGTTTTGGTTAAGTTATAATTTAACAGCAATTAATATCTTTATAAAATATTTTTTCATCAAGAAAGTCTATAAAACATGTTTAAAGTGTTAAAAGGTTTTAAAATAATTATCTCTTTGATTTTAAAGTATTTTGACATATGGCCATCTCTCCCTTACATGTATGGCCATCTAACCCTGATACTCGGGTGAGATGGCCAAGTGTTACATAATTTTTAATAATTTTTAGCTCGTATGAAATTTGGTATATCTTTATAAACGAAGTCAACTTTTGTTTTTTATGAATTGAAAAGGCAATTTATGGAAAGTTTCAGGTTGTTCTTGTGTATTAGGCTGTGAAACTGGCTTTTGAAAAAATCATGGCCATCTATCCCGGGTTTACCCTATTCCTTTGACTTTATCAGCCGTCATCAGTATCTCGACTAGTTTGATTCAATCATCCACACCATCCTTTCTTGCGCTAACCTCTACATCTCAATATATCCCTTACAAACTACGTCTTCAATATCTGCATCAAGAGTTTGAACTTTCGACTGACCCGTTCCCTAACAAATTGACCAATCCTGAATATCCTAAAACCCGACTAACCATCCTTTTTCCTCTTTCTGTGAGACTTTTCTACAAACTGATTTCGTCACCCATCATTTCCAAAACTTGTTCACTTCGTACTATACAAGTTCACTTAATTTTCAGCATACTCCTATAGCACCAGTTATCAAATACTACAATTTTTTTTAATTTCTGGTATTCCTAGACTATGCTTCACTATCCTGAAGTTCTGTGCTCCATATATAATGTTTTAAAAATTTCATTTAGAGTCCTAGATCATTACCTGAAACTAATTTTTTTTAAGACACTTTTTACTATTGCTATTATGCTATCATACCTGCTTCGTTATAATTGTACTTCCTCAGTAGCAGAATTCACTTAATTCCCCTATTGCTAAGCAACAGACAAAATAGAAACAAGTAGAAAAAACTATATAAAAAATGTGTTGGACATTGTGTCTAAGTTACCTACACAGTTTGGCGGGTAACTTTCTCTTACTCACCATAAACTTATAGATTGACGTTTATGATGTGTTATATCTGACCATACATCTATGTAATTATTTCTAAGTTCAAAAATACGACATTGGTAATATAACCATGCTAAGTGAAAATTGAACTAAAATATTACATGTCTTCCAGTAACTATCATACTACTATCATATTACTTCTAAAACGTGTTTTTTGTGACAAACCATCTTTCACTCATTATACTTAACCATAATCAATAAATGAAGTATCATTTTAAAGATTAAGTTCTCCAGATTGGTAACATCCTTATTTAAGACAGAAATTTCACCCCATAAATGGTATAATTATGAACAATCAAGGTCACGGGTAAGCGATAGTTCAGAGTCAAGCTGCTAGGCGTCTCTGGTGTCGGTAAACAGTGATCAAATTCTATATCTACTTATACACTCTGCAATTCACAAAATTATGGGTGGCAGTGGGTGCTTAGCGCCAAAGCTAATCTCTTTGTTGTGCATTCCAATCCCTAATGGTACGAGGGAAAAAATAATTCATATAAGAATCAGTGCGGCACCTTATTTCTCTAATCTTATCTTTCCTGTCATTCCGGCTCAAATAGGTTGGTGGAGAAGTATTTCACTACACTCATAAGTGAAAGTGGGTGTATGAATGTTTACCAGTAGGTTTCAACGAAACGTGCGTCGTCTGTCTACCAGAGACTCCCAGCCCAGTCTACTAATCAGTTCTGTGTCGCTTTCATAAGGACTGTAGCAAGCTAGATAGTAGCACCACATATCGTAATTTTCAAACAGGCCATTTCGCTTTAACCGCTAGATAGTAGCACCACATATCGAAATTTTCACACAGGCCATGATCGCTTTACCGCTAGATAGAAGCACCAATTATCGAAATTTTAGCATAGGTCATGATTGATTTACCGCTAGATAGAAGCATCACATATCGAAATATTATCACAGGTCTTGATCACTTTACAGCTAGATAGTATCACCACATATCAAAATTTTCACACAGGCCATGATCGCTTTACCGCTAGATATTTCAGGTGAGTTCAGAATCAAACTGCTAAGCTTCGCTGGCGTCGATAGGGAGTGATTTCGTAACCGCTAGATAGCAGCAGAAATAAACTGTGTTTTCTAGACTGAGGAGCTTTTCGGATATTTTTGTTTCTATTCGGGAAACGTTTTATCATTTCTAATTGGTTCGTAAAACATTGTAAGTGTTTTGCCACGTATCTGTTTCAGTTGACACATAAGCAATTGTGTTACAAACGAGCCGGTTCTTCCTTCGTCCCACTACACACCACCAACCTAGTTATTCATTTTATATCATTCTTGAAATTTTTCGCACGGGCCACCTAGTCAAATATAAAAATATTTTCGCTACCATTTGTCGTCGTACTATTGGTAGCATGGAAGCACGGTAAACTCACTGCAGGTTGTTTTCGCACCTTTATTACTCTTCCCGCGGCTTGCAGCTAAATCTGGACGCGTCAAGACTTGCCACGTTCCCCCCTGTTGAGTTATTCCCAGTGTCGGCGGATTAATTGGCGAGCATGTAGTGGCAGCACTGTAAGAGATAAGCCGTGGCGATAACAGCGCCGTCAGTCACGTGATGGTGGTGTAGGGGTGGAGAAGGGAACTGCGCGTGTAGTAGAAAATTATGAGTACTGAATTGATTTCGGCTTCCTTTCAGTTTTATGATGGCGAACTTAAGGACAATGTCCCGAGACAAGACGGTAAAATTATTAGTATATTCGTATCGAAAAAGATTGCGTTTTGCTGGTTTCCTGTTTCATTTGACAAACAAACAACTGCTACAAATTAGCCGGTTCTTCTCTCATCTTGCTATAAACCACGAACTTCACTAACCACCGTATATTATTCACGAGTTTTTCGCACGACCAACCTGGTCAATGATAATTCTTTCCGAGTTACTTATGACTCCCTTTACTCATTTTCTATTCTTTCCTTACAATATTTCTTAATATTTTCGGTGTAGATTTTTTCTAATTTATTTCTGGAAACTATTTTAATTTTATTTCTCTAACTTTTCTTTTAAATCACAGAACTCTGCGGTCTTCCCTCCGAGATATTAATCTATATAAGATTTCATGCTTCTTAAAATGTGTTATGAGATTTTTATCCAGTTCTGTATTTGTGGCTTTCCTGGATCCGCAGACAGAAAGTGTCCATAAAATGTAATTCTCCTGTTTATGACAGCATCCCAAAATTTTACAGTATCAATATACTGTATAGTTCTTTCATTCATTTCCGTTCTCCAATGGTAAGAGAATTTTCTTATCTTCCTTTTGTTCTAAATCTTCGGTTTCTTCGCTTTTTTTTATGAAGCTAAAACTTTTACCTGCATAAAGCCAGAACGAGTTGTAACATTTTTGTGGTGACATATTTTTCCTTTTTTCGGTACTATTGTAATAAATGTTAGTTCTCCTATGCATTTTAGGCATCTTTCTTTGTTTTTGGCTTATAACTGCCACGATCTGTATACAGAATAATGATAGATCAGAATGTAAATATTTGATATTTAATTTCTTAATGGTCAGTAGTTCTGGTACACACAATCTCAGTATAACAGCATGAATAGGAACTTGATGCATAACTTCTGTGTTCGCAAACACGGACTCAAAACCATACTCCACTCACTTTAGATAGTTACGTAATAGCAAAAAAAACTAAACAACAACACCACCAACAACAACACCAACAACAACTACACCAACACCACCAACAACACAAACACCAACAACAAACCCCAACTACACCAACACCACCAACACCAACTACACCAACACCACCAACACCAACACCACCAACAACTACACCAACACCACCAACAACTACACCAACACCACCAACAACAACACCAACACCACCACCAACAACACCAACAACAACAACACCAACACCAACAACAACAACACCAACAACAACAACACCAACACCAACACCAACAACAACAACAACACCAACAACAACAACACCACCAACAACACCACCAACAACAACACCACCAACAACAACAACACCAACAACAACACCACCAACAACACCACCACCACCACCACCAACAACAACAACAACAACAACACCACCACCAACAACAACAACAACATCACCAACAACAACAACACCACCACCAACACCAACACCAACACCAACACCAACACCAACACCAACACCAACACCAACACCAACACCAACACCAACACCAACACCAACACCAACACCAACACCAACACCAACACCAACACCAACACCAACACCAACAACAACAACACCAACAACAACACCACCACCACCACCACCACCAACAACAACAACAACAACAACAACAACAACAACAACAACAACAACAACAACAACACCAACACCACCACCAACAACAACAACAACAACATAGATGTAGGTGGGTGCATTTCTCATAAACACACGGAAACACATTCTTAAACGGTTGAGTACGTGTATTCTGAACATTGCTGGTCGAAAGGGAAGCTTATATGCTTTCGGAATAATAAAAAAATATATAACTGAACCATTCGAAGTGTCGTGGAGACAATAATTTATGTTGCGTTACCTTATTAAAGCATGTGAAATTGCTTTATTTGATACTCTTATGCTAGTTGAGATTGTTGTCATTAGAGTCAACAAATAACTGAGGGAAAGGAACGGAAAGAAGAATGGCTAGGAACTTTATGAAGAAACATTTTTTTCCGCTTCTGGCTTTACGTATCGCCGACGTCCAGGTCATTAGAGCCGGGATGGGACTGGGGACAAAGAACGGGAAGGATTTCGGTCATGGCCCTTTTGAAGGAAGCATCCTGGAATTCTCTTCAATTGATTTGGGAAAACCATGGAAAACCCAAATCTTGATGCCCGGTCGGGGTTTCGAACCAGCGTGCTCCAGAATGCGAGACCAGAGCGTTAACCACGTACTCACCACGTTCCGTATGAAGGAACCAACCTGGCATCCTTTTACAGAAAGCCGAAGTATGGATAATTTTACCGAGAATAGAACCCGCGACCTCCTGAATGTCAGATCTTATACTGCTCATTCAACACCCTAAAAGAACACAGAGGTTAAAGTAGACGAAGCAGATAGTGAGGACTTCGTCTGTAACTTGTATGGACATTTAGAGATAAAGAGAAATGATGGAAGGCAGCAACAACCAATCGAGCAACTGACACTAAAATATTCTTATTAATTGGTTTTCGGGTAGAATACACCAAATCTTACTTCTTATTCTTCCCCATTTCTGCCAAAGTTGTACTACTGTAGATGAAATAACTTCGTAGCTTCTTTCTTTATTTGCGATATTTCTTCTCCTTCGACTGTTTCCGTTTTCTGTCTAAAGATTTTCTTCGTTCCTGACTTTATCTTGGTAACCCTCGAACTTCCAAAAATTTCTTATGATATGTTATTCTGCTTAAGATTCATTTATAGTATGTTCACTGCTATTTCAGTAAATTAAATAATCTGTATTTTCAGTTACAAAAAAAAGTAATTTGCTCTTTTTCTTTCTGGATTCATTTAAGCCATTTAACCTAAAATCAATATCCCTTTTTACGTAAGAACCGCAGAAGTTATTCACTTTAAAAGTACATATTCTTATTACTTTTTTTCCTCTATTCATTTGCGTTTTATTTTAAACAGATTTTTTTCTCTTTTTTATAATTCTCATTTTTTTGTGTATATGCTGTTCCACAGGGATAGTATAGTTAATTTATAACCGATTTGTAGTTAATAATGTATCTTTTTACAAAATTAACGTTTGAAGGAAGTTCCATTTTTTCCGTCTTGTTTTACTGCCGTGTAGTGATAATTAGACCTGGAAAGATATTGAAAGAAGAATTATTTCTCTCCCAATCTCAACTCTTGAGATAGGAAGAGAAATAATTACTATGAACTGAAGCTAGCGCTTAATTTCAGGCATAAGGAAGAGGGAAAATGTTCTTTTTCAGATAAGAGAATCAGGAATTAGAGTTAATTGCCAAGGTATGTAACGAATAATTTACTAAAATTACTGAAATATTTTAAAATTCAAGTTTGTATAGGGCAAAAATAGGTGGCCAAGAGAATTACATTAAAAAATTGGATGAAGAAGAAGAAAGAGGAAATTAGAGTGAAGGGAAATTGCCCTCGGAGCATGCGCCCGATTTCATTAAAATTAACAATAATCAACACTAATAAAAGGCTTCTTTGATCATCATGTCTGTCATGCTTCCGGCCTTCGCGGCGTGCTAACAACAGCCGAAGATATTTTCACTCATTGACAATAGATGTTCTTATTACAGCAAGGTAATATTATTTGACACCTGTCAATGTTTCTAAATTGCAAACCAGCCATAAGAAATTAAGGAATAAGAAATATCGTTCAAATCCACATATTAATTGTTTATTTATATTCGTTTGACTTTCTTTCCACTGATGTGGGTGTTATAAGTTTGTAGTGGTTCAATATTTATTTTTCTTTAAATTAAAATTTTAAGCTAACCATAAAGAAACGAATGTATATCGCTAAGACTACACGTTGAGTGTGATGAGTTCTGTTTAGTGGAATGATACCTCGATGAAATGTGCACGACAGCAAATCGATACAACATACAAGTATGAGTAAGAGTTATTTAATAACGATTTTGCTAATCAAATCCGAATAAATTAATTGCGAGAACACTGTTCTCAACTCGTCTTTTGTGATGGACTTCAAGCTTGTAAAATAATAAAATGCCCCTTTGCCTAAACCAACAGGTTGTATTATTTACGACAGGCACTTAAATTCAAGTTCATTACTGATTTTTCAAAATTTTACGTCTAGGAATTTAAAAACATATTCTATATTTGTTTCTTCAATATATACTTGAAGCGTATTCCATAACGTAGCTCTAATGCGTTATAGCATTGGAAAAAAAAACCCTGCTAAATCGTTTGAAATAACTTTAATACACACGCGTACCTTTAGTAAGATGTGTTCATTTCTTTGTGCTGGTATCTTAATTTTCGGATGCTTAAGCTATTTATAGTATTTGGTGATATATGGGAAAAGTTGAACAAAGTTTTACATTTGAAAATCAGTTGCACAATTAATTTATGTCCTCACACAGGCAAAGTTAATGTAGGTTTATGAAAGTAGTTCACAGTAAATTTTTCATTCAACTGTGAAAACATTTCCACTGTACTGGGTTTACAATACGGCCCAGTGTGCCATCCCATGTTGGGTGACTCCATTGCTGGACCAACCTGGGCGCAGACTCCCGCCTCTCCCTGGGGCCCCTGTACGCCGAGCCAGGGGTGCGCACCCCCGGTGGGCGACCAATCACAGCCCGGGAGCGGTCCCGCCCCTATGAGGCTGTTCGCCCAGCGGGGTGTCTGGACCGGAATAGGGTGCAAGGAATGTACGGCTTACAGGGGCCTGCGGGCCAACTCCCCATCCGCAAAAAAAATATACCCTCTTCCGCCTCTCTGAAAATATCCTAACTCGCATGGAAGGCAGCGCAAATTCAAAGCTACCAAACCTGCTCCCATAAACTGAAGTTACAGAAAATCCGTATTATCTAAATTGAATAAAGCGTGTACCTTCCAAAACTATTTTTAGCACTGTAAAATCAGATGTGGCTATGTCTCTAGATGTTTATGGTTTGTGCATAAGTATGTAACATTTTGTTTGGCGTATTGATACTCTTGTTGCTATGGGTTTGCGTATCATTTTTATTTTGAAGTGTAGGTTATTTGTTTTGTTTAAGTTTACATATTTGGATGTTGTGGATCATTTTTTCCTCAATTGCTGATAATATTAATAAATAACGCGTACGGGAGACAAATAAACAAAAAAGTCAATTGCTTTGGCGTAATTTATTTATTTACATATTTGTTTATTCATTATTGCGGATACTGAATGGACCCACAGATGCTAGAAAATGGATTGTTAAAAGGAGAAAGTGCAACATTTCAGACATTTTCTTCTGTTTCAATAGAGACAAAAAACAGGGGAGGATGGGCAGAAGCAATGGCACCATGTCTGGGAACAATTTCTTCGGAGAAAGAAAGGCAAGAAATGGTTTTCTAAGTAGGATCGTTTCGACATTAGTGACACTGCATGTTCAGGAAGATATTCGAAGTATGATGAAGACCGTTTAGACGCATTACTCCACAGTGATCCTCGTAACTACACTCGAGAAATGAAATGGCGAATGTGATGAACAGTGGCGATTCCATCATCTTGCAATATTTGCGTTCAATGATCAAGGTTCAAACATCGGGTGCATAGGTACTGCATGCGTGAAGTGATACTACAGCAAAAACAATATCCAGGAATCGGTTTGGGAGACCATTCCTCACCCATTGTACTCACGTGATCTTGCACCCCGATATCGTTGGAGTTGGCACTGATATTTTCAAAGTCTTCGTATGATGATCAGTTGTCGTGATATACTTAAGAAAATGAAAGGCTATATATAAAATTTCACCTTTTTCACAGGCATCATTATTGGTAAAAAATTGCACATGTCTCTTTTTTTCGGGGTTTTCGCAGCGTTTTTTTTTTATTGACCTCGCCAACGTTTCGGCACCAACCTGGAGCCTTCGTCAGGGCTTCTATCAGTCTAGCCACCTGGTATTTTTTTTGTTGATAATCTTGAACACTGATTCACGGTTTATTTTATCACCGGTGCGATTTTTTATCAAAAATGAAAGGCTGTTTAGTATCTGGAGGGATACTCAACAATTTTTAAGTGAACACATTTTTAAATTAATTTAATAGGAGGAAAGTCTTAAAGAAGTCATTTCATTCGATTATTTGCAAAAATTCTGTCTTTTTTTTTAATTTTAGTAATTATTGATCTATGGAAGAAGAAGTACGAAACGTATGAAAAATATATGTCGGTAAAAAAAAAAAAAGAATTATACGTAAATCAACTCCTCTTACAGACATAAAATGTCAAACTGAGGAACTATTTTGGAATATTAAAAATACGAAGAGCTGGTGATTAAAAATTTATGGATCACTAAATCTTTAATTAGTTTTAAGGCAAAAATAAACTTAATGCAAAATAAAATAAATTCATCTCAATTCATTTATACATTTAATGCATTGCATTAAAAAAATGTATAAATGAATTTAACACTGAAGTATTAAGAATATTGTGTGAATGTGGAGGCACAACCCCAATATTTCGTTGCCATTTTTATTCACTATGTCGATGTAATTAATACTAATGTGCGTTTTCAACCAAAATAAATACATTTCTGTTAGCACTATAGATATTTTGTAATGTATCAGCGATGAAATTTGCAATAGGGATATACTTCTATTTGCTACATTGGCAT
Organism: Vandiemenella viatica; assembly: GCA_031002005.1. Classification (NCBI taxonomy): domain Eukaryota; kingdom Metazoa; phylum Arthropoda; class Insecta; order Orthoptera; family Morabidae; genus Vandiemenella; species Vandiemenella viatica. Next base: position 83,676,569 of record CM061918.1, read on the forward strand.
CATAATGTAGGTAGGATTTTCTGCAAGTTCAGATACCAGTATGAATTTTCCTTAAGGCCTTCTGTAGTATCATATAACAAATCTAATGAAACACTGTATCAAACATATATTTCTTTCTCAGTCGAAAAGAGTTACTATGAGGAAATTTGTAGAGATTAGTTCTAATGTGTCTCCAGTATGCCTTTACGGCTCACCGACGTTGATATTATTTGAGACAAGAAATGAATGCGGGCGAGGAATGGGAAGGAATTCAACCATGGCCTTTGAAGGAACCATCCCGACATTGCCTAGATCGACTTCGGAAAACCATGTATGCCCGAACGAGAATTGGAACCCGCGTACTCGCGCATGCGATGCCCCAGCGTTGTTTCTCACCAACCACGTTCGATAATAGTTTTTCAAAGTGTCAATAAGCTATTTTTTTCGCTCAACCACCCGAAATTTACTCCGTTTTCTGGATTCTGGACCTCGTCCAAAACCTTCATTGCTGGTCACCGCCAGTCTAAAAATATCAACTCCGTTACTCATTTTGCCCTCTAATTCCTTCACATTCTTGGGACCATCTACACCTTATCACCTTTCGGTCCATGTGGTTGTAGATCTTCTTAATCATTCGCTCTTAAATCATTCTAAAAACAGGTGAAGATTGAGTAAAACTGGGAGCAGTATAAGATGTACACCGACAATAAACCCAACTTACACCAACGAAACGTTAGATCCCTTCTAATAGCTTCTTCCAAACATCTTTATGGTACAAAATGGAATTAAGAGCATTAAAACATAAAGTGTAATAATCGATTTTCATACTTTTTAAAAATATTTATTTAAATATAACAAACATATAAAAGAACAGGACAGGATTTTTTTACAATACACAATTCTTATACATCATTCTAAAAATCAGCTGCATTCCTCTTTTGTGTCTCAAAATGTTTTTTTCTGTATGAAAGATTGGTAGGCCACTCCCCATTTATATTATTATGGAAGGGGTAAAATGTTGGCTAAATAATTTGTAAGGAAAAAAAAAATCATTCTTACTGCGTTTCTTGAATCTGTGGTAATCGACTCCCTGGTCACACCCGAAGTCCTCCATATTTGCGTTCTTTTGAATGAATATATGGCAACAGTATTCTCCATCAGTCATATCTGGTTTTGGTATTATTCACCCTTCCGTCTTGAGCGACGGTAAAAATCTTTCAAAACAACGCGTGTAAAGTGCGAATTAGTTTCAGGCGTAAATACTTTTTGTGTTAGATATAATTCATTCAAAAAACTTTAATGAATGTTTTTTTTAAAAAAAATTGTGATCTTTATAGATAACATGCAGGGTTATTATAAATGATTGAAGCGATTTCAGAAATTTTACCACAGTGGTATTATTTGACATTGTCACAAAAGTTTAGAGTCATATAGAAATACTCTGACAGCTTTTTTGACTTATTACAAGTTCCCTATAAGTGTGTGTTTTTTTTAAACGGATTCTGCAGTTATTATAATCATGTTCTTGCCACACTCGGGCAACATGTCCCTATCAATCTGTTCAAAATCACTGTTGTAGCCATCTTGTAGTTTTGGTTAGTTTGTTAGTAGGGGAGGCTTAAACACTGAACCTTTCACATAACCTCACACAAATAATGGTATGGGGTTAGGTCGCGATAGCGTGTAGGCCATGACAGGTATTGCTGTTCATCATCCCCACCACGAACGATCTATCGGTTTCTTAATTTCTTATTTAAGAATTCATGTTTTTTGAAAAGCAGCTACAATTTTTTTTGAGTTTTTCAATACGACTGTAAAGTTTTCGGACAATATGTCACAAAATACAGCTACAATAAATTTTTGAACTCCTTCCAAACATTTAAAACGACCGTGTACTTACGTACCTCATTTGTGAACTATCTTTTAATGAAGATAATGGAGTAGAAACTTCACTGATTCAAATGCATGTGTGGAACAATTCGACGAACACTGAATTCTAAAACCCGACAGTGAGTCATCTCACCTTTTATAAAACAGTGGTAGTACCGACTCTCCTGTATGGCAGTGAAACAAAGGTAAATAAATTACAGTACAAAACATATTTCAGTCATCCGAAATTAAGTTCCTAAGATCAGTAAAAGCATATTTCCTGAATGATAGAAAGATGAATGAAGAAATAAGTGAACAACTGAATATTTTTTTTCTCTCTGAATGGTAGAATTTACCAAAAAGGGAAAATTGGAAGCTTTTACGGAAGGGTAGTGAAAGATTTTCGAAGCTTCCCCTGCAGTACCATCCTATAGAAACTAGGGATATTATTTGTAGACCCATGAAGAGGTAATTAGAAAACTAAAGGTGGAACAGGCTTTTGGCCTATCTAGGAAGAGGAAATAAGTAAGTTTATTTAAGGACTGAAGTTTCGTGTTATAGAAGATCATATCTTACTGTCCCAAAATTGAATGTTTCAACGGGAGAATATTTGGTAGGAAGAGAAAAGTAAATTAATAGGTTTGTGCATAAAACAGACCCGACTAGTTGTTGGAAACTGTTGTCGAAGATGATTTGGCGAAATATTTAAAGAGGCCGTCCTGATCCATTTCCCCTGCAGATTAATTAACAGCAAACAGCGTCGATTCTTATTGGGTACAAAACTCGCAAGATGGCTTTATTGGTAGTTTCTCACGACTGTTACCGGGATCGTCTTACGTCCACCTGATCCTTTATGCAGACTGGAAAGTACCCTTTAATCGGTTTCTTTGACCGCCGCGCCAAAGACGAATTACCCGTCGCTGTCGGAGCAACTTGTCCATTAATTTATGGCTTCCGAGTGGCTCTCGAGCGATTTATCAAGCGGACAGTAGCCGCGGCACGCGCCGTCCCGCTGGTCCATTTTTACCGGCGACAGTGTTGTGTTGTTAGCACAGCGAGGTACTCCTCTTTCTTTCCTCGAATCGACGGCTCCATCACTCTGAGAGCCAGTAAATCGGCGAGTAACTGAGTTTTCATGGCTCGCCGGACTCATTGTGGACGCCCGCCGCCGTGTTGACTCATCGGTGGCGGGAAACGCGAAATCACTGTGCGTGAGTCGGCGCTTCCGTCAACTACTGTGCGAGGCGTGTTGCAGGCAAACGACTTTCAGGGGCCATTTCAGACAAACTACTTTTTTTTTTTTTAATGGCATTCGGCCGTGTTAGCCATTCAGCCAGCTCAATGTCTCAATGTGTTTGTTTCTCTTATAATGTACAGATTTTTTATAAGTATGATTATTTTCTCCAATGTGTAAGGACGACACAAGACGAACACAACACTTAATTAAAACCACCCATGCCCTAGGCCGGACTCGAACCGGCGACCCCTGCAACGAGAAGCAAGCATGCTACCCCTACGCTGCCGTGGTCGGCAAACGACTTTTATATCAGCCTAGTGTAAGCCGCTAACAGTTTTTTTTTTTTTTTTTTTTTGCGTATTGTCAGGGGTCTAGAATAGTTCCATTTTCTAGGGTTTATTTTATTTATTTATTTATTTTATTTCTCGTGTCCAGGACATAACATTACAAGTTGAAAAAAAAAAATAACATTAATTAATTCATATTAAACTATAAACACAATTAAATTGAATGTGACCAGAATTCCGCAATCTTGATGGCCTTCTCGTTTGCCCTGTAAAGGTCGTCGATATTGCAGGTTTCAGGGAGATTCCTGCATATCAGAAGATGTTGTGGGTTCTGAAGCTCACCACATTCACATAGATCGTTGTCATTAGTGTACCCCCATTTTGTAATATTATATCTACATCGGGACACTTCAGTTCTTAATCTGTTTAGAGCCTTCCATATAGCATATGGCTGATTACACCCCGCAGCCGGTGCCTCTTTGATGTTCCTCCAATGCTCTTCAGGCAACGAATTTCGCCATAGTTGTAGACGGCGTACTCCAGTAGAAGATGTTATGGCTGTAGTCGATTGTACGAAGCTCTTCCTTGACTTGTGAGTTGAGGTTCGTGTCCAAACAAAGGGTGTCTGTTGTCTGTTTCTTGTTTCCTCTTCTCCCTCTCTGCAGCTGTTTTCCTACGAATGTCAGGTGGTGCTATACCCATGATTTGGTATATTTTACTAATAGGAGTTGGTTTTAGGCAACCTGTTACAATGCGACCAGTATCATTCAATGCTATATCAACCTGCTTAGCATGTGCAGAGTTTTGCCAAACTGGTGCTGAGTATTCTGCTGCAGAGAAACTAAGTGCCAGGGCAGATGTACGAAGCACATTTGGATGTGCACCGAAGGAGGTACTGGTAAGTTTCCGGATGATGTTGTTCCGGGCAGATACTTTAAGTATGATAGGTTGACCAGATCTGACCAAATGCAAACCTAAACTGTGTTTCACCCTCAGGGTGAGTAAAATCTCTAGATCTTGAAGAACTCAGAAGTATTAATAGACGTATTAAACACGGACAGAATTGTATATTTGTTTCAAAGGTCGTAGATTCGAACTCAATGAAATACAAACTTGACTCGTATTTGGACCTAAAAGTTCAGTTTGGAAAATTTGAAGGATTCCTGTTTGCTTCGAAAGGATCACGTTGCTTTTTTATTGAGGCTGAGCAAACATTCATAGTGTAATTTTTTTGTTATAGTGTCTGTAAAGGCCAGAGAATATAATACAGATTCCACATTATTAAACTGTTAAGCAACTCCGAAGATATTAATTGCCAGAATACTCAATTCGGTAACGTATTTGGTCTGATGTTCTCTTTAAACAACCTATTAACTCACGTTCAGCGAACATACACAAATACCATTAACGAAGGTGGTCAGTAAAATACGTAAAAGCAAATAAACTTTAATGTATGAACTTTGGTCAAGCAACAACATTAGCGAAAGTTTTAATTAAATTGAAATTTAGCGTAAGTAGGAAATGGTGTTCGTGGTTACAACAGATGCCACGAGCAATTTCAGTTTTTTTAAGTTTTTCTGTATTGCTTTCATTAGCAACATGCTACTGAAAAGAGGTTCGACTTTTTTTAGCAGTAAAGTTTATCAGTATTTCTTTAACTATGAAATGCTACGAAAAGCAAACTTACATAATGTATTATGGCAATTAATTTGGTGGCAGTTTCTTAGCTATTAAATTGCGAACATAACCTCGAATTTCTTCTAATGATATCTCTGGTATCTGTTGATTTGCGAACGAAGGCTTACGCGCGACATCACTATTCTCCAGCCAATAACTATCGAGATGAGTGAGTAAGAGAGCTTAGGAAATTATATAGTAGATTAAAACAAGCATTCTGATATATTACGCCAAGTAATGCTACTTTATTAAATACTAGAATTAGTTCTCTGCCAGGAGTGTGGAAGAAACAATGTATTTGTCATCATGGCAATTGTCAAGACGATTAACAAGGCTTAAGGACACACCCACGACAAAGTAGGAACTTGAACCTCTCTACATATCGGGAACTATTGTGGGCCCATTACCATACCCAAAATACAATCACATGTTTGCACCTAGTACCATATTAGCCGGCGGGTATTTATTTCGTCGCATATTGTTCGTTTTACATTTGTTCCTCAACTGATACGTATTCTAGTATAGATAACATTTTGCTTTATCTGAAGAAACCCATCGCCACGTCGTTAAGACTTTGTCAATACCTCTCTTTCATTTCCAATTTTATGATACGCACAGCTGAATACTGTAATATATTATTTTCATTATTCTTCTATTTATGTTCGAGGACTATATAATCAAGTGTTCAGTTTCTGTATTGGCTTCCTTGCTTATGCAATTCTTGGTCATATTTCCTTTCTGATTTTCCTCTCTCTCTCTGTATTTTTTGTTTTGTTTGTTTGTTTTTTGTTTTGCTTTTCTTATGGCTTATGCCAGTCGACGTTGACGTCATTAGAGGCGGGATGAGACTGAGGACAAGGAACGGGAAGGAATTCAGCCATGGCCTTTTGAAGGAAGCATTCCGGCATTGGCCAGGAGTGATTTGGGGAAACCTTGGAAAACAAATATCTGGATGTCCAGACGAGTTTACGAACCTGTGTCCTCAGGCCAGAGCTTTACGCTCACCGACCACGCTTGGCTGCGCGATCTAATTGCCGTCGCCATCCAGATTTCGGTATTCCATGGTTTGCCAAAATCACTCCAAACGAATGCCCGGATATTTCCCTGAAAATAGTGTGACCGAATTCCTTCCCGCTTCTTGCGCCCATTCCTTTTCCCGCCTCTAATGACCTCCACATTGACGAGCCGAAAAGCCATAGACCAAAACAAGTTTAGAACTTCAGAAAGTTGCTTCAATTCGACTGCGTAGTGAGAATATTACAAATCAATGAATCTAAGATAAGTCTCTTTACTAGCGCAAATTCGTTGCTGTAGAACGTGCATAATATCTACCCATCTTTTTTTAAAAAAAGAAATAATGGCCTTCGGTCATTGCGACCATTTAGCCAGCTGCAATTTTGTTTTTGTACAGAGTGTTGTATCAGGCTCTAATCATGATATTGTGGACACTACAGTGAGGACAGCACAAGACGAACACAACACTTAATTAAAACCACCCATGCCGAGGCCGGACTCGAACCGGCGGCCCTTGCAATGTGAAGCCAGCGCGCTAGCCACTACACTGCCAGGGCCGGCTACCCATCTTCTACTGAGGAACAACTTTAAATTGTAAGCTGTTGAAAGTTAGGCCCGTCCGGGCATCCAGATTTGGGTTTTCCATGGTTTCCCCAAATCACTCCAGGCAAATGCCGGGATGCTTCCTTCAAAAGGCCATGGCCGAATTCCTTCCCATTCCTTGCCCTCCATCCTCTCCGGTCTCTAAAGACCTCGCTGTTAGAGAGACGTTAAGCAGATTTTTTAAAAAAGTTAGGCAACAAAGATTGTTAAATGAAATTCCTTGTAATAATTTCGAAAAATTATATTTTTGAGACACAGATTTTCATCATTTCTCAGCTTTTTCAGCTCGCATCAAGATGAAGTAAGCTTAATTTTTTTTTTATATTCGACTCTTCATAAAAATTCAGTAGTTTTTAGGGAAATCAAGGTCAACTAAAGACAGATAATTTTTTTAAGGAACCGTAGATTTTTTTTATGTGTTATTTAAGTTCTAAGGGCGTTTCGTCTAAAATGTCTTTGAAATACAGACATGTTCGCCTTTGTTATTTTATTTATGTGTAGAGAAGTATTTCGAGAATTTTGACGTTTTCGCGTTTCGTCTGTGTTTGTAGCTCTTCCGCATCATTACCGCCGCCGTTGAAACTTCAGCGACAATTCCGGCCCAAAAATTGATAAATGGCTCCCGCTGAGAGGCTTTCCGGGTCGCTCACTCGCCATGTCACCGTGACGCGGCGCCACCGCCGGCCGCAACAATGCCAACAATCGGATTAGCCGCGCGCCGTCCGCTGTTTTTTCGGTGACGTGGCACTACGGACGCCTCCTGTCTCCGCCTGTTGTTATATTAACCGTGTTAGCTGTTTACACTGACACAACTCTAACAACGACAACGGGGGAAAAGTAATTTTTGAAAGAGATTTGGTCGTACCGTTAGGTCTCATATGTTACTTTTATTAAGTGAAACTTATTTTATCGGCTAGAAACCTAGAGAGTTGTTTTACCCACTTTGGCGCTATCCTAACCAATTACGTGGTACGGAATCTTGAAACAGG
>CM061918.1:83685223-83791789 GCA_031002005.1 Vandiemenella viatica
TTCGCCTCTCCTCTCAAAGACTTGTTTTACCAAGGTGAGAAGCTGTGCATAGTCTGTTGGCAGGTTATTTGCCTTTAGTTGAATTCTGTCGACTGCCTCGGGGTGAGGGAAGGTGACATGCTTGCCAGCCGGATGTAGCCCTCTCGTTAAGTGCCGAAGAGCCAGTGACAGTGTATGAACTTCCTCAAGTTTAGTAAGTCGCAGGTTGTTTTCAAAATCCGCGTATATTCGTTCCGGGTGTATCGGTGCATACTTGGGTTCACTGGTTTTCACTGTTTCTTGTTCGTGCGTAATTCTTCCAATACTTAGTGTTGCCTGTGAGTCATAAGGGTCTTCAGTCTTCCTGAGATAACCAATACCACACCGTTTCGATCGCGGTTTTCGTGAAGTTTCAGTCGTAGTTGATGAAACCTCTCTTATTTGCATAGCTGTGTCCTCGGTCTGTGTGCCCATATTCACGAAGACTTTGTTAGCTTTCTGCGCCAGTTTCTCTCTGTAATTTGCTGCTCGTATTGCATTCCTTCTTCTTCTAGACGGTGGATTCCCTTTCTTTTTCTTGACGCTGATGCATGCCTTACCAATTGTTGCCACGATTAACTTCTTGATGATATTAGTTAATTGCTCTTCTAAGGTTGATTCCACTTCTATCAGGGGGCGCTTACAAGCCATAGTCGATTTTGTTAATGAGCCGTTGTAGCAGCAATTGGTAGGTTGGGCAATCTTTTCCTCTCTTTCTGCAAGATTTCCCTCGTTTTTGACAGGGAATACACAGCTTCTCTTGCGACAAGTTAGGACATTGATCTTTTTTATGGTCATCTTTGCCGCAATGGGCGCAGGTAATTTTTTCTTTTGGACAATGCTTGCTATGGTGGCCTAGATCTTGACATTTTATGCACTTCGTGACGACTGTATAATCTTTTACCGAAATTGCACAAAACTCAATGTAAACTCTTCGCTGCTCTACGAGAAGTCGCCTCACTGATGGACTGACCTCGACTACCTGGTGAACTGAAGCTTTATCTCGCGGGCCAGTCCTAAATTTCGGAGTGAATCCACTCAGGAATTCTTTTCTGTCCATTTTTTCTTCAAAGTTTTGTTCATAGATCCTTCCTGCGATCTCTTCTGTTTCTATGGACTTTGGAAGATCATACAAGATGACCAAGGGCCTCCTCTTACGGGGCAGCTCACACTTTAGTTCCTCATTCAATTCCTTGTTGCTCATTATCTTCTTCACATCTTCTTGCGATTGCGTCTCCACAATCACTGCATTCTTAGTGTTCCGTATTTTGAGAATTCTAATCTTCTCCTTCGCGGGTTTCACAATTCTTGTCAGTTTCTCAGCAACTGACTTTGGACTTTCTCCTGCCTTCGAGGAGACGAATACTGCACTTGTTGTTGAGGGACTCAGTTTCGGTTTAAGTATTGGAGTAGCTTTTGACACAGCCACTGACGCATAAGTAGGGGTGGAAGCCGAGTTCTTTTGCTTTCTAAGCTCATCAATTTCTTTCTTTAGTCTGGAGTTTTCCTTCCGCAGTTCCTCTTCTCTACCTTCAATGCGTGCTACTGATATGGCAAAGGTAGCCAACTTTTCCTTCAAATCACTCCAGGCAAATGCCGGGATGCTTCCATCAAAAGGGCATGGCCGAATTCCTTCCCATTCCTTGCCCCCCATCCTTTCCCGTCTGTAAAGACCTCGCTGTTAGAGAGACGCTAAGCAGATTAAAATAAAAAAAACCAGCAATCCTGATGCGGGTTTTAGGCTGTTTTCCTCAGCCTTCAAGGTGAATGCCGGGACGGTCCCAATCTCCGCTTCATCAACTACGGATTTATACAAAAAAAAAAAAAATACACTTATCACACAGTGAACATAGTTACACGTTTCGCACATAGATGGCACTACTTCACATCCCTCATTAGTACGTAATACTAACTGGCGTAAAACCAAAGCTCCAAATTTTACCAGCTCAACGATGAGTAAACTCAACAAAGACAGCTGATCGTTAAGGTTTGGAAAAGGTGGTGAAGAAGTTGAAGGATGGGCTACGATTTGCTGATTATGAACTCATCTCTCATTACACTCTAGCACCAAGTTTAATATACTACACGCAGTAAGCAGTTGTTTCCTATTATGTTAATGCATTACTTTATAGCAAATCTGTGACTTTTTACACTGAAGTGCGGAATGTCATGAGATAGGAAGATGCAAATATCCAAATGGTGATAGTAATACGAAAAAAATATAATAAGTACGTGAAGTGCGATTTTGGGACTTTTATTTTCACTTTCTGGAGTCGTACGAAAGGTTTTCTGACGTGATTATAGCCGCATGACATGAATTAACAGACTTTGAACAGGGAACGATTTTTTTTTTTTTGCTAATGGTTTTACGCCTCGTTGACGTCGAGATAATTAGAGGCGGGAAAGGGCAGGGGCAAGTAACTGGAAGGAATTCGGCCATGGCCTTTTGAATGAAGTATCCCGGCATTCGCTTCGGGTGATTTGGTGAAACCATGTAAAACCCAAATCTGGATGGCCGGACGGGGATTCGAGCCCGTTTCCTCCCGAATGCGAGGCCAGAACGTTAACCGTTCAGCCACCACGCTCGGTTGATGTTGACGATAGCCGCCTAAGGTATTCCATTTCGGAAATTGTTTGTGATATCAACGTAACTAGATCCACAATAGCAAGAGTATGCCATGAATATGTAATTTCTGACATCACCTCCCACCATGGATAATGCAGTGGCGGCCCAAGTCTATTTAATGACCAAGCGCAGCAACGTCTGCGTCGAGTGTCGGTGTTGACAGACAGTGTGGAACGAATCACAGATGTGTCCATGCGAACCGCGCAGTGAATTTTGGAGTTTATGAGATATGGCAGCAGAAGTCAATCCCGTGTGGTGTTGCTGCACTTCTACAGGGAAAAGAGGATCTCATACGATATTAGGATGTGTGACAAGAGTTTTGGCACTTCAGTGTATACTGTTGCTGGTAATTTGTTTATCATTTAGGGGTACAGTCAACATACAATCAATGAAAGCTCTTACTCGAAAATCAGAATCTTCTAAAACAGTCCTACAACATTTTTAATTAAGATTAATCCAAGAAACATCAAAAATACATAAAGAAGGAAATCGATATATTTCTCGAATTCTCACAACATACCCAAAGTGCTCACGGCGTCTTTTAAGTGAAATGAAGACATATCAACAGTCTAGCAATTCGCGGTTTTCTGTTTGATTATAGACTATCATTCGCATCCCAGTTTTGCACCCTTCTTACAACCATCAGGTGCGTAATTTTCCTGATCTCCATCGAAGCATTCTTTGATGAAGGCTGATTGATAGAAGAAAATTTGTCTTGAAAATCTTCTCAGCTCTTTAACAGCAGATTGATTTGTAGGTGCACTCTACAAACAACGCGTGTTTGGAAATCAGTAACGTGCAGTGCAGGATAGTATAATTCTTCACCAAAAACGTTAAGCACCCAGTAGGGGAGAAAGAAACGAAATTATACTTCACGAATTGCCATGGTATGTGACTTTATTTGAGTGATTACAAAATCGATTCAAATGATCAGTATCACGTTGCATCCCCTCTGGCTTGGATACTGATACGGTTGAGAAAGGTGTCATGAGGCCGTCGTATTCTCTCCTGAGGCAAACTGGCCCCCAAATACTGTAACTGATCTTATATCTCCTGGATGCACTGGGACAGAGTTGACGTTTAAGTTGGACCTACACATGTTCCATTGGCGACAGATCCGGAGATCTTCTTGGCCACGGGAGTACCTCAGCATGACGCAGGCAGTTCGTAGACACACGACCAGTGTGTGGACGAACATTGTCCTGTTAAAAAAATGGTTCCACGATATTTGAGAGAGCAGGATGTCACGTACGTCACGTAGCACAGTGGTGTCGGAGTTTCTTGAATCACTACCAGCAGTTACCTGAAGTCATAAACGATGTCTACCCACACCATGACGCCAGGAATAACGCCACCGTGCCTCTCCAAATCATTTGCTGAATGGGACCTCTCAACAGGGCATCATCAAACTCACCGACGATGGTCATTCAAGGTAGTACAGAATCGCTAAATACAATGAATTTCATCGCTTTGTGTTGGACTATGAATCGTGTTCTAATTTCATTTTATCCTCTAGATTCGATAAAACGACATTTAATGGGGCAGTAAACCTCGTCGGTTTCTAAATTTTTGTATTGAATGTACTACCAAAAAAATCCCTTGCGCTTTCTCTGATATATTCCATCAAGTGTTAGTTTCAGGAAAACATTTTCTGCGTGAAGTAAGTGTGAAAAATAGCAGCATTGTAGGGATTGTTTGCGATTTTCAGAAAAGAAGGTGGGGGTATACGTTGAAAGGAAAACCAGCTACTCAGCCAACCAGCTCTGGGTACGTCTGTCAGCTTTGTGTGGATGCTGGAGCTGGGGTTGGTCCCTACCTGGAGAGGAAAGAGGATCAACTGGAGAAGAAGGGAACACAAATACGGCCAGAGCAGGTATTGGGGTGACGGGATTCAGTCCCTCCAACAACTAAACAGCAAATCCAGCGCACACAGCCAATGCTCAAACTAGTTCCTTACGATGGTAAAGAAATAAAACTGACCAAACCTAGTTGCCATTTGTGCATCCGTTTTATTATGTTTAAATTTTAGAAGCACGTAGTACCAAACATTTAGTGGGTTAATAGAACCTAAATATAGAGATGTGTTTCAGATATTGTCACAGGTCTAGGATAGTTTCCAGGTCACTAATATAGCATCATGGTGTATAAGCTGAAGAGCAATGGGACCATTACTAACCCTTGAGATAGTCAAATTTTTATTTTAGTTTGACTTTTTCTGCTGTCATCAGTTCCATCTCCTCCTATCTTGCGATAACTTCTTCATCTCAATACACCCCTTACAACCTACGTCTTCAATATCTGCTTCATATAATTTAATCTTTGTGTACCTCTGGAGTTACAACTTTCAACTGTCCCCTCTAACAAATTGACGAATCCAGCATGTCTTAAAACACGACTCCTTATCCTGTCTCTTCTTTCTGTGATACTTGTCCACAAACTTCTTTCGTCACCCATCATTTCCAAAACTCGTTCACTTCGTACTATACCTGTCCATTTAATTTTCAGCATACTCCTATAGCAACAGTTATCAAATACTAAAATTTTGTTATTTATCCTGAAGTTTCTGTGCGACATGAGTAGAGTTTTAAATTTTTTTTCTGAGTCCTAGATCAATATCTGAAACTAAATTATTTATCTTTTTCAAGAAGGCTCTTTTTACTGTTGCTATTCTTCTTTTATCATCATACCTTGTTCGTTTTAATTTTACTTCCTAAGTTGCAGAATTCACTTAATTCTCCTGTTGCTAAGCAAAAGACAAAATAGTAACAAGTAGAAAAAAACATATAAGTCGATTTAAATGAAAACTGTATCGGACATACTACAAAACTAGGACTTTACGATCATAGGTCATTGTGTATAAGCCACCTACACAGTTTGGCGCGTAACTTTCTCTTACTTATAGATTGACGTGAATGATGTGTTATATCTAAGACATTGGTGTCATAACCACGCAAAGTGAAAATTGAACTAAAATATTACATGTCTACCAATAACTACCATATACTGTATATTGCTTCTAAAATGTGTTTTTTTTTTTTTGTGACGAAACTATCTTCCTCTAATCATACTTAACCATAACCGATAAGTGAACTATCATTATAAGATTAAGTTCTCCAGTTTGGTAACATCCTTATTTAAGACAGAAATTTCACCCCATAAATGGTATAATTATGAACAATAAAGGTCACGGGTAAGTGTCTCTGGTGTCGGTAAAGAGTGATCAAATAACCGCCAGATAGTAGCACCATATATAGAAATTTTTGCTCAGCCCATGATCGCTTTACCGCTAGATATTTCAGGTGATTTAAGAATCATACTGCTATGCTTCGCTGTAGTCAATATGGAGTGATTTCATCACCGCTAGATAGCAGCACCACATTTCAAAGGGATAAACTGCGTTTTCTAGAGTGAGGAGCATTTCGGATGTTGTTGTTTCTATTCGGGAAACGTTTTATCATTTTTTAATTGGTTCGTAAGACGTTGTAAGTGTTTTGCCACGTACATATTTACACAAACTATTATGTTACAAACGAGCCGGTTCTTCCTTCATCCCACCACAAACCAAGCTAGTTACTTATTGTATATCATTGGCGAAATTTGCGCACTGGCCACCTAGTCAAATATAAAAATATTTTCGCTACCATTTGTCGTCGTACTGTTGGTAGTATGAAAGCACGGTAACTTCACTGTAGGTTCCTCCATGTTGTTTTCGCACCTTTATTACTCTTCCCGCGGCCTGCAGCTAAATCTGGACGCGTCAAGACTTGCCACGTCCCCCCTGTTGAGTTATTCCCAGTGTCGAAGGATTAATTGGCGAGCGTGTAGTGGCAGCACTGCAAGAGATAAGCCGTGGTGATAACAGCGCCGTCAGTCACGTGATGGTGGCGTGGGGGTGGAGAAGGGAACTGGGAGTGTACTAGAAAATTATGAGTGCTCAAATAATTTTGGCTTCTTTTCAGTATTATCACGGCGAACTTAAGGACAAGACGGTAAAATTATTAATGTATTTGTATCATAAAAGATTGCGTTTTGCTGGTTTCCTGTTTCATTTGACAAACAAACAACTGCTACAAATTAGCCGGTCTGCTCTCATCCAGCTACAAAACACGAACCACACTAACCAGAGTATATTAGTCACGAAATTTTTATACGACCAGCCTGGTCAATGATAATGCTTCCCGCGTTACTCATGACTCTTTTTACTCATTTTATTTTCATTCCTCCCAATATTTATTAATACTTTCGGTAAGGATTTTTTTTAAATTTAATTCTGTAAACTATTTTCATTTTATTTCTCTAACTTTTATTTTAAATCATACAACTCAGCGGTCTTCTCTCCAAGATATTAATGTATACAAGATTTCATTCTTGTTAAAATGTGTTTTGGGATTTTTTATCAAATACTAGCTGACCCGGCAATGCTTCACTATTGCTGGACTTGAGTAGGCACATAGATTAAATGAAAAAATATTTACATATAAATTTTAAACTGCTGTTTCGTTAATTTTCAGTTGGAAAGGGTGAGAGAGGATGCGCTTTGGAAAACATATGTAGGCAGTATTTTTCTGTTTGTTTTAAAGTATAAGCGTACAAATTCTTATCTAAATCGGATAAAAAATGTGCTTTGCCTAAATTATGGGGTGAAAACGTAATGGGGTTGGAAAGGGGGAGTGGGGATGAATATTCGGAAACCATACGTAGGCAATACTTTTCTGTTTGTTTTAAAGTATAAGTGTACAATTTCTTATCTAAATCGGATAAAAAATGTGGTTTGCCTAAATTATAGGGTGAAAACGTAATAGGGTTGGAAAGGGGGAGAGGGGATGAATATTCTGAAACCATACGTATGCAGTATTTTTATGTTTGTTTTAAAGTATAAGTGTACAAATTCCTATCTAACTCGGATAAAAATGTGGTATTGCCTAAATTATGGGGGTGGAAAGGGGGCGAGGAGATTAATATTCGGAAACCGTATGTAGGCAGTATTTTTATGTTTGTTTTAAAGTATAAGTGTACAAATTCCTATCTAAATCGGATAAAAATGTGGTTTTGCCTAAATTATGGGGTGTTATGGGGAATAGGGGGTGACTTTTTGGAAATTTTTTTTCACAGGAACCTTCGCAGACGCACACTCGAAAACTCTCCAAAGTTTCATTGCAATCTGATGAATGGTATAGGAATGCATAGAAGACGAACAAACCCACAAACAAACATTGATTTTTATATATAAGATTGTATTTGCCGGATCAGTAGGCGGAAAGTGTCCATAAAAAGTAATTCTCCTGTTTCTTATAGCATAGGAAAATTTTACAGTTTCAATATATAATTTTTTCCTTCATTTCCGTTCTTAAATGGTAAGAGAATTTGTATCTGTTACTTTTGTTTCTAAATCTTCGGTTTCTTCATTTTTTTTATTTTTTTTTTTTTTTTTTTTCTCCTGCACAAAGCCAGAATGAGTTGTCACATTTTTGTGGTGACATATGTTTCCTTTTCTCAGTACTATCGTAATAACTGTTAGTTCTCCTATGCATTTCAAACATCTCTCTTTGTTTTTGGATTAAAACTGCCACGAACAATGATAGATCAGAAAGTAAATATTTGATATTTAAATGATTCCCAAGACTTCCGCGGCTGCCTTTGTTAATGATTAATAGCTTTATAACCATAAAAGATATTAATTTGATATTTAATTTCTTAATGGTCAGTATTTCTGGTATGCGCAATCTCAGTATAGCAGCATAACTTCAGTGTTCACAAACACAGACTCAAACCCATACTCCATTCACTTTAGATAGTTAGGTAATAGCAAAAAAAATCAACAGAAAGTAATACTGAAACTGTTGAGTACGTGTATTTTGAACATCGCTGGTAGAAAGGGAGGCTAATACTTTCGGAATAATAAAAAAAAAAATGTAACTGAACCATTCGAAGTGTCGTGGAGACAATAATTTTTGTCAGGTAACCTTATTAAGGCATGCGAAATTGCTTAATTTGATACTCTCATACAAGTTGAGATTGTTGTCATTAGAGTCAACAAATAACTGAGGGAAAGGAACGGAAAGAAGAAGGGCTATGAGCTTTATGAAGAAACCTTTTTTTCCGCTTATGGCTTTACGTATCGCCGACGTCCAGTTCATTGGAGCCGGGATGGGACTGGGGACAAAGAACGGGAAGGAATTCGGTCATGGCCCTTTTGAAGGAAGCATCCCGGAATTCGCTTCAATTGATTTGGGAAAACCATGGAAAACCCAAATCTTGATGCCCGGTCGGGGTTTCGAACCAGCGTGTTCCAGAATGCGAGGCCAGAGCGTTAACCGCGTACCCACCACGCTCGGTATGAAGGAACCAACCTGGAATCCTTTTACAGAAAGCCGAAATATTGATAATCTGACTGAGAATGGAACAAGCGACCTCCCGAATGTCAGATCTTATACTGCTCATTCAACACCCTAAAAGAACACAGAGATTAAAGTAGACGAAGCAGATAATGAGGACTTCGTCTGTAACTTGTATGGACATTTAGAGATAAAGAGAAATGATGGAAGGCAGCAATCAACAAACCAATCGAGCAACTGACACTAAAATATTCTTATTAATTGGTTTTCGTGTTATACAGGGCGTTCGCCGGGAAACGCAACCCTCCCAGTCTGTTGCCGTCGGCAACTTGCTCGGTCAGCGGGGCCAGCGGTTCCCGCCACACGATACCGTGAATCACCGCACTGTTTAACACCTCCGCTGCCCCAACAGTGCAGTGGCACAGTATAATGGGACCCTTACATGGTTAAGAACGGTTTCTTTGCATTGTAGCTAGTTTGTGACTTCAGTCTCTTATTAATCAGTGTTGTGAATAAACGTTTCTTTGCGGTTTGGCTGGTTTAGGGCTTCATACTCTTACTAATCTGTACCGTGTTTGAGTGTGAGTAAAATTATGGTACGTTACAGTTTGCAACAAAGAATATTTCTCTACGATACATATGTGAAGAAGAAGTCGTTTAAAAAGTGTCGCAGTAAATTTCGTCGCGAATATCCTGGCGCTTTACTGCCAGCTAAATCAACAATTCTGCGTCTGGTTAAAAAAGTAAGAGAAACGGGTTCATTTTTTAACAAAAAGAGACTGTCGGTCAACCGTATTCTCACAGAGGAGAAAATTGACGATATCGCTTTTCGACTAGAACAGTCACCCAAAAAATCATTAAGTCAGTTAGGGCAGCAGGCAGGCGTATCTAAGATGTCAGCTTGGAAAGTAACAAAGCTAGTTCACTTAAAGCCGTACAAAACAATTGTGGTGCATAAAATTACAGAAATAGACCAGGGGCCTAGGATTAGATTTTGCAACTGGTACCTGCAGGGTGTCCACGATGGCACTGTTGATCCGCAACTGACGTTTTTCTCTGATGAGGCCTGGTTTCATCTGAGTGGTTATGTTAACGCTCAAAACAGTCGACACTGGAGTTCAGAAAAACCAAATACTCTACTCCAACTGCCATTGCATGACTTAAAAGTGGGTGTTTGGTGTGCGATTAGTGCTTCGAGAATCATAGGTCCAATTTTCTTCCGTGAAACTCTTACTTCCGCAAGATATATCGAAAATATTGTGAAACCGTTTTTTCGAGAAACTTACTGAAGAAGAAAAATTGTACGGCTATTTTCAACAGGATGGGGCGACAGCTCACACCGCTAGAAATTCGCTTGCTGCACTTGACGAAGTGTTTTATGATCGTGTAATCAGCCGTGGGTTGTGGCCCGCCAGATCACCGGATTTAAACCCTTGTGACTTCTACCTTTGGGGTAAACTTAAGGGTAAGGTGTACGAAGGAAATCCTCACACATTGGAAGAACTTGAGGAAAAAATCTATCAAGTAATAATGTCCATTGACAAAGGTGAAATCCAGCGTGTGTCTCGAAATATGTTCAGAAGATGTGAAATGTGCATTACACAAGAGGGTCAACACTTCCAGCATCTTTTATAAGGTAAGCTAATGAATTACGACACATTTAAATGCTTAGCACATACAAGTTTATGAAGCGTAATTATTGTGAAATAGTCCGCGGCCGACGGTCGAACAATGCCGGAAGCTGATCGCTCGCTCGCCGGGAGCAGTTTCTTCCTTGTAGCGCTAACAGTGGGTTGCGTTTCCCGGCGAACGCCCTGTATTATGACGAAACTGCGTTCTATTTTAGTACTGTTTTGAAGTAATATTATTATTCAGTATTAAGTTTCCAAGTTTAATATTTGTAAATTACGGTTAATAAAACATTTTTTTCAGTCAGGGTTTCGACAGTGGTGCTAACATCGGAAAGTTAAATCAGTTGAAGATCAGGCATCTCCCGTATGTTCTATACGATGAATGTTGCTGTTAACTAGATTGAGAAGTTAAGTAATTCCATTGGTTGAGATCATTCTGGAACTGTCATTAATGAGTAGTTTTCAACGCCTAATTATTATTCGGGTAGCCTACACCAAATCTTACTTCTTATTCTTCTCCATTTCTGCCAAAGTTGTAGATGAAATAACTTCGTGGCTTCTTTTCTTTATTCGCAATATTTCTTTTCCTTCGACTGTTTCTGTTTTCGGTTAAAGATTTTCTTCGTTTCTGACTTTATATTAGTAACCCACGAACTTTCGAAATTTTCTTATGATATGTTATCATGCTGAATACATCTTAAGATTCATTTATATAATGTTCATTGCTATTTCAGTAAATTAAATAATCCGTATATTCAGTTACAAAAAAAAGTAATTTGCTCTTTTTCTTTCTGGATTAATTTAAGCCATTTACAACTAAAAATCAATATCCCTTTTTACGCAAGAACCGCAGAAGTTATTCACTTTAAAAGTACATATTCTTATTACTTTTTTCCCTCTATTCATTTGCGTTTTATTTTAAACAGATTTTTTTCTCTTTTTTATAATTCTCATTTTTTGTGTGTGTATATGTTGTTACACAGAGATAATATGGTTAATTTATAACCGAGTTGTAGTTAATTATGTATCCTTTTACAAGATTAACTTTTGAAGGAAAAATCTTTTATAAATTTGTAGGAGTTGTTCCATTTTTTTCCGTCTAGTTTTGCTGCCGTGTAGTGATAATTAGAACTGGAAAGATATTGAAAGAAGAAATAACAGTTGAGATTGGAAGAGAAATAATGACTATGAACTCAAGCTAGCGCTTAATTTCAGGCGTAAGGAAGAGGGAAAATGTTCTTTTTCAGATAAGAGAATCAGGAATTAGAGTTAATTACCAAGGTATGTAACGAATAATTTACTAAAAATACTGAAATATTTTAAAATTCAAGTTTGTATAGGGCAAAAATAGGTGGCCAAGAGAATTACACTAAAAAATTGGATGAAGAAGAAGAAAGAGGAAATTAGAGTGAAGGGAAATTGCCCTCGGAGCATGCACCCAATTTCAATAAAATTAACAATAATCAACACTAATAAAAGGCTTCTTTGATCATCATGTCTGTCATGCTTCCGGCCTTCGCGGCGTGCTAACAACAGCCGGAGATAATTTCACTCATTGACAATAGATATTGTTATTACAGCAAGGTAATATTATTTAATGTTTCTAAATTGCAAACCAGCCATAAGAAATTAAGGAATAAGAAATATCGTCCAAATCCACATATTAATTGTTAGTTGCTTATTGTTTATTTATATTCGTTTGATGTAGATGTTTTCGCTACACTCTCTTTCCACTGATGTGGGTGTTATAAGTTTGTAGTGGTTCAATATTTATTTTTCTTTAAATTAAAATTTTAAGCTAACGATAAAGAAACGAATGTATATCGCTAAGACTACACGTTGAGTGTGATGAGTTCTGTTTAGTGGAATGGTACCTAGATGAAATGTGCACGACAGCTAATAGATACAAAATACAAGTATGAGTATGAGTTATTTAATAACGATTTTGCTAATCAAATCCGAAGAATTTAATTGCGAGAACACTGTTCTCAACTCGTCTTTTGTGATGGACTTCAAGCTTGTAAAATAATAAAATGCCCCTTTGCCTAAACCAACAGGTTGTATTATTTACCACAGGCACTTAAATTCAAGTTCATTACTGATTTTTCAAAATTTTACGTCTAGGAATTTAAAAACATATTCTATATTTGTTTCTTCAATATATACTTGAAGCGTATTCCATAACGTAGCTCTAATGCGTTATAGCATTGGAAAAAAAAAAACCTGCTAAATCGTTTGAAATAACTTTAATACACACGCGTACCTTTAGTAAGATGTGTTCATTTCTTTGTGCTGGTATCTTAATTTTCGGATGCTTAAGCTATTTATAGTATTTGGTGATATATGGGAAAAGTTGAACAAAGTTTTACATTTGAAAATCAGTTGCACAATTAATTTATGTCCTCACACAGGCAAAGTTAATGTAGGTTTATGAAAGTAGTTCACAGTAAATTTTTCATTCAACTGTGAAAACATTTCCACTGTACTGGGTTTACAATACGGCCCGGTGTGCCATCCCATGTTGGGTGACTCCATTGCTGGACCAACCTGGGCGCAGACTCCCGCCTCTCCCTGGGGACCCTGTACGCCGAGCCAGGGGTGCGCACCCCCGGTGGGCGACCAATCACAGCCCGGGAGCGGTCCCGCCCCTATGAGGCTGTTCGCCCAGCGGGGTGTCTGGACCGGAATAGGGTGCAAGGAATGTACGGCTTACAGGGGCCTGCGGGCCAACTCCCCATCCGCAAAAAAAATATACCCTCTTCCGCCTCTCTGAAAATATCCTAACTCGCATGGAAGGCAGCGCAAATTCAAAGCTACCAAACCTGCTCCCATAAACTGAAGTTACAGAAAATCCGTATTATCTAAATTGAATAAAGCGTGTACCTTCCAAAACTATTTTTAGCACTGTAAAATCAGATGTGGCTATGTCTCTAGATGTTTATGGTTTGTGCATAAGTATGTAACATTTTTGTTTGGCGTATTGATACTCTTGTTGCTATGGGTTTGCGTACCATTTTTATTTTGAAGTGTAGGTTATTTGTTTTGTTTAAGTTTACATATTTGGATGTTGTGGATCATTTTTTCCTCAATTGCTGATAATATTAATAAATAACGCGTACGGGAGACAAATAAACACAAAAAAGTCAATTGCTTTGGCGTAATTTATTTATTTACATATTTGTTTATTCATTATTGCGGATACTGAATGGACCCACAGATGCTAGAAAATGGAGTGTTAGATGGAGAAAGTGTAACATTTCAGACATTTTCTTCTGTTTCAATAGAGACAAAAAAAAAAACAGTGGAGGGTGGGCAGAAGCAATGGCACCATGTCTGGGAACAATTTCTTCGGAGAAAGAAAGGCAAGAAATGGTTTTCTAAGTGGGATCGTTTCGACATTAGTGACACTGCATGTTCAGGAAGATATTCGAAGTATGATGAAGACCGTTTAGACGCATTACTCCACAGTCATCCTCGTAACTACACTCGAGAAATGAAATGGCAAATGTGATGAACAGTGGCGATTCCATCATCTTGCAATATTTGCGTTCAATGATCAAGGTTCAAAAATCGAGTGCATAGGTACCGCATGTGTCAAGTGATACTTCAGCAAAAACAATATCATGGAATCGGTTTAGGAGACCATTCCGCGCCCACTGTACTCACGTGATCTTGCACCCCGATATCGTTGGAGTTGGCAGTGATATTTGCTAAGTAATGCCCTTTCAAAGTCTTCGTATGATGGTCAGTTGTCGTGATATACTTAAGAAAATGAAAGGCTATATATAAAATTTCACACTTTTCGCAGGCATCATTATTGGTAAAAAATTGCACTTGTCTCTTTTTTTCGGGGTTTGCGCAGCGTTTTTTTTTATTGTCCTCGCCAACGTTTCGGCACCAACCTGGAGCCTTCGTCAGGGTTCTATCTGTATAGCCACCTGATATTTTTTTTTTGTTGATAATCTTGAACACTGATCCACTGTTTATTTTTTCACCGGTGCGATTTTTATCAAAAATGAAAGGCTGTTTAGTATCTTGATGGATACTCAACAATTTTTAAGTGAACATATTTTTAAATTAATTTGAATAGGAGGAGAGTCTTAAAGAAGTAATATCATTCGATTATTTACAAAAATTCTGTGTCTTTTTTTTAATTTTAGTAATTATTGATCTATGGAAGAAGAAGTAAAAAAAAAGAATTATACGTAAATCAACTTGTCTTACAGGCATAAAATGTCAAACTGAGGAACTATTTTGGAATATTAAAAATACGAAGAGCTGGTGATTAACAATTTATGGATTACTAAATCTTTAATTAGTTTTAAGGCAAAAATAAACATAATTTAAAATAAAATAAATTCATCTCAATTCATTTTATACATTTAATGCATTACTTTAAAAAAATGTATAAACAAATGAATTTAACACTGAAGCATTAAGAATATAGTGTGAATTGGAGGCACAACCCCAATATTTCGTTGCCATTTTTATTCACTATGTCGATGTAATTAATACTAATGTGTGTTTTCAACCCAAATAAATACATTTCTGTTAGCACTATAGATATTTTGTAATGTATCAGCGACGAAATTTGCAATAGGGATATACTTCTATTTGCTACATTGGCAGCATGATGTAGGTAGGATTTTCTGCAAGTTCAGATACCAGTATGAATTTTCCTTTAAGGCCTTCTGTAGTATCATATAACAAATCTAATGAAACACTGTATCAAACATATATTTCTTTCTCAATCGAAAAGTGTTACTATGAGGACATTTGCAGAGATTAGTTCTAATGTGTCTCCAGTACGCCTTTACGGCTCGCTGACGTTGATATTATTTGAGACAAGAAATGAATGCGGACGAGGAATGGGAAGGAATTCAACCATGGCCTTTGAAGGAACTATTCCGGCATTTGCCTGGATCGACTTCGGGAAACCATGTAAAACCGAGATCTGTATGGCCGAACGAGAATTCGAACCCGCGTACTCGCGCATGCGATGCCCGAGCGTTGTTTCTCACCAATCACGTTCGCTAGTAGTTTTTCAATCTGTCGATAAGCTCTTTTTTCCGCTCAACCGTCCGAAATTTACTGCGTTTTCTGTATTCTGGACCGCGTCCAAAACCTTCACTGCTGGTCACCACCAGTCTAAAAATATCAGCTCCGCTACTCATTTTGCACTCTAACTCCTTCACTTTCTTGGACCATCTACACCTTATCACCTTTCGGTCCGTGTGGTTGTAGATCTTCTTAGTCATTCGCTCTTAAATCATTCTGAAAGCAGGTGAAGATTGAGTAAAACTGGGAGCAGTATAAGATGTACACCGACAATAAACCCAACTTACACCAACGAAACGTTAGATCTCTTCTAATAACTTCTTCCAAACATCTTTATGGTACAAAATGGAATTAATAGCATTAAAACATAAAGTGTAATAATGGATTTTCATACTTTTTAAAAATATTTATTTAAATATAACAAACATATAAAAGAACAGAAGGAAAGGATTTTTTGCAGTACACAATTCTTATACATCATTCTAAAAATCAGCTGCATTCCTGCTTTGTGTCTCAAAATGTTTTTTCTGTATGAAAGATTGGTAGGCCACTCCCCATTTATATTATTATGGAAGGGTTAAAATGTTTGCTAAATAATTTGTAAAAAAAAAAAAAAAAAAATCATTCTTACTGCGTTTCTGGAATCTGCGGTAATCGACTTCCTGGTAACACCCGAAGTCCTCTATATTTGCGTTCTTTTGAATGAATTATGGCAACAGCATTCTCCATCAGTCATATCTGGTTTTGGTATTATTCACCCGTCCGTCTTGAGTGACAGTAAAAATCTTTTAAAACAACGTGTGTAAAGTGCGAATTAGTTTCAGGTGTAAATACTTTTTGATTGAGATATAATTCATTCAAAAAACTTTAATGATTTTTTTTTAAAATTTGTGATCTTAATAGATAACATGCAGGGTTATTATAAATGATTGAAGCGATTTTAGAAATTTTACTGCAGTGGTATTATTTGACATTGTCACAAAATTTTACAGTCATATAGAAAAACTGACAGCTTTTTTGACTTATTACAAGTTCCCTATACGTGTTTTTTTTAACGGATTCTGCAGATATTAAAACGATAATCATGTTCTTGCCACACTCGGTGCTACATGTCCCTATCAATCTGTTCAAAAGCACTGTTGAAGTCAGCTCGTAGTTTTGGTAAGTTTGTTAGTAGGGGAGGCTTAAACACTGAACTTTTCACATAACCTCACACAAATAATTGCATGGGGTTAGGTCGGGATAGCGTGGAGGCCATGACAGGTATTGCTGATCATCATCACCACCACGAACGATCCATCGGTTTCTTAATCTCTTATTTAAGAATTCACGTTTTTTGAAAAGCAGCTGCAAAACTTTTTGAGTTTTTCTATACGACTGTAAAGTTTTCAGACAATATGTCACAAAATACAGCTACAATAAATTTTTTAACTGCCTCCAAACATTTAAAATGACCGAGTACTTACATACCTCATTTGTGAACTATCTTTTAATGAAGATAATGAAGTGTAGAAGAAACTTCACCGATTCAAATACATGTGTGGAACAATTCGACGAACACTGAATACTAAAACCCGACAGTGAGTCATCTCACCTTTTATAAAACAGTGGTAGTACCGACTCACCTGTATGGTAGTGAAACATAGGTAAATAAAATACAGTACAAAAAAAATATTTCAGTCTTCCGAAATGAAGTTCCTAAGATCAGTAAAAGCATATTTCCTGAATGATAGAGGGATGAATGAAGAAATAAGGGAACAACTGAATATTTTTTCTCTCTGAATGGTAGAATTTACCAAAAAGGGAAAATTGGAAGCTTCTACGGAAGGGTAGTGAAAGATTTTCGAAGCTTCCCCTGCAGTACCATCCTGTAGACCCATGAAGAGGTAATTAGAAAACTGAAGGTGGAACAGGCTTTTGGCCTATCTAGGAAGAGGGAATAAGTAAGTGTATTTAAGGACTATAGTTTCGTGTTACAGAAGATCATATCTTACTGCCTCAAAATTTAATGTTTCAACGGGAGAATATTTGGTAGGAAGAGAAAAGTAAATTAATAGGTTTGTGCATAAAGCAGACCCGACCAGTGGATGGATACTGTTGTCTAAGATGATTTGGCGAAATATTTAAAGATGCCATTGTAACATAACAAGCGTCTGCGCCATGTAATATCTATAGCAGACGCCATCTGTTGATAATATATCATCTTTGAGTAGCAAAGAGTCTGTCTTTGACCTCCGCACGGAGTAAAATTTTCGGTCTAACAGCTGAAAGTGTGGCGGACTTGGAAAAGTGTATTATGTAGACGTGTAACAAGGGGAACTTATGATTTGAAATAGAATGTTTTTTATAAGTGACTGCATGGTGTTAAAAGAACGTTAATGAGTGTGGAGGATTTTGTTGGTATTTGAAACTCTTGTATCCCACGAACTTGTGATCTTCGGAGAAGTTCGATTCCTTATCTTAATTATTAAGTTTGGTGGTGGTATTTTCCGTCGGGTTGTAGTAGCAGAATTTAATGATTAGAATAAAGTTTTGTGTGTAGAAGTTGCTCATAAACTGTGGAACTATTTTCATTTCATTAACCCGGTGATAGAATAATACCTAAAACCTGGCGACCGCGGCAAAAGAACCCTTTATTTAATTAATAAGCGTGTATGTGTTCTATAAGGGACTGAATAATTAAAAATCGGTATCCAATAGCTAGCCGTCATAGAGACAGTTAGCCTACACCATCCTGATCCATTTCCCCTGCATATTAATTGACAGCAAACAGCGTCGATTCTTATTGGGTACAAAACTCGCAAGATGGCTTTATTGGTAGTTTCTCACGACTGTTACCGGGATCGTCTTACGTCCACCTGATCCTTTATGCAGACTGGAAAGTACCATTTAATCGGTTTCTTTGACCGCCGCGCCAAAGACGAATTACCCGTCGCTGTCGGAGCAACTTGTCCATTAATTTATGGCTTCCGAGTGGCTCTCGAGCGATTTATCAAGCGGACAGTAACCGCGGCACGCGCCGTCCCGTTGGTCCATTTTTACCGGCGACAGTGTTGTGTTGTTAGCGCAGCGAGGTACTCCTCTTTCTTTCCTCGAATCGACGGCTCCATCACTCTGAGAGCCAGTAAATCGGCGAGTAACTGAGTTTTCATGGCTCGCCGGACTCATTGTGGACGCCCGCCGCCGTGTTGACTCATCGGTGGCGGGAAACGCGAAATCACTGTGCGTGAGTCGGCGCTTCCGTCAACTACTGTGCGAGGCGTGGTGCGGGCAAACTACTTTCAGGGGCCGCGGGCTTAGGCATTTTAGACAAACGATATACAGGGTGTTACCAAAAGGTACGGCCAAACTTTCAGGAAACATTCCTCACACACAAACAAAGAAAATATGTTATGTGGACATGTGTCCGGAAACGCTTACTTTCCATGTTAGAGATCATTTTATTACTTCTCTTCAAATCACATTAAACATGGAATGGAAACACACAGCAACAGAACGTACCAGCGTGACTTCAAATACTTTGTTACAGGAAATGTTCAAAATGTCCTCCGTTAGCGAGGATACATGCATCCACCTTCCGTCGCATGGAATCCCTGATGCGCTGATGCAGCCCTGGAGAATGGCGTATTGTATCACAGCCGTCCACAATATGAGCTCTAACATGGAAAGTAAACGTTTCCGGACACATGTCCACTTAACGTATTTTCTTTGTTTGTGTGTGAGGAATGTTTCCTGAAAGTTTGGCCGTACCTTTTTGTAACACCCTGTATATATATATATATATATATATATATATTGCTTATCGTCACTGATCTAGAATAGTTCCAATAGTACCATTTTTTAGGAAAAAAAATTACAGGTTGACCAGATCTGACCAAATACAAACTTAAACTGTGTTTCACCCTTAGGGTGAGTAAAATCACTTGAGCTTAAAGAACTCAGAAGTATTAATAGACGTAGCCTATTAAACACGGACAGGACGACCGCGCAATTGTATATTTGTTCCAAAAGTCGTAGACTCGACCTCGCGGAAATACAAACTTGACTCGTATTTGGCCCTAAAATTTATCTCTGGAAAATTTGAAGGATTCCTGTTTGCTTCGGAACTATCACGTTATTTTTTATTGAGGCTGGGCAAACATTCGAAGTGTAATTTTTGGTTGTCAGTAAAGTCCAAAGACCTTAATACAGAATACAGATAAACAGTTTAGCAACTCCGATGAAATGAATTGCCAGAGTACTCGATTCGGTAACATATTTGGTCTGATGTCCACTTTAAACAACCTAATAACTCACATACAGCGAACATGAACAAAGACCATTAACGAAAGTGGTCAGTGAAATATGTAAAAATCAAATAAATCGTAATGTATAAAACATGGTGAAGCATCAACATTAGCGAAAGTTTTGATTAAATTGAAATTTAGTATAGGCTGGTATGACTATTGGCATTAGTGGTTACAGCAGAGGCCATGAGTAATTTAGGTTTTTAAAGAAGTATTTTATGTTACTTTTACTAGCGACATGTTACTGAAAAGTACTGGCAGTTCCACGTTTGTTTTTTTTTTAGCCGTTAAGTTTTTTCATATTTTTGAGAATAAAATGCTACGAAAAGCAAAATTAATGAATGTATTCTGGCAATTACTTCAAAAGCAGTTGCTTTTTTATTAAATTGTGGAAATCACTTCGAATTTCTTCTAATGATATCTCTGGTCGCTGTAAATTTGAGAGTGAAGGCTGACACGTGGCGTCAACGTTTCCCAGCCAATATCTATCTAGGTTAGTGAGTGAATGAGTTTAAAAAATTATAAAGTAGACTTGTGTAAGGGAGTGACCGTTTTTGGCGTATCGTCACGGATCTATAATAGTTCCAGTTTTCAGGGTCAAAGATTATGACAGGTTGATCTGATCTGACCAAATACGAACATGTTTCACTCTTAGCGTGAATAAAATCTCTTGAGATTTAAGAACTCGGAAGTATTAATAGACGTAGTTATTAAACACGAACAAGGACGATCGCTCCATCGTATAATTGTTTCAAAGGTCGTAGACTAGAACTTGCTGATACACATACTAGACTTGTATTTGACCCTAAAAGTTCACTCTGCGAAATTTGAAGACCTTCTGTTGACTGCTAAAGCATCACTTTGTTGTTTTTTTTTCTTTTCTTTAATTGAGGATGGGCATTCTTAATGTAACCTTTCGTCATAGAGTCTGTAACGGCCAGAGAATTTAACACAGAATCCAGATTATTAAACAGTTGAACAACTCCAAGAAATAAATTTCCAGAATACTTAATTCGGTTACACATTTGATCTGATTTTCTCTTTAAACAACCTATTAACTCACGTACAGCGAACATACACAAATACTATTCCGAGGACTATATAATCAAGTGTTCAGTTTCTGTATATTACACATTTGATCTGATGTTCTCTTTAAACAACCTATTAACTCACCTACAGCGAACATACACAAATACAATTAACGAAGGTGGTCAGTAAAATACGTAAAAGCAAATAAACTTTAATGTATGAACTTTGGTCAAGGAACAACATTAGCGAAAGTTTTAATTAAATTGAAATTTAGCGTAAGTAGGAAATGGTGTTCGTGGTTACAACAGATGCCACGAGCAATTTCAATTGTTTTTTTTTAAAGTTTTTCTGTATTGCTTTCATTAGCAACATGCTACTGAAAAGAGGTTCGACGTTTTTTTAGCAGGAAAGTGTATCAATTATCAGTATTTTTTTAACTATGAAATATTACGAAAAGCAAACTTACGTAATTTATTATGGCAATTAATTTGGTTGCAATTTCTCAGCTATTAAATTGAGAACATAACCTCGAATTTCTTCTAATGATATCTCTGGTATCTGTTGATTTGCGAACGAAGGCTTACGCGAGACATCACTATTCTCCAGCCAATAACTATCGAGGTGAGTGAGGGAGCTTAGGAAGTTATATAGTAGATAAACAAGCGTTTTGCTATATTACGTCAAGTAATTCTAATTTATTAAACACTAAAAATTTTTCGCTGCTAGGAGTGTGGAAGAAACAATGTATTTGTCATCTTGGCAATTGTCAAGACGATTAACAATGATTAAGGACAGACCCACGACAAAGTAGTAACTTGAACCTCTCTGCCAATCTGGAACTATTCTAGGCCCGTGACCATACCCAAAATACAGTAACAGGTTTACACCTAATACCATATTAGCCGGCGGGTTTTTATTTCCTCGCATATTGTTCGATTTACATTTGTTCCTCAACTGATACGTATTCTAGTACAGATATCTGAAGAAAACCATTGCCACGTGGTTAAGACTTTGTCAATACCTTTCTTTCATTTCCAAGTTTATGATACGCACAGCGGAATAATGTAATATATTATTTTCATCATTCTTCTATTTTTGTCCGAGGACTATATAATCAAGTGTTCAATTTCTGTATTGGTTTCCTTGCTTATGCAATTCTAGGTCGTATTTCCATTCTGATTTTCCTCTCTCTCTCTGAATTTTTTTTTTTTTTTTTTTTTTTTATGGCTTATGCCAGTCGTCGTTGACGTCATTAGAGGCGGGAAAGGGCTGGAAAAAAGGAATGGGGAGGAATTCGGCCATGGCCTTTTGAAGGAAGCATTCCGGCATTGGCCAGGAGTGATTTGGGGAAACCATGGAAAACAAATATCTGTATGCCCGGACGGGTTTACGAACGTGTCCTCCCGACTGCGAGACCAGAGCTTTACCGCTCACCGACCACGCTTGGCTGCGCGATCTAATTGCCGTCGCCATCCTGATTTCGGTCTTTCATGGTTTGCCAAAATCACTCCAAGCGAATGCTCGGATATTTCCCTGAAAATAGTGTGGCCGAATTCCTTCCCGCTCCTCGCGCCCATTCCTTTTCCCGCCTCTAATGACCTCCACATTGACGAGCCGAAAAGCCATAGACCAAAACAAGTTTAGAACTTCAGAAAGTTTCTTCAATTCGACTGCGTCATGAGAATATTACAAATCAATGAATCTAAGATAAGTCTCTTTACTTGAAAAAAATAATGGCCTTCGGTCATTGCGACCATTTAGCCACCTCCAATTTGTTTTTGTACAGAGTATTGTATCAGGCTCTAATCATGATATTGTGGACACTACAGTGAGGACAGCACAAGACGAACACAACACTTAATTAAAACCACCCATGCCCGAGGCCGGACTCGAACCGGCGGCCCTTGCAATGCGAAGCCAGCGCGCTAGCCACTACACTGCCAGCGCCGGCTACCCATCTTCTACTGAGGAACAACTTTAAATTGTAAGCTGTTGAAAGTTATGCCCGTCCGGGCATCCAGATTTGGGTTTTCCATGGTTTCCCAAATCACTCCAGGCAAATGCCGGGATGCTTCCTTCAAAAGGCCATGGCCGAATTCCTTCCCATTCCTTGCCCTCCATCCTCTCCCGTCTCTAAAGACGAGAGAGAGACGTTAAGCAGATTTTTAAAAAAAAAAAAAAAAAATGTTAGGCAACAAAGATTGTTAAATGAAATTCCTTGTAATAATTTCGAAAAATTATATTTTTGAGACACAGATTTTCTTCATTTCTCAGCTTTTTCAGCTCGCATCAAGATGAAGTAAGCTTATTTTTTTTATATTCGACTCTTCATAAAATTCAGTAATTTTTAGGGAAATCAGGGTCAACTAAAGACAGAATTTTTCTTAAGGAACCGTAGATTTTTTAATGTGTTAGGTCTATTTAAGTTCTAAGGGCGTTTCGTCTAAAATGTCTTTGAAGTACAGACATGTTCACCTTTATTATTTTATTTATGTGTAGAGAAGTGTTTCGAGAATTTTGACGTTTTCGCGTTTCGTCTGTGTTTGTAGCTCTTCCGCATCATTACCGCCGCCGTTGATACGTCAGCGACAATTCCGGCCCAAAAATTGATAAATGGCTCCCGCTGAGAGGCTTTCCGGGTCGCTCACTCGCCATGTCACCGTGACGCGGCGCCACCGCCGCCCGCAACAATGCCAACAATCGGATTAGCCGCGCGCCGTCCGCTGTTTTTCGGTGACGTGGCACTACGGACGCCTCCTGTCTCCGCCTGTTATTATATTAACCGTGTTAGCTGTTTACACTGACACAACTCTAACAACGACAACGGGGGGAAAAGTAATTTTTGAAATAGATTTGGTCGAACCGTTAGGTCTCATATGTTACTTTTATTAAGTGAAACATATTTTATCGGCTAGAAACCTAGAGAGTTGTTTTACCCACTTTGGCGCTATCCTAACCAATTCCGTGGTACGGAATCTTGAAACAGGGTAGATTGTTGTTTATTACTATACTGTAAACAACAACAATTACACAGCTAATATTTACACAAATTAACCACTTAAACTCACTTCGCCCAGTACTTCTCAACCTCAAAGTGCATTCGTTGTTGGCCGAGACACATCATCTTCGATACAGGATGATTGACGCATAGGGCACTAGAGCATATGTTTCATGGTTTGGTTCTCTCCAGATTTACACTTTGTGTTGGTAGCGTCCAAATAACCCCATTTCCTCTGATAATACGTAATATGGCAGTCACTAATGGGATTAAGCGTCTTTACAAAGCAGAAACGTAGACCTGATTCATACATACTGATCAAAAATTTATCGAATTTGAAGAAAAATATGGTTTAATTCTGTATATTGTGAAAAAACTGGACAAAAGTAGACAACAAAATTTCTTTTCACAGTAAAAATATCAAACCAGTACAGAAACAAATCGTGAGTATTTAAGAGAGGGAGCGTTGCGATGTATGACGCAGACGTAGATATAATAGCATGTAAAATTCTGCATATTTTTATACCTGTGGTTTCACATGCAGAGTAGTTTGGTTATCGTAAGAATGAATATTGTCAGTGCCAGAGCCACTCAATTGTGTGTGGAAGCAACAGGAAGCAATTGCATGAAGCTTCAGTTCGCCCTAACAAGAGGATGGTTGTGGAGATGGCGTGAATTCTGATCGGATGGATCGGTGGCCTGCTTCCGCTCGACAGCGATATTGGATTCTCTAATACGCATTAGATAGTAGCAGTTGGTCTAGCATTGAGAGAGGCGGACGCATACGTGTAACGTGGTCACGAAATAGTGTATCATAAGTTATAAATTTGAATGGTCGTATATAAATGTTAATTGATGTCATTCAGAGTGAGTGAAATGGGATATAAGGTGAAAGGTCTAATCAGTGAGAATTACAGTAAGTACCACATCCTTGAAATCAGATTCAAGCTGGTGCTGTCACAAGAAAAAGTTGAAATTTATGTTTTACGACCTGTCTTAGCCGAATTCCTGAATTTATTTGTCCCACAACGATCAGAATATTAGGAGTTAGCAACAAACAAACTCCAAAAAAATTACAATACGTGATGAAAATAGTGGAGCTAGACGTAGCAGTAAATAAAGTAAGAGCCTCATAATATTGACGACGAGAAAGTGTTCAATACTGGTTAAAAACTACTTAGTTAGATGGTTATCTTCGGCATCCATTACTGATATAGATGTTTGTTATTGAATATAAACTATTATGCCAATACACCCAGTACCCCCTATAAACGATTGTTTGAAAGAGGTATTTTATAACGTCACACACTTAACATTACACTACATTAATTATTATAATCATGTAAACTTTGTGATTCAATTTTTCCTATATATTCATTCTTTTTTATACTTTTTTGTCTTTATTACTCGTTGATGTAGAGTCCATGAGAAGAGAGAGGATATTACAGCGAAGAAATGGAAGGAATTAGGTAGCGGCGTTTTGAAGAAACCATCTAGTTATTCACCTGCCGAGATTTCGGGAAAACATGGAAAATCGACTTGGGGTCGAAGTAGCGTCTTCCTGACGCCTTACCCCAGAGTAATCCACTCATACAGAGGTTCGGCAGCCAATAAATGATACTTCGTACTAGTTTTAAAAAAAAAAAAAAAAAAAAAAAAAAAAAAAAAAAAAAAAAAAAAAAAAAAAAAAAATGACGTAAATTGTTATTGTTCCGCATAAATTTCTAGGGAATATATAATTTCATAAGCAAATAATAATCAAATATTTTCGTAACATGTTGATAGTTAGGCCTCTTTTCCTTAGCGGCTTTGCTAATGATTGGTTACTAGTGGTTTTGTATCAGTCTAATGCAGCTAAAATAAAAAATTTGTTTGGTATACACGTTTCAATTTATTAGCCTATCCTCTGTGCCCTAAAACGAATTATATACATGTTTTGGTATTGCTATATTATGTTATTTTTAAATAATACTATTGATAATCTCTAATTGAATTTTAGTTGTAACTATTTAAATTTATTTACAGATTTTGTATCCTTAATTCATTTCTGTCGGTAGGGTTTTCATTTCACTCTTTTGTTTTTTATTTCTGCTCTACTAACCGGAATAAAAAAATAAGCACTATAAACTCAAATATTTTATTATTTTGAGTTTTTGAAAACTATTAACATCAACAAAAATTACATTTTTATCGCATACTTATTGATATATTTCGTGATTACCTTCATATGTTTCATGTAAAATTTCTCTGATTATTTAATAAATTTCCATGCTTCTCATCATCTGTAAAACAAAATCTTATGCTATTTTGTTACCTGGTACAAGTAACTGCTACAAAGATGAGGGCGTTAAAAATAAATAACTAACTACCATGTACATTTAAACGGAATACATATCTATCTTCATGATTGATTTTCAAAGGTGAAACATATTAAATCAGTATACATAGTGAAATATTTCCACAAAGATAAACAGCTAACATTCATTGTTAGTATGCTGTAACAGGTGACATATATAGACAGAATATAGCGAAAATATCCAAAGATGGCCGAGTATCTTAGTAATTAACATGTAGTTTCAAACGGAATACTTACGTACCTTTCCTTGTCGTTGATTCATAATTTTAGCTTTCAACATGAAGATTTGTTTGATTCCCGCATGTTGGAGACATACTCTCTAATAATTGAATCAAAGATAGGATAGCCAATCCCTCTCCTCTTGGACCTATAGTTAAACGTAGAATCTAAACAACGGAATGTCCTGGCATAGCTCATGTGATCAAACACAACTTTTAAAAATTCCTGGACGCGTCGGGATTTGAACCTGGGACCGGACCCTGAACTTCAGAAAGCAAGTGCATTAACCACTGGTCTTACGTAAGATAAATATGCCGAGTAACAATTAAAAGAAGTACTTCAACATAGTACTTCTATTTCTTTCGAAAATCTGATTATTTTTTCATTAAGATATATTATATGTCCTTAAGATGATTGTTCTCTGTTTCAAAGCAGCATTTGGTAGCTGTTGTCCACAGTCCCTGAGCATTAGGGACTTCATCGCTCCCATGTTTCCCACCCTGCAGTCCGATAATGCGATTCCCGTGTGCAGCGCCGGTTGCCGGGGCAACAGGGGCACACAGTGCAGTGCTCTGTAATTGAAATGTCGCATCGACAGGCGTGCGGAAGGGGATTGGCGGGGAGGCGATGATTGAGCGAGGGGGGAGGAGATTAGAGGGGACGAGTGCCAAACGACCCCTCCACTCGTCGGGGATGAAACACAACGGGCGGGGGTTCATTGTACGAGGAATGCTGATGCAGTGCCGTGTTCTGGGGTTTGGGGGGAACAGTCATCCATCCTGCGAGGAAAAAATAATAAAACTGTTATCTGGCAGGCTGATTGTTATCCTAACGCAACAGCATTAATTTTTGCGATTGCTGAGTGACCTATCATATAGGTTACGAACGAAGTATAAAAAAATCGATGTTTGATTGCACTATCATGTTCATATAGATCAGAACGACCTGAAACGCTCTTCGCTGTATATCGTCCTGTAACTTATTCAATAAATTATATACATGTACTAAGACAGTGCTATACGCTGTAGGTGGTATAGTAAAGCGACTGTCCAAAGTTGATAGTCATATATCTCATGAAAAACTTATTTTTGCAAGTGATTTATTTTATAAACTAAAACGGTTATTATATTTCGGCAATAAAATTGTTGTGCAATCTTTTTAGATTTTTGATGCATATGAAAGTGTCCATACACAATGAAAATACATCATATTCTCACAGATGCTACAACAGTGGATGGTTCATAACTGAATTACAATTCTGAATTTAGTGGCTGAATTTAGTGGCTAATTAAAATTCCAAGATTGGCAACACTGCTTCATGCAATGGATGAAATAATCTCATAGCTCATTCTTTACCGAATTAATATATTATTTAATAAATTTCACTGGTATATTTGAGGTACAGGAGTACCTAAGCACAGAAAAATCTAATTTTTTAATTATCTTTTAAAAAGGTATGTAAAATCATCAGAAATAAATGAATGGCTAGAAAGAAAATTTGGTGAGAAACTGGATACGGTGGTTGAACTTGGCCAAGAGTATTTCATCAAAAACACAACGCTTTCTTAACTTACGAACATACCAAAAATACATACTTTTTTAAAATTTAACAGCGTTTCTCAGCTATCGGGAACATATACACTGCTTTGAAAAGGGGAAGGAGTAAATAGAAAACTTGATTGAAGTATTTTTTTATTTAAGTATTTTCTGAATAGAGAAAATTGTTGGTGGTATTTTAACTGCACATCTGACGACTTGGTTCTTAAAAGTCCATAAGCTTTTTTTTTTTTTTTTAAATCCTGTCACCTAAAAGTTACTGAGCCACGGAATTAATCCCACACAGAGTTAATTTACCATATCTGTGTTTCATTAGTGGAAACGTCCTTTTGGCTGTCTTAACGTAAAGAATAACGTCCAAGAGCGGATGTTAGTTTAGAGAAACATTTATTTTCCCCCTTCTCTAAAACCGATCCTCCTGGCTACGCAATGACGCTCGGTCTCGCATTGGGAAGGACGCAGGTTCGAATCCCTGTACAGCCATTAAAATTTCCGTTTTCCGTAGTTTCCCGAGCGAAAGGTTCCTTAAAAGACCATGGCCGAATATTTACCCATTTCTTGCTCCCAGTCTTTTCCCACCACTAATGGTCTTGACGTTGACGAGACATAAAACCAGAAGCAGAAAAGGTAAACTTCTGTTCGAAACCTTCTGTGATTCCTCGGTCTTCTACAGATTATATATAATGAGCAATTCTCATCTTACTGCTTATTTTACCCTTAAATCGTACGTCACTCTGAATTATTTTTCACTTCGTTAACTGTATACTCATTATGCAAGTTGTGTATTAGTAAATAATCGCAAATATTATGTGTGAAATAGTGAAAAAAACTCTCTATGTTTCATCTGCACGGTGGTAAGTGATCAACTTACTGGTTTCTTGTTTGTACTACAAAAGACAATCTACAAGTTCACAATAAACCAATCAAACGATACGGTACTCGACTCGTATCGATCACGCCTAACAGAGCATGATTTGATACTGTTGACCTAGAGTTAAATGAGAAAAATGGGCAGCAGCACAAGTGTCAAGTGCTAAAAGTTGAACGGT
The DNA here is from genome assembly GCA_031002005.1 of Vandiemenella viatica. Taxonomy (NCBI): domain Eukaryota; kingdom Metazoa; phylum Arthropoda; class Insecta; order Orthoptera; family Morabidae; genus Vandiemenella; species Vandiemenella viatica. Next base: position 83,714,386 of record CM061918.1, read on the forward strand.
GGAAGACTAGAGCTTGGGAAACATTTGGAATAATACCACCTGTCCGATGACGAAATGTGCTGAACATATGCCGTAGTCTGAAATATAGATTTCGGGTCTGAACAGATACAGTTGCGAATGAAAATATACTGTCCATAATTATCAATATGGCTTAGTGGTTAAGGAGTCTGACTGGAGATCAAAATGTCCAGGTTTGAATCCCTGTCTCGGCGGTGATTATGATAAGCACTAACCAGACCTTCACCTCTGGCACAGCTTGCTTCTTCTTCTACGGTAGCCAACATCTTCCATTATCTGCTGGATGTATTTTTAAACGTGGAATTCCTTAGCCTGTCATAAATGAAATGGTGACTAAAGTGTTTTCGCAATTTATATCTTATCAATAATTTCCTCATTAGTTTTCTTGTCCCTCCAGCTAATCTTTAACATCCTACTGTAGCACAATTGCTAAAACGAAATTAATCTTCTTCTCTCTTCTGTACCAACTGTCTAGGTTTCTCATCCATACAGGGCAATATTCCAGACATAAGCTTTTAATAGTCTTTTCATCGTTGTACAGTTGTTGTTATTTGTTGTAAAATTCGTTTTTTTACGCTATTTTTGCTTGTGCTCTCCTTCATTTTATATCATTCTTGCTTCTTCCATCTTTTGTGATTTTTCTTCTTAGGTAGCAGAATTCTTGTACCTACTCCAGCTTGCTGTGTAATGTGAGGTACGCCAGTATGCTTCCGTGGTTTGGATTCCACGTTGAACTGTACTTACCCTATAGTGCTAACAACCCTAGTTTTAACAATGATGTGTACACATCAAAAGTAAATTTAAATCAAACGAAGGCTTAACGTGTTCCTAGTTGACTCAAACGAGCATAGATACATAATCAATATGAACTTTGAACACTTATGATAAACACTGGTATAGCAGTAGTATATTTGAGTATATTTCGTTTTATCCAGAGACGTACTTTAACTTGATCTCACATATGAATGTTACAATTGAAGATAAATAGATTGATACCACTGAAAAGCGTCAATATAAACAACAGAACACACTACAGTTAGAAGATCATCAATTATTCCTTTCTGGAGGAGTAGTACTTTCTCACTCTGAAATAAACGCAATTTGTGTTTGGCACTGTCTGTTATTATTATAAGTACCTATTAAGCCTGTCAAAATGACATGGTGACTAAAGTGTTTTCGCAATTCATATATATGCAGTTACTTCACGAAATAAAATTGTACTAAATATACTTGATTGTGTAAATATGTACTGTAAATTTACGGCTCCACCTTATTCTATTGTCAATTCTCATCATAATTAGCATATTATTTTAAACGAAATACATGTCTCCATGATTGGTTTCAAATTTTAATTAAAAGCAACAAAATACTTAACCACTATAAAAACATAAAAGTTGCCTTAATTTCTTAGCATGCTGTAGCAGCCATATCTGTGGACATAACGAAAACATTACCGAGCACATAGAAAGAATGTATACCAGTGGTCCCCAAACTTTTTATCCCATCGACCCCTTCGTAGAATATTTACTTTCTTATGAACCCCAGATTAAGTATTTAATAAAAACACTAAATCATTTTTGGCATTTCTGATGTTTATCAATAATAGATCTGCATTCCAACCCAACGAAAGAATTCATAGTTCCATATCTTAAAAAATTAACAGAAAAGCATAGAATATACGGCAAAAGGAGATACTTTGCACTTTTGTTATAATATTAAAAAATAGTATGAAAATTACGGATACTACAAAATTATCCTTGAAAATTTAAAATAAATTATAGTGGATGAAAAAACTTCTTACCGTAACTTTGCGACCACTATTGCATATCTTAAAAATATATTAACATACCTTTTCATTAAAATGGTTGATATAGTGAGATGGATGTGTCTAAAGAGCAGCACCAGGATTAATGATATTCGGCTGAAAATTGTTAAGTTTTAGTCACAAGTCACCACGGCTTTACTGGTTCTATTTGTTCCTCTCTTTTGTGTTTCGAATTTTTATTGAAATATTCCCATTCTTTCCCTACACCGTTTAATCGACCCTCTTTAGTATTAATCGATCTCCATGTATTAATCGACCCCTGAAGAACTCTTATCGACCCTTGGGGCCGATATCGACCACTTTGGGGACCCCTGATGTAAACAAACAAACAACAACTAATAATTAATATGTGGATTTAAACGAAGTATATATTTTCCTATTTTGTTGTTATATAATTCTTAAAAGCTATTGGGATATTACAGAAGCATAAATAGGTTAACAAAATACTCACTTCCCTATAATAGCAACGTCTACGGAGAGTGATATCTCTGGTTGTTGTTTGTTTAAACAGAAATTCAGAAACACAGTTTAGTGTGTGAAGCAAGCAAGCATAGCTCGGAGCAGATACACACTCTAACTTCAATCTGATAGATATGAAGTGCAGGATGAAATCCAAGAGAATATAGAAATAGGTCATATTTGAAATGAAAACATGGGAGAAAATTTCCCAAATATTTCAAATATGAATGTATCAAGTAACTTTTAAAGTAATTAAAGGCTTATAAAATAATAAATACTTCTATTTAAAATCTTTTTTTTTATTATCAGGATAATTATATAAAAATTATTTAATACGACTGCGAGGGGAAGTGAGTGAAGTAACTATGAATAATAATAATAATGACAATCTATTTTACCCTCAGGCTAATTATATAAAAATTATTTAAGACGACTGCGAGAAACATTTGTAAAAGATCGATTGGCACTGAAAACTACCACAGTTAGCAGGCATTACTAATAAATTTTTTTGTACAATGTATCTGTATTCTGCCCTACTTCTTCCAAAATTTCGACCGAAGTTTTTGATAAACTTAACGAATCATCATAAGTTGCGTCTAACTGAACAATAACGTCCAACCAATTTCAAGCCAATATCTGTGATTTATGAACGTTTCTGTAATGACGTTGTCGAACACTGGTTTCGATGCAGAAAAGTGATTCCGCTAAGTTGAGCCAACATTACAAATCAATCTTTCGGTGGATAGTGTATTTTCTCTCGCCGAACCCAGTGAATGATTGGTTAATCTCGATCCCAGCTTTCTGGAGGGACGAAGATTATATCACCGACCAGCCGTACAGATTTCGGCTTTCGATTCCTTCCAGAATTCAATACTAGAGAAATATGGAATGGTTCCTTCAAAAGGCCTTATTGGAATCTCTTTGAATTCTTGTCCCCAGACCTTTCCCGCTTCTCGTGACCTCAACATCGACGAAACGTAAAATTGTTAGGAAAAAATTGAGTGATCTTTAGTACAGTGGTCGCGTGAAAGTATTTTGACAATTATTCTGTTGATCCTCTACGTACAAGTCTTCATGCGCTAATGTCAGCTTGTGACAGACTAAATTGAAAAATTTAATTTCTCTTTATTTACTTAGACTTTCGCAATACAGAGATTATTTGACCGTTGCCCCTGTCGAAATTTTGCAGGGAAGTTAGTACGTATCGGATATAACGAGCGATGATTTAGAAGTGAGTTTATCTACTGTTGCTTCCATTGCTCAATCAACTTTCATAAAATGCGTTGAACCTGGTGTGTGGACATAACCAGCATAACTCGGAAACCTTCGGTTAGTCCGATGATACCCGAGCAGAGAGTTACATCGGCCTCAACCAAAGCGCGTCTTGGCTAACCACGAAATTTCGAATTAATAAATGCGTTGAATTTATTTCAGTTATATATTGTTAAAAATATGTGTGAATTACAAATTAATAATCTAGATTGATTTTATTTGCACTTACGTTGTTGAAAGAAGCTTGAACTGCAATATTTTGCAAAGTGTCTGTTTTGTATTAGAGATAAAAATGATAATGAAAGGCAGTGATATAAAAAATTATGTGACGTTCCCTTAATTTTATATGTTACTTTTTGTTTATTTACGACTACTAGCTGCAGAAATTTGTCCAAGCAAAAGAGCATCCGATATTTAAACTGTCTTCTCTGTAGCAGTTACTGGAACCAAGTGACAACGTTACCTGAGAATTTTTTTTTGCGGAAGATAACAAACACGGAAGATCATTAAAACACAAAGAAAATTTACTCGAAACATAGAGGTAATCAATAAATATATAAATTAAATAAATAATATCTTCTCGTTTATTATTATTATTATTGGCGAATTCTCCCTATAAATGTAAGACGTTAAGCAAATGACCCAATCAAGTTTTCTTTGAGTTCTTCTTGTTGTTCCAATAGGCTTTCATTCTTTCCGAGAAAGCTTGTTTGCCTTCTTCTGACAACTTTTGTCTGTATTGTTTTTGTTTGGTTGCTCAGTTATAACTTCCCATTTGTCTACTTCGTGTCTGAAGGTGTCTCTTTCTAAGATGTCTGTTGCTCCTACGTTTGCACTTTTAAGATCCATCCGAATTTCGTTCAGCCAAGGTGTTGGATTTTTAAGTGAAGTTACATTGTCTATTATCTTGTCAGTAGATTTTCTGGTAGCGTCTTAAGATGACCAAAGAATTTCATTCGCCTTTTTTTTATATCAATTTCGATATTTTAAAACTTTTCTGTTGTTTTGATTGATTGTAATCTGTAACCATCTTTAGTGAATCTTGCTCCCAGAATTTTTGTAATGATTTTTCTCTCTACTTTTTTTATTTCTTCAAGGTCACATTTTGTGTTAAATATTAACGTTTCACTTGCATAGAGGACTGTTGTTTTTATGACTGTGTTGCAGTGCCGAATTTTGGTCTGCCTTGACATAGATTTTTTGTTGTAGAGATTTTGGACTAACCCTAATGCTTTTTTTTTATTTTTGGAGGCGATTTTGCTGTGAGATTTTCTCAAGGCCTGTCGGTTCGATGAATTCTCCGAGGTATTTATAGTATGGGACCCAACTTGTAATCCTACTTTTTCTGCACATTCTTTGAGTGTCTCAAGCTGTTTGATGGCAGGCAGTCTCTTCATCTTCTGCTAGTATTGCCAAATCATCCGCAAAAGCGAGGTATGATATATAGAGGTTGCTTTTTGGGAAAGCCAAGTCCAATTGGTTTCCAACACTTACATTTCTTGACTTCTTTCTCCCATTCTTCCATAACCTTGTCTAGAACGACGCTTAACAGAAAAGAAGAGAGCCCGTCGCCTTGTCTCACACCTGTTTGATTTATTATTATTATTATTATTATTTTAAAACATCCTACCCAAATACTCCGAGAATCTAATTACCAAAGTTTACTATCGTCACAAAAAATAGCAATAAGAAGATGATGATTAATCATTATTCGTTTTTCTTAAACACTTTTACAGAACAAATTCCTACTATTACCATAGGTGATGTCTGTACCGAACTTGGTGGGTTAGTGGTTAACGCTTTGTCCTCGCATTCGGGAGGACGCAGGTTCGAATCCCCATCCGGGCATCCTGATTTGGGATTTCCATGGTTTCCCCAAATCATTCCAAGCGAATGCCGGGATGCTTCCTTCGAAATACCACGGCCAAATTCATTCCAGTTCCTCTCCCGCCTCTAATGACCTTGACGTCGACGAGGTGTAAAGCGATAAACAAAAAAAAAAACTGATACCTCTGACAGAGGAACACGTGTATCAGTACTGTTTTTGCTAAGAGTGTAGGGTAGGAACATATCCAACTTGTTATTGGTGAACGGATGTGGTTACAACATGATGAAACCCCTCTTCACTTTGGACTGAAGGTTCGTGAACACCCGGATCATACATAGTGGATAGGCAGAGGCGGTCCTGTTCCTTAATCAGAACGTTCAACTGATCTCACAACACTTGATTTCTACTTGTGAGGCCATGTGGAAACTATTGTTTGCAAGACGCCTATCGAGACTGAAGAGGATATCTTGGCAAGAATTCTCTCTGCCTGCGACACTGTTCAAACGACACCGGGAATATTAGAACGTGCACGACAGAACTTTGTGCGACGACGCCATGCCTGCATTGACGCTGTGGGACGCCATTTTGAACAGCTGTTGTATATGTAGCAGCTTGTGAAACTTGTACAAATAAATTAAATTCCTTATTACTCTACCGTAGATTTCGGATTTTCGATCTCTCTGACATCAAAATACGTAGCAGTGTTCAGCTGGAATTCTGTACTTCATGATCAGGGTTCGGAAGTTGGGACCCCAAGCTTGGGACCCAAAGCTTGGGACCCAAAGCTTGGGACCCAAAGCTTGGGACCCCAAGCTTGGGACCCCAAGCTTGGGCGTTGCGCGAGGCTACAGCAAAACTTGAGTAGATATTTGCTTACAACTTCCGACTCGACCGTTTCCGCACCTCAAATTGACACGTTTAACTTCTCCATCACCTATGAAAGAATGTAACAGTGTTGCTCAGTGCATTGAGGCGTCGCACAATGCATGGGGGAGGTACAACGGGACCGGGCACAAGGCCAGACTCCCACGTATTGGTCATCCTGACTGTAGGAAGCATCCCGGTATTCACTTGGAGTGTTTTTGGGACACCATGGAAGACCCAGATATGGATGCCCAAACGGATATTAGAATCTACGTCCTCCCGAATGCGAGCCTAGAGCGTTAACCAGTCACCCACCATGTTCGGTGAGGTTTCAGAATTATATCCGCTGTTTATGCCTCCACTGTAACGAGATTATGGAGCCGCTGATATAAAACACAGATGATGTTCCATATCAACCAACGAAACTGCTCTTCGTACGTTTTCTCCAGAATCAGTGACAGAACCTTCTTTTCGTTCAGTCTCAACTGTTTCTTTATATCTTCTATTTTGCCTCCATTCTTCATTTCCTCCATAGTTTGTGTACTCAGGGTTAAATACTTGGCTGTTTTTACTACATTTAGACTAGCTAAACAATAGACTTGATCAAAATTCACGATTTTCTTCTCATTGGCTTATATTACTACTAAACTTCCGAAATATTTTCGATAAAAACTAGTTTGGATGTAACAGAGAGTTTTTTAACATCAGTTTCACCGAGGGTGGTGGTGTAACGGCTAGCGTTCTGGCCTCGCATTCGGGAGGACGGCGGTTCGAATCCCCGTCCGGGCATCCAGATTTGGATTTTCTATGGTTTTCCAAATCACTCCAGGCAAATGCCGGGATGCTTCCTTCAGAAGTCCATGGCCGAATTCCTTCCGTCTCCTTGCCCCCCATCCTTTCCCGTCTCTAAAGACTTCGCTGTTGAGAGACCAAGCAGATAAAAAAAAGAACATTAGTTTCAGCTAATTCAAAGCCATTTTAACACCTACTTATTCACTCAAATTAAAGATTTTTTTTAAAAAAAAAAGCGTTGTCGTGTTAGGAAGTATTGCTGAAGGATACGCCGCGAAGCAAGTGTCGGCGGCGGCGGCGGCAGCGCTCCACAGAGACACCGTTCTGGCCTCGCATTCGGGAGTACGGTGGTTCGAATCCCCGTCCGGGCATCCAGATTTGGGTTTTCCATGGTTTCCCAAATCACTCCAGGCAAATGCCGGAATGCTTCCTTAAAGGGCCATGGCCGAATTCCTTTCCATTCCTTGCCCCTATCCTTTCCCGTCTCTAAAGACCTCGCTGTTGAAAAACGTAAAGCAGATAAAAAAAAAAAAAAAAAAACCCAGAGACAAGTCGGCGGCGGCGGCGCCCGCCTCTAATATGTACCTTTCTCCATCATCCATAAAAGTCTGTAACATCATCACGCTATTACCCTGTATATCACATAACCGAAGAGGTGTATAGACGGGACGTTTTGCTTACAGCTTAGTGTGGGAAATAGCAGCTGCAACGAAATAGGAAAAGAAAAAAAAATGAATGAAAGAAACTGGAATGTTTAGCTAGCTGACACTTCCTTTTGCATTCACTTAATAATACCTCCGTGCTGTGTAAACTTCTGTCGAGAAAAGAAAGTCGTTGCCCCATAGGAACACGCGCGCTCGCTCGAGACAGAAAAATGTGATAAATGGTGTATAAACAGTCACCCTCCGCTGCAGCAGCAGATCCCGTTGTGTGTGTCCATTCATATGCGCGAACTCAATGCGCGCGCAACGGCTGGTCTTTTATTTCGGCTGCGGAGTGGTGGCAGCACTGGCCCGCTCCTCTGTTGCGGTGGCAGCCCTGGGTGGTGATTAATGAAGGCCTCGACGTCAGTCTAGGAACTCTGCCAGCGTCTCTACTGTGGGGAGACCGAACAGACGCTCAGACGTATAAACAAGCCGTTTAAGAACGGAATTAATGGAAGTGGGGTGAGCAGAAAGAGTTCAAGTCGATACTGACGTCGATTATCTTCGTCTTTCTGGGTCTCGGGGATCAACGGGTATTATTAAAAAACACTACACCGTTATATCAGCCCAAAGATGAAGCAACATTCAACATAGCAGCGAACTTTGAAGATGAAAAGCATCTACGGTTACTTTTTAAAGGATGACCAATAGAAAAATTTCCATTTGGTGTCGATAAAATGATTAGCTGCCTCGTTGGCTATTATTCTTCAAGGAAAAGTGTACCTCAAAGCTGAAAATTAGGATACAAAGTGGTAATCCGCACCGAAAGAAACGGTTATGAATATTATTAACTTAGCGGCAATAGACGTCTCGAGCCTATTCTAACGTCATTATAGTGTGAACTCGGCACAGTATCCACCTTTTTCAGTCAAAACCCACTATGCACCACGAAATATTAGTCTTCATTCTGGTCCAGGCAGCAATTCAATCTAACCACAATACAGTTACGCTTCCTACGGCAATAGACGTCTCTAGCCGATTCTGATGTCATTATACAGGGTGTTACAAAAAGGTACGGCCAAACTTTCAGGAAACATTCCTCACACATAAACAAAGAAAATATGTTATGTGGACATGTGTCCGGAAACGCTTACTTTCCATGTTAGAGCTCATTTTATTAATTCTCTTCAAATCACATTAAACATGGAATGGAAACACACAGCAACAGAACGTACCACCGTGACTTCAAACACTTTGTTACAGGAAATGTTCAAAATGTCCTCCGTTAGCGAGGATACATCCATCCACCCTCCGTCGCATGGAATTCCTGATGCGCTTATGCAGCCCTGGAGAATGGCGTATTGTATCACAGCCGTCCACAATACGAACACGAAGAGTCTCTACATTTGGTACTGCGGTTGCGTAGACAAGGGCTTTCAAATGCCCCCATAAATGGAAGTCAAGAGGGTTGAGGTCAGGAGAGCGTGGGGGCCATGGAATTGGTCCGCCTCTACCAATCCATCGGCCACTGAATCTGATGAGCTCTAACATGGAAAGTAAGCGTTTCCGGACACATGTCCACATAACATATTTTCTTTGTTTGTGTGTGAGGAATGTTTCCTGAAAGTTTGGCCGTACCTTTTTGTAACACCCTGTATAGTCACAAATCGGCATGGCAGCCACCTTCTTCACTCAGAATCCACCATACACTATGGAATATAGGGTGCCATTATGGTCCAGGCTGCATTTCAACCTAACCTCAACACGATTATCACCTAGCGTGGTGGGTGAGCAGTAACACTCTAGCCTCGCATTAAGGAGGATGCTGGTTTGAATCTCCGTCCGGGCATTCAGATCTCAGTTTTCCATGGTTCCGCATATAACTCCAATTAAATGCTGAGATGCTTCCTTCAAAAGGCCATGGTCGAATTCCCGTTCTTTGTCCCCAATCCCATCCCGCCTCTAATGACCTCGACGAATCGTAAAGCCATAAGTAAAAAAAAAAAAAAAAAAAAAAAAAAAAAAAAAAAAAAAAAAAAAAACGGTTACTAACATTAAGGACTTGGCTTCAATAGCCTTATCGAGCCGATTCTGACGTCATTATAGTCAGAATTCGGCATGGCCACCACCTTCTTCACTCAGAATCCACTATATTCCGTGCAATATTAGTCATCATTCTAGTCCAGACAGCATTTCAACCTGACCACAACCTCCGCTAATACACCTCCTTGAAAATCAGCACGAGTACCGCATGAGGAAGAAAACATTCACTATGATTATGACTGCTACAAATTGGCTAATACCACACGTAACGCGACGAAATGCGTTGTCGTACCGGTTTTTGTCTGCTTTACGTGTTCTTTTTCTTGAATAGTAACGCCTATGGAATGTGTTAAACATATTTTCAATCCGAAAGAATTTTTTCTACTGACCGTGGTTTGCATAGCCACCGAATCTACAAAAGCGGTTTTATTCCTATGATCGTTAATCGTCAATTGCTACATGGTATTTATAAATAGATTAAAAGCAAAGAGTAAAAGGAGAAAAGCAAAAATGATAACAGGGCAGCTTGTTACTAGCATATTCGGACCAAAGCTATTCACTGATTTAATGACGTATATTTTTGGTTATGGCTTTAGGCCTCGTCGACGTAGAGGTCATTAGAGGCGGAAACGAACTGGAGGAAAGGAACGGGAAGGAATTCTGCAATGGCGTTTTAAACGAACCATCCTGGTATCAACCTGTAGTGATTACGAAAAACCGAAATCTGTATTGCCAGATGTGGATTCGAACCGAAGTTCTCCCGAATGCGAGGCCCGAGTGTTATCATGTTCGGTTTATTTGGAAAGATATTGGTAGAAGATCTTAGATGACCATAATTTGTAGTTGGCATTCGATTTCGGGTATAAGTAAGTGGGAAGATTTTCTTTAGTAGATAAAGGAATCAAGTATTGGAATAAATTACCGAGGGAAGTGATAAACATTTTGCTAAAAACACTGAAAATATTTAAAATTATTATTAGATAAATGGAAAAGTAGGTGGATTTAGAAAATTTATTTTATATAAACATACGGCGTTTAATGCATAATTGTTGAAACTGATTACCAGGAATTATCTGCATTACTTGGATCAAAAAGTAAGGTGAAATTGTCATTTAAAACTCCCGTGCATTAGGGAGGCAGGTAAATTTTTTTCCCTATGTTGGTAGGACTGTCTGTAACATTTTCCAAGCGTCTGTTTGTCAAAGGGTTTAATTATCTCTGAGATACACGTGCTTTTGTATACAACCAAAAGTTAATTTTTCGATTTTTACAATGGGTGATTTTGTTGAGCAAAGAACTTGCATCAAATTTTGTTTTCGGAACGAATATTCTTGTGCGGACACGTTGAAAATGTTGCGGAAGGTCTTTGGTGATCAAGCAATGGCGCAAAAACGTTTACAAGTGGTACAACGAGTTCAAAGCGGGCCGAGAACGTGTTGAAGACGAACCGCGCTCTGGACGACCATCAACGTCCATCAACGTCTACCGACGAGGGCCACGTCCAAAAAATCAGAGATTTTGTGCTTGAAAATCGTCGATTGACAATTAGAGGACTCGCTGATAGTGTTGGAATATCATTTGGCTCAGCCAAAACCATTTTGAAGAAAGTTTTGTGTCTCAAACGTGTCAATTCTCGATTGGTGCCAAAATCGCTAAATTTTTTGCAAAAAAAAAGCATCGCGTTAATGTGTGTGAATCTTTGCTGCCTGACTATCAGGACCACTTGAAATGCATCATTACTGGAGACGAGACGTGGATTTACGCATATGACCCTGAAACCACCGACCAATCCAGCGAATATCGTGCAAAAGGTGAAGCAAGACCGAAAAGACCACGGCAAAGTCGATCGAAAATCAAGGTCATGTTGACAGTTTTCTTTGATTATCGTGGTGTGGTGCACTAGGAATTTCTTCCGCCGGGCCAAACTGTCAACAAAGAATATTATTTGAGCGTTATGCGTCGTTTGCGTGAAGTTATTCGTCTGAAACGGCTGGAATTATGGGCGAAGAACTCTTGGTTCCTTCATCACGATAATGCACCATCTCATACTGCATTGATTCTTCGCGACTTTTTTTGCCAAAAACTCGACTCATATAGTTCCGCAACTACCGTATTCGCCTGATTTGGCTCCGTGCGACTTCTGGCTATTCAGCAAACTCAAAAGGCCAATGCGGGGATGCCGTTTTGACACGATTGAAGAGATAAAACCGGAATCGAAGAAGATCTTGAAGGCTAAACAGGAAAAAGACTATTCCGACTGTTTCAAGGACTGGAAAAAGCGGTGGAAAAAGTGCGTTTTATGTGACGGGGATTGCTTGAAGGGGATGAAATTGATTTGGAAGAATAAATAAAGAATTTACATTTTATAAACAATTTCACCTTAGTTTTTGATCGGCGTATTACATCTGAATAAGTGAAGAAGAATAATAACCTTTCCACCAGCGAGATTCAATACGGCAACGGCGATATTACAAGGCAGAGAGCTTGCTCGCTGCACCAATCGCGCCTTGCAATGCATAAATCTAACTAACATAGAAAGTATTTGAACGCAACTGAATATTTCAATGCCGATTTTCCCGAAAACGGCGAAGACTCCCGTGTTACTGTTTTGAAACATTACACCTCAGGTCATTAGCTTTCATAACACGCATTTCCCATCGAATCTGAATTTTACAATTGGATGCCTCTCCTCATAGAATTAAATTGAGCATAAATCCAGTGAAGAGAAACCATTGTAATTCTTTTAGATACCGTATAATGGTGACAATTTCTTCGTGAATTTCTGTACTACGTCGTACACACAGATATTTAATAGATTCTCTTTTGCAGAAGATGTATTTTCACATCTTATTCGTTCGTAACAGTCTCTCAACTTGTCGTTTCGCTTTAAACTGTCAGTCAGTCTTTGCATTTGTGGAGGGGAAACTTAGCGTGATTAATTAGAAGCTTTCCGAGATACAATCGTTGCCGCTTTCTAGTGAGAAGGGGAATCCACAAACACGTAGCAAATAGCTACATTTTACATCATCGGTTTTTTAACGCTCCATGTTGATTAATTAACCAAAATAGCAACATCACTCTAATTAAACAATAATTATTAATAACAGTGTTTATTGAAAACTCACCAGAAACATATACAACCTTCATAAAACTTTTTTTTTTGTCAGTCTCTTGACTGAATCATGCTCTTTTCCACATCTGCCTTTTTGCAGCTAGTATCTTCATCTAAGAATACCTATCACAATATATGTTATCAATTTCTGCTCAATATATCCTAGTCTTGTCCCGTTGTTGCTATTGTTTTACCCTCTACCCAATCCCGCAAGAAACCCATAATAACTTCTTTTCCACAAACTTCTTCCTCCACCCAAGACAACTCTATTTCTTGCTTTATTTGGTCATCATCCTTTTGTAATATCACATTAGAAAGCTTCACTTTTTCATCATTCTGCTATTCAAGCTATGTTCAAGCTTCAATCGCAAAAATACTCCCCACATAGAGTATTGGGAAATTGTTTCTGAATCCTGAGTCAATATTTGAAACTAAAAGATTTTTCTTCTTCAATATTTCTGTTCTTTTGAGAGAGTTATTTCTACATCAGTTTTAATTCCAGTCTATAATAGCCCCATTCAATCTCGAACAGGGCAGATTGTCAACATCAAGACATTATACACTCCTGGATATTGAAATAAGAACACCGTGAATTCATTGTCCCAGGAATGGGAAACTTTATATACACATTCCTGGGGTCAGATACAACACATGATCACACAGACAGAACCATAGGCACATAGACACAGGCAACAGAGCATGCACAATGTCGCCACTAGTACCGTGTATATCCTCCTTTCGCAGCAATGCAGGCTGCAATTCTCCCATGGAGACGATCGTAGAGGTGCTGGAAGTAGTCCTGTGGAACGGCATGCCAAGCCATTTCCACCTGGCGCCTCAGCTGGACCAGCGTTCATGCTGGACGTGCAGACCGCGTGAGACGACGTTTCATCCAGTCCCAAACATGCTCAATGGGGGACAGATCCGGAGATCTCGCTGGCCAGGGTAGTTGACTTACACCTTCTAGAGCACGTTGGGTGGCAAGGGATACATGTGGACGTGCATTGTCTTGTTGGAACAGCATGTTCCCTTGCCGGTCAAGTAATGGTAGAACGATGGGTTCGATGACGGTTTGAATGTACCGTGCACTGTTCAGTGTCCCCTCGACGATCACCAGAGGTGTACGGCCAGTGTAGGAGATCGCTCCCCAAACCATGATGCCGGGTGTTGGCCCTGTGTGCCTCGGTCGTATGCAGTCCTGATTGTGGCGCTCACCTGCACGGCGCCAAACACGCATACGACCATCATTGGCACCAAGGCAGAAGCGACTCTCATCACTGAAGACGACACGTCTCCATTCGTCCCTCCATTCACGCCTGTCGCGACACCACTGGAGGCGGGCTGCACGATGTTGGGGCGTGAGCGGAAGACGACCTAACGGTGCGCGGGACCGTAGCCCAGCTTCATGGAGACGGTTGCGACGTACACGCTGTCGCGGCATGCTACCAGTGTTAAAGACTGAGATGGAGCTCCGTATGCCACGGCAAACTGGCTGACACTGACTGCGGCGGTGCCCAACCGCTGCGCAGCTAGCTCCCTTCGACGGCCAACACTGCTGTTCCTGGTGTGTCCGCTGTGTCGTGCGTTTTATCATTGCTTGTACAGCCCTCTCGTAGTGTCCGGAGCAAGTATGGTGGGTCTTACACACCGGCGTCAATGTGTTCTTATTTCAATTTCCAGGAGTGTACTAATTTCTCAACTCCAAATCAAATGTATAACTTTATGTGTTTTAGCACTTATTTAGAGACAAATAACGTCTCTAGTTCTAACTAGCAGCTACCCGCAGATTTTTAAGTGAGAAATTAGACTTTTCTGCGGGAGTTGGATACAGAAAGCTGCAAGTTACCTAAAATTTAGTCCAAAACGCAGATCATACACGAACTGCCTGTGAAAGAAACAAAGTCTGAGTGGCTGATACAACATTGCAGACACATGCTATTCGTCTGTCGGATACGATTTGGTTAGTTTTCAAAATTTCATAACCGTATATGTTATTTATAACAAAAGAAGTATCTTATGTTCTCCCTAATGAACCTTGTCAAATTTCATAATGAGAAGAATTTTGAAAAGGTAGAAAACAGAAAGTTAGGGTAGGAAATGCAGTTTCAAAAGAAGTGGAAGTAAAAATTGGTGTGCCACAGGGTAGCGTATTTGAACCGTTGCTATTCATTATTCTAATGAATAAAATTGTGTTGATTGTTTCCTATCAGAAATTATATTGTTGCAGATGACATAATGTTATATAAAAGGATCAAAACGGTAGAGGATTGTGTAAACAGTGGCAGGGTGATCTGGACAGAATATGAAGATAAATGCAAATATCTTATTAGATACACAAATAAAAAACTAAAGGTTAATTATGACTGCAGGGTGCGGCAGCATAACTTCCTTTTTTCATAACTTCATAAAACCCATTGTATGAATCAGAAAATTTATATTTGTTTTTTATAATATAGGCACATACATAAAGTTTTGTTTTCATTAATTTTGAAGATCAAATCAGGTAGGTGACGTCCCCCATTCTGCACACATTAAATAAACAGATTTCTGGTGTATATCATGACTCCTGTCAGCACAGCACGCGTTATGTTGGCAATTTCTTCCTGGATGTTGGTCTTCAAATCCTGTAGAGTCCTTGGATGGTTCACATAAACACAGGATTTCAAAAAAAAACATAGAAAAAATTACAAGGGGTCAAATAGGGAGAGCGGGCCGGCCACTTTAAATCGCCCCTAATTGAGATAAGGCGCTGTGGGAAGTGTTCCCTCAAAACAGCCATAGATGCTCTTGAAGTGTGTGCCGTCGCACCGTCTTGTTGGAGCCAAGTGTCCCCTGAGTCCAACTCATCTAGCCGTGGGAAAAAAATTCCTGTAACATGTTTACATACCGGTCCGAATTCACTGTCACTGTGACTTCATTTTCCTCAAAGAACCAGGGACCTATAATTCCACCTGAGGACATTGCACTCCACCCTGTGACTTCAGGTGAATGCAAAGGGTTTTGATGAAACTGTCGAGGATTGGTGTCAGCCCAGTAGCGCATGTTTTGTTTGTAGACGGATCCACACAAATAAAAATGGCCTTCATCACTAAAAAAAAAACAAACACAATTGCGTCCTCAGGAACGTCTTCCGGAAGAACCTCACACGCGTTCCTCCGAGAATTGAAGTCACGTTCAGGAAGTTCCTGCACAATCGCCATCATGTATGGCTGGAAGTGAAGATTATCATGAAGAATTCTCCTCACAGAACGATCGAAAATTCCAAGGACAGACGCATGTTTGCGCGCAGAACGCCGTTGTTGTCGCAACATTGAAGCTCTCACTGCCTCAATGTTCTCAGGTGATCTAATGGGCCGAGTGCCTCCAGTTCTTCGTCTTGTCGCACATGCAGTTTGTCTGAACGTAGCGACCCACGTAACAATTAATTTCCGGTCCGGGACAGGGGCCAACGGGGCTAAATTAAAGCGATTCCGAAAAGCGCACTGGGTTGCGATCACAGAACATCCGCTCGAAAAGTAGGCCTCAACGGAAAATGCACGCTTCTCACTGTTCCAACTGATGATGGCGACTGAACTGTGTCGGGACAAAACTTTATAGTCACGCCACTCGAACGAGACCACTAGCGCTGCGCTACGATATCAACCGACTGAATGGCACGCATTTAAAAAAAGGAAGCTATGCTGCCGCACCCAAGGTGCGGAAAGAATTGCTTGTTGAAGCCTTGAAATGTAAATATCTTGGCAGTACATTTGATAACAAGCTGGGCGCTAATGACCCCGTCGTCGGCGCACTCTTAAGCCCCAACAACAACAACAACAACAACAATTGATAACAAACTTAACTGGGCAGGACACATTGGACAGGTGGTAGGAAAAGGTTTCAAAATTCTGCATTTGTTGGAGAGAGTGATGAGGCGATGTACGAGGGAATTACATGAACTGGGTTACAAAACTTTGGTTAGACCATTGCTCGAATATGGTAGTGTAGTATGGGACCTACATTTTGTGAACCAAATACAAATAATTATTTTTACTACGTAAACTTGTTCATACGCGCCTGGCGGTGGAGTGATTATTATTCAGGTCTAGCATTATGGAGGATACGGGTTCGATTGACGGTACAGCCATATGGATTTCCTGTGTTTTCGTGAAATCACTCCAGGTGAATGCCTTTGTGCGAGATAGCCTTGCTATAAATTTACTGTTTTAATTTCTTTCTTTATGAGCCGCAAAGCCTTAATAACGTTACTGCAATCTGTATGAGTGGTATTTTGTCAGGATAAATAACATATTTTGTCATGAAATCCAACCTAACGTTAACAGACGGCGGCCTCGGTAGCGTAGTGGCTAGAGTGTTAACTCCGCGTGTAGAAGGTCACCGGTTCGAGTCCGGCCGAGGGCATGGGTGTTTAGGTGTTGTGTGTCTGTGTGGATGTCCTGTCCGTCCTGTGGTGTCCATACTTAGAAGCTGCAATATATATACTAGATGACTGATTCACTAGAAGCTACGATAATCACATTGAGTTGGTTGTATGGCCCCAGTTGCCGAATGCCATTATATATACATAATATATAAAGTTGACAGTCAGTCACTGTAATGTTATTTCGGTAGCTCAGGCTTTGTTTCTCTCGCGGCCAGTTTGTGTATGATCAGTTAATGTACAGTTTATTATATAGGATACATGTAGATTTGTGCTGCAACAGACACCAACCCTCAAAGGCTGTATATCTTATCAAATAGCAGCAAAACTAAAAACGTTGTGTACAAAACGGTATTGACATAAGATTTCCCCCAAAGTAACTTAATTTGAAACCACAAACAAAGATCTGCCAGAGGAACTGTGATAGGTAGTCTCCTGCAGTTAACCACTCGTCCCCCCCCCCTCCCATTGGGTTGTTGATATTTTTAAGCATGTTGTAAATTAGTTCTCTTCAAGAGACAGTTTCAATCAATGCTGCAACGGTATGGTGATTGCTTAATGCTTACCCGTCATATTATGCCTACTCCGTTCATTTTGGGACACCTTTTATCAAAATTATAGCTTTCTATATCCAAATCTAATGACACGCGTACTAAGTTGTGGTTAACAGCTAGTTCTACAATATTTATGATTGCTGTAGTAAAATATAAGTAACACTGTTACAGATAGCAAAATATTCTGCTCGGGAAAAGAACTGGTCCCAGTATTGCTCCGCGAGGTAACTGTGCCGTATCCCTTTCCTCTGCTGACAGAGAAGGAAGACAGGTCTGCCTGGCGGATGGCGTGATTAATTAAATGTTAATACCGGCTGCGGCAGCCTGCGGGGGTGCCGCGGCCTCATTTCACCCCCCAGCCCGCACAAAACAACCCCCGGTCGGTCGCTGGCGTGGATTAATGACAGCTCTCTGGGGTCTTCAAAAGAACCCTCACCTGCCACTGCTTCACTTCGAGGAAGCCTGGAATGTGGACCACGAAAACAGTTCGCATCTTCGAGGTGCCCAACCAATAGATTCCATTTACGCCACTCGAATATCCTGTATATTTAAGTCTGATGCGAAAGTGGGCATTAACGAATGGGTAAAATTCTGAATCGAACGAGAACATTTTTCGAGTCGATGATTACATGACAATTAAAGTAATAGATAGAGAAAGTTTTGGGAGTCCACGTTAAAGATGGTCCGATAATCTTGCAGCTGACCCAAGATAGGGAAGGGGCCGAAGAATAAATAGTTTTCATCTCTAGTAATGTGATCTGCAATGTCAAGTATCTTATTGGCATAAATAACTGGATCCAATATTGCTCCTTGAGGTATATCTTCAGAAAGTTGATGGAGAGCTGAAAAGAAACACTTAAGAATAATGTATAAAAAAAATGAGTAGCATTAATGAATGGGTAAAATTCTGAATCGAAGGAGAACATTTTCTATTCGATTATGATATGACAGTAAGCAATAGGAGATAAATTGCCAATAGGAGGAGGAAGCATTGGGAGCTCTCATTAAAGATGGTCAGATAATCTTACAGCTGACTCAATACAGGGAAGGGGCCGAAAAATAAACATTTTCAGCTCCAGTAATGCGATTTACAAGAGTAAATACCTTAGGGACCATGCACAAACCACGTGGCTCGGTCCAGGGGTGGGGGGGGGGGGGGGAAGGGTTGGCTGGAAGGCTACGCTGGGCTACGTGGAGGGGGGGGGGGGGGGTCCGAGCCAGGCCATGTAGCTTTCCTTTCATAACATTTTTCACAGTTAAAATGAGGAACAGAACACACAACAGCACGTGAATATTTATTTCCGTCAGTTAACTATCTCCTTATATAATTTACAATCGTCTCAGAAGAGAAAACAGTAAAAAATGTCTTCTGGATTCAAAAGGGAAAAAAGCTACGTCCTACGTGGGGGGGAGGGGGGGAGAGTCAAAAGCCACGTAGGGTACGTGGGGGGAAGGGGGGTTGACTGTAGGCCAAAATGGAGCTACGTGGTTTGTGCACGCTCCCTTATTGGCGAAAATAACTGGACCCAGTATTGATCATTGAGGTATACCTTCAAACAGTTGATAGAGAGCTGAGAAGAAATACATGAGAAGAATGTATAAAAAGGGGCCTTTAATGAATGGGGAAAATACTAAATCAAAAGAGAACATTTATCGAATCTGTGATGTATATGTCACCATTATGGAGATGAAGTATTGGAACTGAATACAAAAGATGGTCGGATAATCTTACAGCTGACTCAAGATAGAGAAGGGGCCGAAAAATATAGTTTTCAGCTCCCGTATCGCGATTTGCAGTAGGAAGTATTTTATTGGCGAAAATAACTGTACCCAGTATTGACCCTTGAGGCGTATCTGAACACAGATGATAGAGAGCTGAAAAGAACGGCATAAGAAGAATGAATGAGAAACGGAGCACTGAAATACTGAATCGAACAAGAACATTTATCTAGTAGATGATGATATGACAGTTAAAACAATAGGCATACGAGACAAGTTACCATTAGGGATGGAAAGTAATAGGAAACCACGAAAAATATGGTTCTATAATGTTATAGCTAATTCAAGGTAGGGATGGGGAGGCCTAAGAATCATATATATTCTTTCTAAAAGGTGCTTTTTTTTAGTGATGGGTCATTTTTCTGGCTTCATACTTAACCAAAATCAATAAATGAGGTTTAATTTAAAGTTTTCCGAATTTCGGTAAAATCATTAATTCAGAAAGGAATGTTTTGAAATTCGACCATGAAATGGAAAAATTATGAACAAACAACGTCATGGGTATGTGATAGTTCACAGTCAAGTTACTCGGCTTCGTTGGCATCTGTAAGGTGTGGTCGCATTACCGCTGGGTAGAAGCACCTTACGTTACAGAGATATTGCTAAATTGTGTGTGTTTTCCAGAGTTAGGGGGTTTTCGGTTATTTTTGTTTCTGTTAGGGAATCATTCCATCATTTTTAATTATTTTGTTAGACTTTGTAGGTGTTTTGCTACGTACCTATTTCAGTCAAAAAATGAACAATTGCTACAGATGAGCCGGTTCTACTATCTTCCTACTACTAACCACTAACATCGCTAATCTTCGTATATCATTCGCGAAATTTACGAACGGATCACCTAGTAACCAGTAAATACAGCAAAATAGAAGCAATAACAGGGAGAATTCTACGACTTAAAACGGTAACTTGTACGTCGGTAGCAGAAAATATGATCAACTCCTGAAACAAAATTTTAGTGAACATGTCTATGTACTCATTTCGCTGGCTTTACACGATGCGAGTTGACTGTAACGACAGTCCGCTGGAGCGTTGCTGGTGGGGGAAAGAGAGTGAACTGGCATACTAGTAATAATTTGAAGACAATTCACTAGTTCTACACTCTGATCTTCTTGAAAGTACAGCCATATTACAAGAAGGAATTAACAACGTAGCCAATTTGTTAATAATAATGTAGGCAAGGATATTCATGCGAATCTCAGTTGGTGGGATATATGCAAGATATTTCAGATGAAATGGACAAGGGAGGCCAAATTGATAGTGTAGCACTAGATCTTTCAAAGGGGTTTGACAGAGTAACCCACAAAATAATAGTAAATAAGGTAAAAACTATTGGAGTGGATGAGAAAGTGATTTGCTGTGTAGAAGAATTTTTAAAAGGTAGAAAGTTAGGGTAGGAAATGCGGAATCAAAGGAAGTGGAAGTAAAAATGGGTGTGCCACAGGGTAGCGTATTGTGACCATTGCTATTCATTATTCTAATGAATAATTGTGTTGATTGTTTGTTTGCAGATGACATAATGATGTATAAAAGGATCAAACGATAGAGGACTGTAAACAGTTGCAGGGTGATCTGAACAGGATATCTGGTTGGGTTGGTAAACATGGGATAAATGCAAAGAAGAGTCAGCTAATTAGATACACAAATAAAAAACAAAAAGTTAATTATGAATATAAGGTGGGGAATGAATTGCTTGCTGAAGACTTTAAATGTAAATATCTTGGCATTACGTTTGATAACAAGCTTAACTGGGCAGGACATATTGGACAGGTGGTAGGAAAAGGTTTCAAAATCCTGCACTTGTTAGAGAGAGTGATAAGGGGATTCACGAGAGAAGTAAAGGAATTGGGTTACAAAATTTTGGTCAGACCATTGCTCTAATATGGTAGTGTAGTATGGGACCCACATTTTGAGTATTAAATACAGGAGTTGGAGAAGGTGCAAAGAAGGGCTGCTAGATTTGTTTCTGGAAATTATCGGAGAATGCAGTCAGATATGATAAAGGAGCAGGAATGGGATTCATTGCAAGACAGGAGGAGGATGAGGAGGGTCATGGGAGTGTACAGGGCGTATACTGACGATGAGGCATGGAAAGATATTGCAGTAGGTATGAAAAGTAGTTCATGGACGGGAAAAGATGACCATGACCACAAGCTGGCACTCGATTTAAGGCACAAGGGTGTGGTAAGATTTTCTTTTTTAGGTAATGGTGTCAGGGATTGGAATGAGTTACCAAGGGGAATGATGAATAACTTACCGAAAACGTAAAAAGAATTTAATGTTAAAGTTTGTAGAGGGAAAAAGTAGGTGGGTGCAGGATAGGGGGAAGTTGGGTGTGTAGGGAAACTGCCACCGGAGCCTGTGCTCCATTCCAATTAAATTAAATTAAATGATATAAATAATAACAAAATAAAACGTCTAAAATGGTTGAAAGAGTGGAAATAGAAAGTAAAGCTTTAAATGCCTCAGCGCCTTTTTAAAAAAAATGAAGTTCCAAGCGAAAATGTAGAGAGTTACATCATTTAAGACTAACTGTATCTCAATTTGAAGAGCTGCTGTGAAATATTTTTGCCGATACGTAATAAATGACACCGTTATGAAGCAATTTTTTGATAACAGACTCTCTAAAATCCTTGTTCATATAATTTTTATTTTTAAAATTCCACAGAATTTCCTCACCTTCGTGCATTTCTAAAGATTTTAAATGCCTCTGCTTCACTCCGCTTACGCGACTTGTCAGTTGTCGCCATCTTGTTTGTTGAACTCGCAAGCCAAAAGTTGGTCGTGATCCGAGTCCACTATCCTGTCAACTGTCTGTCTTGTACCTGTTGACACGAGGAGAGTGGACTATCCAGTGCTGCGCGCGCAGCAAGACAGTACACTCGTTCCAGTCAACTCGCAACGTGTAAACGGGGCTTTAGCACTTGAATTCAACTGTAATATAAAGGGAAAATTTTCTTTTGTTGATAAGGGAGCCAAGAACTGGATTAAATTATTAAAAGCCGAAGAACTTACAAAAAAACACTGAGTAAGTTTTAAATTAATAAAGGGCAAAATTAAGTGGGTGGTGGTATGTAGTGAAGTTGTTACCGTAGTGTGTGACTAATTGCAATTGAAACAGTAAATGAATAGAAATTGTCACGAAAACCGACTGTGAAGAACTGCAAACGCTTAAAACCTACCCATTGTGGGTGATAATTGAAAACTTCTTTTTTTTTATAATGCATTTGGTGATCTGGTCATCACTGTGATTCTTTAATTTTTTTGATTTTCTGTTATACATTGTTTCCATTAAGTATAGGCAAAACAGAACGACACATCATTTAATAAAAGCCACCGATGCTAGGGCTGGAATCGAACCGACGACTCCAGCAACGCGAGGCCTGGTTGCTAGCACCTACATTGTGATTACCGGCGCCCCAAATGTTACGCTTTAACTGGATTCCACAAAAACAATTCTTGTAAAAATATGCCAAGTCTCGTACTTGCACACTGAAAAAAAGTTATGAGTGCTTTTTCTGAACCAAGTCTACACTTTCCAGTGTGTATTCACTTCACTTTCTGAACCAGAATGGTTTCTCTCGGTATTATAGATCGTTTGTTTAACATTGCCATATGCATACCATGTTTTAGTAAATCAGTACCAAAATACCTTAAATGCGTTGCTTGATCAATCTTACAGATTCAGTAAAGCCAAGATTCCACTCACCGTCTTAGAGTAAATCTTATATGCTATGCCTTTCATTTCAGTAAAAAATTATGACGCGCGTAATGGTCAAGTCTCCTGACCTTCTTTTTATTCTAAATAAATGACCTCTAACACGGAGAGAATCTGTTTCAGAAAGAGAAGTGAAATCACTCTGTAAAGTATAAACTTGACTGATAGCTTTTCTCATTGCACAAACATGAAACTTGGTACATTTTTACAAGATTTGCATTTTTTTTGTAAGTTGATTGTTTATTCGGAGTCGTCATTCAAATGTAACAATTCTATTTGAAAATCGATGGACAAAAACATTTCAGAACTCAAGACAACAACAACTACAATATACAACGCCCATGCTCTCTGTAAAACAATAAGTGTGCCTGATGTGTATGAAATAACAATTTTTTACCTATAACTCCTCTTCTGTATAGCGTAATGTGTAAATTCTTATCTAAATTTTATCAATTCGAAGTGTTTTGTTTCCCTATGTGTAGGATTAACTACCGCACGACGTTTCTCAGGTCTGTACCATCAGCTTTAATGGAATTGAGCCAACGATTATTCTGCTCATGGTTCGAGACGTGACGTCCGAATTTCCTGGATCCTCACTCAATCTTCGCCGTCCACGCTCGGCAGAGCGCGTCGCGGCGTCGGACGACGTCTGTCGCCTGCACGCGCCACCGGCGTCGCGACACAGATGGCGTGACGATAGTCGCGGCCAGCCGAGCGCAGGCGGCGACGCTCCTGTCATCTGCCGGCCGGTGCATCGAAACAAGTCGTCACTGCGCCGACAGCAGCGCTCGCGGCGGTGACAGGCAGAACTGGTGGTAAATAGAGCGGCGGCGAGCTGTGATTGGACGGATTTGCCGCATTCCAGCCTGCAGAGGGGAGAGCGTTAATTAAGGGGCGAAGACAATGTGCTTTAAACCCCAGAGAATTCATCTCAATTCGCTTTCTGTTGGGTCTCTGTCGTCCCCGTTCAGACAAAGAGCTAATTATCTGCACTGCGTTATCTGGGCAGATGGATTCCAAATCTCCCTTTGTTCGTATAGCAACTGATAAAATTCATCTCAGTTACTCGGATCAATATTTAAATCGTAATAGTTAAAAATGGAACAACCTCAGCTTCAATATACTTCTTCGTTTCACTGTTTGTGCTTTTAATATTTTGTAGCATTAACAGGTGGAGTTATTATATATGTATATACTAGCTTCTATGTTTGGAAAAAGTAATGTGTTTATTTTGGCAATTCTTTCTGTGCATTTGCTTAATTAAATAAAATTGTTACTAAATAACGCTCATAACCATGAAAATGATGTAACCTTGCAATATTTCTTACCCTTACTATAACAATAATATCTGTGGGCAGAGAGTATAAGAAAATACCTACATCGAATGAATGTAAATAAACAAAAACAAAAAAACATCTAATTATAATTATGTCGATTTGAAGGAAATTCATATTTTTCTTTCTGGTCACTGGTTTACACCTTCTATTATTTATATACCAGCCTTAAGGCACGTCTAAAATTACGGGTGTGAATGTAGTCTTCGGAAAAAAATAATTTTTTTTCTAATTCAGATAGATAGATAGATATGTTCACTTTGATCCCATGTGAGAATAATCTCGGGGATGTGGAACAGTACATACACTTATTAGTAATGTCAATATTACTATATAATTGATAATATTATATATTGACAAGAAGTTAGTTATGACCCATTAGTATAACCAATATTTCCTGTAATCTACAAATACAATCCCGACTTAGTTAATACTTATTATGTGGAACAGTGTATAAACTTGTTACCGGCATCTAACAACCAGTTATTTTCTTACCAACCAGTTATCACAACTCATAAGCAGTCAATTACTTAAAAACCTGTTAGTATCATAATTTTTTACAGCAATTTTTGAGTGCATGCTATCCCATGTTAGTTACTATATATGAATGAAATTTTGTAAACAGTGTAATTACTTCATTTGTCAAAAGTTTCAACAGAAAGAAAAACCATATATCGTTTTAGTAATTGTGGACAACTTTGTCACCTTCCCCTTCCATACACCATATATACTATTTTATCAGTCATTCTTAGTTACCAAATTCCAAGAAGAAAATTCTTTCACAGAGTAAAATGGATTCTGAAGCAGAAACTCTTTCAGTTTGGACTTAAAGTAGTTGGGTTTTTGTAGATAACATTTAATTTATGTTGGTAAGACATTGAATAAGGAAGCTCCAGTAAATGTTAACCCTTTCTGTAAGATTGACAGTGATTTGTAATCCTTGCGAATATTATATTTATTCCTAGTATTATTAACTAAATGTAATTATTATTAAATAACGGTCACAACCCTGATTTTATAACGATTTACATATTTCGATTGTATTTTACATTGCGATACAGTTCGAACTGCTTACATGCGTCTGAAATAATGTCAGTAGCATTGCGTCAGTTAAAGCAATGTAAAATAGATCTTACGTTATGCCACGTAATACTAGTTTTAATACCAATGCAGGCCGCATAGACAGTGATAAATGTGAAACTATTTTCATCCGCATGAAATAATGTTTTCTGTAACATAGTGCTCATGAAACAAATCAAATTATTTTTTTTAAAACACTCAAGTCACTAATGCCCTACGAAATAACGTCATTCTGACATTGGGTATATTTAAGTCTAATCAAATCATCCCCTAACATCTCTGTGCCAAAATTAGAGCTTTTATCTTAAATATCTATGGATAAAAGTGTTCAACGAAAAAGATCTACGTCGAACATAAATAAATAAAAATAACTAATAATTATTTTTAATTTAAACGCATTACTTTTCTTTCAGTGTTTTTGCAAATTATTTCACCGCGGAGAATTAACTACAGAACTGTTATTAACTAACGCGCATAAACGCTAGTTGGTAGTATCGTCTCTGGCCGTTGTTAGTTCGGCAACGAAGGCCAGCTGCGTGACGTCAGCGATACGGACAAAATGACCAAGCTTAGCCTAGTATTGATGATACTAATATTTTTCACATCATTTGAAATTAACCTCATTTGCGTTGGATATGTTGGTGAGAGGTTTTAAAGTTCTGTACCTGCTGGAATGGGTGATCTGGGGATGTACCAGAGAACTGGAATACTGTATCTGTTCCCTATATGTTTGTAATTTAAAGTCATTATTGTAAATTTTGTTTATTATGTTCCTGAAATATTGTTTGTATTGTATTCTGTAGTTTACACTTAGCGTGTTGGCTGATCAGTAATACTTGCATTGAGAGGACGGAAGTCCGAATCCCCCTCCAGTCATCCAGATTTCTGTTTTCTTTGGTTTCCCTAAATCACTCCAGGCTGTTGCAGGAATGATTCTTTCAGAAGGCAATTCCTTGTCCTTATTTCCTATCCCGCCTTTGATGACATCGACGTCGACGAAACCTAAATCCATAAAAAAAAATGTTGTCTCCATTCTTCCCGTCACTATAATAACCAGGAGTAAAGCAATCATTAATTAAATATTTAAATTATTAAGAATAAATTCAATGTTTTTCTTATGTGCTCAATAGGGATTTCGTTCTTTCTAGTCCATCCCAAAATTATCTCAGAAATTCCATTTCTGTACCCTGGATGCAATGACACTCTTTATTACAAATGATTGAGATTAATAGGACAAGGCCGAGGCAGCCAATATTTTTATAAGTTATTGTTCCTTTTTCTGTGCGTGATTTAATCAGTATGCTGTTAACACATATCCACATTGCATGATACCTCTTTAACTTTAGATCTGTCTCTGTTGAAAGTAATACAACTCAAAATCTATTCGACGTTCCGACACGTTTTCTTCAACAAATGGGTCAAAAGTTTCAAAGAAGTCAACAAATTGTTATTATCTGAATCCTCATGACATCTTTGAGGACTGTTACTGGTGTTGGAGAGTTAAGGTTCGGGCTTGGTATTCGAGAAGACTGTCTGATCTGTTGATAGAAGATTTAGATACGGAATCAGCGTAAGACCAATTATTTAAAGAATATTCTGCATCCTTAAAGGAAATTACATTAAAAGAAGACAGCGTTTTAATTTGTCATAAGAACAAAAAACGTTGATAAAAACCAGTCCGTAACTAGGTATAATTTTCGCAGTTTAGACACATGACTTGATAGAAATAACACTATGACAGCGAGTGAGTACGTCTGCATCTAACCACCTCTACACACTATATTAAGATGACCAAACCTGAGGTAGTTGTAACACTGCATCACTGTTTGAATGTATCAGCATGCTTTCTAACTTATGCTATATAAATAAACTTGTTCATGGATATGTTGACTAAAAATAGCTAACATAGATCTTTATCTATTTCATACCACTTTTATAGTCTTTCAATATTAACTGCATTAAATGAAGACTTATCTCCGGTTCTATTCGTTCATGTCTACACCTCAAAATAGTGTAGTATGGGACCCACATTTTGGGTATCAAATACAGGAGCGTGTGCAAGGAAGGGCTGCTAGATTTGTCTCTGAAAATTACCGCAGAACATAATCAGAAAGTGACATGATAAAGGAGCTTGAATGGGATTCATTGTACGCCAGGAAAAGGGTGAAGAGGGTTACCAGAGTGTAAAAGGCGTATATTAGCGATGTGGCATGGAAACATATTGGTGTAAGAATTAGGAGTAATGTATGAAAGGGAAAAGATGACCATGACCACAAGCTGGCACTCGATTTCAGGCACAAGGCAGTGGGAAAGATTTTCTTTCGTATATAAAGGCGTCAGGGATTGGAATTAATTTCCAAGAAAAATGATGAATATTTTACCAACCATGCAAAAAATTTAAAGTTGAAATTAATAGAGGAAAAATGGGTGTGTAAAGAAATTGCCACCGGACAAACGTTCGATCGCAATTAAATAAAGTAAAAAAAAAAAAAATCCTTCATTTTAGCTCGAAATGTAGAAAAATGAGCTTGTAGATTATAATTCGTAAATACATTAGATTTCACCATATGTTAGCTATCACAAGGTAGTTTATTTCAATTTAATTCTGTTCTTCCATGGATTATTTATGTTTACCTCCAAGAGGAACTAATAAGAACCACACTTCCAATAACCATTATCTCTTACCTGTTTGTGTGTTTTGGCAAGGCTAAAAGCGTATAGTCTGCTGAGTCAAAGAATGTAGAGGAACTGTGTTATCGGGAATATGCGTTGAATTCTTGGATACTTCGACGATATTACTACCATCACATTCAACAGCCAATCTTTCATTCACTACTTGTAACTCTGATGTAAAACCTCGCGTTGAAATGATTTTCAAGACATTCTCGGTTTCCAGTGTGATGTCATTTGTTCTGATCAAGAGTATCAGGATTTTAACAGGCCGATTCACCGTGATTTATTGATAGTCCTGGTTATTCATGGACTCATCACCCAGTGATGGGACAAGGCCACCAGTTCCCTCCCCATATATTCCACTAAAAATATTCGATGAAAAACTAAAAATAGTTGGAAAGTATACATAAACGATTTCCTGAATTTAAACACTGGATGTCGCCGCTGCTTCGAGCTGCGCAATACGAACAACACACAACCACAGCAATTTTTCGCTGTAGCCCGTTCAGTTAACAGAGGCGATTCAAGGTCAGTTTGCTCTAACCCCACTTCACTTTCCTTACACCTACATGCCAAGGGGAAATTTACCATTCGCATGCCTGAACACAGCGTTCAGCTTGGAAAGGTAAAAAGGGGGGATGTGATGTGAGGAGTGGGGACAAGGGGACATGACCTTGAGCCGTCAGTAGGAGTGAACAGAGTACAGCAGTGATGCTACTCATTCGGCTATTCATGGGAGACTGCAAGGGCCACTAAACATCTTAAATATGTACTAGCTGTCCTTCCTTGTGGTCTTCTGCCCTTTACCTTCACCCCCACAATTAATTTATAAAAATGTTATCAGTATAGTTGCACAATATGCCCCAAAATTGGAGGATCCTATTATCTGGTAGCTCCGTGGTCATGGTGTTTGGTATCAAAAGTTCATTGTCCGGTTCCATGTACAAATTCTGTTGGGGATAGATTTTTTTGGAACTGGGTTTGATCATATAAGCTTAGCCAGGGTGTTGTGTGGTTCAGATTCCACATTAAACAGTAAGTATCAGAGAAAAGGAATTTGCCGTTGTACCTATGACACAATGGCTTAGTATGTAGTGTCGTAACTAGACCACTGAGGTCCATTGCACCTTTTTATTTTAGCTCTGCTACTGTACTGGGTGGGGGCTGTTGAAGGAGGCCAAGCTTCATGTTAGTTTTTTTTTTTACTAATTGCACTGGAAAAATGACTTTTGCATGTGCTAGTTGCTATGTGATGTGTATATCGGTAATTGTTTCTGTACAAGATATAAGCAACATTCTACACAATCACCACATCTCAGCAGTGTTATTAGAGCCAAAATCTCTAAAACCTCACTATTCTAAAATGGTAGTCTTGCACTCACAACACTGTTTAGATATTCATACAATTGCAAAATATCAACCCACTGAGAATATAAAGTTGTCTGTCTTGGACCTGGATTAAGATTAGTTCCTCAAAAACAATGTGTTTTACACTCATTATTACAATACTGTATAAGCAAAACTAAAACATGATATTTAAACAACCTTTGTTTGCTATTATCAGCATTGACTGTTTTACTTTAAATACCTTTGGTATTAACTTACCTGCCTTATACATAATATATTAAAACCAAATTTTATTAATGCAATATTTTTGAATCAATTAATAAAGTTTTGTGTAATTTGCTTTATGTCTACAGATTACTTTATTCCTGAAGTAATTCAGTAATTGAGTGCCATTGCAGCTGCTCACTTTCATTTTATTGCAGATATTAATCATATCACCAATAATTTTTTTTTTAATAAAGTTTCAATGAAGTTTATGACATGGTTGCAATTTCCCTACACTCTATATTAGCACTTATTGTTTTTCTACGTTCTGTTCTTTGAGTGTGATTTTCCTTCCAACCTAGTTTTGCACATTAAGAATTTTAATTTAAGCTCGTTTTAGTTAATTGTTCATCACTCACCTTGGTAATTAAATCCAACCATTACTACCTTATCAACAAAAAAAATTCATCGTCCCTTATATCAGCATTTAAATAGCAGCTTCTGCTCACAGCTTAACATTTATCTTCATCCCGTATTGTCCTACCCAGATGGATATCCTGTTCAGCTCACCCTGTGGCTGTTCATTATATAACATTATGTCATCAGCAAACAGCCTAACTTCTGACTTTAAACCATTAACACACTCATTCATTAGAATAACAAATAGCGATTATGCTAATACAGTACCCTGTGTCACACCCATTTTCACTACAACTTCTTTTTGATACAGCGGTTCCCAGTCTAACTCTTCATTTTCTTGCTTAAAGGAATTCTTTATACACTCCCAGCACTCTCTTAATCCTCTCTTCCCTTCCAATGACTCTAGTCCAGCTCCTTTATCATATCAGTTACTGATTGTGTTCTGCTGTAATTTCCACAGACAAATCTAGCTGCTCTTCTTTGCACACCTCCCAACTCCTCTGTCTGATAGCCAAAATGTGGATCCAAAAGTACACCACCATATTCAAGTAATGGTCATAAAAAAGTTTTTTTAACCAAGTGCCCTCAGTTTTCCAGTACATCCCCTCTTCATCGTCTCTAATAAATGAATTTATAAACTTTTCCTATGAGCTGCCAGATGTGTCCTGCCCAGTTGAGTTTATTATCTAATGTTATATGAATATATTTACATTTCCAGTCTTGAACAATCAGTTCTTTCCACACTTTATTGTGACCATTTAAGCATTTTGACTAGACAGTTCTGTTTTAAAAAGTTGTTCTGATCAGATAAAGACTGTACCACTACTTTTTTCGATGATAGCAGGGTAACAACTCCTTTCGCCAAGTGAAATTTATGTTCTCAGCTTGCTAATCTGAAATATGTTCAGACTCACAGATTGAGTTAGTTAACAGTTGCTTGATTATCACTGAATCTATAGGTTTGCAAAGAAATTGTATAGTGCAGTATGTTGCTTTTGGACCATACCACAGAATAGTAAGTCTGGTTAACTAACAAGCTAACAACATCAACTTCTTTGGAGGATCTCATGCTGGACTAATCTCCAACATTAAAAGACTTTTATGAATTATCTTATATGTTGTGTGAGTGGAGACTTCCCCGGCCTATCGAAGCAACAAAATCCTCTCGGGTTTCCAGCCGGATGGTGGTGTAAAAACACGACGTTTCTACAGTTGACTCTGCTCTCTTCATCAGGTATCTTGTGGTTGTTCTCAACTGACTGTCTCTGCCTCGACTGGCATGGCCGCCCATCGGACCTCCTTTATACCTTCAGCTGGAAGGCCCGCTCGCTATGGTTGGAGGATCGATGGGCGGCCATGCCAGTCGAGGCAGAGACAGTCAGTTGAGAACAACAGCGAGATACCTGATCAAGACAGCAGAGTCAGCTGTCCAAACGTCGTGTTTTTACACCACCATCTGGCTGGACACCTGAGAAGATTTTGTTGCATCTTATATGTTGATGTAAGAATTATTTCTGTATGTGCAAAGCCGATTGGCGTATAAATAAACAAATAAATAAATTATAAAACAAACATCATTTGCAGATATCTGTAAACTTTATTGGGTATCCATTATCTTTTCTTCTGCTTGCTCCAAAGGGTAAGTACTGGATATATGAAAGTTAGAGCTAACTAGATTAAAAAAAAAAAAAAAAAAGGAGGGGTATCATTCTTAAAAGTTGAATTTAGTAAACAAAATGCAAGTTTCATCGAATCCTTCCCTTGTATTCTCATATCAAATGTATTTTCTTATATACGGATGAAGTATATAAACCTTGCCACTTTTTTTTCCAGAGTGATCTGAATTGCCTAGTTAGGATTTTCGGAGGGCCGTAACACAATCTTCACATTAACAAAGCTTGCATTGGGTATGTGTAGTAAACCAGAACGCTTCTGGGATTTGGATTCTATATTAAATTTTAGATCCCCTTAACTCAGTAAGATTACTGCGATAGGTTAGGTAAGGAAGGAAGGTGCTCCAGTACCAGGCTACGTACTGTATACCTCCTTCTGGACGGTCCATCGAATCTCAGGTTGAATACCAACATTAGACTTAGTTTAACTTATGGTATTGTTATGGATAGTCTTGAAACTAGTGTGCAATTTTCCAAACCTGATTAAAAACCACAATCAAGATCATTATCCCAATCAATGCATGCTTACTGCACATGCAAAAGAACATTCAAGTGATACTGGTGTAACATAATCATGATACTGGTGTAAGTTTTATGAGTTCAGAAATCAGTGGAAAAGTTTTTTAACTGTTACAGTCACAAATAATTTTTTCTGATGGGTTTCTTTGTGTTCCTGTTAATTTTGCCTTAACAGTTTTAGAGGAAGAACAATGGTGAATGCCAAGATGAACAAGTCCTTAAAGTATAACACTTTAAGATTTCAGTATTCAGGGAAAATGTTTTTGTGAGCTATTTCCCATCCCATTAGTTTGTAACTTGTCAATGTACAATGTTTCTGTTATATTGACTTTAGACTTTAGATAAATAGTTACAGAATATACTTATATAAGACAACAGTGTTAACTCACAATATTTTCCAGAAAATGTGTGGTGCATAAAATTAAAAATATAAATAATCAGATATATTATTTTATTAAAAGCTTTTCAACAGTATTTTAGTTGATGACCCATTAACATAGCCATGAAAACATGACTATTACTACAACATCAGTTAATTTCAAATCATTCCTTCCCATAATTTTGATGGCATTCAAGCTTGTATTGTTTTTGTGTATGGTGTGAAACAGTAAAATTCCCCAATTCTTCAACCAAGGCTATTGCCCATTAAAAGGTAAAAAATATATGATGTTCATGTATTTTATTAAAACATAATCATGGTATCCACTAGAGTTGCTATCAGAAAATCAATGACAGATTGAATTTTATTTGGACTTAAAAGCATTTAATTTTAAAACCTTGCGGCAAGAATTACAAAACTTTGGTCAGACCATTGCTTGTATATTGTAGTGTAATATGGGACCCACATTTTCAGTATGAAATACAGGAGGTGGAGAGGATGCAAAGAAAGGCTGCTAGATTTATTTCTGGAAATTACTGGAGAATAGAATCAGCAACAGGTGTGAAAAAGAACTGGAATGGAATTTATTAGAAGATAGGAGGAAGGGTCATGGGAGAGTGTATGAGGTGTACATTGGTGATGAAGCATAGAAAGATATTGCTGTAAGAAGGAAGGGAAAATATGACCATGACCACAAGTTAGCATCCAATTTTGGGCACAAGGGTGTAGGAAGATTCTCTTTTTTAGGTAAAGGGGTCAGAGATTGTAGTAAGTTACCATGAGAAATGATGAATAATTTACCAAAAACTTGAAAGAATTTTAAGTCAAAATTTATAGAGGTCAAATGTAGGTGTCAATAATTTTTTCCACATGTCTAAAATATTGCTACATGTAATTGTTGGTTAGAGGAGACTAAATAATTTTAAAAAAATTCAAATGGTGTGCACCTATTTTCAGATCATTATTAAGAACAATAGTGTAGCTAGTAAGTAATGTATTCTGTGCCACAATGATGAGAATGATTATTATCTTTTAAAATCAAAAATATAACCATATATTTGCTGTAATTATCCTTTATTTACATTCAGATATCAACAATAGCTTGACAGCATGGAAATAAATGATAAGTTAACTAAAGCGTAGAGTATTAAGTAAAGAAATATTTCGAAAAAGGTACTTGGATTGTAGTTGTACATTGCTATTACCAAACAATGTTGCTATATAGCTCTAAAACATGTGCTAGGCGGAAGGTAAATAAACAGACTACAGGCAGCACAGATGAAGTTTCTAAGAGGAAGAGAAAAGATCACAAGTGGGCAGCTACTTTAGGGAGAGATGAAGCTCAAAGCATTAGATGAGATGCAAAGAGAGAAAAGACTGTAATATCACGGGAATGGAGAATGGTAGAGTAGCAAAGATTATGCTCTTGAACTAAAGGGAGGAAATTAGTTATAATAATAAATTTTGTAAGGCCCTTTGATGATCAGTCAATTTGGCACAAAGTCTACCTGTGATGTGACTTAACCTAATATGTAATACTATAATATAATTGTGACTAACAGTCTGATATGTAATAATAATCACAGAGCATCCAAGCATAGAAACACATAGAAAAAAAGCTTTTTTGATAGTGAAGGTCAGTTTAAAGAGCCTAAAAATTTTGCCAACAATAGGACTCAAATTAGAGACCTCTTGATTTATACCATTGAACCTGGAAATTAAATATAAATAAAACTGAGATAGGCTCTTTAAACCTGAACTATATTCAAAGTACAATCCTAAAATAAAATTTTGAAAACATTAGCTGAAGTACAATTCGTATTACAGGTACTTATGTGTATTTCTCAACAGAGTACTAATATAAAAAACCTTATCTTTAGACAAGCTCCAAAAAGTTTACCCTAAATACAACAGCACTGCAGCCAAATATGGCTAACTATTGGTCACCTATAATTATTTAAATCTACTGAGGGAAGTATCTGGAACTGAAAGATCTGCATAAACATGATGGCTAACTGCACATTCTAACATCCCTCTTAGACATCTTACAGGACAAGCAGTATCATAAAAGGAATGGCAGAGGTGTTTAGGAAATCCACTACTCCTCTGAAATCAAGACTACACAGATCTACCTCTGAACAGAACAAAACAAAGAAACCAGCATGGAAGTAAAGATATTAGTCCAGAAAAAGTTTAACATCAATATAACACGGTGTACTGAATAGAGCAAATATAATCGTTACAAACTAACAAATAATCCAAGACCCCGTAAGACAATCTCCTGCATTCAACCAAAGGTTACCAGAATTTATTCTCCCAATCCGGGGATGCTTCACAACTCTTCCACCAAAATCTGGGGACACTTTCGGCATTTGTCCTAAGTACGCGTTGTACTATTATAAGTTATATGATTAAAGGTTGGGTTAACTTAAAAGCCATATATTGTTTATATTTTGTATTTTAAATGAGGATCACAGACAGCCATGTTGCACAAAGCAAGGAGACTTGATTTTTCACAGCTGTTGTGTCCAAGACGCAGTATCCTTGTAATTTATTTTATTCCTAGGCACTTACAAGGAAAGAAGTTCACTTCACATCTCTTGCTTTAAATGAATGCATTAGGAAATCAGTACTTTTAAAGATCTCTCGCTTCAATTTAAAAAAAAAAAAAAAAAAAAAAAAAAAAAAAACTGAGAGAACAGTAAAAATCCTTGGGACATTGCAGGGACAAAATGTGAATGTTGTTGAACTATGAGAGAACAGATGAAGTTAGCTGTCATTTCCGGGTGCTCAAATACATTAAAATTTATAATTCTTCTTTCAAAACTATCCAAAGCATCTGTAAGGAATGTACTTTGGAAACGCTAGTGTCTCTGTGAAGCCACTAACAAGCTGAACTGCTGAAAACTCTTAACACAGTTCTTACTGTGTATCAAATTTTTTTAAATGTGTTCTATGTTCCTGTATGTCATTACTGAGATTGTTACTATACTAAACTAATTTAATTCACCATACACAGTAAAAGATCTTTTCCTGAAGCCATTTAACTCTGAGAAAGAATTTCCTTCTATGACTTTGGCAATGCGAAATGACAAAGAAAATAACATATGTTTGGGGTATGAAAGGAGATGGTAACAATTTTACACACAATCAATGAAATGGTGTATGACTTCCTTTTTTAAATTATTTGTTGATGAACTACTTACAAATGCAACAAATAATTAAAATATGTGGAAAATTCATTAAGATTATTGTAACTATAATATGGGATGATATGTGTCTGAAAGTAACGTCAGAAACTGAATATACTATTGGCATGTTTAGTAACTGTTTGTAATTGTTAGTAATTACACTGAAGTGCTAAAATCATGGGAGTTGTCATAGCACTGTGGAAGACATAGCTCTGGGCTTTTATTTTTGTTCTTATGAGTCTCCTGAAAGTTTTTTCTTGTGATTATGGCTACACAGCACGAATTAACAGACTATGAATGTGTAAGAACAGTTGGTGATAACTGTGCGGGCATTCTATTTCGGAATTGATCATCAATTCAACATTCCTTGACCAGCAGTGTCAAGAGTGTTTCTCAGTTCCAGCCATAACCTTCCCATGCAATCTTTCTAGTATAATTCTGTTGTTTGCCCACTTCTTACACTGTTTGTAAACAAAACTTTCCTTTATATACGAATATAGTTTCAGGCATCAACTTCCACCATGGACAACACAGTGAGCAATCCTATTTACTTCATGACCAAGACCTGCAACATCTAATTTGTGATGTCAGTGATAACAGACTGCATCAAAGAACATGGGCGCCGGCAGGATTGCTTCTAGGGGGGTGCACCAGGGCTGCGTTGGTGCCCCCCCCCCCTATCGGCCCAAAAATTTCCGGGCGACCTTTTTTTTTTAGGTCCACTACTGACCACACGGCGACCCGGGATGCGGGATGTAGGGGGGTGCACCCGGGATCCAGGGGGGTGCACCAGAGCCGTAATTGGTGCTCCCCACCCCCTATCGGCCCAAATTTACGGGCGACCCGGGATGCCAGGGGGGTGCAAGTGCACCCCCTTGCACCCCCCTCCCGGCGCCCATGTCAAAGAACAACAACACTCAATGTGCGATATACAGCAGATGTATTCATGAAGACAGTGTATCAAAATATAGTTTGTATGGAAAGACAGATGAAATACATCCAACACTCACTAAAGGTGAAGGGAGGAGGGCATCACAAAACAACACAAAAACAAATAAAATTCAATATTTCGGACAAAACCCCTCTTCAAGTCAACAGATGTAAGAGGCTGGGCTTGCGCAAGACTTGTGTACCATGATGCAAGTCTTGCGCAAGCCCAGCCACTTACATCTATTGACTTGAAGAAGGGTTTTGCCCAAAATACTGTATTTTATTTGTTTTTGTTTTTTATTGCTGCTGCCCTCCTCCCTTCAACTTTGGTGAGTGTTGGGTGCATTTCATTTGTCTTTCGATATAAATATTCCCTTGTGGCATTTCTTTCCGTTCATTCTTATCTAAAATATGGTTTCTATGGGATGGGGCAGCTGAAGACCAACAAATTGCATGGGCTGTAACACTTCTTGTGGACTTGTGAACATTTTGGTTGGACGCTAAATGACTGGAAAAAGGTTGCATGGTTAGATGAATCATGATTCCAGTTTATAAGAGAAAATGGTAGGGTTCAGTTGTGGTGCAGAACCAGAACAACATAGTCAGGAAGGAACTGTGCGCACTGCAGTAGGCTCAATCCTCTTATGGACTATATTTACATGGCACCGACTGTGACGACAATGGGAGTAGTGACAATCAGGGTGGTGAAACTTTGGGTGGCAAGAATTGGGGAAGCAAAATAATGTTTGAAGGGGAGGCAATCACACAGTTTCTGCCTCAGTTCATAAAATTCCTGGATCTGCTACCGTTTGGGACATTCTCGACAGTTCCAGTGAATGATATGGCCATCCAGATTGCGAGACATGAATCCAGTCAAACATATCTGAGGCATGATCTAAAAGTCAGTTCATGTATAAAGTCCTTGAGTCGCAATAATGGACATCTGGAGAGGAAGCATGGCTGAATATTTCTTCAGAGGACTTTTAATGACTTGTTGGGTCAATGCCACGTTAGTGTTGCTTCACATCATCGGGTGAAAGGGCGTCCCATGCGATATTACGAGAAATTCCATGACTTTCTGCAGTTCAGTGTACATATGCTGTTCCATATGTGACTGTTCTCATATGGAAAGAAACTGAACAAATCTAACCTAAAACATAATATTCTCTCACGTAACAGCTTCTGTAACATTGATGATATTTTCAGTTGCTTAATGATATATGTTTCTCCTAATAATTAAGAACTTAGCCTAAAAATTTATTCGCAGTTCATATGCTTTATTACATGTTCTTATACGCTACTTTTCCTTTTTATATATTTAATTAATTTTTGCAAATTAAGGCAAACAAGTTAATATAAAAAACTTGAAGATTCAAATTATGTTCAAGCACGTTATATATATTTTTCACACAGGTCACAAGATCTTTTTTCGTTTTAATATTGGAATATTGTGATTTTTTTTTTTTTTTTTTTTTTTTGTATCAAACAATTTTGAATTATCATGAATACAGCAAAATACATTCACATCAATATTTATTAAAATTAAAAGTGTATACAGTTATGTTCTTTTACAAATAATAATGTTATTCCCGACTCTGTTTAAGCAATATTTTTCAAGTTCTCTGACATTTCTATACATTTCACAGACAACTAAATTTTTCTAAAAATGTAAAAGATTATTGTCTTTTGGTTTTGTAGATTGCTGTCTTGTCATCATACTTGCTAGATGATAACTTTTCTCCAGTGAGTGATTCTTAAGTACTTGAATTAGTACTCTCTGTTTATGGATATATAGCTACTTTAAAAATTATCTTCATAATTTTAAATTTCAGGATTTTCAGAATTTTCTTGATAGAACTCTTAAATCAAATCATCCTTCATTAAAAACAAATCAGCTTCTGCAACAGAATCAAAAAACTATTAAAATTTGAAAAAAATTCTTCTTATAACACTCAGAGAATCAGTTTACAAACCATACAAATGTATTTCAGATATTGACTTATTATTAAGCATCAGTTTAAGTTAGGATAAAATAATTACTTGCAATATGTTCCTTAAGCCACTGCTATTCCAAATTTGGGAAATCAAAACTAGAAGGAGTTTAGTTCATTTTCTGCCCTTGTAAATTGACTCCGCTATTTATGGTTTACTGGCCATTTTCTCTCAGTGTGACTGCTGGATTTGTTGCTTTTTTCTGCATAAAAAAAATTACATGAAAAGATAACACACACCATCTATTAGCATGAAGCTGAATGTTACAAAAATCAAAGATCATCAACTATCTTCTTAAAATAAAAAATAAATAAAGTTAACTCACCAGTGTGGTTGCATGATAAGGGGTCGCCACAGTGGATCAGGTAGGTACAACAGGACAGGTTTTTCACTGTACAACAGGACAGAATTCGAATCCTGGAAACTACATACTGGTCGTTTCCCACCATCATCAACGCAAATGCCAAGAGAGTCTCCAGTCTCCAGTTTCCACATCAAACTACACATCTCACATACAAAAAATACACAATTCACATAGAAACTAGTGACATATTTCACAGACAGACAGCAACACAACATTCTTCCAATAGGGCAAATGCTCTAGATCTGAAAAATCCAGGTCTATCATGGGTAGGATACATGAAATCCCTGTCATATAATGACACACTTGATGCCGGTGTCTTTTGTTCTACTGAGGCTGATACAGAAAATAAAAAGTTTCATAATAAGCTTAAATGTCCATCAATCACTTAACTTAGCTTCTTAGAATAACTAATCTAAGAACAGTGACAAAAAATGATTTTCTTTTTTGTAAAAAAAAAAAAAAAAAAAAAAAAAACCACACACACACACACAAATAAAGAGAGAGAGAGAGAGAGATTGAAAGAATGTCTATTAGCACAAAGGAAAGAGTTAGGACTTCACTCAGAATTCCCGGGCTAAAAGGCCGTGGTCGATAGGTAAAACTTTCCCCTAACGTTTTGTCTTCAGCTGCGGAACACATCATTGGAGGCTAAGCGATGATGTCTTCCGCAGCTAAAGACAAAACGTTAGGGGAAAGTTTTACCTATCGACCACGGCCTTTTAGCTCGGAAATTCTAAGTGAAGTTAATGCCAGCCGTGAAAGCCTCCATTGTATGATCAGAGTTAGGATTATCTATTATTAAATAGTGCCATTGTATGAATTTATGTTCTTTCTCCCAAAATGGATGATGTAGAACATTAATCTCAGTACCCTTTTTTTTTAAAAAAAAAAAAAAATATAAACACGAAAAATATTATAAGTGTCAAAACCAATTAAATGTAAATATTGTTAGTAATTAATTTATGCTACCACTTACTAGTAAGATGTTTCTTTCGAATAATGAAATACTACTTAGTATAGAAAGTTCTTACAACTACAATAGGTAGAAATGATCATTGATTTGAGTTTTATGATTATAAATATATTAAAACAGTGTCATTTTGAAGTTGTATTTTTTTGTTAGAAGTGATGTGATAGCAACATTTTTTTCAATTTCATGTTCCATAAATATGGTACACCACTGACAGTGTAACCAGGAACACAGGTAAATATTTGTTGATCAACTGACTCCTTTTGTTCCTGCATACATTAAGAATAATCTTTTGATTCGTATAAATATAGAAAGAATGTGATACGTAGAAAAAGATTTCAAGACATTAGAGCATTTCAATATTTTCAGAATAGAACCAACAGCTTTGCATATGGAACACAAAGTTGACACCTCGTTTTTCCGTCTTCGGTAAGACACAGCCATTAAACCAAATTAGCTAGATCTGCATACAGGAATTTACAAAGCACCAACCTAGAACAAGTATTATCTAAGACATAAATTCAAATGAAAACCTTAGCATGATAATCAGCTAACATACAGTTGGCTGCTGGAAATAAAATTCAGGAGCTATTTAGTGATGGAACCTAATTCCAGATCGGCCTATTCAGACTGATGCATAAAGTGTTACTAAAACATTATATACATTATATCTACATATATATAAACCTGAAAACTATGAATCTATTGGTGCTTCAGCATCGCTGCAGTTTTCAACTTTGGTAAGCAGTGTTTTTTTGTTTTGTTGTTTTTTTCCCTATCCAAATGATTAATTTGTACCAATTTGTAGAGCGTTTGTTTCCTAACAAAGTATATATATATGTGTGAAATTGGAGATGCACATATCCAGGAACCTGTCCCATTATACGAACCTGTGACAAGTGGTAGATTTTGGGGTGAGCATACCACCCTTGTCAAATCTCTCTCTGCACAAATAAGTTTTTAAACCAAAATATTTTTCTACATGTGTGTGTGTGTGTGTGTGTGTTTGTCATAAGCCCTCCTGTATTTACCTTTGGTCAATGGTTGGTATACTTGATGTATTTTTTGCTATTTTCATGGTATAAAAGCTCTTCTGTTTTTATCGTTATATAAATTATTACAAATTAGGATAGGTAAATAAATTACTGCTTACCACAGCTGATGGCAAGATGGTGTGGGTGCACAAAAATGAAACATTTGAATTATCAGATCTGCTGATCATTCTTTAGCTGTATAACATGGTGGAGGGTGGAAGTAGTTCAAACTGTGGACAGGGTGTGGAGAATATTGAGCATTACAAAATTTACTAAATATACAATTAAAACTTGTTATGGATAGAAGAAAAAAGTG
Organism: Vandiemenella viatica; assembly: GCA_031002005.1. Classification (NCBI taxonomy): domain Eukaryota; kingdom Metazoa; phylum Arthropoda; class Insecta; order Orthoptera; family Morabidae; genus Vandiemenella; species Vandiemenella viatica. The sequence goes on from CM061918.1 coordinate 83,756,137, forward strand.
GATATCAAAAGAAAACAGCAAATATTGAATATATAAATACAAAGAAACAAAAATAAACAAACATGAATAGCAAATTAGAAAAACATGAAGTTAAACATTGCCTCTGGTTATAGGTGGTTCAAGTTAGGTAGAGAGGGTTGAAGCAGTTGCTGGGTATTGTCTTGAGACCCAGTGATTGCCTGATGCCCAGTCTGTACTGGTAAGGATGTTCCCACCTTCTGAGTTCAGTGAAGCTGCTATTATTTGGGCGAACTCTGATAGCACGGACAGTGAACTAATAATTAAAATGATTGGCACCATGGGAGGTTGCAAGGGCAACTAAAGGATGGTCTGGATTTTGAATGAATACCATTTGTCGGTGCTCATCCATTTCTGTAGACAGCTGATTGCTGATCAAATCTATGCAGTTGAAAGTTAACCAGTTTATTATACGGGAGGTATAAAGGTGGGATGTCCTCTCATGGATAAGCTTTCTGTAGTGGCAGGTTTGGTGAAGATGGTTGAAGCATAGTGTATGTTGCAACTATTGCAATGTGTTCTGTTATGTGGGAAAGAGTCATGGGACTATACAGAACGACAAAGATAACCATGTGTTGTGGATTAGGAATTGGCTGAGGCTGGGTGCCGACTTTACAATGTTCTGAGAGGATCAGGGAGGATTTAGGAGAGGACAGATCTCATTTCTAGGCAGTCTTGAAGGAAATAATAGCCTTGTCATAGGATCTGATTGATGGATTCAAGGTTTGGAAAGTTTGGGAAGTACTGTGTAAAAAATACTATTTTTTATTTTTTTAATATTTTATTTTTAATTTTTTTTTTTTTTTTGAGAGAGAGAGTTTAGGTTGCTTGGTGTGTTGTTCCAGGTATGACATGGTCCATCACATACTACTGTTTTGGAAAATTCTACTATTTAAATTAAAAAGGTTATGGACTTGGTTAGTATTCGACCTTAACAAACGGGCATTAATTTAATATGGTTGAATGCCTTCAGTTCTTTGCCCCCTATATTCTACAGTCTCTAATGACCTTGCTGTTGATGAACCTTAAACCCTGAACAAAGAAGAAAATGGTTAGCTGACAAATTTATTGTCTCATCTCATAGATTAGTCATTGTGAACCATTCAATACACAGTGCAGAGAGGCTGGGAGTTCTAAGTAGCACTTTGGTACCGATTTGATGATTACAAATCAAGAACTTTCACTTTTCCTACCCAGCTCAACTTGTACTAGAAGATATAAATTTCTCCTACCGCTATGTCTCGAACCAGCTAACCCCGTGGTGAGGGCCTGACACAGCCATGCTGTCTCATCCCTCTAGCACAATGGGGCTGGCCATCTAGCAACAACAATATGTATATTATTCCACATAGAAATTGCATATATGTAATCAACACTAATATTATAAATACAGAAGTAACTCAGTCTCTTTGTTACGTCTTCACGACTGAACAGTTAAACTGATATTGATGAAATTCGACAGTGAATTACTATGCATCAATATGAATGACATAGGATGCTTTTTCAGGATAAATACCAAATTCTATCATCAATTTTTGCAAGCTAACTGAACAGTGACAGACACACATATAGCATGTGTAAGCCTCAACATTGTTATATCGGTTGCACAGGCTTTCTTTCTCTCACCGTCAGTTTGTGTAGCATCTGTTCATAAATTTCAGATACAGACATAATTCGGTTTCAAGATCCAGGATAGCACGTGGATGCACGAAAGCTCAGACGAACTATATTCACTGACGAAACAATTCATCTCACTCACACGGAAAAGACATATGAAATTCCGTGATAGGAATGGATCACTCGTAACTGATCAAGAAAATCTTCCATATCATCAACACATCCTGACAAACCACAGCAAGCAGCTTGTAGAAACCCAAAAGTATCTAGCAGAAGTCAAACTAGACCCACTGACATCTACACGTAGTATATATTGACTGATAACAGCTTCACATATGTTTGTACCTAAGATTCAAACAGCACCAAATGTGAAACGGACACAAGAGAAACGTCAAGTCCAAAGAGAAAGGATGGTGAAGGAAAGAACATTATGAAGAACAATGCACATTAATGGTTCCAAACGCTCCTTAGTGGGCTAAAAGTACAAATAATAAATAAATACAAAAATCTTATTCATAAAAGTACCGTGTGTAGCAGTGGACACAAAGTTTTTGGTTTATGTTATGTTCCGCAAATTCTAGCAGTGTATTATACTGTAAGGCGAAATTAAGATACAGCATAGGCAGACTAAACAACGATTCTATTCCTGAGCAGGAAATTGAAAACTTCAAATTTTACCTGCGTTTCAGTCCCGACGCATACAATTTTTAACGAAGAAGGGAATCTCGCCGGCGTTAACGCAATTTAACTTCTTAGTTCGGACGAAGAAATCAGAAACTAACGTTCGTCTCCCGTCTGACGGATATTGCTGCCCACTCCCATGAATAAAACATTTTCAATCAGGCGTGCTGCCCGGAATATCTGGCGGCCATAATTTAATTTACATGCAAAGCACGCGGGGAGTTCCGTTTTAACAGGCGGGGATGTGCCGTGTCTACACGGCGGAAATGCGCAAACCTTTATCGCGCCAGAAATTTGACGGCATATTGCTCCCGCATCCTCCTCGGAATTAAAAGCCTCGCTGAAGAGGTGGCGAGATAAAACTTTATAGCAACAGTGTTAATGAGGCTCTGAAACGAACAAGAGTCGCGCTTAATTAAAATACGAGTTCGGAGTTTTTTTAATAAACTAACTATAGAATTCTGTTAATTTCAAAACAAAATTGCAGCAGATGACTAAATCAAGAATAATTTCTAAAGCAGAATAGCTGTAGCACAAATAATGCTATCCAAAAACAGAAATATTTCTCATTCAAACAGCCATCTAGCACCGAGATACGAATACTTTTTTCGAACCTAATCGATTCTTTGGACAACATAGAGTTATCCCACTCAACCACGTGATTGCCACAATTTCGTATGACGCCGTACAACGGTATCTGTTCAAAGAACTTCTTCGGGTGACGGCACGATTCGAGTGAAATATCTTAATGACGTTCAAAAATGTTATTGAACTCAAAGAAACACAAAGAATCTCAAAGCAACAATTTTCTAGAACTGCCACTATTTCTTATGACGTCATTCAGGGGTAATTGACCAAATAACATCGTCGGGAGACAGCTAGATTTGAGTGGAATATCTTAATGGTGTAAAAAAACGTTATTGAACTCAAAGAAACCATTCAAATCTACTGAACAGAACGAAACAATTTTCTACAGCTGCCAACATTTCGTATGACGCCATCCAAAGATAATTGACCAAAGAACTTCGTCAGGTGACGGTACAATTCGAGTGGAATATCTTATTGGTGTCCAAAGAGGATATTACACTCAAGGGAAGCATTCACATCAACTTGCGATTAAGAAAAAAGTTTCTGAAACTGCAAAAAATTGGCAGAATCGTTTTTTATATTCAGTAGATCGTTCTATTATTCTGTTGTTCTCGAAATGCCTGATATCTCCTCGTTTGACTAATTTTCAACCTTCTGCATACAACAACAACACATTTTTCTGAGTGATTGTCTGCAATGGCGTTCTAGTGCTGTGGTCAGCTCTAATGCTGAGTCTTCCCCGTAAAAAACAGATCATTGCATTGCTGTTTTCCTCACTGGAAACTAAATGAGTTAAAATGATGTTTAAACACAATATTTCGCCACAGTATCCTATGTCGTCGTCGTCAGGTGATGATTGAACAAGCCGTTAAACATGAAGTTTAAAGCTTGCAACGAGCGCGTTGATGAGAGACTGGCAAGGCAACGGAGGGCATTGTTATGTTGTCCAGCAGATGTCATTGGCATCCCGCGTAACACAAAACACGGAACTTTGACGACGAGCAGTCCCAATAACTGGTATCCAAGCATTAGTAAGTCGGAAGCCATAATCCCGGTTTATAAGACTCTTGCGCGAGGCGAATTTTAACCGCTGCCGTAAGAACACTGTCACAAAGGTTTCTGGTGCAGCCAATTCAAAACTTGGCAAGCTTTAAATTTCAGGTTTAACAGCTTGTTCACTCCTCTCCTGAAAATGATGACGGAGAATACAGTTGTCGAAGTATTGTGTTTAAACATCATTTTAATTCAGTTAGTTTTCCATGAAGAATGTATCAATGTATAAAGCCAAGAAAAACTTTCTTCATTGAATCCCTAGATATTCACTGTACTCAGATGGCAGTAACATCCCCTGATCTTTCAATCAAATCGGAATGAGAGTCCTTTGGAAACATTTCTTTCTTACAACACCGTTTAATTACAGAACGAAATTAAAAGGAATTAAAAGTTCACTTCATCCGCAAACAATACCTGCAACAAACAAATGTTCACGACAGGAAAATGTAATTTTAAGACAATTTTTCAAAAAGAACAAAAATTGTTTACAGTTTTCACAAGGTTGTCAGATTTCATTTTCTAATCAGCCCACGAAAATATAGTACAATCGTGTTAAATAATAAAGGATAACTAGAAACCAGTAATAGCAAAATGAAAATATGGAGCATTGTCTGATATCGCAAGTCAGAATGAGAATCCGTGGAAGTGAGTTGTCAACTATGAATTGATGAAATGGGGAAGACCTATTCCCTACAGAGGATTTAAATTGGCTGGAGAAATAAATGTTGAAGATAGGTGAGCACAAGAATTTGGATATTTGCTTTTTCTTTGAGTTGTTAATGAAAAAAAAGTAGTTCACAAAAACAGGAAGAAAAATGGCGAATCACATTTAAAGATAATCTGAAATGGTTAATTTTTTAATGAAGAGTGTAGTGGAAGGAACAAAGTAGACAGCACAAAGAAGGTTGGAGTATGTGAAACAGAAAATTGAAGATGTTTTCTAGTATGAACGTCGAGATAAAGAGATAGAGCAGGACAGGAAAAGTTGAGGACTTCATGAAACCACTGGATGGAGAGAAAAAACTTCAGTTAAGTTCGACAGATTTCTTTGACTTGGAGCAATGGTACTGCAGCTTGCCTGTAATTTGTTAGAGCATGATTCGTGTACTTCTAAAGGTGCATTCCCACGGCGTGTGGTTGTGGACGCCTTTTATCTTTGCCGCATATACCAGCGCGCCTCGACCCACCGTCAGGCGGTAAAAGATGAAAGGCGCGTACTGCCACACCACGCGTCGTGAGAATGCGGATTTAGACGGATAATGTGCCAATTGTATGATTAATTAGAGAAGGTCCTAGTTTGTCGACCAGATCGCTTCTTCGGGTGATGCGTGTCTTCACCCAGTGGTGTCGGTAGCGGGCACGTTGCCTTGTATGCACCACACAAACCTCTCTAGAACCGAATTTGTCGCCCTATGTCAAACAAATTCGGATCTACAGGGTAGATGTAAGGCATTACTTCCATGTGCTGAAGTCACTCCCGTCGTTATTGACACCTGCGAACAGAAAAAGATCATAGCTACACTCTGTTAGTTGCCAATTGATGTAAGTTAACTTAAAAATCAAATTTATGAACAACACAGATAGCAGCTATTACATTTAAAATATTACTTCCCTTCATAGAAAAGAATTATATTTTTAAAAAAACTAACTTAGTCCATAACCCGAAGGTTGGTTGGATCCTTCCGAAAGAGGCGTACTAAAATATTGTGTCAGAGGTAATACGGCCAGTTCCTTTCCTCTGGGACCTACAGTTTAACGGGGAAACCAAACCACAGAACGACCTGGTATATCTCATATGATGAAATACAACTCTTACGAATTCCTGCACCCAACGGAGCATCGCATTAGGGAGCGAGCATAAACCACGGAGTTCCATTTTGGCCTCCTGTTAACCCCCCCCCCCCTCACTTCCACGTAGCTCAACGTGGCTTTTGCCTATAACCCCTCCCCCTCCCTCCCGCATAGCACGTAGCTTCTTCCCCTATTGATTCCAGAAGACATTTTGTATTGTTTTCTCTTGTTAGACTATCGTAAATTACATACAGAGATAACTAAATGGCGGAAATAAATATTTAAAAGCTGTTGTGTGTTCTGTACCTCATTTTAATTGTGACAAATAATATGAATCAAAAGTTACGTGGCTTGGCTCTGAACTCCCCCCCTCTCCCCCCCCCCCTTCCACGTAGCTCACTGTAGCTTTCAAAGTAACCCTTCCCCCCTCCCAGACCAAGCTACGTAGTTTATGGACGCTCCCTTATCCACCGAGCTACCAAACGCTCTTAGAGAAGAATATACAAAATTTATTTATCATCGACCCAAATATCTTCCATTTTCTTCAGCTCTCTCTTCCCGATAACTTTATATATCACTTTGCTCCTGAACCTTCAACTTTTCTGTGCGCTCACCTCCACTCCTTTCAGCCTTCAATCCCTTAGTATTCTGCTGAATACTTTAATCTTGTATCTTCATTTCATTTTCTCTTTCTTGGTAATCTCACTCTCCCCCACATCAAATCTGCATACCGTATGGCCCTTGCCTTCTCTCGCCGAGAAAACTTAGTTTTGGTCAAAGTTTGATATCTTTCTCGCCAACAGAGCTCTTCAGTATGTCGACGTCCATGTGTTTATGGCATGGACTTAATTTCTGTTAAATAATGTTAAAATTCCTATATCACTACTTACGTAATTTACCAACACAGTTATTTTGTCATTTGTTGCATTTTATTTGTAGAGGGCAAATGTAGACGGGCGCAGGAAAAGGGGTAGATGGGTGTTTAGGGAAATTGTCACCGGAGCGTGTGCACCATTGCAGTTAAATTAAATTAATTTAATTTTTTTAAATTAAATTCTTAGTTTGACATTTCCCCACCAACCTACTACTTTCTTTTTTGGCTTTACACTTCGTCGGCATCGAGATCATTAGGGGTGGGAAAAGACTGAGGGCAAGGCACGTGGAGGGAGGAACGCGGCCATGATCTTTTGAAGGAACCATCCCAACATCTGAGTGATCTGAGGAAACAATGGAAAACCGAAATCTGGATAACCGGACAGGAATTCGAAACCGCGTCCTCCCGAATGCCAGGCCACTGCGTTACCGCTCATCCAAATCACTCGGTTTCCAATTTCCGTTTAAGAATTTTAATTTCCAATTCTTTCAGTGTTACAGGTAAATTGTTCAGCACTTAATTTGGTAATTTATTCCAATTCCCGATTCCCTTCGTTACAAAATAAATTTTTCCCTCTCACTTCTGCTCACTTATCGAATGCTAGCTTACATCAAAGGATTGTCAAGTACGCTGAGCGAGAAATATTTCTGAGAGGATTATGGGCATGGAACGGGAATGGGAAGGATCATGGTTCTTCCTCAAGGCAGCAAATTATGGAAGATCAATATGTGTCTATCGGAAAAGCAATCTTTGGACTTATTTAAAAACTAAAAGCGGGAAATGAAGAAAACGTGGGAGTAGCCATGTACTCATGAAAAGTATAAGCAATTTTCTATATGTTAATTTGTTTGCGTTTTTGTAGTTTTGGGACGGAAAAATCTAACCAGGACACTTTAAATAATCACTTTTAGTAATCACGCCTATTACAGCATACTAATTGAAAGATATAGTTAAAAATGTTTATTAAATACAGTTTTGTTGCAACATGGATTTTTATTAATAAAAACGCGCTTCTCGGATTCAATTCAATCACCAACTAGTTTAGGGATGTTTTAGTAGTTGTGAAATGGCGAAGTATATTTCCGGGTCCTCCTGTTTTACGCGTACCAAACAATTTTCGTAACTTTATGTAAATGTGTGTTATTGCAATTAATTTCTGTTAACTTTTGCTGTTTTCTCTGCTTATGTACAGGCGAGGACGTTGCCCAAAGGTTAGTGTTGGTGAATACACAAATCAACAAGTAGGAAAGAGTGTTTGCGATTAACAGATAACTCGGCTATCGATAATGGTGATGAGGTTAATCTGCAGACTTGGATGACCTCCATGCCATCAGCGCCTCTAACGGGCGTCGTTGTGGCGCCACGCCCGTATCGACCCGTCGCGACGCCCCAGCGAACCAGGGCGTCGCGACGTCGGACTTGTTGCTGGGCCGCGGGAACTCCCCCGCCGGCACCCAATCACAGCTTCCAAACACTTTCAACTCAGCAGCGGACATTCGCTACAGCAGAAAACGATCAAAGTATTAAGACGCACATCAACGAAGTAATGCGAGGGGGATATGTACTGAACATAAACCAAAGCTAGACAAAAGTCAAGAAATGTAGCAGTAGATAGTCCTCCCCGTTAGCTCAGTTGGCTACGGCACGGTGTTAGCTGGGCAGAGTGCTGGTTGTTGAATAAATCTTCGTCTTCAAGACTTGGCCGGCTGGGTAGGAAATATGGTGGAGTACAATTCCTAATCACCACATTGTGCACCAATGTCCCAAATATCTCTGCAGTACGTATGGACTGAGGACATGTGACACCGTTGATTGGGATTCGTCTGTGGGATGGGGACGTTAAGCCTCGTTGGTGTCTTTCGGAAGGGTAGGCCTGACTGAGCCGGTACCGGGTATCACCCTCTCCTATCGTTTATCTCTCATCAACAACACAAACAACACTCTATGCTAAATACACTCGCTGGTGCAATCATCGATATCTATAAAACAAAACTGGATATATTGGTCTCATAAAAACTCGGAAATTACGGAGCAGATTTCGATGGGGTTTTCACCGTTTTAAAGCTTAAAATCTCAATTGAGTTGTTTGGCATGTCTTGGATGTTTCAACGTCAAATAACGCAGGAGTATTAAATGAAATTCTGAACGTATGATGACAAATCCCAAAGATCGAAGGATTAGATGTTGCATACTTCGCATTAAACTAACAACTACAATGTCTCTGACGATAGCCTTTAATGAAAGCAATAAGATAACTTTACAATAATAACTGTTTTGCACATTAAACAAAACTTGAAATATTCTTTCCTTTAATTCGGGATATTCAATTTAAACGCCACAGATAGCCGTAACTTGTAGTATTCTTTCCTTTAATTCTGGATATTCAATTTTTAAACGGCACAGATAGCCGTAAAAACATCAGAGATTTTCTTTAAGCACGATCTCTGGACAATGTCTTTGGCCATCAGCATTAGTCTTCTGTTTAAGATAGTATTATTCCGGATTCACTTTTGATATTTGTATAAAAGGCTGAATCTGTGGAGTTAAAAGTATCTGGCGTTTAGAGAAAAAAGTATATCAATTCACTTCACAATTGAATCAAATGTGAGTTTCTAACATAATCTAACGTTGTTCAGTAATGTAGTAATGCAATTTCTTAACCAAATCAACGAAGCTTGATATACATGAATCTTTTGGGACGATTGAAAATAGTGTACGTGCAAATAAACTTCAAGCCATCCGTTTCTTGGTAGAAGGCGGGTGATTAAATTAAGTAGACAGGATGTTGAGTCACATTTTAAGACATTCTGAATTAGTTAATTTGTCATCAGAGAGAATATTAAAGCGAACTTTAAAGGAAGACAAAGATAAATGAAGCAGATAATTGAGAACGTAGATTGTAATGGATATATATATATATCTATATAAACTGAGGCGTATAGTTGATCAAGTATTCTTCTGTATCCAGTAACAAAACTATTTCTTTTTCTCCTCCCAAAATAACACCGCTTTAGTTGTATTTTCAGATGCCATAATCACATATTCTACTTGCAGCCAATTTTCATGTTAGAATAGAAAGTACTCGGCTATATATTACATTGCAGTCAAAACTTTCCAAGTCAACATATTACTTTGCCAATTTGATACTCTTGTTGTTGTGTGGCTGACACTGCAAAGGCCAAGCGTTCGATCCCCAGCTCCTTATATTAGATTTTTCCAGGCATTTCCCGGAAACGCTCCATTTTAATTCAGTGAAGAATTGTTCATTGTCAGTTCCCTTCTCGTTTCTTGTTAGAAACCGTAAATCCCTAAGAAAATATCTTAAGTGGTTGCCAGATGATTGATGATATAAAATACAATGGGCAGTTAAAAGTATTTAACGAACGCCTTTTATTTGACACTCGTTTCATGACTGTTTAGATAAATCAAGAAGAACCTTCTGCTTAAAATCACAGAAATCAACTTGTCCAAGAAAATTAAGTCATATAACAAATTCATACATAGACTGAAGCTCGTTTATACGTGAAAATTGTTGCAAACTTCTAAGAAATAAATGTTATCTGATTCAGGAGCCCTCCCGAAGATTACGATACTAGGCGACCTAGCTAAGAAAAGCAATCGAATGTATTTTGGGCAAAGTCAGAGAAAAATTGATCTTTTCACACATTACTACAAGAGGCGACTGGAGTCGTCTGGAAACAAGTGGTGGAGAAAAAGCTTGGAGGGTCCGCCTGACATGGAAGATGATGTGCCAGACGACCCGCAATACAGGAAACGTCTAGTAATGATAATAATGATTAAGCTAATCTTTCTAACAATCCTGCTTTGAAACAAACTCTTCATGTGTGTATCGCAGGACTGGGTTGTAAAATCACGATATTTCGAAGTCTAGCTCCACCGCATTGTTCAGGTTAAACCTATTTGTATTGGTCAACACAGTGGTTCCCAATTAGTGGTAAGCGTACCCCCAGGGGTACGTGAGGTTTCTTCAAGGGGTACGCGCGGTTGTCTCTTGGCTAAGGTGATCACTAAAATAATTGAAAAAAAACCACTTTTATCAGCCAAAAGAAACATTACTATCACCCAAATATATTTTAATATAAACTGTGTTTGTGTCAATTATATTATTGTAATCCTGTGGTTGTGAGAAGCACTCTACTGGGATGAACGAATTCATTTATTTATCATTTCAGCTGTAAGGGGTACGCGCGCTTGAGCTCCTTCTTGCAGTGGTACTCGGGAAAAAATAATTGGGAACCACTGGGTCGACAGATTAATCAACAGTAGTTGGTCCAATTTGCTTCCTCTCAACTTGTATGTAGACGAAACTATAAATGAAATAATAATAACAATAAAATGAATGTGGTGTAAGTGTTCCAGAGAAATTGCTGATTAGCATGAACAAAATACTGAAAGAAGATTTTGGAATTAACATGAACCAACTCAAGACAAAAGTGATGAAATGTAGCAGAGATGATGTGAATAATATTAGATTAAATATAAAAATAGGATCGGATGCGATAGAAGAAGTAAGTGAATTCTGCTACTTAGGAATTAAAATTACAATAGATGGACGAAGGAGAGTGATGTTAAAAGCAGAATAGCACTAGCAAAATAGTTTTCATGAAAAAGAGAAATATTTTAGTGTCAAATATTGATCAAGGACTAAGAAAGAACTTTTTAAAACTCTAAATGTGGAGCACAGCACTTTACAGTTGCGTATCATGAAATTTAAAATACCAAAAAAAGGAAAATTGAATCATTTGAAATGTAATGCTATAGAATGATGCTGGACAGATGAAGCACGAAATGAACTTTTTTTTTTTTTTTTTTTTGAAGTGATGGGTGAGGAAAGAAGTTTGTGAAAGTGTTTAACAGAAAGGAAATACAGAATGCTGGGTAATATTTTGAGCCATGCGGGATTGATTAATTTTTTAGTGGAAAGAACAGTGGAAGGGAAGAACTGTAGAGGAAGACAGAGATTAGAACATATGAAGCAGACAATTGAGAACGTGGGTTGTTAGGAATACGATGAGGTGAAGAAGTTAGCATAAGATAGGAAGGGATGGAAGATTGCATCAAACCAGTAGAGACGACATGACAGCAAAAAAAAAAAGCTTAGCTAATCCTGAAGAAGACGGCGGAGCTAGATAAACTAATTTCGTCTTTTTATAATACAATCCAGAGGTACATATGTGACGATTTCATTGCAACAATACGAAATCTAAATCCTTAACATACTGGGGTAGATTGAAGTGATGACAGAGGCGGCCTACGTTGCCAGTTGAATTTTTCGACATCTTGGCCAACGAAATTCGGAACGTCTCGGTAAATATTGCCTTACGCGTTAATAATGCAATAATTAATCGATTAGAGTCATGTCTGAGTGATGATAGAGTGAATCTGAATGGAAGAGGTGGGTAAACAGTCGTGACAAGTAGTTTTACTAAGCCAAGGCCAGCCGAGATAGTGTTGGGGCAGGTCGGGGCTGGGCTGACAAATGCTGTGTAACGGCCCAGCTATTACCTGGCATCCTGCAGTCACGGCAGAGCAGAGAGGGAGTAGGAAACAGCAGGTCCAACAGGTCCTCGCGCCAACACAAAATACAGCAGTAACATGGGCTTTGCCGGCAAATCGGTGCGAGTGATTCTTCACGGGTGTATTTATCTCTGGAGGTTATAAAAACACGACGTTTCGAAGGAGGTTACTCAACAGAGGTCTGACTGTTACTACGAACACCTTTCCCGTATGCAGCCGTAAGCGGTTGCCATGGGAACTCTGTTGGGTTGATGAACGGGGAAGGTTTCGCGTTACCTTATCCAGTAGGCTTGCGAATTCGTATGTGTTATTGTACGAATGCATGACTGTGATGATATACACTTAAGAGCCAAAGAAACTGGTACACCTGCCTAATATCGTATAGGCCCCCCGCGAGCACGCAAAAGTGCCACACCACGACATGGCATGGACTCGACTAATGTCAGAAGTAGTGGTGGAGGGAACTGACACCATGCATCCTGCAGGGCTGTCCATAAATCCGTAAGAGTACGAGGGAGTGGAGATCTCTTCTGAACCGTACATTGCAAGGCATACCAGATATGCTCAATAAAGTTCATATCTGCGGAGTTTGGTGGCCAACGGAGGTGTTTAAATTCCTGGAGCCACTCTGTAGTAATTCTAGACGTGTGGGGTTCCGCTTTGTCCTGCTGGAATTGCCCAAGTCCGTCGGAATGCACAATGGACATAAATGAATGCAGGTGATCAGCCAGGATGCGTCCGTACGTGTCACTAGACAGAGTCGTATCTAGACGTATCAGGGGTCCCATGTCACTCCAACTACACACGCCCCATGCCATTACAGAGCCTCCACCAGTTTGAACAATCCCCTGCTGACATACAGTGTTCATGAATTCATGAAGTTGTCTCCATACTCGTACACGTCCATCCACTCGATATAATTGGAAACGAGACTCGTCAGTCAGGCAACGTGTTTTTTTTAACCATTAACAGTCCAATGTCGGTGTTGACGGACCCAGGCGAGGCGTAAAGCTTTGTGTCGTGCACTCAGCAAGGGTACACGAGTGGGTCTTCGGCTCCGAAAGCCCATATCGATGAGGTTGTTTCGCACGCTGACACTTGTTGATGGCCCAGCATTGAAATCCGCAGCAATTTGTGGAAGGGTTTCACTTCTGTCACGTTGAACGATTCTCTTCAGTCGTCGCTGGTTCCTTTCTTGCAGGATCTTTTTCCGGCCTCAGCGATGTCAGAGATTTGATGTTTTACAGGATTCCCGATATTCGCGGTGCACTAGTGAAATGGTCCTAGGGGAAAATCCCCACCTCATCGATACTGCGGAGATGCGGTGTCCCATCTCTCGTGCGCCGACTATAACACCATGTTCAGACCCACTTACATCGTGACAACCTGCCATTGTAGCAGCAGTAACCGATCTAACGCCTGCTCCAGGTACCTGTTGTCTTATATAGGCGTTGCGAACCGCAGTGCCGTACTCTGAGTGTTTACATATCTCTGTGTTTCGATACGCATGCCTATACTAGTTTCTTTGGCTCTTTAGTCTATATGTATTCAGTATTTGGGCCGTATGAAATGAGAGATTAAGAAGGGAGATGGCGAATCCAGGTGGCGGCAAATTCAGGCCGACGAAAGACACCAACAAGGCCGCTAGGCTTAACGTCCCCATCCAACAGCACCGTATGCCCTAACTCCTTATGCACTGTGGAGAGGTTTGGGATTTAACGCAGAAGCTTGGTGCACAATCTTGTGATTAAAACTGTGCACAACCACCTGTCCAATCCTGCCTGCAACTTCCTGGTGGTGAAAAGGACTCGAAATCAGCGCCGGACACAATCACCGAGCCGACGGGCGATGCCCGATATAAAAGAAATTAAATAGATGTTTCATTATAGCTTGACCATGAAGTGACTACATAAATAAATTATGCCCTCTACGCAATTCAACGACCAGGTACTTCTTTTTCTGTGGGCCCGAAGGACTTTGTTCCAGTACTTCGCATAGCGACAATTTCAAGCCTCAAACAAAAGCTTCGGCCGAGAGAAATATTCTTCGCAGGTGATGAATTCAAGTCCATATAAATACAAAGTTGAATCTGCAAAAGCTAACAAAAAGAAGAAAAAGAAGGAAAGCAATGACAGAAAAATACATCAAGAGCAGGAAATGTAATCCAAGAAGAGAATCATTTGTTGATTGCGGTGATGTTCAAAGGGATACTACAACGAATATGACCGAGCGTGGTGGGTGAGTGGTAACGGTCTGCCCTTGCATTCCGAACGTGGGTTCGAATCCCCGTCCAACTATTCACATCTCGGTTTTACATAGATTCAATAGATCATTCCAGGTCAATGTAGGTATGAAAAATAGTGCATGGAAGGGAAAAGATAATCATGACCACAAGCTGGCACTCGATTTCAGGCACAAGGGTGTGGGAAGATTCTCTTCTTTGGTCAAGGGTGTTAGGGATTGGAATAAGTTACCAGAAGAAATGATGAATAATTTACCAAAAACGTTGAAAGAATTTAAAGCTAAATTTGTAAAGGGCAAATGTAGGTGGGTGCAGGAAAGGGGGAAGGTGGGTGTGTAGGGAAAGTGCTACCGGTTCATGGGCTCCATAGCAATTTAATTATATATTATTATTATTAATGCTGGGATGGTTCCTTCAAAAGGCTACAGCTGAATTTCTTCCTGTTCCTGCCCCAAATTCTTTCCCTGCCTTTATAATGACCGCCACGACCTAATCCGTAAAAAAAAAATGCTTTTCAGCTTCAAGATAACAAGAATAATGGACCCAGTGTCAAATGTGTTACTTTAGGGCCCACGAAATCTGAGCTGCACTTGCCGAAAACAGCTTTCCTTTCGTTTGTGAAAATTGGAGTTAATTTTACCAATTATAGTTTGTAAGTTTTCCAAGTTAAGTAAGCCTATTTTAAAATGAAAGTACACTATTTTTGTAAATTTAAAGCGTTGTTACCACTCATTAAGTGCCCAGTTTGTTTATTATTTTATGCATCAAACTTGATTCCACGAAAACTGAAAAATTCAGGTGTCTGAAGGGATAGTTGAAGTATTTAACCACTAAGTTTGATCTCTTTATTATTAAAAAAAATCATCAAACCTTAGCTTGACACTTTGCTTGACTCTCTCCTACTTTGTATTAATTGTACCGTGAGATGAGCTTCCGTATGCACCGCTGGGTGAAACTCCTACTGATTCAAAAGGAATCATGCTGAACAGAGTTCAGCTGGTGTTAAGATTTGCTGTATTTATAAATTACTGTAATGTGTATATGCGTTTAGGGTGTTCTTCATCACAGATAAAATAAAAAGGGAAACATTGCGACCCTGCGGCGAAACCATCCAGGCCTTTTTCCATGATGAGCAGCAGTGGGCATAGGATTTTTTTTAATGTTTGTTTGTTTGTTTGTTAAAGTGCAATTATTAATTGTGCACTGCAGTCTCTTAAGTAGTGGATAGCGAAAATTGTTTCCACTACAGGGAGTCGAACAGGATTATCCTGCGATGAGAGACCTAGCCCACAAGGAGGATTAGGTTATTTACACGAACGCGATATTCAGTGTAAACATCAAGATGTGGTAGCATTAATAACATTATTAGACAATTAAGACTTTGTGGAATCAGTAAATCGTGACAGTAGATGCAGAATAAAATTTATCACTAATTAAAGGTAAATAGTGTTCACAGTAGTTACAACTAGAGTGTGATAAGTCAAACAATCAAACCATAATTTCTAATCACAGCAGTGATTTCAAAGCTTATAACTAAGAGCTATTAATTATAATGCAATAACATGGAGTGTTTCAAAACAGGCAGTAGAAAAACAGTTAAATAAGTGTAGCTAAAAAGTCACTGAATTTAACATTAAAATAAGCCAAAAGAAAACGATGATATAACAGCGATGTCGAAAGAACATAAATAATCCTACCATCCAATTATTATTATTTTATTTTAACTGCTTAACGTCTCTTAACAGCGAGGTCTTTAGAGACGGGAAAGGATGTGGGGCAAGGACTGGGAAGGAATTCGGCCACGGCCTTTTAAAGGAAGCATTCCGGCATTTGCCTGGAGTGATTTGGGAAACCATGGAAAACCCAAATCTGGATACCCGGGCGGGGATTCGAACCGGCGTCCTCCCGAATGCGAGGCCAGAACGCTAACCCTTACACCACCACGTTCGGTCTACCATCCAAAGATAACAGAATGCAAATAACGCCTATAAACAAGAATATACATGATTCGCAGTAATATGGCAAAGCTGACTACCCTCCCTTAGGAAAGGCAGTAATAAATGGCCTTCGGAATATCAAAAAATTAACCTGACAAACAGAAAAAGTTTCAGGTATTCATCAGTAAAAAAAATCGGAGGATTATGCAACCAAGATGAGGACTGATTTTTTTCAGACGGACAATACACGACGACGTTGACCGAATGTTTTTGAGCAGGACAGTCGCGAGCGGACGTGAACAAATTGCCTCAGCGGGAGCGTCCAAGGCCCATGTCTACGTAACGGGACAATGGGAACCAGCGCTTTGGCTGGAGATTCCTTCACAACTTAAGTCAGAGATAATAGTAAGAGGCGTACGCCACACGAACTAACTTATTGTAAGACTTACAACAACTTCCAAGCTTAAACATGCATCTTAATTAGCGTAGTCAATGCGGCTGGTTAATCACCCGGCAGGATTTCGAGTTAAGAACCTGGTTTTATTCCATGTCAAAGTGAGTGTTTACTATGACAAGAGTAATATGGCAGGTAGATGAGCTGCACGGTGCTAGCTCATTTAGGCCTACTCTTTCAAAGACAACAATGAGTATACTGTGTATTATGTCTGCATCCGACAGACGAATCACCATCAACAGCATCATAAGTCCTGATTCTATACGCACTTCGGAGAGGCATGGGACCTAACCCAGGACTTTATACACAATGTAGTGATTAGGAATTGTACACCACCACCTCTCGTACACTGTCGACCAAATTCTGACAACCATAAGCTAACACGGAGTGACGCCCTGACGTCATAACCGACGCATTGGTACCGCTCAGCTCCAAATACTTCACGCAATCCTTCGTACAATATAACTAAGATATTTTATATAGTATTTTATCTTCGAATGACTCACCAAGCCTGGTGAATAATATATTTAAATAATATTTCAAGATAAGGTACAATGTCACATCCGGCATTGTACCTTATCTTGAAATATTATTTAAATTGAGTCTAGACACTTGCTGCTTACTACAGGACTGTAAAAGTGCAATAGTAGTACCGGTACATAAGGGAGGGGTGAGAAATAGAGTTGAGAATTACAGGCCAATCAGTTTGACATCAGTGGTAGGTAAATTAATGGAAAGATTGATATGCAACCACATCAGAAATGTATGTGAGGAACGTAATTGGTTTACAAGCAGGTAACATGGTTTCAGGCAAGGATATTCATGCGAATCTCAGTTGGTGGGATATATGCAAGATATTTCAGATGAAATGGACAAGGGAGGCCAAATTGATAGTGTAGCACTAGATCTGTCTAAGGCGTTTGTCAGAGTAAGCCATAAAATGGTAGTAAATAAGGTAAAAACCATTGGAGTGTATAAGAAAGTCATTTGCTGGGTAGAAGAATTTTTAAAAGGTAGAAAACAGAAAGTTAGGGTAGGAAATGTAGTATCAAAGGAAGTGGAAGTAAAAATGGGTGTGCCACAGGGTAGCGTATTGGGACCATTGCTATTCATTATTCTAATGAATAATTGTGTTGATTGTTTACTATCTGAAATTAGATTGTTTGCAGATGACATAATGCTGTATAAAAGAGTCAAAACGATAGAGGATTGTAAACAGTTACAGGGTGATCTGGACAGGATATCTAGTTGGGTTGGTAAACATGGAATGAAGATAAATGCAAAGAAGAGTCAGCTTATTAGATACACAAATAAAAAACAAAAGGTTAATTATGAATATAAGGTGGGGAAAGAATTGCTTGCTGAAGACTTGAAATGCAAATATCTTGGAATTACTTTTGATAACAAACTTAACTAAGCAGGACACATAGGACAGGTGGTAGGAAAAGGTTTCAAAGTTCTGCACTTGTTGGAGAGAGTGATGAGGGGATGTACGAGAGAAGTAAAGGAATTGGGTTACAAAACTTTGGTCAGACCATTGCTCGAATATGGTAGTGTAGTATGGGATCCTCATTTTACGTATCAAATACAGGAGTTGGAGAGGGTGCAAAGAAGGGCTGCTAGATTTGTTCCTGGAAATTATCGCAGAATGTAATCAGTGACGGATATGATAAAGGAGCTGGAATGGGATTCATTGCAAGACAGGAGGAGGATGAGGAGAGTCATGGGAGTGTACATGGCATATACTGGTGATGAGGCATGGAAAGATATTGCAATAGGTATGAAAAGTAGTGCATGGATGGGAAAAGATGACCATGACCACAAGCTGGCACTCGATTTCAGGCACAAGGGTGTGGGAAGATTCTCTTTTTTAGGTAAGGGTGTCAGGGATTGGAATGAGTTACCAAGAGAAATGATGAATAATTTACCGAAAACTTTGGAGGGATTTAAAGATAAAATTTGTAGAGGGCAAATGTAGGTGGGTGCAGGATAGGGGGAGGATGGGTGTGTAGGGAAATTGCCACCGGAGCCTGTGCTCCATTGCAATTAAATTAAATTAAATATAATAACGTTCGGTTCTGGCATTCCAGTGCAACCATCCTCATTTACGTTTTTAATCAGTACCGTAGAATGCCGGAACAGTTCCACGAATAACCCATCACAGAATTTTTCCCCACTCCTGACCTCAATCCTGCTGCAGCTGTAAGACCCAGACTTTGAAGACCTGTAAAGTCTTATTAAAAAAAAGTAAACAAACAGCTCATCATTATCAATCAGTATTTATATACAAAACTCAAGTAATTTTTTTCTTTTCTAATGACTTTACAGCTCTTCGACGTCGAGGTCACTAGAGAAGATAAAGGACTAGGAGCAAGGAACGGAAAGGAAGATAGGCATGGCATATTGAAGCTGCCTTCCCGGAATTAACTTGGAGTAACCGAAATTTGGGTGGCTGAACGAGGATTCGAACCCGCCTTCTACCGAATGGGAGGACAGATTGATACCACTCACTCACAACGCTTGGTTTCCGTAAATCACATCAATTCGAAATCTCCATTGATGTACTGGTTTACAGTGAACAAGGTTGCCATTTTTTATCATTTCTCTACCGGGTATCATCATCAATCATCATTAGCGTTCTCCCATAAGACAGGCTTTCACGTGGCTGCTCTGCATGTTCTCATCCGCACGGAGAATCATACCATGTACTTTTAGGGAAATGATAAGGTAGTAATATCACTTTAATTGGATGGACATAGAGTTGCCATATATCTAAGAAACTTATAACTATGTTATGTGTGCGATATGTGTGGTTTTTTTTTGTGAAATAAGGTGGAAATTGGGGACCGTCCAAGCATGGTAGGAAATGCAGTATTAAAATAAGCGGAATTAAAAATGGGAATGCCACAGGGTAGCGTATTGAGACCATTGCTAATCATTATTTTAATGAATGATTGTACTGATAGTTTACTATCATAAGTTAGCTTATTTGAAGATGACATACAGTGTAATGCTATATAACATTACCAAAACGGTGGAGGTCTGTGAACAGCTGCATGGTAATCTGGACAGAACATCTAGCTGGGTTTTTAACATGGGATGAAGATAAATGAAAAGAAGATGCAGCTAGTTAGATACACAGATAAATACTAATGGTTGATTATGATTATAAGACGGGGTGAGAATTGTTTGTTGAAGACATGAAATGTAGATACCTTGGCATACCATTTCATAACGAGTTCGACTGCGCAGGACACATTGGACGGGTAATAGGTAAAGGTTGCGAAATTCTTTACTTGTTGGAGAAAGTGAGAAGGGTATGAACTTGTCTCTTAGTGGATATTCTTCGAATCTCTTCACTTGTAGGTTTCAAGTACTTTAATATTTAATAATTCAGATTTATTAAATTTAAACATTTATTCTTTCACTAGCATACAGCAACAAAAATCTCAATCTATCTTTCTTAATCTCGAAAAGTGGTTCTCTCTTGTCTCCAATTAATCACTCCATAACAACATGATAATAATTCTATCAAATAATGCAAATACTTAGTCACGTTTCGTTGATGAATAAGTAAGAAAACTTGTTTCCTTACAAGGGGCTGTACCAGAGAAGTAAAGGAATTGGGTTACAAAACTTTGGGCAGACCTATTGCTTGAATATGGTAGTGTAGTACGGGAACCACATTTTGGGTATCAAATACAGGAGTTGGAGGGGATGCAAAGAAGGGCTGCTAGATTTGTCTCTGGAAATAACCGCATAACAGAATCAGTAACCGACAGCATAAAAGAATTGGAATGGGATTCACTGGGAGACGGGAGGAGGATGAAGAGAATCACGGGAGTACAAGGCGTATATATATATATATATATATATATATATATATTACTTATGGATTTATGTCTCGTCGACGTTGAGGTCATTAGAGGTGGGATGAGACTAGGGACAAGGAACGGGAAGATGGCCTTTTGAAGGAAGCATTCCGGAATTCGCCTGGAGTGATTTGGGGAACCATGGAAAACCCAAATCTGGAAGCCCAGACAGGGATTCGAACCGCCATCCTCCCGAATACGAGGCCAGAACGTTAACCTCTCACCCACCACGCTCGGTCCGCGTATATTGGTGATAAGGCGTTGAAAGATATTGGTGTAAGAATTAAAAATAATGTGTTGAAGGGAAAAGATGACCATGACAAAAGTTGCTACTCTATTTCAGGCACAAGGGTGTGGGAAGATTTTCTTTCGTAGTAAAGTAGTCAGGGATTGGAATAAGTTGTCAATAGAAATGATGAATAATTTATCAAAAACGTTGAAACAATTTATAGTTGAAGAGGGCAAAAGTAAGTAGGTACATCGCAGTTGCTCTATCGCAATTAAATTAATTAATTCGCCTTGATGACTATGGAAAAACCACAAGTAGGATGGCCGGTATGCGGGGACCAGGACTCATTGTAGCTCCTTATCCAGTGTGGTGGCACCGTAACGCGAACAACCACGATGGCGTTTGCTACTGGGTAGACGCGTATTATACGGTGTAAGCATGAGGGAGACGTTCTAGCAGCCGGTTGGTGAACCTCGGCCCTAATGCAGGGGCCAGGGTGTGGCTGGCTGATGAATTATTCATGCCGGCCGCTCCGCCGTGTTGGATGCTGTAAGCTCGGCTTCCTCTGTGTCTGAGAAGAACTCCACACGGCCGCTGGAATCAGGCAGATGACTCTGCGAAAGCCGTGCGCTATGCCTTCAATCTTATCTCACGTTCTGGTGTTAATCTGTCTTAGGTAGCGGAATGCGTTTAATCTTCGACCTTCAACAAGTCGTAAACGTTAAGGAAACTGATTTCGCCTGCTGTCAGTGGCGAATTTCATGGATCAAATGCAACTGTGAATGTCTGAATTTCGACACTACAGCTGGTTTCTCATGCAACAATTTTTGTTGTTGTTTGAGCTCAGAATTTTTACATTTGTCGGCATCATTTACAGCGTGCTTCTGTTGCTAATTAAAAAATTACTGCTCTATGGTTAATTCAACATCGTACGAAAAGGAAGAAACGCAAAAGAACTTTTTCACTACTGCTGGTTTTTTTTTTTTTGCTGTCGTCAGTCTTTAGACTGGTTTGATGCAATCCTCCATCCCTTCATATTCTGTGCTAACCTCTTCATTTCTACATACCCGTTACAACCCACGTCCTCAATTATCTGCTTCATATATTCTAATCTCTGTCTTCCTCTACAGTTCTTACCTTCCACTGTTCCCTCCACTAACAAATTAACCAATGTCTCAAAATATAACCTACCAGCCTGTCTCTTCTTTCTGTAAGCTTCTTCCATAAACTTCTTTTCCCAACCATCATTTCCAAAACTCCTACATTTCTTACTTTCTCTGTCCACCTAATTTTCAGCATTCTTCTGTAGCACCACATTTCAAATGCTTCAAGTTTGTTTCTTTCCGGTATTCCTAAAGTCCATGTTTCACTACCGTAAAGTGCTGTGCTCCACACATAGAGTTTTAAAAATTTCTTTCTAATTCCTAGATTAATATTTGAAACTTAAAGGTTTCTCTTTTTCATGAAGGCTCTTTTTGCTAGTGCTATTCTGCTTTTAACATCATTCCTGCTTCGGCCATCAGTTGTAATTTTGCGTCTCAAGTAACAGAACTCACTCACTTCTCCTGGTTTCATACGAAACGATTTTTTGTCGTTAGCTAAGCTCTTTTTTTTTTTGATATCGTGTTTCTATGATTAAAAAGAAAATTATTGTGCTATTTTTAGTTTACCGTCTTTGCAAAAAGGAAGAAACGGAATCGACCTCTTCCGATGCATTCGATCAGTCATAAAACAGAGAGGTCGTTGGCATCTTTTACACGCTATTGGAAGAGCTCGGGGGTGATGAAAACACAATTTTTGTAAATTATTTTTGATTGTCAATTGCTACTTTCGATAATTTAAAGCAGCAATACTATGACTAAAATGAAACAACTAATCCAGGCACAGAAATTACAATAGATAGTTCATCTTAGTGGGGATGATTTTTATATTAGCCACAAATAGGAAATGGTATAATTTATGTAAATTTCTGAAAGTATCACATTGCGATGATTTCTCGAAAACAGACAGAACTTAAAAACTGGGAAAAAATACTTCTAAAAATTATCCTAGGTTGGAGGGGAAAAAAAACAGAAACTCAGTAAGATATCAGAAATACACTTTTAATTGTTTTCCAATGTCACATGCCTTCTTCGATAATCTGCAAAAGAGACTCAAGCACATGCTTCTACGACAAATAAAAATTAGAAATCGCATTCAACCTGTTGAAATGTTGGCTGTTTTCTCCCGCAACCCTGGCCTTGCTTCAAAAAAAAATATCAGAAAGTCATTATCTATATTATCAGCTATTTTAACCACAATTTTCTGCCACTAATGAAGTTGATGTATGACTTAGGGGGCGTGCATAAACTGCCTGGCTTGGTCTGGGGGGAGGGGGGGGTTGGAATGCTACGCTGGGCTACGTGGGGTGGAAAGGGGGGGGGGTTCCGAGTCAGACCACGTAGCTTTTCATTCATATTATTTGTCACAGTTAAAATGAAGTACAGAGCACACAACAGCACTATTGTGAATATTTATTTCCGTCATTTAATTA
Organism: Vandiemenella viatica; assembly: GCA_031002005.1. Classification (NCBI taxonomy): domain Eukaryota; kingdom Metazoa; phylum Arthropoda; class Insecta; order Orthoptera; family Morabidae; genus Vandiemenella; species Vandiemenella viatica. The sequence goes on from CM061918.1 coordinate 83,779,564, forward strand.
TCTCCGTATGTAATTTACGATAGACTGATGAGAGAAACCAGTACAACATGTTTTCTGGATTCAATAGGGGTCAAAGCTACGTGCTACGTAGGGGGGTTCACAAGAGGCCAAAAGGAGCTACGTGGTTTATGGACGCTCTCTGACTTCCTGTTGTGTCGTTTACGTTCTGTATAAAAAGTCCCACGCACCTCTTCATTTCACTAATGAAATGCGCTCGTATGACAAAACTTGCTGCTTTTTTGCACGCTATCACGAAGTTGCCATTCCACATGTGATCCTTGCGTTGTGGATGACTCGTCCCCTCAGCATATGGATAGCTGGCATTTCCACGTACACACATACTTTGGCTGCCCATTGCATATATTACGAGGATGTTATCCCGGAATCGTAGGAGAGTATTCCAGTACACATATGCAGTAATTGTCTTTATCGTACTTACTCTTATTAAAATAATCGTTATAATTGTGGATACGCACTTGTAATAATTACGAAATTGCCGGAAAACTGTGTACACCACAATTCCGAGTACTTCCCCATTTTTTTTCGAAAAAACTTACCCAACAGCTGAAAAACCTTCTGGAAACGATTGCTTTTTTGAGCAGCGAGATTTTACTTCCGAAACAAATATAAAGCTAAACAATTACTTTAAAATAAGGGATATCCAATATTTTAACTGAACGGGCTATGGTTTCGATAATAATAGCACAAATACTTAATACTGGCAAATTCTTCGAAACAAATTGTCCACGAAGATTACCATCGTGAAACTAGTAATAAGTTTACATCTTTTACGAAGAGAAAGGTGGATTGGGTTAGGGGAAAGAGGGGGGGGGGGGGGCTGAACCGCCAGAGAGCGTGACGAGGAAAAACATTAATCATTCCATGCGAGGTTTACTGGTCTCATTCACGTAATCAGACTGCTGCTACTTAACACTTAATTAAACGTCGAGCAATAAATCAAATAAAACGTAAGACTGGTTACCTTTCTGTCCGTCTCCACCTTATGGGTAGTATTTCACTTTTATTGCTCATTAACTCGACGGATTTAGAGCTACTTAGGGGAAAACTGTAGGTAATATATCCCTACATCGTGCGTAAAAGAACTGTAAAATGAATTTAAAAAAAAAAACTTTTACTGCATATCGCCATAGGTGTATCCTCTCCTATTCCGTTTACAGTTCATTATATTATTATTCAGCAGCTGGTACTCTGATTTTACTAACTACTTTGTTTTCCGTGGATAGAAACTTCTCTTAATCAAGCAACATTTATCAAAAGCATCCAAATCCCATGCATATTCCTTCTTTTTTTTTTTTTTTTTTTTTTTTTTTTTTTTTTTTTTTTTTTAAAGTACATATCCCAAATAGGTGACACCACACTCACCTACGCTCGGTTTCACAAGAAGTTCGGACTTTTTTTTACCCGTAACCAGTGGCGGATTCAGGATTTTGGTTTTGGGGGGGGGGGACTTGTGTGGATTTAGTTTGGGGGGGGGATCTTGAGCAGAGCTAAAAAGAAAAGGGTCTCCATCCAAACCTCAAAAATTCAGATGTCGGGGGTGGACCTTGTAAAATTATTATTATTTTTATTATATCATCTTTCATTTTTACTTTTATTGCTGCTTCTTTACATTAACAATACAATTATCACTTTCATCCAAACTTCCGTTGTACATACCATCTCTGCCTCTCATCTGTTTTTTCTCTATCGTCACAGATCTTCCTCCCTGCACTGTTTATTCCAGAGATTTTAATGTACATTGTTCATTCGGTAACGGCGCATGGATTTCTTTGACACAATACTTAATAACATGATAAAAATAACAATATATAAAACACTTTTAACACCATACACACATAATCAGCCTAACATTAATCCAATACAAAATAATGAATCGAAAATACCACTATCAATACTCTTCCCATTGAAATAATATAAAAAACATTAATTATTTAAAAACTAAGATGCTGTGTATTCTTACACATCCCCTCGGCCAATTTGTCACCAAAATTTGAATTTTGTCAAATTTTGTGTGATTTAACATCACACCACTCACCCATACATACATTTTCAGCCATAGTTACATTCATTCACACCCCCGGCATAAGTTCAGATCACATATATTTTTTTTTTTTTCCTCCCAACAATTCCTCCGATTCAATATTCTCATGTGTCACTCCCTCTTCATCTTCACTTTCCCTATCGTTGCATCTTCCTCCCCATCCTCTTCTTCCTGGACATCACCAACTTCTTCCTCCTCTTCTCCAAAATCATCCTCGTCCTCATCATCTTCTTCATCATCAACACCGTCGTAATCATCTCCCTCACTTTCTTCATCTAGATGGTCATTGTAGACCACATTCAGGCCTATCTCTTCTTCATCTTCTACATCATCTTCATCAAGGCCTTCTTCATCTTCACTATCATTTCCATTAACTTCATCATTTTCTCCTTTGCTATCCTCTGCCTCTTTCTCTGCATCTTCATAATCTTCCCCATCTTCAATGATTTCGTCCATTTCTTCCGCTAGAAAACATTTCACCTCCTCTTCTTCTCCACATTCTTCCTTACTCGCGAAAGTAGAAAGCATTTCACTCTTTCTCCTGGTTTCTTGGTTTATTTTCTGGTCACTGTTTTCCCATTCTTTCATTTTTGCAAGGCCAATTATCTCATTTTGCTCTGCTTTCCTCTTCTTAACATTATTACACTCGTTGATCTCTTGTATGAATTGCTGTTGATTATGATTCATTTTCTGCATTTCGCGCCTCGCTTCTATTTGTTCTTGAATAATCATAGCCAACATTTCTTTTATGGACTTACTGTCGTCATTCCACAGATTCTTCTCCGCGATGCCAGTTGCCGAATCATCATGAACGTTAGCAGCATTACAATCCAGTGCGGTAACTGCCCGCTCCCCAGCTACTTCCAAATCTTTTCCATCCATTCTTGTTTCAAAATTTTCGTCACTTCCTTTCCGAAGATTACAGGCTTCTTTTATTACGAGCTAAATAATTAGCTCTGTGTCACGGTCACAGTCGCCACATGTAAAATTATTATTATTTTTATATATCATTTCATTTACTTTATTGCTGCTTCTTTACATTAACAATACAATTATCACTTTCATCCAAACTTCCGTTGTACATACCATCTCTGCTTCTCATCTGTTTTTTCTCTATCGTCACAGATCTTCCTCCCTGCACTGTTTATTCCAGAGATTTTAATGTACATTGTTCATTCGGTAACGACGCATGGATTTCTTTGACACAATATTAATAACATGATAAAAATAACAATATATAAAACACTTTTAACACTATACACACATAATCAGCCTAACATTAATCCAATACAAAATAATGAATTGAAAATACCACTATCAATACTCTTCCCATTGAAATAATATAAAAAACATTAATTATTAATTATTTAAAAACTAAGATGCTGTGTATTCTTACAACCTTAATACCCTGGATCCGTCACTGCCCCTAACAAGACATTTTAATGGAGGGGTAAACATTCCCCATGGCAACCGCCTACACTTTGGCACGGCCAAGGCGTTCTTAGAAGAACTAAAGTTTTAATCGTATTTGCAATTCAGTAAATAATTCTTCACGCTTATGCTTATGCATTTACGCCTCGTTGACATCTTGGTCATTAGAAGCGGGAAAGGACTGTGGGTAGGGAATGGGAAGAAATTCAACCATGGCCCTTCGAAGGAACCATCCCGGCATTCGACTGGAGTGGTTTGGGGAAACCGTGTAAAATACAAATCTGGATGGCCAGACAGGGATTCGAACCCGTGTGCTCCCAAATGCGAGGCCAGAGCGTTACCGCTCACCCAGAACTCTTCATTATTCTGTCAATATAAAATAGATGTCACGGTCAATTTTCTAAGAGAACTAAATGTAATTTTGAAAAATAAACCTGTATACCCATGCAAAAAATTTGGAACGTTCAAGTTCCTCCCCCCACCCCTCCCCCCCACCCCCGTCCCTCTCATTTCACACAAAAAAGAAAATTATTCAGTCTTTTGCTGGGTCATTGAATTTAAACACAAACCGAAAATATAAAAGAGAATTTATTTTTCTTCTATCGTTATACCAAAGTGAGAAGTGCGATTAAACGGATTGATCAGATGTGTTTTTCTTCTTTTCCTAAAATCTTTTCATCCTTTCAATGATCTCATTTCTTCCGTCCGGGTGCTGCTTCTTCCAATATATGGTTTCTTGGCAAATTGTGTTGTTTACCAGACTACTGAATCTGGAACTGTTTTGTATGATATAGCCCGGGGGTCCCCAAACCTTTTACCCCGTCCACCCTTTGATACGATATTTGTTTTCTTACCGACCCCCACAAGTATTTAATGAAAACATTAAATAATTTTTGGCATTTCTGATGATAAGCAATAAGGAGGCCTACATAACAAATCAACGAAATAATTTATAAAATCCATCCAATAAAATTAACAGAAAAACGAGATACTTTCCACTATTATCATAATCTCAAAAAATAGGAACAAATCTATAGATAGATGGAATAATTTCAAATAAGACCTGCCAAAAATAATAGATGGTTGTTGCACTTTTCTAACTTGTCACATAGCGATGGATCCACCTTCCTAAGGCACTCTTCAGATGAGTCTCTGCAACTATCACCTCTTGATAACCACCTTACCTCAGTGAGCATAAGTAATTGGTTGAAAGTTTCATCATTTAATTCACATGACTTCACAAACAGACGGCAATTGAGAGGATGAGTTTTAATTTTACTTATTTACCTGACATTTAGTAGAGCATTCCTATTTTTTCCTGTACAGTTTAATTGATCCTCATTAGTATTAATCGACCCCCTTTCGACCCCCCTGTATTAATCGACCCCGGGAGATCTCTTATCGACCCCAAGAGGTCGGTATCGACTACTTTGGGGACCCCTGAAGCCTATGATTCCCATTTCCTGAAGGTCCCTTTCGATTTCAAGAAGTCAATTGATACTCACTTCCACTGAAATAAGTCAGATAGAGAAATCTCCTGATCCGTCTGTTGTTCGCTCTGATAACCTGGCAGTAGATATTTCATTAATCTTTCCCCGAATGTGTCAGAAATTTTCTCAGAATGCTGAGGTGGTTCATGAAATTTCCTTTTCATCCAAACTCCTGCTCTACAATCTGGGCCATAGATGTTCTTCAAATTTTTCCTTTATTTCTTTTCAATATCTTAGTCTACAATATTTTATGTTAAAACGTGTTCATCTTAAATATTTAGTTTTTAATTTGCGGTAACTGACACAAAATATTGTCTATACAGTAATTAAACAATCTCAGTTAGTGCTAACCCCTGAAGATGCCGCTCCCCAAGCCACTGTTGTGAGGTAAACTGTGTCCCTGTCGCACGCGGATCCACTTTGACTGTGGATCCACTTTGACTGTGAATCCTTGAAATATTAAGATGTAATTTGGTTCTTACTAATTTCTGCCTTAAATAGACAGCCGACTTCTTAACTGCAGACATTTTAAAAGGAATACTTTACTTTCCCCTTGGCTGTGCGGTCAGATTTTGCAGCACGAAAGAGACCCTGTAGATAATCACTCGTAGGGCATGGTCCAATTACCGAGTCACTCGAGTTTTACTGCAGGTTCCCTGAAAATCGCAGCTGTTGAACAAGCCACGCGACCTGTTTTTATCAATTTTATCTCTGTTAGCGTGTTCGCGGGGCGCTACAGTTTTACTACCATCATAACGAGTTGGGTCACGGCGAACAGGCTTTCCATTCATACCCGGCAAAAAGCTGGCCGCTACATCACCGATACCCTTGTGTTACTTTCAGTTTTTTAACTTAGAACGGATTAACTGCCTGTTTATGAGCTGGACGCTGTTGATAAGTCAGAAATGTCACCGTGACATACGACACTACAGTGGTGTGCTATTCGCAACCAAAAAATCAGTCGCGTACGACACCTCATATTTATTACCCGAACGATACACTTGAGTTTTATAAGGGAAAAAAAATTATTCAACAGCCAAATTCCCTATTTTTTTTTTTTGCGATCTGAATTGCGTTATACGTTAAACCGGAAAAAGGGGGGGGGTGGATGTCTCCATCGTGACACAAGGTTGAAACGGCTCATAAGCTTCGTGAAGTTACATTGGAAGTGTTATTTTAAACATGTTCTAAACTTAAAATTGCAGAAAGGGCGACCACAACGATGGGCTCACATAGCGTAACATGGCGTTGCAACGAGTGGGCGGGGAGGAGGGGGGTTGGAGGGAGTAACTATGTATAATATAATTTATACATGGCCACAAAATTGTAACCACCATCTTTACCAGACTACATATCAAATGAAAAAACGGGGCGTCCATTAATTACGTGTGTGGGGGGGGAGGGTCAACCAAAATCTTACGTCAGCTTTTTATTTCAGATTGCTGCCCTTCAAACAACAGTAGAGCTAAAAAAAATTAAAGTATCCAAAATCACGACGTTGATCTCAAGTTATTGCAGGGTGGAGGGGGTCCAGATTTATGCAAAAACATCTTACGTAATTAATGAACGGCCCATAAAGAATTCCTGATTAGCAATTTCGAAAGTGAAGTTGGGAAACTGTTTTTCTGACCGAGCCTACCTTGTGAGCAGTAACGCTCTGGTTTCATAGTAGGGTAGTCGCGGGTTCGAATCCTCTCCTTCTATCCATCCAGATTTTGATTCTCTATGGTTTTCTGAAATAACACAAGGCGAAAGTCGACATGTTTCCTTCAAAAGGACAAGGCCAAATTATGAAAAAAAATTGCACTTAGTTGTTTTTTTTCGAGGTTTGTGCTTTTTTTTTGCGCTACTATTGCCTACGTTTCGGCTACAATCTGGGTCCTTCGTCAGGGATTTTCTTTATCTATCCACCTGGAGCCAAAACGTAGACAATAATAGCAAAAAAAAAAAAAAAAAAAAAAACGCAGCGCAAACCCCGAAAAAGATAACTAAGTGCTATTAAAAAAAATGACGCCAGCGAAAACTGTGAAATTTTATATAAGGCCAAATTATGTCTAGATTATGTCTAGTTCCTTACCCTACAGCCTGTCCCGCCTCTAATAACTCCAACGTCGACGAGACGTGAAACTAGATTTAAAAAAAAAGTACATTATTGATGCTTTTTCAACAAAAAAAAAACCTCGTTCAAATAGCGGAACGCAAAAGAATATGGAATCATTTTCAGAGTTAGTAAGAAGCCATTCGATACCAATGAAGGTAACCTAAAAAAAAATCATTTCAGAGTTAGTAAGAAACCATTCGATACCAATGAAGGTAACCTAAAAAAAAAAAATCATTGTCTTCTAGTAAAATCATTTACAATTATTTTCACTCAGACGATTACATCAAAATTGGAACGACTTACGGAAACCATGGAAAATCCAAACCTGGATAGCCAGACGGGGATTCGATCCCATGTCCTTCGAATGCTAGTCCAGAACGTTACCGCTCACGCGCCGCGCTCGATCTCTCAACAGAGGTTTTCGATTTAACCCAGAATTTTGGTGCACAAATTGGAGATTCTGAGAGACACCACCCTTCCAATTCTAGTATTCGTTTCCCAGAGAAGAACGTCTCTTGAATCGGCGGTGTTCCCACAACCCAGACTATAATGATAATCGTTAAGGGACCGTGCACAAACTACGTGGCTCGGTCCAAGGGGGGGGGGGGGTTGACTGGAAGGCTACGTTGGGCTACGTGGGGGGGAGGGGGGTTTCGAGCCAGATCACGTAGCTTTCCTTTCATAACATTTTTCACAGTTAAAATTAGGAACAGAACTGACAACAGCATGTGAATATTTATTTCCCTTAGTTAATTATTTCTGTATGTAATTTACAATCGTCTGACAAGAGAAAACAGTACAAAATGTCTTCTGGAACCAAAAGGGAATAAAAGCTACTGTGACATAGTGGTAAATTAAAAGTTAAAATGATTTATATATAAAGAAAAAAAAGAATACAAAGGTTAATAAATATTGTTTGCCCAGAGAGGCTTTAAAAGGATATGATCTCTGAAAAAGAAGTGAAGTTAGGAGAATTGTTGAGTAGGGAAAACGACCAAGACAAGATTGATTTAGCAGCAGCGTAAAAATTAAATTGAGAGATCTTGAGTAGAAACAAACCTGCAAATCTTGGGATGTCAAGGTTGTCTCAAACACGGTCGTTATTGATATTAGAGAACTTTTTAAACAGGCAAACGAAAGAAATAAACTGCAAAAGATTATAAACGAAATACAGTCTACAAAGTTATATTTATTTAATTACATAGATCTCTTGCTTGCTCGCATAACACATTTATATGCGACACTACGTGCTATGTGTGTGTGTGGGGGGGGGGGGGGTGGGGGGGGGTTTCACAGGAGGCCAAAATAGAGCTACGTGGTTTATGCACGCCCCCTAAGCCAGGTCACATTGTCCCAGTGACTTTTGATACCGGATAGCCTAGGTACTCGAAACAGTTGCTGTAGAAATATAAATGAAAATGTAAATGCTTAAACGAACAGACGTTTCTCATTTCTGCACGGAATGAAAAGTTGAATTATAGAGCAACTCGAGTCGAATGTTACAAATCAGAAAGAAGAAATGTTATAAATGAGAGGATAGAGTTTTCTTCTTGTAATTCGTTTATTTCACTGCAAGATCGACTTCATTGGCGATATGATTTATAAAAACTTACTTGACGGACAAATGTACTTCGGCAGCGGCCAACATCGCATGTCGAAACTCTTCTCCAATCTTTGGCTCATCTCTGAAAAGAAGGAAGGAAGTGAGATAAGTAATACTACCTTGAGATTTGACTAAGCTTATGCTATAGACCTACTTAATGTGGGAGAGAAATCAAAATGTAACGGTGCCTCAGAAACATTTAATATCACAAACAATTTAATAGAAGGCAGTCAAAACTTGATACTTGTGTATGTTTACATGTTGTACCATGAGACGAGTGGGGTATTGTCTAAGAATAGAGCTGATTTAGCAATACTGCATTTTATGTTTGGTTTTTTTTTTTAGTTTTTGTCAGGGGGATGGATGGGGGCATTCACGGAGGTGACTGTGGAAAATTGCCTGAAATTGTCGTCAATATAGCCATTTGACCTAGATCTGACTTCAAAACAGGGTCCATCTCACCCACCCCAACTCAACTTGGCAGCACTATAAAAGACAAGATCTATAAAATGGAATTACAACTAATACACGAAATTAAAGGGACTTTTCATTTAATCTTGTTGCAGCAGAACGTTAGCTTGTTTAGACTAATTTAAAATTTGGTGTTTTTTTATGTCTCCATGTGTTTTCGTTTATTAGTGTGTCACAATATTTCTTAGACCCTTTGGAATACGTTTATGGAATGCATATATAACTGCTAAAATTATTATGATGGCTCAATGGAAGTTTTTAGCTAAATGTTCCATTTTGTCTCAATAACTTGGTATTTTAATTTTTATTAATAACTTTTTTATTTAGTATTGCTATATGTTAGTAATTAGTCCATTACTGTTCGTTTCAAGATGGCTCTATGATAAGAACTTGGCTATATTAAAATGGTTGCTAACTCAAGTAATATTCTCGGTTTTCTTAGTACATAACTTTGTATTAAAAAAGTTGCACTATCTACCACTACTAAAAACTGATATCGCTGTATACCACAATTCAGTAAAGGGGTTCTCCAATTTTGCAATAGCTTAGAAGGTGTAAAATTATCAAGTTCAGAGTTCAATGCTATTTTGTGCTTAGCTACGCGTTTTGATGTGCAGGTGTTGCAGCAGATATGAATTTTTCCTCACTACCTTGTAAGATATACATTTTTCTCGGATTTTTTCTTCGGTACTTTAAGTTTTTAGAAGGAAGTTTTGAAAAAGAGGAGAGAATTAAAATTTTAGAAAACTCACTAGCTTTTCAGAAAAAAGTTGGCAATTTGCTCGGTTAAAACTGACTTTTTCCCCGGTATGAAATAATAAGAATCGGTGCTCTTGAACGATCTAATAAGTCGAAAATATGCACACAAAAAAAAGTTTCTAAAAGACCACTAGAAACCATTTATTATTGAAACAGCTAAGAAAAAGGCGTAAATATCAACACGTTAATAAGAATCGTTCTATTATTTTCCCAGCTGGGCACGATAAGTTGTATAAAAGTTGTAATAACAACATCTAGAATGTCAGACCATAGGTTTGAACCTGAATCCGTACCGAGCGTGGCGGTGTAACGGATAGCGTTCTCGCCTCGCATTCGGGAGGACGGCGGTTCGATCCCCGTCCGGGCATCCAGATTTGGGTTTTCCATGGTTTCCCAAATCACTCCAGGCAAATGCCGGGATGCTTCCTTCAAAAGGCCATGGCCGAATTCCTTCCCATTCCTTGCCCCCATCCTTGCCCCACATCCTTTCCCGTCTCTAAAGACCTCGCTGTTGAGAGACGTAAATACAATTAAAAAAAAAAAAAAAAAAAAACTGAATCCGTTGCATTTTCCGGTCTCAATAATGCAGTGAAATTCGCTAATTGCTACTCCCACCTACGAACACGGAAATTATTAACCACGTGACAAAGAAAACAGAAAAATAGTGAGTTGAGCGTGTACCAACAAAACATTTACGGCACGAGAAAGGAAACTGGAAATTATGTGTAACGGTTGCTCCTGGTTTCGAGGTATTTAAGCGGAAATTAAATGTAGCAAAGGCTACGCAATAAACGCCATTTGTAATTTCAATAGGTTTAGCCAGCTCAGGTGAGGATATTAATTTGGAACATGTGTTAGTGGAACGTATCTTTCGAAAGAACCTAATCGCTGTTATCAGCCAGTCGAACCAGTGCTACAACCAGGAAATGATTTAGTGTACACCAAAACAACATAACATTCGATTTTGGACCAGCGTTACAGATATTCTAAAGCTATGCGCAAAATAATTATCAATATGGATATATTTTTATGCTAATAATTTCACGTAGGTGAAAGAAAAGTGAAGCAATTACTGCTTTCGTTATTACAATACTGAGGATGGAAAGTGAAAGCGCATATAGCTCTTCGTCCATCGTTCCGGCGTCGAGGACAGCTGTTCGCGCCTCGCCCAATGACCGACCGGCTGTCCGGTCACGTGACCTTGGCCGGCCGTTACGTCACGGGAGGCGCCCGGGCTGCTCGCCTGCGGAATTCAAGATGGATGCCGCGCGTGTTGTACAGAAGACTGTCGCCGCGCGCACAATCAACCGTAACACACAAACCCTGGCTTACTCACGAAGCAAAAATAAAGCGGTTAACAATCATCTGTCTATTCTGCCGTGAAGTTAACGTGTTAGGATCCATATAAAAATATAATCTTCCATACGTTTTTAACAAAATTCGTTATTGGTCACACTTTAAAGGAATGTCCACTATATTTTCAATATTCTTTCATACGTTACAGTCAAAAAATCAGAAGTAATTACGATCAATAGAGGTAAATAAAAAGTTTCCAAACTAAAATTTCAAATTAACACTAGTAAACACAAAACAATAAAGCCAATTTCTATAAAGAAATTATATTTGCTATAGTACTTTTATCGATTTCGTGGAGCATATTCTTCAGAGCCAACTTGCCTATACATGTACTGTTTCTTGACGTAAATTTCGACTTACAATTCTTTCATTAATTGTGGTAAATTGTTCATTACCTCTTCCACTCTTTGATACTGTTATATATAGATGAGAAACTTTCTCAATCGATTATGCCTGAATTTTAAAGATAGTTTATAGCCATTGACATCGCTTCCCTTCCATGTATCACTCTTAACTCCTTTCCTAATATTCACACAGTTCTCATATATGTTCTATACACAAATACACACACCATTCTCTTCTTAACACTCCAACCTTGATCATTTCTCACATCAGTTAACAAACGTATGTATCCCTTGTAACTCTTGCATTTTATAGTCTACTCATAATGTTGCATACTCAAGTAATGCTCTGATCAAGATTTGTATCCCTACTTCCATCATTTTCCTGATATATTACCTCACCAACATTTTTTTTTTTAAATGGCTTTACGTCTCGTCCACGAAGAGGTCATTAGAAGCGGGACAGGACAGGGGAAAGGAAGGGGAAGGAATTCGGCCATGGCCTTTTGAAGGAAGCATCCCGGCATTGACCTGGAGTGATTTGTGCAAACCGTAGAAAACCCAAATCTGGATGCCCGGACGGGAATTCGAAACAGCATCCTCTTGAATGAG